>LR738709.1:487100693-487243994 GCA_902687465.1 Secale cereale | reverse complement strand
TCCCTCCCTCCTTCCTCTACCTCCATGTTTCTGAAATTTCAACTGCTAGTTCTAGGGTTCAGCACATGATTGTAGGCCTTGTATGAACACTGCTCTTAAAATTTCAACTTGCTTGTCTGAACACTGCTAGTTCTAGGGTTCAGCGAACTTCATCATGGTATCTGAAAAAAAAAGTATGGAAGTATTCAGTGGATGAGTACATGTTAATAGATAAATAGTTACAGAAGATCAAATGAGCAAGTTTATGAGACAGGCAGGACCCTAATTGGTTCCAAAGCAGGCCACAACTTTGCATCAAGCATAGGAGTGAGAATCAATATTCAGAACATATAATGTAACATAATGGGGAGAGATGCACTTACAAGGAATCTGGCGACCCCAGAGAGGAACAATTCCCTTGTAGAGCCTGCCATTAACAACCAGTGTAGAAGTTTTTAGGGATATAATCAGGGAAAGCGTAGAAAATCATGAACCTCTTCAGAGAGTTGGTAGATTTACTTACCCAGCAGCACCCTCAGCTTTGATGAACTTGGGGAGCCCATCAGTCAGCCCACGAGCAAATCCAGGCTGTGTCTGGACACGGACCTTGACAGCCTCCATGGGGCAGAGAGCGACATCCGCAATTAGCTCAGCAGAAGCAGACACTGCAAGGTAAATTAGGGTCTTGTACTTGCTGGCATTCTCAGGACCAGCCATATCTGAGTAGGTCTTCTTGAAGTACTCGTAGAACCCAAACTTGCAAGCGCCCTGAGCGCTGTAACCCAGCAAGGTAGGCCCCCATCCCCTGAAGAACCCAGCAAGGATGAAGCTTGTGTCACAGCTAGCTTAGCTAGCTTGTGGTTTTTTTAATAGATAAAAAGGTGTACATGATTTACATGCCCTCAGGTAGTTTCAGTAGTTTCAGTAGTTAGACTAGTTTCAGTAGTTTCAGTAGTTAGACTAGTTAGACTAGTTTCAGTAGTTTCAGTAGTTAGACTAGTTAGACTAGTTTCAGTAGTTTCAGTAGTTAGACTAGTTAGACTAGTTTCAGTAGTTTCAGTGGTTAGACTAGTTAGACTAGTTTCAGTAGTTAGACTAGTTACACTAGTTAGACTATTTTTTCTGCTAAGCCATAGTTTAAATTTTTCTACTAGGCAAACTGTTGTTGCTTGGAGTAATTGACATGATGAACTTGCTCTAGTAATAAAAAAGAATATGAGGAAAATTGGCTCCAGTAATAAAAGAATATGAGGTTTGTATAGTGGCTCTAGTAATAAAACTGTAGATATCTAGTGACAATGTTAGTCCTACTAGCATTGTCAAGATTCACTAATGTAAAATTCAGTTAAAACTTCTGTAGCTCATATATATGTGTTTTAAGTTTGCCAACTCTCGCTTACAGCATTTGTTGTATTTGTGTGTCCACACTTTTGTTTCTCTTTCGAGGGAGCTTTTGTACTACAACATGTGTTTTAAGTTTGCCAACTTTGGCTTACAGCTTTTGTTGTAAAATATGTTCATGTACTGAACTACTAATGCCTTGTGATGCTTGTGATCACATTGAGAAAGACTTGTAAAGAGGATGATCACATTGAGAAAGACTTGTGATCACATTGTGATAGTTTTGCAGGTACCCCGAGAGGCCCTTGAGTTTGCTGGAATGTTGATTAACTTCCGTTCCGGCAAATTCGGGTACTCCATATGTCCTATTTTTAGCAAAGGTCATGCTGAAATTTTCCGTGAATTTTAGCATGACTTTGCTAAAAATAGGACATATAGGGTACTTGTGACTAATGCATGGGCCGGGGTATCTTAGTGGTTAATTAGGTAGGATCAAGTGCCCCTTTATTCTAGCTGCATTAAACCATAGGCGGCAATAGAGCCAAGTGATTAGGCCCAACTTACAATTCTCCTTCCTAGCTTAGCTTTTAGGATGCCTCGGTGTCGACAAACCATAAATTATGAAACCTTGGCTTTTAGGGTGCCTCGGTGTCGATAAAAACCGAAATGATGAAAGCTTAGGCTTTTAGGGTGCCTGGGCGTCGAAAAACCCTCAATTATAAAAGCTTAGCTTTTAGGATGCCTCGGTGTCGACAAACCCTAAATGATGAGACCATGATCTTGTTCCTTGACAATAACCAACTTTTTGACCAAACTTTGTTCCTATTTAGAGAGAAACATGGCCAACAACAATGAGGCCGGCAGTTCGGGCGGGAAGGCATTCTGGGGGCTGTCCCAGGAGATGGAGGAACAACCTCACTTGTATGAGGACGCCGCCTTCCACACCGATCCTGAGACCACTGATGGTACCGCGGAGGATGACCCCACTGATGCCACCACTGATGGTGCCGCCGAGAATGCCACCATTGATGATGGCGGCGCACGCACAGATGGCAGCCAACCGAAGAGGCAACGGAAGGACCGGCGCCCGACCGTGCTTCGCACCCTCAAGGAGGAAGTTACTGAAGTGGACCCCGACGGGAATCCAACGGCGCCCGAACGAATAGTCAAGGGGTACTCGATTCAGCTCGGGTGCATTCTCCGGAGCACCGTCTCGATCAACAGCGAGAACCTGAGGCATCCTGACAACGCGAATTACCGCAACCTACTCTTCACGAAGCTGCACGAACGATACAAGTTCCCCGCTCAATTTGATAACACAAACCTCAAAGGGAATAAAGTGAACAGTGCTGCCCTCACGAAGATGAGCAAGGCCCTGTCTACTTGGAAAACCAATGTGAAGATAATGATCAAGAAAGGTGAGAGTTATGAGACGATCAAGGAGAAACATCCTTCGATCACCGAAGATGACTCCAACGAATTCAAGATCACTTGCTTGAGCGCCTCACACTCCAAGTCAAGTCAGTGGGGGAAAGAAATGCGGCAGCTCAACTTAGGGGAACACACACTCGGTCCCGGCGGTTACAGAGTGGCGGATCCTATATGGGACAAGGAGGAGGCGGACCGTGCCGAGCAAGGCCTACCGCCCCTCTTCGATAAATACGGTGACAAGCAGACCAGGAACTTTATCAGGGCCCGGTACAAGAAGGACCCGAAAACAAAGGAGCTGACCACGGATCCGAAGACCAGGGCGCTTGAGGCTGTTCTGGTAAGGAATACACCCCCACGTAATTAGCTCCATATGGTTGCATTCTAATTAATGAAGCCAAATTTCTAAATGATTCACATTCCTTCCGCAGGCGACTGAAAGCAGTAGCGCGGGGTCGACTAAGAGCGGCCATTGGGACATGACTCTAAATAGGGCGTTGAATGTAATGAAGAACAAGGATAAGCTGGAGAAGCCGACGTCAGCTGGTCGTGTGGCCGGCAAAGGCTTGTCGACAAAATGGTCGTCATACTATAACGCTGGTGGGCGAAAGGAGAAAAAGACCAGCTCGGAAAGCCAGGCTCGCGAGGTTCAAGAACTCAAGGCACAGGTGGCGCGGATTCCGGAGATTGTCCAAGAGCAAGTGCAACAACAGATCGGAGCGACGATCACCGCCATTGTGCCTAGCTTGATCGAGGGGTTGCAAGCGTGGATTGCTGGCGGCCAACAGGGGCCGCCCCCGATTCCCAGCTTCACGGCCAGCAACTCGCAGAACGCGATGGCGGGGCCATTGGTGTCTCCGGCGGAGGCGGCATTGGTGTCTCCGACGCCGGCATGGGAGCTTAATGCACCCGTGTGTACGCCGGCCGGCACCTCTGCAGCAAGCGGCCCCTCCGTCAACTACACGCCCGCCGTTGGCGGTGCCTCGACATTAGCCGAGCTCGACGCCATCATCACGGTAACTAATTAAGCCTCTCTCGGCCGAGGACTTCATCTCCTTGCCTTTGACTGGGCATCCCTGACGCCCTACATGTTTTCGCAGGGCGCCGCCGACGTTCCGTGCACTCTCCTACACTTCGTGAACAACGAGTTGGTCGATGTTGCCAAGGGCAAAATCGTTCAACCGGGCTAGCCCTTGTTCCACGGTACCCAGATGCCACCCAACTTGTTTAGGGTTCAACTGGTTCGGGTGCTGCCAGGCTGCGACGACGTGTTACCTCTGATTCGACCCGTCGGGGCCGACGATGATGACGTCATGACCCTCAGCGCCTGCCTGAGCTGGCCCCTGCTTTGGCCGAAGAGCCAGATTCGTTTGGGGGCGGGGGAAACCACACCAAAGACAACACCGCCAGTCGTGTCGGCGCCAAGTCGTCCCCATGGCAAGTCCACCGCAACGGTGTCGGACATCCCTATGCCACTGGATCCAAACATGCATATGGCACAGGATCAAAACGACGACGACTACGATACATTTGCCAACGTCGAACATTACTTTGCCGATCATGGGTACGGTGACGACTTCATGGGGGCTCCTTCTCAAGAACCCAACCCAACAAAAGACGTGCGCGATCAAGCCGGTACCGCGGAGAAGCCAAGTTGCAACAGGCGTCGTCTGCCGTTCAGCTCTCAGGAGACGCCTCTAGCTGCCGACTTCACCGAGCCTCAGATAGGCGAGGTGCGAAATATGATCAGCCCCAACACACTAAAGAAGGCGGTCTCTGAGCAGAACTCGGTCCCAATTCAGGAGATCAAGAAGAAGGCACGCAAAAGAAAAACTAACAAGGGTGCGAGCCAGCCGGCACCGAGTACGATCCGTGCTCAGGACGGGCCACATTCACCTAAGGATGTAATGAGGAGGGTGCATGTGGCGGGTAGGCCGATGCTACCGACAAATATGCTCGATGCTACAACCGGTGCCATGCGGAGTCTGCATGACAGTGTTCTTTCTTTGGAGAAGCGGCGTCTCAGAGAGAAGGATGTGGCTTACCCGGTTTTCGCGGCCAAGGTGCCGGAGGGCAAGGGCTTTGTGGATAACTCCATCGGGGGTACGATCGTCCTGCGGTTTGATGACATCCACGCTATATTGAACCTTCATCCGCTGCACTACACCTTCGTTCGGCTATTTTCGCTGAGTATGGAGATGCGGATCATTCGCGACAAGACCCCGGACATCGTGATAGTCGACCCCTTCTACATGCGTGCCAAGATCTTGGGCAGCGCTGGGGACCGGCAAGTCGCGAGTTCTTACCTCGGAGGCGTCATTCTGGCAAACCGAGATAAGGATAACTTCCTCGTGCCTTACTTTCCTGAGTAAGTCCTCCGCCTCAACCGCCCCTTAACATATGAATTCTTAGATTTCGATCGTTCTTCTTTTAACATTCCGTGTTTTCTGCAGTGACACACAGTGCACGCTCATCCTACTAAGCCCCAAATATTCCATGGCCACGTATTTCGACCCGGACCGTAAGTCGGCTGTAGACTACACAAATGTCAAGAAGGTTCTTGATGATGTTCTCGCCGGCTACGCCAAATCTGGAGGCACCTTCACCAGGACAACTCATAAGTATGGCAAGCAGCCGCCTGGCGGTCAGAAGGGTGCCTACTACGCCATCCATCACATGCGGGCGATCGTACGAGACCATCATCAACTTCTGCTACCGAGTAAGCTCAAAGATTGGGCCGTGCGCGTGTCGGCAATCCAGGACGCGGACATCAGACAAGATTTCTTTCGTATCCAGTCGGAGTTTGTGGAAATCATCCATCAAGATGTCCTTCGTACCTCGGGGCAGTTCTACCTCAGAAATCAACCGTCGAACAGTGACATCGACACAATGCTACAAATGCAGGCTGACAACGCCCGTGATTTCATGACTCCCACGATAGACGGCGGCTTTCATCGACGCTCCGGTGCATTGAGTCGAGTCGAAAGCAGTGATGCTGTGTCTAGTTCTGAAACATCGATTGGCTCTTGTTGTAATTAAACTTTAATGAACTTGTAGTATGTCTCTTTGGTTTCGAGAGTCGTTCAACTTAGATGTAATCGATGCTATTAATGTCTTGCTTTTCTCTTTCGATCGTTCTGTTGCATACTTATATATTGCTTATGAATTGTCTGTGAATTGGTACTAACGTTTCGTTTGGCTAGTGCATATATAGCGATGCCGTCGTATGTCGTGTACAAGGGTAAGGTTACCGGAGTCTACGACGACTGGGAGGAGTGTCGGAGATAGGTTCACCGATTCAGCGGTAACAGTTACAAAGGGTACACCACTAGGGCCGAGGCCGAATCTAGATACGCCCGCTATCTAGCGGGAGAGGGGAGGGAGCGTTGGAGGAACCGGATGAAAACGAGTTTCATCGTGATGATGCTCATCGTGACGACCGCAGCTCTCTTCTATGTGATGGTAGTTTAGATGATCGATATCGACTTGTAATGTGAAGACAAACTCGCTACTCGCGGTCTCGAGACTTGTAATATATTGTTCTATCTTTGTTCGGTCTTTTCAATTCGGAGACTAATATGATGAATTGTATTCGGAGACTAATATGATGAATTGTATTCAGAGACTAATCTTCTATTGTATTCGATGAATGTGTTGTTGATGTGTGCTGTCTATATTCTGTGCAATTATACATTTTGTAATCTGTGCAAAAAAACAGAAAAATAATATTAAAAAAACCTAATATTCATACTAATGGCGCATCAGAGCACAGTGCGCCATTAGTGTGCCAAAGCATACTAATGGCGCATTATCAGCCAGTTCGCCATTACTATGCGGACATAACTAATGGCGCATCGTCCTTAGTGCGCCATTAGTATGCCAAAGCACCTGGGTACACATGGCCCCTTGGAGGCATACTAATGGCGCACTTCGGTGCACACTAATGGCGCATCTGCGGTGCGCCATTAGTATACCAGATACTAATGGCGCACCGGAGGTGCGCCATTAGTATCAAATACTAATGGCGTGCTAGTAATGGCGCACCGCTAATGCGCCATTAATGGCCAAATTAGGTGCGCCATTAATAGGCCTTTCCCTAGTAGTGTATGCTGTGTTGAATACTAGTTGCGTCCCCAGAGCTTGCTGTAAATGATCCCAAATTTTAGAGACGAATTGAGGGCCTCTATCGGATATTATAGTCTTCGGAACTCCGTGCAGGCAAACTATACGGGAGAGATAAAGTTTGGCAAGCTTCTGGGTGGTGTGGGTTGTCTTGATTGGGATGAAGTGTGCCACCTTAGTTAGTCTATCTGTGATGACCCATATGGCATCATTCTCGTGCTGTGACCGAGGTAGCCCAACAATAAAGTCCATCCCAATATTGTCTCATTTCCATTCAGGTATCTTGTTTTGCTGTAATAGCCCTGCTGGCTTTTGGTGCTCGGCTTTAATGCGTTGACATGAATCACAACATGCAATGTATGTGTCTATATCCCTTTTCATACCGTGCCACCAAAATCTTTCCTGAATGTCCCTGTACATTTTGGTCCCTCCAGGGTGAATTGAATACGGAGCGGTGTGTCCTTCTGCTAGAATTTGCTATTTGAGGTCTTTTATATTGGGTACGCAAAGCCTGTCTCCGAACCATAATATTCCCTCATCGTCTATGACAAATTCTGAGGCCTTGCCCAGACTCACTTTTCTTTTTATGCCTTCAATGCTGGGGTGTCCGTGCTAAGACTTCTTAATCTGTTCTATTAGTGTAGGCCGTATTTCCATATTTGACACTTCGCCTTCGGTGACCATCATCAAGTTGAGCTTGGCGAATTCCTGCGGAAACTCAGGCTCAAGTTTTGTAGGCTGCCGTTGTCCGAGCTGGGGTTAAGGCTGAGAGCATCTGCCACTACATTCGCCTTTCCTGGATGATAGTGAATGCCAACGTCATAATCCTTCACCAATTCCAACCAGCGTCGTTGTCGTAAATTGAGTTCTGGTTGTGTGAAAATATATTTGAGGCTCTTATGGTCCGTATATATTTCGCAACGATTCCCATGCAAAAAGTGCCTCCACTCCTTGAGTGCATGAATGACTGCTGCCAATTCTAAGTCGTGAGTAGGATAATTTTCATCATGCTTCCGTAGTTGCCTAGAAGCGTATGCGACTACCTTGCCTTCTTGCATCAGTACGCATCCGTGGCCCTTCCGGGATGCATCGCAATATACTTCAAAACTTTTGTGTATGTCTGGTACGACCAATACTGGGGCTGTTGTTAACTTCCTTTTGAGTTCCTAGAAGCTTTTCTCACAAGCTTCAGTCCATACAAATTTGTTATCCTTCTTGAGTAACTGTGTCATTGGTTTGGCTATGGTGGAGAACCCCTCAATAAACCTTCGGTAATATCCAGCCATTCCGAGGAAACTTCATACATTTGTTACATTGGCCGGTGGCTTCCAACCAAGTACGACCTTCACTTTTTCCGGGTCCACAGCAACTCCTTCATGCGTCAATAGGTGGCCTAGAAAACCAACATGTCTTAACCAAAATTCGCATTTGCTGAATTTGGCGTATAGTTGATGTTTCCTTAATTCTCCCAGTACAATTCGGAGATGTTCAGCATGTTCTTCTGGTGTCTTAGAATATACCAGGATATCATCAATAAACACCACAACAAATTTATCCATAAACTTCATAAACACTTTATTCATGAGGTGGAAAAAATATGCGGGGGCGTTGGTCAGTCCAAACGGCATTACTGTAAATTCATATAGTCCGTATCTAGAGGTGAATGCTCTCTTCGGGATATCTTCTGTCCGTACTTTTAAATGATGATACCCCGACCTTAAATCAATGTTTGAGAAACCTTGGCTTGAGCGAGATGGTCAAATAAGTCATTTATCCGTGGCATCGGATATTTGTTCTTGACGGCAACCATGTTGAGCGCTCGATAGTCTATACACAATCTCAGTGTCCCATCCGTCTTCTTGGCAAATAATACCGGCGAGCCCCAAGATGAGGAGCTGCCCCGTATAAATCCTTTGTCTAGTAATTCCTTTATTTGCTTCTTTAGTTCAACCAGTTCGGATGGTGCCATTCTGTATGGTTTCTTGTAAATGGGGGTGGTTCCAGGTGCTAGCTCAATAATGAATTCTATTTCCCGGTCTGGTGGCATGCCTGGTAATTCTTCGGGAAATACGTCCGGGAACTCACATACTACTGGAACTTTGCTTAATTCTTAAGTGTCTACCTTGTTCAATTTTGGTTGTCGTGATACTGGTCTATCTTGAGCTGCGACTCGTATCGTCTTTCCGTGATGATGAGTAAGAATCACAGTTCGATTGAAGCAGTCGATAAATCCTTTGTTGGTGGTCAGCCAGTCCATACCTAGGATAACATCTAGTCCCTTATTTTCCAACACGATGAGGTTTTCCTGAAACTTTAATCCTTCAATCTCAATAATCACACCTTGGCAGTAACTCTGAGTGATGTGTTACTTCCAGGGGACTTGATGGTCATTGATATGCCCAAGGGAAGCATCGAAAAATCATGTTGCAAAGCAAAGTTTTTGAAATGAACGAATGAGAAGCTCCAGAATCAAACAAAACCGTGGCAGGTATTGTGTTGACAGGGAACGTACCGATTACGATATCCGGGGCATCCTGTGCTTGCTCCTTGGTCACATGGTTCAGGTGACCTTTCTTGTGGTCGTTATTGGGGTTGAAGTTGTTACGCTTGGGTGCTGAATTGTTTGTAGTGCTGTTTGGCTTCGGGGTCGAGTTCCTTGGTTTTGGGCACTGTTTGGCATAGTGTCCCTCTTCTCCACAAGCGTAGCAAGTAACGCTTGGGCGATACGTAAAATCCTTGTCCCTTGCATGAATTTTTTTGTTCGGACGCTGTAACACCCCAAATCTTTGAGTTGGTTTTTCTTTCAAACTTTTGGCCTTTTTGGAAGGGGATTGTTTTGATCTTATTTTTGCCCTTCAAAAATCACTTTTGGCCAAAGTTTGTGTGTCTTCTCAAGCTTGGTTTTTGGCCTTGAAGTTTTTCTCTTGTGTTTGGTACAAAACACAAGTTGAGTTTCAAAAGAAGTGGTTTGAATTTTCCCTCCTTGTTTTATACCTCCCAAGTTTAACCTTGGACTCATCTTCCTCTGCATCCTTCATCTTGTTATGACCCCAACAGAAATATTTCACTTCAAGACCCTCTCCACACTTTGGGACAAGTATTTCATCAATTCCAGCAAGTTTTAATCTTATTGGAATTTTCTCCTATTTATTTCACTCCAAAACAAATTATGTCTTTTATAGTGGACCTTGGTGTTTTACAAAGTAGCCACCATTTCCATCTAGTTATTTGATCCCAAACCAATCTCCTAGATATTCCTTAGTACCCACGACCTAGATCCATCTTGTTTCACTGGTCCATAGTTCAAAATTTTCAAATTTCACCTGCTGCAAGTTTGGACCAGATTTGCAAAATTTGGTGAAATTCATATTTATCTTCATCCAAAAATTTGGTGAAATTCTGTGAAAAATCAAGAGGCCACTCCACCAAAGATCAGCTCCAGAGACATTGCACAAATACCAGGATCAATTCATCAAACACCTAGCCTACACTATTCTGTCAAATTCAGAACTGATAACTGAAACTGTCGACAGCTCAACACTTCGTCAGTTTCGTCAGTTTCGACAGTCGTCGGGCACGGCGACAAAAACTCGTCTGTATCTTCCTTGGCTCGACGCTGCATTGCAGCTTCTTCTTATCCACGCGCCGCACAGTCGCTTGGCCGTTTTTGGGCGTCAGTGGTGCCCTGACCGACCACGCCGACGACTGCCACGGCCACAGCGCTGTCACATCCCTAGTTTAGTACTTGCATTAGGACTTGCTAGAGTGTGCATCATATTTACTTATCAAAGAAACTTGAAATGGGAATGACAGAAACCCCAGCACCCCTCTCCTAACAACTAGGGTTTGATAAAATCTTTTCCAATGTACCCAAAATGCCCTTCAAAAATGTTCATCATTTCTGCCTTGGTCCTAAACCTCTGCCAAAAATGGTGCATAATTTTCTAGGACATCAAAGGGCTCTGGATTAAATCATATGGTATTTGTATTTGGGCATTTAAATGCTATAAAATATTTTAAATGCTCAAATAATCATAAACTATAATGTTCCATACTGTACATAATATATACAGTGGGCATGACAAGTTTTATGAGTTATAAAAATGTTCTGGCATTTTTATTAATTAAACAAAGTTGCAAAACAAATGAAACACAAAAGAAATAGGAAAAAAGAAAGAGAGAGAAAGAACTTACCTGAGCCCAACACTGTTGCAGGCCGGCCCAGCCCACTAGGCCCTCTTCTGCCGCCTTCCTCCTCGCGCCAGAAGGCAGCGCGCGTGGCCACCGCGCGCCGGCACGCGCCCGACCACCTCCACCCTGCTTGCCTACCTCCCCGACGGCCTGGACGTCTCCTGGCGTCGCCACGCAGCTGCCCCGACCCCTCTATCACTTTCCCCTCGTCCCCATCGCCTTCCCCTGGCTCTCTCCCTCTCACCACCGAGCCGCCCGTCGCCGCCGTTCGCCGTTGCCGCACCTAGAACCTCCCCCTCGTCACGTGAGCGTGTCCAGAAGGTTCGCCGCGACGCCCTCTACCTCCTCGCTGAGCCACGGATCGCCGGGAGCCCTGCAACACCTTCACGCCGTCGTCCCCAAGCTCGGATCGCCGGAGCACCTCGCCGTCGATTAAGAAGCTGCAGAGCGTCCCCGACCCCTCCGTCGAGCTCGCTAGCACCGTTGTGAGCTCCTACGCCGAATCCCTCCGTCCTCCGTTTCGTTTGCGCCGTGTAGTTGCTGCTCCGCTGAACACCGAAACCCACCGCCGCCGTGCTTGCTGACGGTGATGCTCCGGTGACCATTTGGTCACTGGCACATGTCCATCTCGCTTGCCGCAGCACATAGACGAGCTAGGTACCACGCACGCATCGCCTAGGCCATCGTAGCCGCGTCTCCACACACGCCCGAACGCCGGCCGCCGTTGTCGAGCTCGTTGCCGTCGTCTCCGGCCACCACAGGCCCGGCGACCACCACCGTTCGACGCGCCTCGGCAAGGGCTCTCCAACGCGCCCAACCGCGGCTCGAACTGAGCCCTGTGGACGTTTTCCGAAGCACGCCGCCGTGTCTGGCCTCGCCGGCGTCACATCGCCGGCGAGTTTGACTCGTTTGACCGGGGGGTTGACCACCCCTAGGTCGCTGACGTGTGGGCCACCCCTCCCCTAATTAGCTAGTTTAATTAATTAAATGTTAATTAAATTAGTTAGTTAGTTTAGTCACTGACCCGTGGGCCCAGACCCCACTGATAGCTAATTAGTTCCTAGATTAACACTAATTAACTTTGTTAATTAGCTATGACACTGACATGCCGGGCCCACATGTCATGTTTGACTTGGACTAGCTCCTGTTGACTGACTGACGTCAGCATGATGTCATGCTGACGCAGTAAAGGATTTTCTGGGATTTTTAGGTTTAAAAATAATTCAGGAAATTTCAGAAAATACCCAAAACTTCTAAAAATCATATAAAATCAACCGTAGCTCAGATGGAAAAGATTTATATATGAAAAATGATCAGAAAAATCCAATCTTTCCAATGGCACTGGTTTCATGCATGTTTGAGCAAGTTAACCCTGCTGTATACATTAAAACATGATAATGCACTTATTTAAATAATAGCTAAAGTGCCAATTTGAATCTTTGATTCAAATAGGCTCAAACCCTTCTGGTTATAGTTGCATTAGCCCAAAACACATGCATCTTGCCATGTCATGAGCATGCATCATATTGTTGCATTTGTTTGTTTAATGATTGTATCGCCGGTATTCTCTGTGTTAGGTCCTGCTCCCGAGGATACTGCTGCGTATCCAGTTGAAGAGCAGTACCCGACAACCACCTTGTCAGGCAAGCAATCATTGATCATTCCGATACAAACCCAATCTCCTCGCTCCTGCTCTCTTTTACCGCATTAAGGCAACAGCGTGTGAACTGCTACTTGCTGTGGTAGTTGAACCCTATTCCCTTGCATGACCTGTCATTGCCACAGTAAATAGTTGAAACCCACTAGCATGTGTAGGAGTTGATTGAGCCATGTGATGTGTGATCCACCATGCTATTTGTTTATGTTGCCTGCTATGCTTAGAGTTGTGTCAGGTCTGGTTCATCTGGGTGATGGATCAGAGTGAAATGATAATACCGATAAAGAGAAGGAAGTGTGGAATACGCTTGGTAAAGGTATCGATGAAAGGCCATGTAGGAGTATGTGGTGGGTTGTTTCATTGGAATCGTCCATAGGACCCGAGATCTGTGTGTGTGATTCAAGTTACAGTTACTACCACACATTGGGCCCTGAAATATGACCCCGCTCGACTTATCGACTGCCATGTTCTCTGTCCAGGAGTTGCAACTAGTTTCTGGTGTTTATAGATTACTAGAGGTCGTGCACAGCGCTGACCCTCGGGGTGGGCTGAGATGCGACAGGTACGTGGCACGGTGTACCGGTTGCCCGTTTAGTGACTCGGGAACCCTGTACACATCGTTTGGGGCAGTGAGCGACACCCCGGCCGGATCTCCCCACGGATGGAACCCAAATAGGCAATAAACCTGGACGAGAGACTTGAGTGGTTGGTTAGGTCGTGGTCTACACCCACATCGGCTGTCGCTTGAATTCTGCCGAGCACATGTCGTGTGCAGACGCTAAGTGGTGAAAACATGTGTGAAGAAGTACACCCCTGCAGGGTTATCTATCTTTTCGAATAGCCGTTGTTCGCGGTACGGACTACTTGGTTACTCTTGCAGTTCATAGACAAGTTGATGGATACTACTAAAAGCCTCAAGATAAGTGTGAGTACCGTGGATGGCCCTTCCGTAGGATGACGGAAGAGGATCCTCGGTAGTGTATTGTTGTGGTGAGTAGAGGACAAGTGTTCGTAATAACATCTTGCAATCTGTTGAGAGTTGTAGTATAGGTTAGCCAAGAGTCAAAGCTGGCTTTCTGCTATGAACTCCACTACCCCCTTTGATAATGTTGCATGTATGATAGGTTCTGTGGTAAGACTTGCTGAGTACCTTTGTACTCATGTTTGCTTAATAACTGTTGCAGAGGAGAACCCTGCCCCAGCTGATGGGTTCTACATAGACGTTGACGTCGACGAGTAGCTTGACACCCAGACGGAGATCTGGAGCTTGTGAAGGGCCTTGTAGATAGTCAGGCTACACCAAGCCTGTTTTATTTTCTAAGTTGTCTGTACTCAGACATATAGCTTCCGCTTGTGCTTGAATGACTGTATGACTTGAGTGTTGGGTCATGTGACCCCTACCTGTATGGATATGTTATGTATGGCTCTTGGAGCCTCTTAAATAAAGTACTTTGAGTCATAGAGTTCTGTTGTGATGCAATGTTGTATTTGCCAATATTGAGCATATTGTGTGTATGGTTGAAATGCTTGGTATGTGTGGGATCCGACACCTAGTTGTTTTCCTTTGGTAGCCTACCTTACAGGGAAATGCCTCCTAGTGATTCCAATGAGCCTTGGTAGCTTGCTACTGCTCGGAACACGTAGGCTGGCCGGCATGTGTCCTTCTTCGTTCCTGTGTCTATCCCTTAGGGGAAATGTCACGCGTTGTTCCTTTAAGTCCATGTAGCTAGCTTGCTACGACTTGGGTTCATACGTTGATGACCGACACGTTCGTTGCTGGGTCATGGATGCCTGTCTCTGTAATCTAGTGCCACTTTTGGTTTATAACTAGCCATGTCGGCCCGTGTTCTCTGTCATATGGATGCTAGCGACACTGTCATATACGTGTGCCAAAATGCGCAAATGGTCCCGGACCAGGTAAGGTGGCACCCGTGGGGTTACCGTGCGTGAGGCCGCAAAGTGATATGACGTGTTACAGCTAGATCGGTGTGACTTAGGATCGGGGTCCTGACAGCGTTGGCATCAGAGCTGGACTGCCTGTAGGTTTCTCAAGCCAAACTGGTCGATGTTGAGTCTAGAAAAATTCTTAGTTATATGTAGGGGAATTGATTGTGGAAGGGAACGTAAGGCTCTTTTTACTCCTTTACCTTATGCCCTTCTGATCTGAGTCAGTCTATTCTTTCTACGGGGATTTAGGACTAGGCCTCTTATCCTTACTAGGTTCACGTGTTACTAATCCGTAGACTCTTAGGATTGTGGGTTTCAAGCCTCAATTCAGTTTCTATCCTTTTTAGTATGATGATTGTTGGACCCGGAACCTTGATATGGAAATATTGAGTGGTTATGCTATCATTTGTATGATGTCTCAAATCTTTGTTTGAGCTTTTACAGTTGTTATGCTGCCCGATTTCTTCCAGAAACACTAATGCCTTTGCATTACTTCGTGTTTCAGATGTCTGGCCGCACCCCTCACCAAGTGGTTCGTTTGACGCGGTGCATTAATATGCCCGGTCACACGGCCATGCCAGTCTGTGTGCTGACTAAGACCGGTTATTGCTGGTATCCTGAGTACACCGTGGAGGAACACTACCGGGATTTCAATCAGTGTCAGTATTTCTGCACAGTCCGGATATACCCCTCATATCCCGGAGCTAACGACCCCATCCATTGGTCTTATGGACTCGGGGTTACCATCGAGATGGCAGTACAGGATGCTGCCTATTCGATGATGACCATTCTCCGGGCTAGGAATGCCCTGTTGCTGAACACTGAGTTATGTTACATGCCAGCCTCACTTCCCGGAGAGGAAGGCTACTACACTGGTCTGTATACTGATGCTGCTCATGAAGAGCCACTGGTTCAGACTACTGTTCAGATGCTGGAGGATAGGGACCGTGAGGTCCGTGCCCTCCGAATGGAGCTGTATAACACTCGAGCCGCCCACTGGACTACCTTGACACGGCTTGCACCTGCTGTGCACGCCGGATATCTGGACATGCGGGATTTGTAACCCGTGCAGACTCGTCTGCCTGATCGCATGGATTGGCGTGACGTTGGGGGTATTACACCTCCACGTGGGTGTCGGTTACCACCAGCATCGGGACCAAGGCCACATCCATGTCCCTATGGTCCACAGCCTTCGAGCGCTCGCGAGTTTCAAGATCCGTCTGTTCCACTTCCAGGCTACGGTGGTAATCTTTACGAAGATTACTACGGGAATGGCTGAGCTAGACCGTGGTAGTAGTAGTATTGTAGTAGTTGTATTCCCACAGTCCTGCGCGTCTTGTGGAATATGACTTAGTGTGTACTAAGTTCCGAAGGTGTAGTTAAATAATGTATAGGAGCTTGGAATGCCTCTGATGGGATGTATCGTCTTTCACCGCAGTTGTACTTTAGCCTTTGCTTGTACTAAACTATGTATGGTGTGTATGACCACTGGTGTATATATAGCAGTTTCTATATTACCCTGTTGTACGGATGAACATCTCTGCATTCCGTGTCATCCATTACATTCTGCACTCCTATGTCAAATTTTTGCCATCCTTGGCTAAACCGTTGTTTTGTTTTCTTAGGATGGTCAACACTCGCAACACTCCTGCTGCTCAGGAGCAGGGTGAGGCTAGTGGGGCTAGAGATGGGAATCTGCCCCAGCCACCCTCCTTGGCGGAAGTTATGCTCGAGGCAGAACGGAACAAGAGAGAGACCAACCGTCTGCTGGAATGCATAGAGCAGAACACTGGGTTCCGTCAGGGGAATGACGTGGTGTCAATCAATGACTTTATCAAGATGTGCCCACCGAAGTTCCATCACTCCACTGAACCTCTGGATGCGGATGACTTGCTACGTAGTATCACCCACAAGCTACACTTTGCCCGTGTGGCCGAAGCTGACAAGGTTACCTACGCTGCCTACCATCTTGAGGGCCCTGCCAGTCTTTGGTGGGAAAACTGTGAAGCTATGCGTCCTGCTGGCCAAATCACTACTTGGGTTGAGTTCAGTGAGGCATTCCGTGAACATCACATTCCGGAAGTTCTCATGGATCGCAAGCGGGAGGAATTTTGCAACTTCACCCAGGGCCGGTTAACTGTAGATGGCTATAGTCGCGAGTTTGGCAACTTGGCACGCTATGCACCTGAGGAAGTATCCACCGATGCCAAGAAGCAGGCGAGGTTCCGCAAGGGACTCAGCCCTGAACTCCGCCGAGATCTACGTCTGCACGAGTGCACTTCCTTCCAGAAGTTGGTAAACAAGGCTATCAGTGCTGAAATGGGCCAGACCGACTTCGAGGCCACACGCAAGCATACTCGAGACTTTGGTTCCTCATCCGGCTCTGGCTCTCACAAGCGCCGTGTGTGGGTTCCTAACACTGCTCTGCCACCCAAGTACACACCGAGGCCATCCTATGAGGCGCCTCGCCCAACTCAACAGTATGCACCTGCTAAGACCTATGGAGGACCACCTTCCAATTTTGCTCCACGCACTAACACTGTGACCTGCTTCAAGTGTGGAGAACCAGGGCACTACATGCGTGAGTGTCCTCAAAATCAACCAGGAAAACCCGTTGGCCGTGGTAAGCCAACCGGCAAGGTGAATTATGTCAAGCCAATCCCCACTGCACGTGGTCATGTCAACTATGTCTTTGCTGAGGAAGCTTATGAGGATCCTAACGTCGCTCTTGGTACGCTTCTCGTTAACTGCCATCCGGCATCTGTTCTTTTCGATACTGGAGCATCCCATTCGTTCATATCTGAGAGCTATGCTCGAATGCACAACATGACTTTTTGTGACATGCCTACTTCCATGGTTATTCAAACTCCTGGTTCAAAGTGGCAAACCTCTAGGGTAAGCCATGGAAATGAAATCCTTGTCGATAGACTTGTTTTCCTAGCATCTCTAATCGCTCTCAAGTCCTCGGACATAAACATCATTTTGGGTATGGATTGGATGACAACTCATTACGCCAAGATTGATTGCTATACTAGGACCGTTCAACTTACACACCCATCCGGCAAGATAGTCAATGTCTTGACCCGAATGGCTGAGCGTCAGCTCTACTCTCTTAATGCCAGCCCTCTACCCGAACTCGAAGATATCCTGGTAGTCCGTGACTTTTCGGATGTTTTTCCAGAAGAATTGCCAGGAATTCCACATGACAGAGATGTCCAGTTCGTGATAGATCTTATTCCAGGAACTGTCCCAATCTCTAGGAGACCTTATAAGATGGCACCCCTAGAATTAGCTGAGCTTAAGAAACAACTCGATGAGTCCTTGCAAAAAGGTTTCATCCGTCCTAGTTCTTCCCCTTGGGCTTGCCCTGTCCTCTTCGTCAAGAAGAAGGATGGAACGGAGCGGATGGTTGTAGATTACCGACCTGTTAATCTGGTCACTATAAAGAACAAGTATCCGCTCCCCAGGATCAACGACCTGTATGATCATCTCGCTGGATCCTCAATCTTCTCTAAGATGGATTTGAGGTTGGGTTACCATCAAATCAAAATCAAGAACGGGGACATTCCTAAAACGGCTTTTGTTACTCGTTATGGCCAATATGAGTACACCGTCATGTCCTTCGTATTAACCAATGCCCCAGCCACCTTCTCCCGGCTCATGAATTCAATATTCATGGAGTACTTGGATAAATTCGTCGTGGTATACCTCGATGATATACTCATTTACTCCAAGAACAAGAAAGGTCATGCCGAGCATTTAAGGCTGGTATTGACGAAACTTCGAGAGCACCGCCTTTATGCCAAATTCACTAAATGTGAATTTTGGTTGCCGGAAGTAACCTATCTAGGTCATGTGATCTCTGGCAAGGGTATTGCTGTCAATCCCGAGCGAGTTCAAGCCGTCCTTGATTGGACTCCCCCTGAATCGGTCAAGCAAGTTAGGAGTTTTCTTGGCTTAGCGAGCTATTGCCGACGCTTCGTCGAAAATTTCTCTAAGGTTGCTAAACCTCTAACTGAACTCCTCAAGAAAGATAAAAAGTTTGAGTGGACCCCACAGTGCGAGTCCAGTTTTCAGGAACTGAAAAGACGCCTGACATCTGCACCTGTACTGGTACCACCAGACTTTTCCAAGGATTTTATAATCTATTGCGACGCCTCGCGACAAGGACTAGGTTGCATACTCATGCAAGATCGTCAAGTGATTGCTTACGTCCACATGAGGATAACTATCCTACTCATGATCTAGAGCTTGCAGCTGTAGTCCATGCACTCAAAACATGGCGACATTACCTCCTTGGTAATCGCTGTGAAATCTTCACTGATCATCAAAGTTTGTAGTACATCTTCACCCAACCGGATCTAAATCTCAGGCAAAGACGTTGGGTTGAGTTGCTCACAGATTACGACTTAGGAATCACTTATACCCCTGGAAAGGCCAATGTCATGGCTGATGCGCTAAGTCGTAAGTCTTATTGTAACAACTTAATGTTACAACAAGGGCAACCACTTCTCCACGAGGAATTTCGTAAGCTTAACCTTCACATTGTTCCTCGAGGATTCCTTTCCACCTTGGTGGCGAAACCTACCCTGATGGATCTAGTTATAGCTGCCCAGAAGCGTGATAAAGGTATATCCCGACTCCAAGAGAGCATTACTGGCGGACTAGCTAAAAGTTTCTCTATGGATGATCGAGGTGTTGTTTTCTTTGAGAACCGTGTAGTGGTTCCCAAGAACCACCATCTTCGGCAGTTAATCTTTAAGGAGGCTCATGAATCTCCTCTCACAATTCATCCCGGTAGTACCAAAATGTATCAGGACCTACGTCAGAGATTTTGGTGGACTAGGATGAACAGAGAAATCGCTCAATTCATTGCTAACTGCGATGTTTGTTGTCGAGTTAAAGCAGAGCATCAACGGCCTGCTGGCACCCTTCAACCTTTAGCTATTCCTGAATGGAAATGGGACAAAGTCGGTATGGACTTCATTACCGGGTTTCCCATGACCAGGAAAGGGAATAATGCTATCTTCGTCGTTATCGACCGCCTCTCTAAAGTAGCTCATTTCCTACCTGTTCGAGAGAGTATTACCGCTAGCCAGCTAGCATACTTGTATGTCTCTCGGATAGTATCACTTCATGGTGTGCCGTTGGAGATTAACTCAGACCGTGGAAGTCTTTTCACTTCATGATTTTGGGAAAGTTTCCAAAATGCTATGGGAACTCATCTCTCCTTCAGTACCGCCTTCCATCCCCAGTCAAGTGGTCAGGTGGAACGAGTCAATCAAATTCTGGAAGACATGCTTCGAGCCTCTGTCATCTCTTTCGGTATGGATTGGGAGAGGTGTCTTCCATTTGCCGAATTCGCTTATAACAATAGTTATCAAGCCAGCCTGGGTAAAGCTCCCTTCGAAGTTCTATATGGACGAAGGTGTCGAACACCTCTTAACTGGTCAGAAACCGGGGAAAGACAATTCTTTGGCCCGGATATGATCCAGGAAGCAGAAGACCAAGTTCGCATCGTACGTGAGAAATTGAAAACAGCCCAGTCTCGCCAAAAGAGCCAATATGATAGTCATCATAAGGTTGTGACTTTTGAAGTCGGTGATAAGGCTTACCTTTGGGTTACTCCTCTTAAGGGAACCCATCGCTTCGGTATCAAAGGCAAATTGGCCCCTCGTTACATCGGTCCTTTTCGCATTCTTGCCAAATGTGGAGAAGTTGCCTACCAATTGGAACTACCTCCGGACCTATCCAGAGTTCATGACGTGTTCCACGTTTCTCAACTCAGGCATTGCTTCTCGGATCCTATCCGCGGAGTGGACCACGAAATGCTTGATCTCCAGAACAATCTCAAATATCGAGAATACCTCGTTCGTATTCTTGATCAAACCGAGCGCACCACTCGACGCCACAATATCAAGTTTCTCAAGGTTCAATGGTCACATCATTCCGAGAGTGAAGCTACTTGGGAAAGGGAGGCTCGTCTTCGACTTGAGTACCCCACCCTCTTTCCGGAGGAACCAGAATCTCGGGACGCGTTTCTTTTAAGTGGGGGTGAGTTGTCACATCCCTAGTTTAGTACTCGCATTAGGACTAGCTAGAGTGTGCATCATGTTTACTTATCAAAGAAACTTGAAATGGGAATGACAGAAACCCCAGCACCCCTCTCCTAACAACTAGGGTTTGATCAAATCTTTTCCAATGTACCCAAAATGCCCTTCAAAAATGTTCATCATTTCTGCCTTGGTCCTAAACCTCTGCCAAAAATGGTGCACAATTTTCTAGGACATCTAAGGGCTCTGGATTAAATCATATGGTATTTGTATTTGGGCATTTAAATGCTATAAAATATTTTAAAAGCTCAAATAATCATAAACTATAATGTTCCATACTGTTCATAATATATACAGTGGGCATGACAAGTTTTATGAGTTATAAAAATGTTGTGGCATTTTTATTAATTAAACAAATTTGCAAAACAAATGAAACAGAAAAGAAATAGGAAAAAAGAAAGAGAGAAAAAGAACTTACTTGGGCCCAGCACTGTTGCAGGCCGGCCCAGCCCACTAGCCCCTCTTCTGTCGCCTTCCTCCTCGCGCCAGAAGGCAGCGCGCGTGGCCACCGCGCGCCGGCACGCGCCCGGCCACCTCCACCCTGCTTGCCTGCCTCCCCGACGGCCTGGACGTCTCCTGGCGTGGCCACGCAGCTGCCCCGACCCCTCTCTCACTTTCCCCTCGTCCCCATCGCCTTCCCCTGGCTCTCTCCCTCTCACCACCGAGCCGCCCGTCGCCGCCGTTCGCCGTTTCCGCACCTAGAACCTCCCCCTCGTCACGTGAGCGTGTCCAGAAGGTTCGCCGCGACGCCCTCTACCTCCTCGCTGAGCCACGGATCGACGGGAGCCCTGCAACACCTTCACGCCGTCGTCCCCAACCTCGGATCGCCGAAGCACCTCGCCGTCGATTAAGAAGCTGCAGAGCGTCCCCGACCCCTCCGTCGAGCTCGCTAGCACCGCTGTGAGCTCCTACGCCGAATCCCTCCCTCCTCCGCTTCGTTTGTGCCGTGTAGTTGTTGCTCTGCTGAACACCGAAACCCACCGCCGCCGTGCTTGCCGCCGGTGATGCTCCGGTGACCATTTGGTCACTGGCACATGTCCATCTCGCTCGCCGCAGCACGTAGACGAGCTAGGTACCACACACGCATCGCCTAGGCCACCGTAGCTGCGTCTCCACACACGCCCGAACGCCGGCCGCCGCTGTCGAGCTCGTTGCCGTCGTCTCCGGCCACCACAGGCCCGGCGACCACCACCGTTCGACGCGCCTCGGCAAGGGCTCTCCAACGCGCCCAACCGCGGCTCGAACCGAGCCCTGTGGACGTTTTCCGAAGCACGCCGCCGTGTCTGGCCTCGCCGGCGTCACTTCGCCGGCGAGTTTGACTCGTTTGACCGGGGGGTTGACCACCCCTGGGTCGCTGACGTGTGGGCCACCCCTCCCCTAATTAGCTAGTTTAATTAATTAAATGTTAATTAAATTAGTTAGTTAGTTTAGTCACTGACCCGTGGGCCCAGACCCCACTGACAGCTAATTAGTTCCTAGATTAACACTAATTAACTTTGTTAATTAGCTATGACACTGACATGCCGGGCCCACATGTCATGTTTGACTTGGACTAGCTCATGTTGACTGACTGACGTCAGCATGATGTCATGCTGACGCAGTAAAGGATTTTCTGGGATTTTTAGGTTTAAAAACAATTCAGGAAATTCCAGAAAATACCCAAAACTTCTAAAAATCATATAAAATCAACCGTAGCTCAGATGGAAAAGATTTATATATGAAAAATGATCAGAAAAATCCAATCTTTCCAATGGCACTGGTTTCATGCATGTTTGAGCAAGTTAACCCTACTGTATACATTAAAACATGATAATGCACTTATTCAAACATGATAGTTGCATTAGCCCAAAACACATGCATCTTGCCATGTCATGAGCATGCATCATATTGTTGCATTTGTTTGTTTAATTATTGTATCGCCGGTATTCTCTGTGTTAGGTCCTGCTCCCGAGGATACTGCTGCGTATCCAGTTGAAGAGCAGTATCCGACAACCACCTTGTCAGGCAAGCAATCATTGATCATTCCGATACAAACCCAATCTCCTCGCTCCTGCTCTCTTTTACTGCATTAAGGCAACAGCGTGTGAACTGCTACTTGCTGCGGTAGTTGAACCCTATTCCCTTGCATGACCTGTCATTGCCACAGTAAATAGTTGAAACCCACTAGCATGTGTAGGAGTTGATTGAGCCATGTGATGTGTGATCCACCATGCTATTTGTTTATGTTGCTAGAGTTGTGTCAGGTCTGGTTCATCTGGGTGATGGATCGGAGTGAAATGATCATACCGATAAAGAGAAGGAAGTGTGGAATACGCTTGGTAAAGGTATCGATGAAAGGCCATGTAGGAGTACGTGGTGGGTTGTTTCATTGGAATCGTCCATAGGACCCGAGATCTGTGTGTGTGATTCAAGTTACGGTTACTACCACACATTGGGCCCTGAAATATGACCCCGCTCGACTTATCGACTGCCATGTTCTCTGTCCAGGAGTTGCAACTAGTTTCTGGTGTTTATAGATTACTGGAGGTCGTGCACAGCGCTGACCCTCGGGGTGGGCTGTGATGCGACAGGTACGTGGCACGGTGTACTGGTTGCCCGTTTGGTGAATCGGGAACCCTGTACACATCATTTGGGGCCGTGAGCGACACCCCGGCCGGATCTCCCCACGGATGGAAACCAAATAGGCGATAAACCTGGACGAGAGACTTGAGTGGTTGGTCAGGTCGTGGTCTACACCCACGTCGGCTTTCGCTTGAATTCTGCCAAGCACATGTCGTGTGCAGACGCTAAGTGGTGAAAACATGTGTGAAGAAGTACACCCCTGCAGGGTTATCAATCTATTCGAATAGCCGTTGTTCGCGGTACGGACTACTTGGTTACTCTTACAGTTCATAGACAAGTTGATGGATACTACTAAAAGCCTCAAGATAAGTGTGAGTACCGTGGATGGCCCTTCCGTAGGATGACGGAAGAGGATCCTCGGTAGTGTATTGTTGTGGTGAGTAGAGGACTCGTGTTCGTAATAACATCTTGCAATGTGTTGAGAGTTGTAGTATAGGTTAGCCAAGAGTCAAAGCTGGCTTTCTGCTATGAACTCGACTACCCCCTTTGATAATGTTGCATGTATGATAGGTTATGTGGTAAGACTCGCTGAGTACCTTTGTACTCATGTTTGCTTAATAACTGTTGCAGAGGGGAACCCTGCCCCTGCTGATGGGTTCTACATAGACGTTGACGTCGACGAGTAGCTTGACACCCAGACGGAGATCTGGAGCTTGTGAAGGGCCTTGTAGATAGTTAGGCTACACCATGCCTGTTTTATTTTCTAAGTTGTCTGTACTCAGACATGTAGCTTCCGCTTGTGCTTGTATGACTGTATGACTTGAGTGTTGGGTCATGTGACCCCTACCTGTATGGATATGTTATGTATGGCTCTTGGAGCCTCTTAAATAAAGTACTTTGAGTCATAGAGTTCTGTTGTGATGCAATGTTGTATTTGCACATATTGAGCATATTGTGTGTATGGTTGAAATGCTTGGTATGTGTGGGATCCGACACCTAGTTGTTTTCCTTTGGTAGCCTACCTTACAGGGAAATGCCTCCTAGTGATTCCAATGAGCCTTGGTAGCTTGCTACTGCTCGGAACACATAGGCTGGCCGGCATGTGTCCTTCTTCGTTCCTGTGTCTGTCCCTTAGGGGAAATGTCACGCGTTGTTCCTTTAAGTCCATGTAGCTTGCTACGACTTGGGTTCATACATTGATGACCGACACGTTCGTTGCTGGGTCATGAATGCCTGTCTCTGTAATCTAGTGCCACTTTTGGTTTATAAGTAGCCATGTCGGCCCGGGTTCTCTATCATATGGATGCTAGCGACACTGTCATATACGTGTGCCAAAATGCACAAACGGTCCCGGGCCAGGTAAGGTGGCACCCGTGGGGTTACCGTGCGTGAGGCCGCAAAGTGATATGACGTGTTACAGCTAGATCGGTGTGACTTAGGATCGGGGTCCTGACAAGCGCCGCCCGTGGCGGGTGACAGAAGCAACGCCGCAGCTCCACGCCGTTTCGTGCCGCCCAGACCAGCCCAGTGCTCCGCGTGTCCCTCGCCATAGCCAACGCACGCCTGGAACGCCGTCGCCGTGGCCTTGCACGCGTAGAGCGCCATTTCTGCCGCCGACAAGCCGCGCGGCCGTTCCGTCGAGGACAGGCCGTAACTGCACCTCTACTGTTTTGCGTTAAGCGCGGGAATGGAGCTCCTACAGATCATAGATGATGCTCAAGCCCCTAGCCCCGCCGTCCGACCACTGCAGCGCCGTAATTGGCTCGCCGGACTTATCCGTTCGCGGCAGCCACCTCGAGCCGCCTATAAAAGGCACCCCCGAGCTCGTGCTCGAGCACACATGCCTCCACTACTTCCCTAGACCGCGCCCAGCCTCTGGAAGAGCCACGAGAGGCCCTTCTTCCCCGGCTCCGGCGAGCTACCTCCGCCTCGGGCTCCAGCTCCGTTCACTCCGGCGAGGGCTTCTCCGCCGCCGTGAACTTGAACGTAGCACCCTAGCATCCACCTAGTCCTAACCCCCAACTCAATTTCACTCCAGAAACCTTCTCCGATGAGGTCCACGAACACCCGAGCCGCCGTCCGCTGGAGATAAGCTCGCCGTCGACGTGGGACTCGCCGGCACCCAACTCCACCACCGTTCGACGAGGAAGACCACCGTGAAGCCATAGGTACCACTCCCCTCCCCTATCTCGCCGTGGATCGACGTCGGCGATCACCGCAGCACCGGCGCCGGCGCGGCTCTGTTTCGTTTTCAAACCTGACAGGTGGGGTCCCTCTGTCAGTCTCTCACATCTCCCCCTCGAACCGTTTTCTATTGGTGTATTCAAGCAAAGTGCGTTTTCCCTCTGCGGGTGACGTACTGCGTACCGGTTCGCTTTGTCCTTTTCTGTTCTAGCCCCTGGATCTTTTCTGTTTCATTACAGATGGCTCCCTAGACAGAAACCTTAATATCTTTTAAACTAAAAGTGATTTTGAGTTGATTCTTTTTCTATCCACCTTGGTTTTCTGTCTAGTTTTTTGTCATAATTATGTGGAAATATTTTGAGAAACTTTTTTTTGCACGCACAGTATTTATGTTAGTACATATTTTGTTTGAATACATAGATACCGGAGGCCATGACGGAGACGCGAATCACGCCGAGTTAGGCTCCGACTTTTCAGAACCAGGCAAGCTTGTTTGAACTCTTGATATGATGAGTGTGTTGCATGTTTGCTCGAGTAGCTCATTTCATAAGCATGATCATATGGGCATATGTGTATGGCATATTTCATGCAAGTAAGCTTCGGGTGAGTCCCGAAGGAGAATGTTGAACCACCTCGATCATATGGTGATATGATGGGTGGAATGCTGGTATTGTTGAGAGCATACCAGTAGTTGGTTATCTCAGTATCAACGGAGATCACGTCATGACTCCGTTCATCTCCTTTTCAGTACTATCATAGGCCGTCCGTTGGGATTACGGTCTAGTCGGTTCTAAAGCACTTTCCGAGTACAAACCAAGTAGAGGGGTCGGGATGAGGGTTCCATGGCCCTGGATTAAAGCCCGTCATCCGATCAGGGGGCATGGGTGTTTCTGGTTGGGACCGAGAGGGGGGCACCCCTTAGAGCGCGCATATACAAATTTGATCCCATGCTATTCGAGGTTGTAGCCTCCCCGTCTTAAAGATTTCCGTGAATGTCGTCGCGGGTGATTCCAGACGACAGGATGTTGAATGGGTGTGTAATGGATAGTTGGGTTTCTACTAAAACACCGTAGACGGGGCTATCCCACGTGGCTAGTAGAACCCATTGGCTATGAGTTATTAGTACAAGCTCTGCAGAGTTAAATTCCTTCAGTAGCCATGTGTATGGCCTAGGGTTAATCTTCATATCAACCCGGTGACCGTCTCTAGTATATTCTTGTGGGTAACCAAAAAAAGTGTTTTCATCAAGTTCATTTGGTAGATGAACTCACCACTATCTCTGTATTGATTTTACTTTCCGAAGTATTTCATCATTATATTCCGTTATTTATAAGCCCTTTATGTGATGTCGCGTAGACGTCCGACTGTGGCATTCTTGTTATAATGTCGCGTAGACGTCCGACTGTGGCATTCTTGTTATTTATTTTTGTTATAAGCCCTTTATGTGATGTCGCGTAGACGTCCGACTATGGCATTCTCATTATTTATGTTTGTTATAAGCCCTTTATGTGATGTCGCGTAGACGTCCGACAGTGGCATTCTTGTTATTTATTTTTATTATAAGCCCTTTATGTGATGTCGCTTAGACGTCCGACTGTGGCATTCTCGTTATTTATTTATGTTATAAGCCATTTATGTGATGTCGCTCAGACGTCCGACTGTGGCATTCCTGTTATTTATTTTTGCTATGAGCCCTTTATGTGGTGTCGCTCAGACGCCCGACTGTGGCCTGTTATCATTTATTATTTTCCTACGAGGCGTCACCCAGACCCTCGTTTGGTCTCGTTATTTTTATCTTTTATATTTTGGGAGGATTACCGCCCGACTTCCATTCTTTACCTTCAGCGCGTTCATATTTTATTCCGGTCGCATTTTTGCTGGAATACTCATATGCATTCATGTTGGCATTTGTTATATCTTAAGTCCGAACTGTCTTGCGAGTACATTCAAAGTACTCACCTGGCTTGTTGATTTGGCCAGATGTGGACGAAGGTGATCTCATGGATGAAGAGTTCGATAGCGAGTCCGACGCTTAGAGGAGTCCCAGTCAGTCCCTTGCGATCCTGGAGTTGATCACTGTTTTATAACCGCTTCCGCCTACCACCAAATAAATTCATCGGGTCTCACTCCAACACTCGATGAAATGTATTATATTGGAGTCACACCACCCACCACACTGTGACATTTTTCCACCAACTTTTGTTGCGAGTCAGTAGTATTCCACCTTGCCTTGTGCCATATCCGCCTCTATGTATTATATTGGCGCACTTGTAATAAAATTGTTGAGCAAACCACCAGCTCAACCTTGTATAATATTCAGTGTACTGGAAATTCTATATCAAGGAATTGTCTGCCGGCGAGGAATTGTATTCCCGCCGGTTTAATAAAAGGGTCGGTCTTCCAGTAATTATTTTACTGAAGGACCGGTCGTGACAGACGCGGATCACTGGTCATGGATTTGTACGCCCCATTTTTCTGAAAGTTAGTCTTGTTCCGGTTGTTGTGAGTGTGGGTAGTCTTATCCCTTTTTTGCTTGCGAATATCTTCCAGACCGTGGCGCTCATTTTCCAAAGTAATAGCCTTGTCCACAAGTGTCTTGAAATCTGGAAATGTGTGTACGACTAGCTGGCATTTAAGTGTTGGTGCGAGACCGTCCAGGAATTTTTCCATATTTTTATTTTCAGTCATACGCTCTTCGTTGGCATAACGAGATAACTGAGTAAACTGGCTGTTGTACTCAGTCACTGTCATGCCTCTATGCTTGAGGTCATCAAACTCCCTCTTCTTGATCTTCATAATGCTTCTAGGGATGTGCACCTGATACGTCCAAAATGCATCACTATTTTATATCGTAATTCATCCTTATTCATTGATATATTTCACATTACGATGATGTTCTTATGTTGTTTTGGCCTATTTTACATGGTTTGAAACTTTCCGGTGCCGAAGCAGCAGACGCAGGATTCAGCGGTGAAAAGTGGACGCTGAGTTGCTGAAGAAGAATACCTCCAAATTACCTGAAAATCGACGGAGGGTATTTTTCAGAAGGATCGCGAAGATACGCAAAAGAGTAACCAGAGGGGGGCCACAGGGTGCCCAGGCGGCCACCTGGCGCGGCCCCCTCCCTGGCCGCGCCGGGAGGGCGCCTGGAGCCCCTGGCCCACTCCAGGTTTCCCCCTTTGGCATATATACTCCTTGTCATCCAGAAACCCTAAAAAAGGGAGTTTTTATGGAGTTCCGCCGCCGCTCCGTGGCGGAAACCTACAGAGAAGAAAAAGCCATCTCCGGCGGGCAGATTCCGCCGAGGAGATCACCTCCCGGAAGGGGAGATCATCACCATCGTCATCACCATCGTCACGGGCATCATCGAGATCATTATCAACATCATCCCCAACATCAGCACCATCTCCATCTTCATCCAATCTCATCTCACAATTGCAACTTGTGTTGTAATCCATACTATCTATCCTCTCTACCCTATCGGTGTTGATCACTACTTTGTGGTGAATGCTATTGAGTTTAGTTGGAGAAATATCATTATGTCCAGATTGTTTATCACCCATCTATCTCCACTGATCATGATCTCTTTTATGTCTTGTGAGTAGTTACTTTAGTTCTTGAGGACATGTGAGAAGTCTTGTTGTTAGTAGTCATATGATGTTGAAGTAATATGTGTTGTTTGATACTTAAGTTGTGTTGTTATTTTCCTAGTGGTGTTGTGTGAGTCGAACACTCAACACTTCGCCTTATTAAGGACCTAGGGGAATACATTGTGTACAAAGAATGCTTACGGTGGGTTGCCGGAGTGACAGAAACCTAAACCCCAGTTCGCACGCTTTTGCACAAGGGAACAATGGATCATCGATCATATTGCTATGGTTAGGCTTTTGCCTTAAATACTATCTTGTATTTGCGGATGTTTGCAAGGTGTTTAATCATAAGAGTGCACTCATCTTAGTCTAGAGAGTGTACTAGCATAGATCCACCTACTCAACACTTATCAACACATCACATAGTACCGATACGGAATATGGCGAAAGCACATGACTACCTCTCCCGTGTGTCCTCAAGAACACTTTAGCCTTTATAAGTTCAGTTGCTAGGCCTCTCCTTTGCTCAGAAAGGATTGGGCCACTTGTTACTCTGAAGTGCCTTTTACTTTGCTCGCTTTTACCTTCCTGTTGCTTATATCAAGAAAACCCCTAAAAAGTTATCTTTCAGTGCTTGTAGTTATTCCTTGCTCAGAATCACTCATCAATACCTTCTGCTCCTCGTTGGGTTCGACACTCTTACTTATCGAAAACGCTGCAATAGATCCCTTACGGTTGTGGGTCATCAGCACCCCACGAAAACCTTCTTTAAAATCCTCCCATGTGATATCATTTTCATTGGGGTGCATATGCAGAAAATTTTCCCACCATGATGCAGCTGCTCCAGTGAGATAGTGTGGTGCATAAAGTACCTTTTCACGATCCGAGCATTGTGCAATAATCAATTTCCTTTCAATGTCTCGAAGCCAATCATCGGCCTCAAGCGGTCTGTTTGTGTGAGAAAATGTTGGCGGACGTGTCTTCTGTAGTTCAGACAATTTTGAAAGCTGCTGATGTGGCTCACGGTGATTTCCCATATTGATAACATGGTTCATCATTTCTTGGTGTTGCTGCTGGCTTTGCTCGTAAAGGCGGCATACTTGAGAAAATGTTGTTTCACTGCCCTGCTGACTTGACTGCCCGTGCGTGAAATTGTTACTTGTTTGGGTGCCATAATTTTCCCCTGGCGGACTTGGCATGGAACGAGTCCAGGGACGAGTCATTTTCCACTCTGTGGTATTATTGCAGAACTCATGAGAAAAACTGAGCGGCAAAAATAAACAAATGATTTTGCAAATGCGGAAAACATACAAACTCCAAAGAATTTTAAATAAAATACTAGATTGCGCATGGAGAAGGACCGCTTTGTACATATTTTACACGCGAGTCGTAATTATACAATATGTCACTCAGGATGCGCGTACACATTCCTGACATGTTAGTTAGGCTAGTGCACTTCTACGAGTTCCTACATGATGCGCAAACAGACTACTTCTCATCAACCTATTTTACATATAAAACATATCATACAAGTGGACACATCCCGTGGCAGACATGCGTACTTAGTCGGATATGGTGAAGACTTCCTTCGGCCTGCAGAGGGTAAGATCCAGTGGCGATGGAGACTCAACCTCCTCCTCACTAATAGGCTCTAGGCGTGGAATACTGGTTCGAGGAGTTGGTGCGGGCGCGGCAGGTGGTGCAGCTCTGATTGGAGTAGGAGCAATGACCTGGTCAAACTCCTCAGTGGTAGGTAGGCGGCGAGCGGTGGCTAAGATGGCAGGTGCATAAGATGCTGAAGACGAGACATATGTCAGTGGTGGTGAGGTATGGAGAAGATCCCTCCAATTGGCGGAACCGCTCTGAACTAAGTCCATACGAGCAGCCACCAAGTCGTCCACAAGGTTATCAAAAGCTGCCTCAAGAGCCTTGAGGTACTCAACCAACGATTCGATAGCTTCATCCCGTTCCCCCCTTGCGTAAGCAAACGCGCAGTGGCACGTGTAAGGTACGTGGCAGGGGAGGTAGCGGTAGTGACGAGTCTTCATTGAAGGAAGAGAATCCCGGAGATGAGTTATCGCCTCGCGGGCAGCCATTTGCATGGCATGCCTCTCCGTAGGAATGGCCCTGCCCACAAATCGGAAGTGGCGTGCCTCAGAACGCCCTCCCTTGAATTGCACCGCGGCCTGGTGCATCGACTCGCTGTCACTGACCTTGTGCTGGTAGAGTGTGAACTCAGGACGAGTCGATGGCCCGATCGCGACCTTGGTGATGGAGACGAGGAGCTTGATAAACCCCTCTGGTATGTTGGCAAACACCTGTGATTCAGAGTCGCTGCCGGCCATCTACAAAAGTAGACACAAATTCCGAATAGTCAAATCATAAATTTATGATGACTAAAAGAAAATTGCTACAAATGTAAAAATGCTGAAATAGCACTCAATACGCTAATAACCGATTAGCGATCGCACCTAGTGGCTTCCTACAGCTAGCCTGGCTCTGTTACCAAGGTTGTCAGGACCGGTTTTCCAGTAAAATATTTACTAAGAAACCGACCTTTTAATCGGACCAGTGTAGAAGAATCCTTCTCACTGGTAGACAAATCCTTGATACAGAATTCCAGAGTAATGAATATTATACAAGGTTGAGCTTCGGCTGCTGAACAATTTATTACAAGCATGCCGATATTATACATAAGGGCGGATATGACACAAGGGTAGGGTGGCATAACTACTGACTCGTAATGAAAGTGGTGGTGGATATGTCACAGTGTAGTGGGTGACACGACTCCAATATCTTACAGCTCATCGAGTGTCGGAGTGAGACCCGATGAATTTATTTGGTGAATGGCGGAAGCGGTTATAATACAGTGATCAAGTTCAGGATCACAAGGGACTGACTGGGACTCCACTTGGCGTCGGATTCGCTTTCGAACTCTTCATCCATGAGATCGCCTTCGTCAACATCTGGCCAAATCAACAAGCTAGGTGAGTACTTTGAATGTACTCGCAAGACAATCCGGACATAAGATATAACAAATGCAAACATGATGCATATGAGCAGACTAGCAATATGTACTCAAAGAATAAATTTACGCTGCAAAATTAAAAGGGAAGTCGGGCGGTAGTCCTCCCGAAATTCCAATGGAAAAATAAAATAATACCGATCGAGTGTCTGAGCGACGCCACGTAAGGAAAAATGAATAAAAACATGCCATAGTCGGACGTCTGAGCGACATCACATAAAGGGCTTATAACGAAAATAAATAATGAGAATGCCACAGTCGGACGTCTGAGCGACATCACATAAAGGGCTTATAACGAAAATAAATAATGAGAATGCCACACTCGGACGTCTGAGCGACATCACATAAAGGGTTTATATACAAAAGTAAATAACGAGAATGCCACAATCGGACGTCTAAGCGACATCACATAAAGGGCTTATATTCAAAAGTAAATGACGAGAATGCCACAGTCGGACGTCTGAGCGACATCACATAAAGGGCTTATTTTCAAAAGTAAATGACGAGAATGCCACAGTCGGACGTCTAAGCGACATCACAGAATGGGCTTATATTCACAAGTAAATAAAGAGAATGCCACGGTCAGACGTCTGAGCGACATCACATAAAGGGCTTATATAATCTTTGGTATCCCGGTAAATCATCTCAAGGGATTAATCAGTGCAAAAATAACTGGTTAGTTCATCTACCAGGATGACCCTTGACTAGATTACCATTCTTATCACTATCTTAGAATACCCGAGACGGTCACTGAGGTTGACACGGAGCTTGACGCTAGGCCATAGACATGGCTACTCGGAAGGTTTTAACTCTGCAGAGTCTGTACTCTTAAATCACAAGTCAACGGATTTCAATAGCCACAAAGGACGAGTTCCGTCTATGGTGTTTTAGCAGAAACACAACTAACCAGTACACACCCATTTCACATCCTGCTGCCCGGAATTACCCGAGACAACACTCATGAAAAACTTTAAGACGGGGAGACTACAACCTCGAATAGCATGGGATCAAATTTATATCGCGCGCTCTAAGGGGTGCCCCCCTCTTGGTCCCAACCGGAAACACCCATGGCCCCTGACCGGATGACGGGCTTTAATCCAGGGCCATGGAACCCTCATCCCGGCCCCTCTATTTGGTGTGTACAAGGAAAGAGGTTTGCAGCTGACTAAACCGTATTCTTTCCAGAAGACATGTGACAGTACCAAAAAGGAGACGAACGGGATCATGACTTGATCCATGTTAAAACTGGAGTTAACGGTTGATTGGCATGCTTCAACAATACCAACTTACAACCTATCATGTCACCACATGATCAGGTTGGTTCACCATCATCTTTCGGGGTTCACACGGAGTTTGTTTTGCATGAAATTTAACATCCGCAAAATGCTTATATAACCATGCCATGAAGGGAAACTACTCATCATATCAAAGGTTCAAACATGCTTGCCTAGTTCGGAGTAGTCAGAGTCTAACTCGGAGAAGCTCCGTCACTTCCTTCAGTATCTACGAATACAAATAAAACGGGTACTAACATAAATACCACGCGTGTATAAAAGTTGTCCCAAATATTTTTCAAGTGAATATGACAAAAAACTAGACAGAAAACCAAAGAGGTCAGAAAAAGAATCAACTCAAAATCATCTTTAGTTTAAAAGTTATAAAAGTTTTTGTCCAGGGACTTGTCTGTAATGAAACAGAAAGTTTCCAGGGGCTAGAATTTAAAAACAGAAAACGATTCAGTAAGCAGTACGCCCGCTGAATAGGCAAAGCGTACTTTGCCCGAAGGCGCTTTCCAGAAAAACGGTTTGAATAGGATACAGAGACTGACGAGGGGGTCCCACCCTTCAGGTTTGAATCTTCAACTGAAAACAGATTCGCGTCGGCGCCAGAGAGCTCCGGTGGTCACCGGCGCCGATCCACGGCGAGGTAGGGGAAGTGGGTGGTACCTACATGTTCACGGTGTTCTTCCGGGTCGGTGGGTGGTGGAGTTGGGCGTCGGCGAGCACAACATCAACGGCGAGCTTATCTCCGGCGGACGGCGGTTCCGGTGGTTGTGGGACTCATCAGAGAGAACTGCGGGGGTCAAATTGAAGTGGGGGTTAGTCGTCTAGGTGTGTCAGGAGTCTACTGGCAAGACTAGGGCGGTGGAGGAGCTCTCACCAGAAAGAGAGCTGCCGGAGCCCGAAACGGATTGGGGCGGCCAGAGTTGGGGAAGAAGGGCTCCTCGAGGCTCTTCCAGTGGCTGGGCGGGGTCTGGTGAGATGGTGGAGCTTTGCGGGGTCGAGTGCGAGCTTGGGGCGCTTTTTATAGCTGGCCTGAGGCGGTTGCCGCAAATGGGATAAGTCCGGCCAACGATTACGGCGAGGCTGTGGCCGAACGGGTGGCTTAAGTACTTGAGCATCGACGTGATGGTCTACTGGTCTCATTCCGAAGCAGAGCTTAGCAAGACAAGGGTGCTTACGGCACTTTCCCAACGGAACGGCCGTGCGGGCACGTTGGCGGCAGAGACCGCGCTCTGCGCCTCTTTGTCCATGGCGACTGTGCTGCAGCGTGCACAGAGAAGAAGATGGCCACGCAGAGCTCCCAGGTGCCTTGGGCGGTGCTGAACGGCGTTGCTTTGCAGGGTGACCCCTGTCGGCCGCCACGGGTAGCTCTGCCGCCACGGAAGATGCCGGCGCAGGCGGGCCACGACGCCACCGACGCTCGCAACGAGCCAAGCGAGTGTGCGGCGCTCTGGATAAGAGAGAGGAGCAGTGTAGGAAGGTGCCAAGGTAGCACGGGTGAGATTTACGAGAAGCTCTGACGAAACTGCACTATTGGCTGAATCTTCAGTTAACTTTTTCTGAATTTTGACAGAAACAGTGCACATCAACTGTTTGATGAAATGATTCAGGCACTTGCCGAATTTTTCTTGGGCTGAATTTTGGTGAGGTGGCCTCTTGATGCATCAAGAGGTTGCCTGAATTTTCACAGAATTTTAGGAAGGGAGAAAATATTAATTTCACCAAAAATGGCAAATCTGGTCCAAACTTGCAACAAGTGAAATTTGAAAATTTTGAACTGTGGACCAGTGGATCATGAGGGATCTAGGTTGAGGGTACTAAGGACTAGCTAGGGGTGTTTGTTTGGAATCAAAAATCAAAAGGAAACTAGTAGTTCCTTTGCAAATCACCAAGGCTCAACTAAAAAGACAAAAATTGTTTTTGGAATAAAATAATTAGAAGAAACATCTAAAAGAGATTGAAACCTAATGGAATTGATGTTAGACTTGTTGCAAGGTGGGAATGAGGGTTTTGGGAAGAAAGATCTTCATTGGGTGTCATGGTGAAAGAAAAATTTGAGTGGGGAGGATAAGCCCAAGGCTGCTATAAGAAGACTTTTCAAAAAAAGGAAATTGTCAAAACTATTTTGAAAATAAAATGTGTTGAGCTAACACAAGGAGAAAACCATCAAGACCAGAAGACAGGGTTGAGAAGGGCATGGAAAAACTTTTGCCAGAAAAGATTTGAGAAAGGGGGTTCTTTTAGAAAAGATTCAAATATCCCCCTTCCAAAAGACCAAAGAGTTTGGTGAAAACGAATCCAAAAATTTGAAGTGTTATAGGAGGGCCCGTTCAAGATCACGCATATCTCCAGGCTTGGCGCCATGTGCTTGGGAATGGGGGACAGCATCCTCGTCCAGAACATGTGGAACATCCAGCACCTCTGGAAGTTCTACCCATGACAAAAGGCCCTGCGTCTGAGAAGACTAGGCTCCGTGCCTGCGAGGAACAAGGCCCTGCGCCTGAGAAGACTAGGCTCCATGCCTACGAGGAACAAGGCCCTGCGCCTGAGAAGACTACGCTCCGTGCCTGCGAGGAACAAGGCCCTGCGCCTGAGAAGACTAGGCTCCGTGCGTGCGAGGAACAAGGCCCTAGGCCTGAGAAGACTAGGCTCCCTGCCTGCGAGGAACAAGGCCTTGCCCCTGAGAAGACTAGCCTCTGTGCCTTCGAGGAAGAAGGTCCTGCGCCTGAGAAGACTAAGCTCCGTGCCTGCGAGGAATAAGGCCCTGCGCCTGAGAAGACTAGGCTCTGTGGCTGCGAGGAACAAGGCCCTGCGCCTGAGAAGACTAAGCTCCGTGCCTGCAAGGAACAAGGTCATGCGCCTGAGAAGACTAGGCTCCATGCCTGCGAGGAACAAGGCCCTGCGCCTGAGAAGACTAGGCTCCGTGCCTGCGAGGAACAAGGCCCTGCTCTTGAGAAGACTAGGCTCCGTGCCTGCGAGGAACAAGGCACTGCGCCTGAGAAGCCAAGGCCCAGTGCCTGTGAAGCAAGGCTCATGCATGTGAAGATCTCCGCTCGTGACACTCTCACGTAATAATGAGTGGGGCTGTACAGGCCCCGGAGTCTCCAGAGAGACGGCCTTGGGCCTCGTGGGCTCCCTCCCACGTCCTAGTGGCAGCACTTAGCTCCGTTGGTGAGAAGACTAGATTAGGTGTCGGATGCGGCTGTTCATTTGCTTTCTGGAGTTGGCTTGCCCCTTCCTTCTTTTCAATTGATTTTGAAAGTCCTGGTGTTCCTTGAATTGCTTGGTTTAATCTCCCTCTATGGTCCTTCCCGCAATTTTTGGCCTTGCCCAGGGAGAGCGGCAGTTGCCCGACTCTCTCCCCAGCGCGCCTCCCTTAGCCTCCACGAGCACTACAAGAAATATTTCAACTTGTGACCACCACTATTGGTCACTGAATGGTCACAAATTTCCATTTGTGACCTTTTTGTGACCAAAACCATAAGGTCAAAAGCTGGCCGTCATAAACTGACTATAGCGACCTTTCTTCTGGAATGGTCGCAAACGTTTTTGACCAAAATATGCCTACTGTCGTGTTTTGGTCACTAGCAGCCTCCCCAGACCACGTAGGCATCCAGCGTGGCAAGCTGATGTGGCACAAGAATCGGCCCGGTCCAATTCGGTGTTTTACATGGGCCGAGCCCATTAATTCAGCCCATTTGTATTTTTTCCTATGATTTTTTTGTCAGCTTCATGGACCTAGCCCAACAATTTGGCCTTTTTATTTTCTGGGTCATGGCCTTTTTACGAACCATTTCATTAAGCCTATTTTTCTGGTTTTTCTGAAATACACAATGTTCTGATCCACTATAGTTTGGGCCACAGCCTTTTTAGAGCCCAAATATTATTTTGTCAAGTAGAACATTTGGTCTTTTTCATTCACAGCTTTCAATTTACACATTTGAACAGCAAAAAATCAATAAATCTCTCAATTAACTCATTAAATCCAGAAATCATCCAATCAAATACTCACAAGAGCACATACACGTTTGCACATCCAACAAGTGCACATACAATCAAAAACAGATACACAAGCACCAAAACTTGGTGGCAACATCAACTAAAACTATGGCGCACATCTCCAAGCTTCGTCTAATCTTCTGTCACAGCAGCAACCTCGCCGACATTAGATCCTGATCAAGATAAGCTATTAGTGAAATACACTGGAAGTAAATAAGGCGAAAATTTATACATACATGCCATCACAATTAATATAGCATTATGAGTTCACCATTAGCCCTGACTAATGTATACTCTACTTATCATATAGATATAGTATGGCGGAGCTATAAAGGTAGTTCCTCATTGCAATTCAATCAGGTTATAATAAACTTATTTACAACAGGGAGACAAACCTACTCAGAAGACTCGGTTCAAGTAAAATGTGTGGCTCAACAAACAAGTGCGACCAAGCATTTTACACCAATGCACGACAACATATCAAAAACACGTGATTAGAGATTTCATATCTAATTTCACCCAGGCAAGGAAAACAAAGGACTCCTGAAGCTAACCTGTACAACTTCAACTTGCATCTCCTGAATCAACTCGGTGAAAGCACCTGTTAGGCATAGATTCTGGTCACACATATAAACATGAAATGTTTAAAACAATAGAAAATTAGATACATCGTATCACTTCAGCAGTTTAGTTTGAACGAAGAAAAAAGACGGTAGACCAACAAGATCATCATTTGTATACCCCTACCACTCGAAAACTAGATACATCATATCGCTTCAGCAGTTTAGCCTTGTCGTTTGCAAATCTTTATGGCAAATCATAAAGAACTAATTGTTTGCGCAAAGCATGATTCAGATCAAGCCAACAAGAATATATTGGGGGGAGTGGAGTGGAATGGAAGGAGAGCAGGCACCTATGTCGGTGATGACAACGGCTTTGTCGTAGGTGACAGTGTTTGTGTTGTCCACTTGGAAACCCACAACATGGCTCGTCAAGTGGGCTGTATCGGAGCAGCACAGGAGGCAGGAGGCGTCAGTACAGTGGGGTTGGTGTCAAAACTGCAGGCTATACATGCAGTACACCATTATTGTTGACGGAAATCGTCTTACCTCCACCTGATAGTTTCAAAATCGCTTCCCCCTGTAGTATAGTTGGGTTGTCGTCAGTAAACTCAATCAATTTTCCTGAAAGGCAACAAGAACTTATCAATATATTGCAAGGCCAGAGAGCATTTGATTATGTGTAGGGACTAGCTGAACTGACCATCATCTTGCTTAACCCAGCCAAGCTAATGGTATGAACAAATCAAAGTCGTTGGATTTGGAAGTGTAGCTAAAATATAGAAAATGCAAATTAACTATAATGTCACTGCTAAAGAAGCATAAATAGCAATCAATGTATAATGGAAAAACAGAACAGAAGGAATTATTTTCAGAAAGTACATATCACCTACATACTTTTTTTTGCTACATCAGTTGGTGAAGGCGTTCTTGCATATGTCTAAAATAGTACTATTATGTTCAGAACAGACACAACACAAAAAATGCCATGAAACTTGGAAGATCATAACAGGGAATATAACCTTGATTAAGGGTTGGACCTCTATTCTAGATTGCTATTAAAACCTTTTCATGGTAATATGCTATTTACAAAAGTTGCCTTGATTTTAATAGGAAAATGGTACTGCTAAAATGCCAAAATAAAATGGGATAACCAGCTACTGCCAAGTCATAAATAACCGGCCTTTCCTATTTTTATCAAGTAAACTGCAAATCTAACATGAAGAGAATTGATTGTTTAAAGGTGTACAACTAATAGTCCTCAGATCAAGCACATCATTTTTCATCGATGAATACAGAATTGAAACCCGATTACTCAAAAGTGTCATTCGTACAAGTGTGTGCGAATAACTAATAGCGGTGTAATTGCAAAAGAGAGCTATCAACTCATACAGAACAAAATGATGCTGGCACTATGAGGCTTATCTAGTTATAACAAAAGCACTATGATGTCTTCAACAAGGTGTTGCACACAAAAGAGAACCCAAGACCAGCTTGCCAATTTTGAATTTGTCGATTTCCTCGCTTATAGCAGCAGGAACATCATCAGATTCAAGTAAGACAGCTTCGGCCTCCACCTGTTGATCAGACATATTACTATCAGTGCTAAAATTTCGAGAGCTCTTTCAGTCTCAGGTGTCATGCTAACTCAGATAATTGCGCAAGCTGGTTAACCTGTCTCTGAGCACACATCTTCTTGTATGGGAGCAACATGTTCCTTGCTTGCCATTCCAGTTCTTCCCTGTACGCCGACGCCACATCGTTGCGCACCTGCGATATCGGGATGTAATTGCCCACTGTCATCGGAGGATGAAGAGCAGGTAGGTCAGTTCAGAATTCTGAATAATTAGCAATGACTAAAGAATAGCAGGTATGCCCTTAAAATCACAAATTGCACACACTTGGTACAAGAAAAGTTCATATTCATCAACCTAACGATAATGCAGTACGCCTGAGGACAAAACTCTGCACTCTGCAATTGGTGTTCTGGTAGGTGTGACCTTGTGACACTGTACCCATAAACATTGTTCTTAGATGCTGCTACTCTGAAGATCAATTATTGAGAAATACTGTGTGAAGCTAGCAAAAACCAAAACCAAAACTAAGCTATCCCATTGCCATAGAAATGCCAGTGTGAACTTGTATATTTTGTAAACTAGCAGTCATAGTCATAGTAGCAAAAGGTTCGTGGCCTGTTAAAACAGATTTTCTTTTTCTTGTTCAGACATCAAGAAGTGTAAATTCAGACAGTTTACTGATAGGAGGCAGAGATGAAATGTAAAAGAGAGAGAGAGAGAGAGAGAGAGAGAGAGAGAGAGAGAGAGAGAGAGAGAGAGAGAGAGAGAGAGAGAGGAGACAGACTTGGCGTGGGCACCATGGTGATGGGCGGCCGGACATGCAGGATCTGGAAGAGGATGGTGTGGAAGGGGTTGGAGAGGAAGACGACTCGACGGTCGGTGCCCGGGGAGGAGCTGGCCCCTGAAGGCGAGCTTGATGTGGGCGCCGGAGCCGGCCATGCCGATGATGTGCTGGCGTCGTCGTCGCGGACGAGGATCCTCGCGTGCGTCGGCCTCTCCCACATGGGGTCTGCTGCATTGTGGCGTCGGGGTCGTCGGAGGGAAGCAGGGCGACGGGCTCGACGCGAAAGCCAGCGGCTGTCACCGCCGTAGTAGCACCGAAGCGGGAGAGAGAGGGAGAAACCATGGGCGTCGTGTAGGCGGGCGAGAGGATGACCGATTGGTGGCTCTAGTGCGGTTGGTGGAGAGGGCGAGAGAAGGAGGGCGGCGAGCTCCGCCGGAGGGAGGTGGCCGACGCGTGCGAATGGAGGGATTGGATCTGGGGCGGGAGGACGGGAGGGCGGGAGGGATTGGATCTGGGCGGCAGCGGCAGCTGGAGTGGGAAAAGATTGGAGTTAGGGTTTCGGGGAGGGGTCGTGGGGGGATCGCGAGAGATGGCAATTTTTTCCTTGGCATTTTAGATGCAAAGGCAACAACCAATCACAAACGAGCCCACGGATCCCTCCCTTAGAACAAATCTTGACCATCCACTCCTCCTACATCCAACGCTCCAAATCTCTCCCCAGATCCAGCACTTCTCTCTCTCTCTTTCTTCTTTTTCTTTTTCACAATTTTTTGCAACAAAAATGAGGTTTTCTTGAAAAACTACCATTTTTTTTTGCAAAATGGCATCACTATACTTTTCAAATCATCTCATATTGTGCATAAGGGTGAATCTTGAAATGATAAGCAATGTTACCGAAGAGAGTTTTCATTTTCTTTGAACAAAAAATCATTTTCTATTTTCGGAGTACCAAAAATCAGTTTTCTTTGTTTCAAAATTGTACATATTGTGCACAAGGGTGCATCTTGGAATGGCAAACAATGTTACCTAATGAAGTTTTCATTTTCTTTGGATGAAAAAACCATTTTCCATTTTTCGAGTGCCCAAAAGGAGGTATTTTTGTGAAGGACCTACCATATATTTGTTGCAAAATTTGACCAAATCAATTTTATAAAATACTAGGCCATAATTAATGCACAATTGACCAAGTGGTTGGGTGTCAAAAGTTTTGATCCACCTCTCGTGAAAAAGACAAATTTCGGCCGATTCAGCTGGAAGCGGGTCAAATTTGAACTGTAGCTGCCTTGTAGTTTGCTATTTATTTTTTCCAAAAATCATTTCTAGGTACATAAGTATCTATTTAATCAGAGAAACACCAAAAAAATTCCAAGATTCAACCACTAGCTAGGAACGGTCATTCCCGCCGTTTTGACCGCATTTTGAAACGGGCATAAAAAATTCAAAAAAAATCAAAAAATTGGAACACCTTCGCATGGTTTCATTATATATGACCAAGTTACTAGGAAAAATATTAAACTTGTAATACGGCAATTCTATTAAAAAAGTGTTCTCAGAAATGAGCTATCATGCGTGAAGATTCATGGCTTTCAAGCCAAATGATCAATCCTATGGCCACATTCATGGCATAGTTTGTTCAAATGATCTCATATTGTGCACAAGGGTGCATCTTGGAATGGCAAACAATGTTGCCTAAGGAAGTTTTCATTTTCTTTGGACGAAAAATTCATTTTCCATTTTTCGAGTGCCCAAAAGGAGGTTTTTTTGTGAAGGACCTCCCAAATAATTGTTGCAAAATTTGACCAAATTAATTTTCTAAAATAGTAGGCCATATTTAATGCACAATTGACAAAATGGTTGGGTGTAAAAAGTTTTGATCCACCTATCGTGAAAAAGACAAATTTCCGCCGATTCAGTTGGAAGCGGGTCAAATTTGAACTGTAGCTACCTCATAGTTTGCTATTTATTTTTTCCAAAAATCATTTCTAGGTACATAAGTACCTATTTAATCAGAGAAACACCAAAAAAATTCCAAGATTCAACCACTAGCTAGGAACGGTCATTCCCGCCGTTTTGACCGCATTTTGAAACGGGCATAAAAAATTCAAAAAAAATCAAAAAATTGGAACACCTTCGCATGGTGTCATTATATATGACCAAGTTACCAGGAAAAATATTAAACTTGTAATACGGCAATTCTATTAAAAAAGTGTTCTCAGAAATGAGCTATCATGCGTGAAGATTCATGGCTTTCAAGCCAAATGATCAATCCTATGGCCACATTCATGGCATAGTTTGTTCAAATGATCTCATATTGTGCACAAGGGTGCATCTTGGAATGGCAAACAATGTTGCCTAAGGAAGTTTTCATTTTCTTTGGACGAAAAATTCATTTTCCATTTTTCGAGTGCCCAAAAGGAGGTTTTTTTGTGAAGGACCTCCCAAATAATTGTTGCAAAATTTGACCAAATTAATTTTCTAAAATACTAGGACGTATTTAATGCACAATTGACAAAATGGTTGGGTGTAAAAAGTTTTGATCCACCTCTCGTGAAAAAGACAAATTTCCGCCGATTCAGCTGGAAGCGGGTCAAATTTGAACTGCGGCTGCCTCATAGTTTGCTATTTATTTTTTCCAAAAATCATTTCTAGGTACATAAGTACCTATTTAATCATAAATACATGGTTTGGTGGCGATATGTCGAGGTTTGGGCGGTGGTCGAGGGCCCCAACTCTAGAGCGCGTAAACTCGCATGCCCGCTGCGTGGTCACCGCGTGACTGTGGCGTTGCCATGTGTTCTGGGCGGCCTAGGCATGTCTAGTGGGTTGGCCACTCCCCAGGTAGGTGCTAGGAAGAAAATTACAACATAAGATTCTCACGAGGAGACCGATCGATGCTCAAACATGAATTAGCAGCCAAGTGTTTGATTAGCGGTACGGAAAATGCACATGGCTAATGGGCGTGAGTTTTGGTTGAGGATGATCAGTTACTAAGAAGACCGTCTTCACAAATTTTCAGCTCAAAAGGAGGAGTCTAGGTGGTACTTGCTTTGCAAAGTACCACACTGGACATAAATACGAATGTTGAAGATGGGCTCAAAATAATGAATGGATTGAGCTGGCATTTGGTGGAGGATAGTTATTTGGGCATAGGAAAGCACTGTAGAAAATGGATACCATTTGGACATGCCAAAGTGGTACTTCCTTCACAAAGTGTTTTTTTGAACAGAATAGGAAAATGAATATTTTTGAATTATTTTTGAACTAGGCAAGGAAGGTTTTTTTACATATTTGACGAAGATATGACCCAAAGAATTTATGAGATTTTTTGGGGAATTTTGGGAATGACAGAAATATAGGTTGCTTCACAACCTAGGGCAAAAACTGCCACATGGAAATGACACATAGGCAAAACTGATGAGGTGGCGCCTAGTCGTAGCAACCCACCACAATTTTCAAGGTTATGACCATCTATATTGGTCATGAACAACTAGAAATAAGGCAGCGAACCAGTGCTATCTGCTTTGTGACCATTTCGTGTAAGGAAATTATGACCTTTCTGACCAAAATGGTCGTTATAGTTGAGGGTTTGGAGCCCCCCGAACAGCTTTTGACCAATTGGTCTCAAATGGTCGTAGATTTATGACCAATTCCTTCAGGGTCACTAACAAAAGGTCATAAGTTGACATATTTCTTGTAGTGGAGGCGCCCATGCTGGGGCTGGTGATTGGCACGCCCCCCTCCTTATGTCCGTGCCCCACGGGTACTGCGATAGGGAGCGTCCGAACATGATCGGCCCACGTCAGGGACCTCGGGCGGTAAGGATAGTAACCACCTAACGAGTTTTTGCAACGTCACGAAAGGTCAAACATCACGAGATGAGGGCTATTCCGATTGCGTCGAGATAAGTCTCCTCGCCCTAAGAGCGCATAATACACAGATCATGCAGTGATGGCCAGGGACGCTAAACATCATGAAAACCACGGTTCAATACATGGCCTTCCACGGCTCCATACTTGTTTGCTTGAACGACGCAGGAGGAAAGAAAGGTTGAGAACGGGCGGTGACGACCCTCGAGATGCGGCTACTCACGAGGGCCTGCTCCCGGAGCTCAGCCGGAGCCCTCCTCACGCTTCACCTGGGCGTGACGACGAGACGACGCAGCACCACTCTCAAAGCGGGCGCGACGGCGTGGCGGCTGGTCGTAGCCGCTGCTGCTAGAGCTGTTGCTGAGGGAGGAGCCGCCGTAGCTGGATGAACTGCAGCCATCGCCCAGGCCAAGCACCTCGCCGCCGTCGTTGTCCTTGTGGCAGCACTCGCCGAAGAGGCCGTCTTCCCCAAACACCCTCACGAAGAGGGTCGAGTCGCCATCATGCCTGAAGTGAAGGGTGCACCGCCTGCCCAAGCCACGCGCGCGGGCAAATGTCTGCCAGCCGCGGGCCAGGGTCACAACACCCGTGGCAGAGACCTCCACCGCAACCCAATAAGCCCTACTACAGAAACCGTCCGCTTGCAGCCAAAAACAGCCGAAGCTCGCGGCAAGGAGTTCGCCGACAAGGGAGCGCGGGAGCTAGAGTCGGGTACCGACCAGGTTCTCCGACCACACGACGAACTCTAGCGTCACCTCCGCAAATACACAGGAGTCGCGGCACGCTTGCGGGGGCGCCTCATCCCCTCTTGGCTGGTGGTGAGGCGGACCCCTCCCGTCGGGTCTTTCCCTTCTCCACGGACGAAAACTTCCTGATCGGCGCCATGAGCGGCTCGGCCAGGCGAAGGGCAAGGAATAAGAAAAGCTAGAGGAATGGAGAGAGATGATGGGCAGCGAGGGCTCCGCCTGCCGTCTTATTTATAGCCAGGAGAAGGCCCACCGCCGGCCTCCATAATCGTAGGTAATGATGATCTTTCGCGCACTCAGGGCCTTGTCAAGTCGCGCAGTCACTAAGGCTGCGTGGGGAAGTGGAGACGTCCACATCCCATCAATCGCCACGCGTCAATCAAGGCTGCAGGCTTTGGGGCCCCGCGGCGCTCCACACTTGGCCCTTGGCTTCGCCGCGAAGCCAAGCCCGAGTGCGCCTTGGGCCCGGGGGCAACTGTCGGCGTTCTGAGAACGGGGGTACCCAGACTTGCCTGCCTGCGGCCCAGAGCGTGGCTCATCAGGTGGCCTGGTACGTCCCAATCTCTTTAGCAACCACTCAATACCCTCGTGAGGGTCCGAGCCTCGCAAGACAGACGATGCAAGACCTCCCCTGGGGCGGCCTCACTAGGCTAGCTCCTGAGGAGCGGAGATATCAAGGCAAGGGGCACCTCGCGAGTTCCTCGTCATGTGAGCAGTGACGACCAAGGCCAGGCGGGCGCCAGCGGGTGCAGAGTGCCAGTTTCCTTGTCGGTGCTAAAGGAGCAGGTGCAGGCAAGGAGTCCTGAGGCATTAGGCAAAGGTATCCATATTGGTGCAACAAGACCAAGACCAGCAGGAAGGCAGAGCGAACGTCATCACGGAGCCCACGGTGGCGTCACCACCAGAGCCTTTGGCAGGCGAAGACCACCTTTTGTCAGGATAGCTTTTACTATTTGTCCCCCCTTCAAATATAGCCGTTGTGGGATCCCTTCCCGCTCAATATTTGGGAAGAGGACACGGGCCACTATAAATAGGACTAGCCACCACCATTGGGGGGATCTCATCAAGAGTTGATCAGAGAGAAGGCCACACACTCACAAGCTCACTCGAGCGCAAGAACACCTCTCCTCAGGAGGCAGTTCACTCCATGTACTAGTTCTTCCTCAGCCTACAAGGCAATCCACCACACCACACTAGATTAGGGTATTACACCACAATTGTGGCCCGAACCAGTATAAACCTTGGGTCCCTTGTTTTTCGGATCTGACGAGCTAGGCCTAGGGATCGGCGAGTAGATGAGCTAGGGCGGGAGGAGAGATATTCGTGCGCACCCCAGAGTTCAAACCACAAGGGTTTTGCCGGAATCCAAGATCCGATAATACGTCTACATCTGCATGCCGTTCGGGCTACGCAACGCAGGGGCGACCTTCCAGCGATTGATGCACATCGCCCTGGGCCCGCAACTAGGGAGGAACGTAGAAGCCTATGTTGATGACATCATGGTAAAATCTGGGGAAGCAAGGACCCTAATTCAGGACCTGGAAGAAACTTTCACCAGCCTGCGCCAGGTGGACCCGAGGCTTAACCCAGAGAAGTGTGTATTTTGTGTCCCTTCCGGCAAGCTGTTGGGCTTCCTCATGTCGCACCGAGGAACCGAGTCCAACCCGGAGAAGGTGAAAGCAATAGAACACATGAGCCTGCCACAAACCCTAAAGGAAATGTAGAAGCTCGTGGGCTGCATGACCTTGTTAGGGCACGTCATCTCCAAGTTGGGGGAGTGCGCCTTGCCGTTCTTCAAGCTGATGAAGAAAAAGGGGCCGTTCGAGTGGACCCCGGAGGCCGACCTGGTATTTCAAGACCTCAAGAGATATTTGACCAGCCCACCAGAGATGGTAGCGCCTCGTCCCTTCAAGCCCCTGGTGCTCTACTTGGCCGCCACGCCCTACTCAGCTAGCGCGGTGATGGTGGCTGTCCGGAAAGAACGCCAGTTCAAGGGCACGTCGCGCAATGTCACGTCTCCGGCCAGGACAGCGCAGTGCCAAGATGGCGCCACCAAAGCCACAGCGATACCAGCAGGTGATCAAGCCTTACAAGACGGCGCTACTGAGCCTATGTAAGCCCATATGGGCGACCAACCTCCGGAGAACTCGGGCTTCGTCGACACTCCTGCCCTAGTCGAGAACCCGGTGTAATTCGTCGGCATGGTGCTGCGAGATGCGAGAGTGCGATAGCCCATGTCACAGAAGCTCTTGCTCGCGCTCCTGGTGGCCTTGCGAAAACTGCGTCATTACTTCCATGGCCACCCCATCAAGGTCATCTCGGCTTACCCGTTGGAGAGAGTACTCCGGAGCCCCAACGTTGCGGGAAGAGTCACCGAATGGAATATCGAGCTGCAGGCGTTCCAGTTGGAGTTCAGCACAACCAGGGTCATCAAAGGAGCCATGCTCGCTGACTTCGTGGCAGAATGGACCGATGCTCCGGGGCTCGAACCGGGCGAGGACCGATCACTCTCGCCAGGAAGTGAAGCACCGGACGACTGGGTCTTGTACTTCGACGGCGTGTTTGCACGCCAGGACGCGGGGGCTGGAACTGTGCTTGTCTCGCCCACTCAGGTCAATCTTTACTACGGCGCGCAGCTCTGCTTCCAGTGGGGCGAGAAGTTCTCCAACAACATCACATAATACGAGGGCCTCATCGTTGGCCTTAAGGCTACGACGACCCTGGGAGTGAAGCGCCTCATCATAACGGGCGACTCGCAGCTCCTCGTCAATTTCTCCAATAGGTATACGAGCCGAAGGATGAGCACATGGAGGCATACCTCACGGAGGTACGCAAAATGGAGAAGTAGTTCTTGGGCCTGGAGCTGCAGCACGTGCCCTGTGGCACCCACAAGGAAGCTGACGACATTGCCAAAAGGGCATCCAGGCGCCTGCCCCAGGAGCCCAGTGTCTTCGAGGAAGGACTCTTCAAGACTTCGGCGTCACCTCTGCTGAGGGGCCGGCGACGCCTCAGGAGGAACTCCCCCAGCTACTGACCTCGGGAGCCCCCGCCTGTCGTCCGACATCGGGAGCACGCCTACTCCTGGTGCTTGACCCTCGGGAGGGTTGCTGGACCGAGGACCTCAAGGCATACCTGGTGCGAGGAGCGCTACCAGAGAAATAAGAGGACGCAGAGCGTGTAGCCCGACAGGCTACGGCGTATGGCATTCAATACGGTGAGCTTTACAGAAAATGACCAAATGATATTTCTTTACGGTGCATCTCCAGGAAGCAAGGGAGCGAGCTGCTAGCTGACATACACGCCGGGGACTGTGAGCATCACTCGTCATCACACACCCTGGTTGGCAAGGCGTTCCGCGGTGGTTTCTACTGGCCCACGGCGCTCAACGACGCAGCCGAGCTGGTGAAGTCCTGCAAGGCTTGCCAATTCCATGCCAAGCATATCCACCAACCGGCTCGGGGCCTCCAAACTATCCCACTCTCATGGCCATTCACGGTCTGGAGGCTGGATATCCTGGGTCCATTCCCTCACGAGCCCGGGGGTTACCGCTACCTCTATGTCGCCATCGACAAGTTCACCAAATGGGCGGAGGTGCAAGCCGTCCACGCCATCCTGGTCGGATCCTTGGTCCAGTTCATCAAGGGTCTCGTAAGCCGGTTCAGGATCCCCAACCGCATCATCACCGACGACGGCTCGCAGTTCACTAGCAACATCTTCAAGACATATTGTGCTAACCTTGGAACGCAGATTTGCTACGCTTCGGCGGCACACCCCAGGAGCAATGGACAGGCCGAGCATGCCAACGCGGAGGTCTTAAGAGGCCTCAAGGCCAAGACCTTCAAGAAGAAGCTTGAGGCATGCGGTAGGGGCTGGCACGATGAGCTCCTGTCCATGCTGTGGTCCATCCGCACCACCGCCACCAAGCCAACAGGGGAGATACCGTTCTTCCTTGTCTTTGGAGGAGAAGCGGTTCTCCCTCACGAGGTCAAGCATCGCTTCGCGCGGGTCCTAGCGTTCGATGAAGCGCAGCAGGACGCCATGCGGGGGATGGACCTCGTGCTGGGGGAGGAACGCCAACGGGAAGTCTCGCTCTAAGCTGCAAGGTACCAACAGGCGCTGCGATGGTACCACTGTCGCAACGTCCGCTCCAGGACGCTCGAGGTGGGCGATCTCCTCCTAAGGCGGGTGCTCTCCAGGGAAGGGATGCACAAGCTGTCACCCATGTGGGAGGGCCCGTTTAGGATTTCCCGTGTTTCTAGGCCTGGCGCCGTGCGCCTAGAGACATAGGACGTGATCCCCATCCAGAACGCATGGAACATCCCAGGATCTCCGGAAGTTCTACCAATGAAGCAAGGCCCAGTGCCTGTGAAGGTCTCCGCTCGTGACACTCTCAGGTAATAATGAGTGGGGCTGTACACGCCTCGGAGTCTCCAGAGTGCCGCCCTCGGGCGTCGGGGGCTCCCTCCCACGTCCTAGTGGCAACACATAGCTCCGCGCTGTTGAGAAGACTAGACTAGGTGCTGGACGCGACTGTTCATTTGCTTTCCGTAGTTGGCTTGCCCCTTCTCGTTTTTTTCTCTTAATGGAATTTGAAGTTCTGGTGTTTTTCTATGGCTTGGTTGAACCACCTCTCTCTCTGATTCTTCCCTTGATTATTTGCTTTGCGCTAGGGAGGGCGGTAGTTGCCCGATGCTCTCCCTCGCACGCCTCGCAAGGGGGCTGGACAGGGTGGCGTGCGTGCGCGCCTCCTTAGTCTTTGCGAGGCGCCCTCATTTAAGCTCATGATCGGCGCATCCCTCTCTTTAAGTCCGTGCCCCATGGGTACCACAACGAAGTGCGTTTGACCATGTTCAGCCCATGCCTGGGACCTCGCGCAGCAAAGGATAAGAATCTCCTAATGAATTTTTTCAGCTCCGCAAAGGGGCGCACCTCACGAGATGGGGGCTACCCCGAATGCGTCAAGATAAGTCCTCCCCCCCTATGCCTTCATAATGCACGGTTCTTGCAACACAATCCGGAAACAGTAAACATAGCACAAAGAAGCATAAAATAATGGTCCATTACACGCCCTAGCAGGGCCCCATACTTGTTTTTGGTAATGCAGGAAGAAAGGAAAGGCAGGGACAGGAAAAAGCGGCTCCTACAATGCGGCCACTCACAAGGATCAGCCCCCGTGCAGAGCCAGAGCCCTCCTCGCGCTTCACTGGGGCGCGGCGATGAGACGACCCGCCACCGCACTCGAAGCGAGCACGACGGCCTGGCGGCTGGTCGTAGCCATCGCTGTTGTAGCTGCCGCTGAGGGAGGAGCTACCATAGCTGGATGAACCGCGGCCGGTGCCGAGGGAAAGTTCATCCTTGTCCTCGTCATGGCTGTCGCCAAGGCCGAGCACCTCGCCGCCGTCGTTGTCCTCGGGGTGGCACCCGGCGTGGCGACCGTCTTCCCTGAATATCCTCACGGAGAGGGTCGCACTGCCGTCGTACTTGAAGTGGAGGGTGCACCGCCTGCTCAGGCCACGCTACGTCTGCCAACCGTGGGCCAGGGCTTCGTCGCCCATGGATGTTGGGACCACGATCCTAAGTCACAACAATCTAGCATGTAACACATCATAACACCTTGCGGCCTCACGCACGGTATCCCCACGGGTGCCACCTTACCTGGCCCGAGACCATTTGCACATTTTGGCTCACGTATATGATAGTGTCGCTAGCATCCGTATGACAGAGAACCCGGGACAACATGACTAGTTGTAAACCAAAAGTGGCGTAAATTACAGGGACATGCATACATGACCCAGCAACGAATGTGTCGGTCATCAACATATGAACGCAAGTCGTAGCAAGCTACAAGGAATTAAAGGAACAACTCGTGACATTTCCCCGAAGGAAAAAACACAGGAACGAAGAAGGATACATGCCGGCCAGCCTAAGTGTTCCAGAGCAATAGCAAGCTACCAAGGCTCAGTGGAAGCACTAGGAGGCATTTCCCCATAAGATAGGCTATCAAGGGTAAAAAACTAGGTGTCGGATCACACACATAGAAATACACATTACACGTACACACAACATGCAAGTATGTGATGTACAACAGGGCATCACAACATAACTCAACAACTCATATAGCTAAAGGCCCAGAAGAGCCATCATAGCATTTATTACAAGCAGTGGGTCTCATGACCCAGCATATGGAGCATACAGGCAATGGAAGCATAAACAAGTCTGATTACAGAAAACTGAAAAAGGAAGAAGGCTATCAAGCATGACTATCTACAAGACCCTCCCAAGGGTACAAGATCATAGCTGAGGTAACAAGCTAAACGTCGAAGTCCACGCGGAACCACTAGTGAGACTCAAGTCTCTCTTCAAAACATAAATTAAGCAAATGTGAGTACAAAGGTAGTCAACAAGACTTACATCAGAACTAGCTACATATGCATCATTATCAACAAAGGGGGTTGTGGGGTTAAACTGCAGCAAGCCAACTTTGACTTAGTGGCTATCCTGTACTACGACTGCTGGTAACTCTTTTGAGGTGGCGCACACGAGTCCACATATTCGCCAATCAATATACCACTATGGATCCGCTCTCGTCTCCCTACGAGAAGGCCATTCATAGCACTCACGCTTATCTTGCGCATTTTAGAGTATCCACTTTCACTTCTCTATGAATTGTATACACAACCCAGTAGTCCATTACCGTGGACGCGGCTACTCGAATAGATCATGTTAACCCTGGAGGGGTGTACTTCTTCACACATGCTCTCGCCACTTAGCGCCATGTACACGTCATGTATCTCGGCAACCTTCGAGCGGAAGCCTGGCGAGGGTGTCGGCCATGACCTGACTAAACACACAAGTCTCTAGTCCAGGTTTATCGCCTATTTGGGTTCCATCCGCAAGGAGATCCGGCCGGGGTGTCCCACACAGCCCCAAACGATATGTACAGTGTTCCCGAGACACCAAAGGGCGACTCGGTACACTGGGCCACGATGTATCTACCGCATCATAGCCCACACCTAGGGTCAGCGCTATGCACGGCCTCTAACACATATCCTACAAACAGCAGAAACTAGTTGCAACTCCTGGACAGAGATCAAGGAAGCTAATAAGTCGAGAGAGTCAATTAAGGATCCCAATGTGTGGTAGTAACTGTCTTGGGTCACAAACACAGAACTCAGTTCCTGAGGAAGGCTTCAATGAGACAATCCACCATGTACTCCTACATGGCCTCTCATCGCTACCTTTACCAAATCGTGTTCACACACTTAGCTCTCAATAGTAGGACATGATGACCACATTCCAATTCATCCCCGATGAAGCAGATCTGACACAACTCTAAGCAATAGCAAGCAAAACAAGCAAGCATGAATGAGTAGGCAAAACATGGCTCAAACAACTCCTACTCATGCTAGTGGGTTTCAACTATTTACTATGGCAATGACAGGTCATGCAAAGGAAAGGTGTTCAGCTACCCCAGCAAAAAGCAGTTAAATCCTTGTTGCCCTAATGCAGTAAAGGAGAGCAAGAGCGAGAGAGTGGGATTTTATCGGGATGCTCAATGGGGGTTTTCTTGCCTGGCACTTCCGAACATAGTATTGTCTCTTCACCAGTGTCATCGATCACATCGTCGGAACAATGTCTACTGGGAGGGGACAAACACCGGCAACAGAGAAAGAACAAAATTAATGCAATACAACAGTATGATGCTTGATCATGACATGGCAATATGATGTTGATTGACCTAATGCAAAAAGCTACCATGTTGGTTGAAGTTCATTTGAATCAAAGATTCAGATTCAAACTCCAAAAGAAGCATTACAAATGCCCTTCAATTAATTTTTACAATTCAGTGAGTATAAGTTGTTAGAACATGCATGAAAACGCCATAAATAGATTCCTCATCTTTTTATGATAATTTTTCATATATAAATTATTTCATTTGGAGTTACCATTGAATTTCTATGGTTTTTAGAAGTTTAGGGAATTTTCTTAAATTAATTAAATCAGTTAGATTTATTTAAAATCCACAAAAGCATTACTGCATCATCACGAGGTCAGCACGACGTCAACAAGTCATAGGCGCCTGCACAGGTCAAACCTGACGGCTGGGACCCACACGTCAGTGACACAAGTAACTAACAAGGTTAATTAGCTTTAAGTTAATACTAACTAAATTGTCAGTGGGGCCAGGGCCCACTAGTCAGCGAATCAATGGTTAACTAATTGTTAGTTAGCACTAATCGGAAATTAGCATTGCTCTGGGCCCACCTGTCATTCTCCTGGGGAAGTCAAACCCATCGTCAAACTCGGGTCAAACCCGCCGGTGTTAAGCCGCCGGCAAGGGCCAGGACGGCGGCGCGGCCCGGAAATCGTCCTCAGTCGACCAAATCGATAGTGGTTTGGCCCTAGGCGAAGCTAATGCACGCATGCATCCTATGGTGCCCTTGGTTTTGCCGGAGGTGGCCTAAGTAGACGGCGGCGAGCTCATCCGCGACGGCCGGAGTTCGGGCGTGGACGTAGTCGGCGCTAGGGGCACTAGGGGAGAAATTAGAAGGTGCTACGCGCTCCTACGGGTTCACCAGACACGATGACACGCTTGGGCCTGAGCTGTGGTGGCCCTGGCCACGACGGTGAGGAACCACGGCGGCGGTGAGCTGTCGGGTCTGGTAGTTGCTTGGCTACGGTACGCGATCGAGGGAGATAGGAGAGGGTAAAGGACGAGGTGCTTACTGTCGGATTTGGGGCTCCGCAAAACCCAAGAAGTTCGAACACAGGGGCATGAACGAAGATCTCTCCCACTCACGTCTACCTAGCGTCTCACTCTCGTCATGGTGAAGAGATTCAAGCAAACAACAAGTGAAGCACGCAAGAGTTTACCCAGGTTCAGGCGACCGCGTGGTGTAAAACCCTACTTCCTGCTTTGGTGGATTGGCCTCGGGAGTGCTGGAACATGAACTAGTACAGTGGTTCCTGACCTCGGGAGGGTCAAGGGGCAAGTGTTCTCCCCTACATAGCGGGGATCCTAGCTACTTATATAGGCAGCCAGGGTCCTCGTCCTCCGAAATGTTTAGGCGGGAAGGGATCCCACAACGTCCATTTTTGAGCAGGTACAAAAGGAAGTTCCTACCCTAACAAAAGCAGTCTTCGCCTGCAAAAGGATCAAGCGGTGACGCGGTGGTGGGCTCGGCGATGACATCCTCCTTGCCGTCCTTGCTGTCTTCGGTCTTGTTGCACCAATGGGGAAACCTTTGTCCCGCTCCTCGGGAACCTGCGGCTGCGCTGTCCCCCTTGCACAGAAATGGCAACTGCGCCGCTGGCGAACGCTGGCACCCGCTGGCGCGGTGCATCACTGCTGACATCACTGCCTCCTCCTGAGGCAAGCTTGGCCTTGGATTCTTCACCCCTCCGGAGCACCTTGCCTAGGCCGCTCCTGAGGGTGTCTTGACGTTGTTCTCCTCGCGAGGCTTAGCTCCCTCGCGAGGGTCTTGGGCAGCTGGTCGATCAGCTAGGCCGTACCAGGCCGCTGTAGGAGCGCGTCGCGGCCCCCTGACAGGCAAGTCTGTGTACCCTGGTTCCCAGGACGCCGACAGTAGCCCCCGGGACCAAGGCGCACGCGGAGTTGGCTTCAGGGTGAAGCCTTAGTCGAGGACGAAGCATCGCGGGACCTAAAAGGCTACGTGCCAGGCCGGCATGCGAAGGTTGGATGGGACGTGGCGGCTCTGCTCCCCACGCAGTCTTGGTGATCGTGTGACTTGACCACTCCTTGGCACAGACGATAGGGGCGTTATGGCTGTGACGCCAGTGGCTGGCGGGTGGGCTCCTCCTCCCTATAAATGGGACTAGGGGGGAGCCCCCAAGCCGTTTTCAAGCCAGCGCCGTCTTCTCCTTGCTTGTTCTTCGCTCTCTTTCTTGTTGCGGGATCTCCATGGCGCCGTCGAGGAAGCCGTCCGCCGAGGAGAAGGGGAAGGCCTCGAAGGATCTGGCCCCGCTGCCGCCGAAGAAGTGCCGCTATCGTCCCCGCAAGCATGCCACTGCTTCCACAGCGACTCCTCGGGGAGGCGGGTGCGGCCTTACGAGTTCTGCTGCGGCCGCTGGTGAGAGGTGCGGTACGTCCTCCCGTGGTGAAGGTGGTCGTGGCCGTGGAGGGAGAGGGGGAGCGCAATGGTGCCTGTCAAAGATAGCACAGTCAAAGAATTCGTGCACCAGAGAAGGACGAGGTAGCACAGTCAAAGATAGCAAGACCAGGATGCGGCCTATAGTCTAGGAATGACCAGATTGAGTTCAAAATTTCCAGTAAAGTTACTAGGGGTATTTGACTTGTAGTGCGGGATAATTTCACTAGTCGGTGTCCTTGGTTGACAACAACCCAGAACCCGTAGAGTGATTACGACAAGGAAAGATAATACTCCAACAAAGTTAGTAAGATGTGGTGCAATGGCAAAACATCTTCGAGATACGAGGGGTAATACTCGAAGGTAGAGCACGATAGAAGTAGAATCGAGTCATCGACCCGTGACAGTAGATACTTCAACCTTTCCAAAAATAGACGAGGCACTGGAATGAATTTCCATCAAATATATTAGATCAGGACAGCATGGTCGGAACCATAACTGTAAGGAATCAATTCAAGAATACCAAAAGAATCATACAGCTGGATTATCATTTTGCAAGAAGCTTCCGAGACGGTCTACATCATTTTCATGGGCATGAACACAAAGTTCAAGGTCAACTCCCACTTCTTTAATGCATATCATTTCATTCACCTCTCGCTTTAATAAAACTGTAGTGTTGGAATTTCATTGGTAGAACACCGAAAGAGTATAACTTGTGAAATCTTTCGGGTTCTCACGGGTTACAGGAAGGCATAGGTTCAACCCATCGGGCATCTTTGTAACATATACCACAAGTTTCAAAAGTAAATATCATCATCTCAAAAGTAGAGCATGTTTGTTAAAGCAGATGATACAATTTACTAATGGCATTATGTATCAGGGGAAGAACTCACGAGGTGTTTGAATATGAAGGAGAATGTTGAATATCAATCCAACAATGGATCGTACGATCCACAATGGAGCTGATGTGAGTATCGGTACTCACTCGAAGGAAGAAAGAATGCAGAGGCATCAGATTCAAGAATCACCTGATTAGTCTGATGCTTAAATAGAAAGAAATTATGGTTTCTAAAACGAAGGATCAGAAGCAGACGCTCTGATCAAGGATGGATAAGTTGATAACACGTAGTTGGACAATCAATAAAGATTTGAATTGCCGAGAACCAACTCATGTCCGGAATGACGTCTGAGCCGGAAAGATAATTTTAAAAAGGATAACCTGATGACTTCGTGCATACACACACATTGAATCAGTAGGCTCAAAATGGCTAATACAAGGGATATTAACAAAGACTACTAGTCATATGGAATTAACCATAATGCAAGCAGGCAAAAATTTCAAGAGTAACAGGCTGCAGAGGATTTTCAAAAGATCGAAAAGTATTCCGAAGAATATTGTGAGGCACATGAACAATTGAGAAGAACGGATCCTCGATAAATGCGAGGAAATAACCGTAAGGGTTTTCATGCGAAATAAAACTGCAAGATAGTAACTCAAAGGATTCACGGAACAACGGAGAATATTTCGAGGCATCTTGTAACGACAAGAGCGACAAGGAATGATCATGAGAATGACGAATACAAGCAGATATCCATAGGGATATATCGGTGGCAGTGAATTGCAAAGGCGATGACCACAAGGGTCTCAAAAAATATCGAGAGATATCCCCAGAATCTTTTGACGAAGCAGGTGATCTTCTGGAATGAGGGCTCTCCGGGAGAAATAGTTACGAGAACCTAGAGTCAGAGTTAGCAAAAGCATTTAACCCGAATAGATGAGAGATCAAAGTCCCAGAGTATAGACGAGGAGTAAAAGATCCTAATACCACCCATTGGTGCTGTGGGCCCGTAAGCCACACAACAAGTTAGTAAAATTTTTTTTCAAAGACTAGACTCAACTTCGACCAAGGAGTTGGAAAGGGGGATTCCTACAGGCAGTCGGCTCTGATACCAACTTGTGACGGCCCCGATTTGACCGTACACTAATCATGCACGCAAATGTGTATGACCAAGATAAGGGACTAACTGAAGGATATCACAACACAACTCTAGACACAAATTAAAATAATACAAGCTTTATATTACAAGCCAGGGGCCTCGAGGGCTCGAATACAAATGCTCGAAAACACAAGAGTCAGCGGAAGCAATAATATCTGAGTACAGACATAAGTTAAACAAGTTTGCCTTAAGAAGGCTAGCACAAAAGTAGCAACGATCGAAAAGGCAAGGCCTCCTGCCTGGGACCTCCTAACTACTCCTTGAAGCCGAACTCCACGTAGAAACATCCTCGTGATCATCTGGCTCCTGGAATCCACCGATCTGGTTGCAACAACCAGAAAGAAGAAAGAAAAGGGAAAAGGGAGAGCAAAGCAACCGTGAGTACTCATCCAAAGTACTCGCAAGCAAGGATCTACACTACATATGCAATGGTGTCTGTGTAATTGGGTAATATATGTGGGTTAAACTGTAGAATGCCAGAGTAAGAGGGGGATAGCTAATCCAATCGAATACTACGCTTCTGGCCACCTCTATCTTGCAGCAGTAGAAGAGAGAAGATGGAATAGTAACAACTATCAAAGCTTCTGGCCGCCTCCGTCTTGAGTAGCTGAAGAGTTCACCAAGTAACAAAGTATAGCATAATCCTACCCGGTGATCCTCCCCTCGTCGCCCTGTGGGAAAGCGATCACCGGGTTGTATCTAGAACTTGTCTGGGTGTGTTTTATTAAGTATACAGTTCTAGTTGTCATGAGGTCAGAGTACAACTCCGGGTCGTCCTTTTACCGAGGGACACGGCTATTCGAATAGATTAACTTCCCTGCAGGGGTGCACCACATAACCCAACACGCTTGATCCCATTTGGCCGGACACACTTTCCTGTGTCATGCCCGGCCTCGGAAGATCAACACGTCGCAGCCCTACCTAAGCACAACAGAGAGGTCAGCACGCCGGTCTAAACCCTAAGCGCACGGGGGTCTGGGCCCATCGCCCAGTGCACACCTGCACGTTGCGAGGGTGGCCGGTGAGCAGACCTAGCAACCTCCATTACTAAGGAAGTTGCGTTACGCGGTCCAACCCGGCGCGCGCCGCTAAGTCGCTGACGTCAAGAAGGCTTCGGCTGATACCACGACGTCGAGTGCCCATAACTATTCCCACATAGCTGGTTAGTGCGTATAGACCAAATGGCCAGACTCAGATCAAATACCAAGATCTCGATAAGCGCGTTATTATGAAACAACCGCGGACAACGACCAGGGCCAGGCCCACCTATCTCCTAGGTGATCGCAACCTGCACTGCCGCTCCGCCACAAAGTAACCATCAGGGGGCTGCCGGGAACCCAGGCCCACCACTACCTGTGTGGAACCACCTGCACCTTCAGCCCCCATCTCCGAATCATCATCATGTGTATGTAAAGTATGTATATAGTATATACCCGTGATCACCACCCGAGTGATCACGGCCCGATGGTATAGCATGGCATACAGACAAGAATGAAGGGCCACTGATGGAATACTAGCATCCTATACTAAGCATTAGGATGGCAGGTATAGGTATCAACGGTTGTAGCAGCAATGACAGGCTATGCAACAGAATAGGAGTAATCGAACAGTAACATGCTACACTACTCTAATGCAAGTAGTAGAAAGAAGAATAGGAGATATCTGGTGATCAAAGAGGGGGGCTTGCTTGGAAGCTCGGCAGCCAAGGTGGGGTCGTCAACACCGTAGTCGATCGGGGCAGCAGCAGTGTCAGTCTCGTAGTCTGCCGGAGAGAAGAGGGTGAAGAAACAATGAATATAGAGCAAACATCGCACCACAAAGCATAACATGGCAAAACGCGGTGCTACGTGTGACCTAACGCGGTGCTCGGTGATACAGGCGAAGAGGAATAACATCCGGGAAGGTATTCCCGGTGTTAGACATTTTCAGACAAACGAACCGGAGGGAAAAATCTTAAATGTTCAGATAGTTAGAGGCACGTGGCGGTTGAACGGACCGCGTATTCGGATTCGTCTCGTCGTTCTGAGCAACTTTCATGTACAAAGTATTTTCATCCGACGCACGGTTTATTTTATATTAATTTTCTAAGTTTTATGGAATTCCCAAATTACTGAATTTAATTTAATTTGAAATTATAATTACTTTTGTCACCTAGTGTTACTCTAGCCCATGAGTATGCCAATGGGACCAGTGGGATGTGTTGACCTAGTAAAAGATTGAATAGTCAAAGGATGAATAGTGTAGGGAGGTCCCATATGTCATTGTCTATGATTAAACTAGACTTTAATTAAATTAAATTAACAAATAGTGGGGCCCTACTGTCATTGGCTAGCAGTTAACCTAACAATTATTAACCTAAAACTAGATTAGCCTAAACTAATTGAACGTGGCCGGCGGCCACATAGACAGAGCACGCACGCACACACACGTTAGTAGGCTAGGGGTTATCAACATAAGGTGTCGTTTTGTGATTTTTGTAGGATTTAATCTATTCGTCAAAAGGATTTGGTCCAGTGGGATAAAATGGAGTTTGTCATGTATACTACCTACTCATATTATTTTTACACATATTAACAACTGTTTAACCGCTGATTAGGGGCTGTTTAGGAGGTTAGTCAATGTAGAAATTGAAAAGCTAACTAGTAGCAGCTACAGTAGCTAGTAGTAGTAGTAGTAGTAGGTTGGTTCAGCAGAGCAGTGTTGGGCATTGGCGTGGCTCAGGGCGCTGCAGGTGTGCAAGGCGCAGCAACATCCTCAAGCAGAGTAGCACGGGGCATGCAAGGGCGCCGGCGGCCTAGCAGCAACTAGCAGTGGCAAGCAACATGAGGCAGTAGCAGCTAGCGGGAGTAAACACAGAGTAGAGCCAAGAGCACCAAGTCAGCGCAGCCACGGACAGGCACAACGGCGGGAGCAGCGAGCGGGCGCAGCGACGGCGAGCGCGTGACAGCAGCGCGGGCGATGCGCCGACCGGCAGAGGCAAAGGCAACTAGTTCGCGCTCGTGGGGACGCAGGGGTGTGACCATGACCAGTAGGTTGCAGGAACTACAGGCGGGGGTGCGCGGGGCGAGGCACAGGGGCGACCAGGGCATGCGCGGACAGGGGCAGCGGCGGCAGTAGGTGTGCACCAGCGGCCGTCGACAGGAGGTTCGGGCTCAAGGAACTCAAGGCCACGGCCTTGCGCACGACGAGCTGCTAACAAGCTGGACGCATTCTAGGCAACACCACAAGCGTGCCGGCGTGTATGGCTAAGCACGAGGGGGACTAGATCGACGGCACGAAGCTCAACAACGACGATGGAGCTCCGGCCATGACGACGGCAGCGAGGGAACAAGAACGACGACAGAAAGAATGAGGGATATGCGAGGTGCTCACATCGGTGGTGAGGAGAAGCTCGGTGAAGCCGGAGAGGGTTGAGGTCGAGCGAATTGAAGCGGCGATGTGCGCGGCCACGACAGAGGAACAAGATGCGAGCGTCGTGGAGGGGGCGTCCCGGCTGGAACCGGTCTCCGGAACGGACGAAGCCGGTCGCGGAGGACCCCCTGGACGTTCTCTCGGACGCCCGAGAGGTCGGCGGCCGCGACAACGATGGCGAGGCAGCGGTCACCGTACGGGCTCATGAGCTCGAATCCAGGAAGAAGAAGAGGGGACCGATGGGGGAAAGAGGGGGGAATGGATGAGGTCGAGCTAGGATTTTGGAGGAGCATCCTTATAGGACGAAGGGGGGGTTCGTGGCGGCCATCCATGGCCATGGCACCGTGGATGCGTGCCACGCCCTCCCTGTCTCCTGTACAGAGGGAGGGGATGAGGTGGAGGTGGGCTAGGCCATGTGCGCAGTAAAGCCCACTTGGACAGTATTAGTTTAGGCCTTTTATCCCTTTTTTGTAATTTTCTATTTTGCTTTATTTCTATCCGTTTTATTTTAATTCCACTAGTAATTGAGTTTTTTAATTTAAAAATGACAATTGGCCCAACAATCAGAAAGCAATCTTAATCACTGCCATAAAATGATTTGGTGAGCATTTAAAATAGTTGGGAACTTTCGTAAATTTATAAAGCATTTAAGATAAAGATTTTGCCCATGCTTTATTTATTTTAGGGCACTTAACCACTGTATAAAATGTTGGTCCCACCAAGACATTTATCTAGTGATTATTTGCAACACATTGAACATTTTATATTTTATGTTCGAAGAAATAACTTATTTGACTTTATTATAAATTTGAATTTGAATTGTGTTTGAGTCAAAGTGAGATTTAGCAATCGTGATTATGATGACGTGGCACCATTATCAGGGGATTACTGTAGCTTAAATACCTGGGCGTTATAGACGAGAAGGAAGCAGTGCGTTCCCTAGAGCGCGCCTACCAGACCGCGGCGGTCCAGAGCTCCGACGAGGATGGAGCCGTCTTCGCCCTGCAGACCGCCCCCAAGAAGAAGAAGAACCTGCCTGCCAACGGACCTCAAGACGCAGGGGCTCCTGACGGTTCCGCCTGAGGACTCACGCCTGACAACGAGGCGCCCTCCTCCCTCGCATAGGGAGGCACGCCCGACGCCCCTCTCAGGAGCCCGACGATCCTCAGGGGCAACCCGCACGGCTTGCGTCTTCAGCTACCCCAAGTCTTCTCCTACAAGTGCCAGGTGACGTTTCAGGTATTCAATCGAGGACGCCCCCGGGCTGCATCATCCTCGAGCTGCTGGGGCCTATCCCCCCCGCAGCCGTCTCTTTTTGCGCATGAATCAAGGCTAGTTGCTTCTTGCTATTTGCATTATCTATATGCTTGGCGTTCTCACCGCCACTAATGTCATGAGCCCTTGCGAGCCCACACGCGACCGCCCATGATTAAGGACTAGCACGGCGTCTGTGCTCGGGTCCGTCCCTGCAGCGTCGCTAAACCCAAGGGCTGAGCTCTGTCTCGCGAGCCATTCCCATGACGTCACCTCCCATGGTCCTTGGTGCCTTGTTTTCGCATGGGCTAATCGTGGATGGGTAAGTAGGGGCCCGTGGAAGGTTCCTCGCTCACACAGGAACATCACGCCGGTTGTTTTTCTTTTGGACCACAGCATGAGAAGACTGGGCACGGCATCTGTGCTCGGGTCCGTCCCTGCAGCGTCGATAAATCCAGCGGCTGAGCTCTGTCTTACGTGTCGGTCCTGCTAATGTCACCTCCTGGGGTCGTTGGTGCTGCGGCCTTCTCATGCAATGCCCTCTAGAGATGCACTTGGCGCAGGTCGACACAACACCTCTCTTTTCACATTTTGCAGAAGAAGACTCAGGCGCAACCTGCCTCAGGGTAGGGTCTCGTGAGTGATGCGTAAGCTCACGAGAACTTCCTCAGAGTCGTTCAGCTCCTCCCGAGGAGGGCCCATATACACCTTGGCGGTCCTGCTGTGCAAGCCACGTGTCAGGACGGGGCTGTACACACCCTGAAGTCTCTCCTGGCGAGAGGCTCCCTCCCACGGTCCAGTGGAAGTGCCATGCACCATGCTGGCAGAACCAACCGAGGACTGGTTATGCCCATGAACCAGTGGAAGCACCAAGCTCCGCGCTGGCCGCTACGACCGAGGCGCGGTCATGCACACACTCCGCGCAAGTGTGGTAGCTCTATGCTTCGCGCGAGTTATAAACAACTGAGGGCGTCCCCCAGCAGTTGCACCAACCTCAGGGAGCTTGTTAGCTCACGATGATCACAACTCCTCCTTGGATGTGTGTCGTGAGGGGGGCTAGGCACGGGGGCTATGCGCAGGCCACGCCTGGCAGACGCCACCCTACTAGGTGCCCAGACACCTGGCTTTCTCGCGCCACCATCCTAGGCGATGGCTCGTGAGCAAGGTATGGTGCTCGTTCTCCCTCATGAGAGTCGTTCGTACGTCAAGGGGAACCCCTGGGCATCGTGACCCAGGGGCCTCACTAGTCACGTAGCCCCTCACACATTGAGCCCGGTGCTCAACGGAGGTCGAGGTATGTGCGGGGCTGGGCCCTACCGACGCAGAATGCAAATGGGATCGCTTGAACGTCAAGGGGGACCCCTGGGCATCGCGACCCAAGGGCCTCAGTAGCCATGTAGCCCCTCATTCCTTGAGTCTAGTTATCACGATAACCCAGGTCACACGAAGGGCTCGATGGCGATCGAGGTATGTGCGGGATTGGGCCCTGCCGACGCAGAGCACCTAAGAAAACATGAAAGGAAGCAAGCATGCAAATCATCAACTTCAATGTAGTTATTACAATAATACCAAGTCCTTCAAATTCAAACGAGTTCTTACGCCTCCCCGAGGAACTTGCACTTCTCTCATCTGAACAGGAATAGATCAGGCATCACCAAGCGTGTCATCATTAGTCTCAGCCTCCTCGGCCATGGCAGCAGCGACCTGGAGGAACGCCTCCACCAGCTCGTTAACATTCGCCTCCAGGGCCTCGGCAGCCGCACCCTCTATGGCGGTGTCCTGGGAGCAACTACTGCCACCTCCTCGGGAAGATAACTCAGGCGCAGAGCCTCGAGTCCCAAGAAGAACAGAGCCTCGCCCCGCGGGAAATGCGACAGAAGACCAAGTGCCACTGCCGCCTGACCGCAGGGGATCACTAAGATAAGCTTTCAACGCCCGTATCTACTTGTGTACCTACACCTCCACCCACTGTAATCAAAAATTCGCTGGAGCACGAAAATCCCCTCTTGCCGGCCATAGTGGACGATTACCTGCATGCCAAGAGAGACCTCCCGAGCATCGCGCCTCAGGGGCTCTTACCGGACCCTGCATCGCTCACCTCCTGGCCTTGACCACGGCACCACGACCTGGCATACCAGCGTCAGCTGAAGCTTGTCTAGGGACTAGGTCTCGCAGGCGTAGGGCCCTAAACTACCGCAGGGACAGAAGAAAGGGAAAGGCATGCTCTAGTGAAGGAACTCACTAGGAACATAAGTATATAACATCAGATAACAAGCAAAAGTATCATAAAAGATTTACACGCCCCCATGGGGCCGTCCATGGATGCCACGCAGGGACCAAGCTAAAGAAGGCAGTTCTTAGAGGGACGCGACCCGGGCTCCTTCAGCGATGGTGACGGCTGGAGGATGCTGTCTCTTTCCAGCGATAAGAGTGGTGACTCGGCGGCTCGTAGCTCTCGTCGAAGCTTGAGGCCGTCTGAGGAGAAGCATAGCTGCTACCGGAGGAGTCAGAGGTGCAACCAGCGGCGAGCGCCTCGGCCTCGCTACCCTGGCAGCGTGGAAGATGGTCGCCGGCGGGCCCAACCCCGCGCTGCACGCCAGCCGATGGCTGTCCGCCCCGAAGACCTTGAAGCTCAGCGTGCCCGTCCCGTCCAGCATGAAATGAATAATGTGCCTCCCGGCAGGGGCGCAGGCACCGTGCACCGCGCACCACGCCCCAACCCCAGGTCATGAAGACCTGGCTGGAGGAAACCACCTCCACGTCGGCATATGAAGGGGGAAGGTGGCACCCTTCATGCCATAGCTGCATCGTCACCCGGCCGCGAGCCAGGAGCACCTCCTTCAGGAATGGAGGAAGAAGGATCCAAGAATGCGGAGGGGCTCCCGCCCACGTGATAAACTCACGGACGTTGTCTTCAGTATGAGACGGCGGCAGGGCGCGTGAAATTGCCCTTCCTTCTGGGCGGCTGACCGAACCGCCCCCATCGCCGCCCCCGCTTCGTCCGCCTTGGAGAATCACGGCGCCTCTTCTTTGGTGGGAGCTGCTCGGGCTCCACCGTCCGGGCCTTCCCCTTCTGCGCAGCCGAGAACCTATGTATGGGCACCATGAAAAGCCCTCGGAGAAGAGGGAAGAACAGGGGTTGATTTGCAACAGTCAAATGAAGGACATGGCGCCTCACCCCCTATTTATTGGTCGAGAAGATCAATCGCCGACCACTCACGCGCGGCCATAATGAACCTGCCACCCGCGCCAAGGAGTTTTCAAGTCACACGGTTGCCGAGACTGCGTGGGAAGCGGAGTCGCCCATGTCCCATCCAACCGTCATGCACCAGCCTGGCCCGCAGCCTTTTTGGGGCCCGCGACGCTCCATCCTCGGCTAAGGCTTCGCCCCGAAGCCAACTGCGCGCACGCCTTGCGCCCGGGGGCTACTGTCAGCGTCCTGGGAACCAGGGTAGCTATACTTGCCTGTCTGCGGGCCGCGACGCGCTCCTACCATGGCCTGGTACGGCCCACCAGATCGACCAGCTGCCCAAGACCCTTGTGAGGGGGCTAGGCCTCGCGAGGAGAGCGACATCAAGAGGAGGAGGCAGAGCCTGCCTCAGGAGGAGGCAGTGACGCAAGCAGTGATGCATCCCGCCAGCGGCATAGTTGCCATTTTGGTGCAAAGGAGACAGTGCAAGCGCAGGTTCCCGAGGAGCGGGACAAAAGTTTCCCCTTCGGTGCAACAAAACCGAAGACCACAAGGACGACAGGGAGGATGTCACCACCGAGCTCAACACCGCGTCACCGGCTGATCTTTTTGCAAGCGAAAACCACTTTTGTCAGGACAAGAACGTCCTTGTGTTCCCACTCAAAATGGTGGTTGTGGGATCCCTTCCCGCCTATACATTTCGGGGGAAGAGGACCCTGGCCGCCTGTATAAGTAGCTAAGATCCCCGCTATGGAGGGCAAGTCAATCAGATCCAAAAACTCTGCCCTCGCACAAAGGAGTAAGAACCCTTGCCTCCTGACCCTCCTGAGCTCTCTTCCTGAGCTTAGGTACCACTGTATTCATCCATACTCGAGCCCTCCCAAGGCCAATCCACCAAAGCAGGAAGTAGGGTTTTAAACCGCAAGGTGGCGTAAACCTAGGTAAACTCTTGTGTGCTTTACTTGTTGTTCGCTTGAATCACTTCACTGGACGAGGGTGAGACGCTAGGTAGACGTGGGTGGGAGAGATCTTCGTTCATGCCCATGTGTTCGAACTTCTTGGATTTGCGGAGCCCGTAATCCAACAAATTCTCTATGAAGTTTCAGGACTTTTGGAGTTGTGTAGAATTGGTCTCTCAGATTTGCTCCTCATCTTGTCCAGAATTCTAGTTGCCGGCATTCTCCCTCTTCATGTAAACCTTGTAAAATAAGAGAGAAAAGGCATAAGTATTGTGCCATAATGTGTAATAACAACCCATAATGCAATAAATAATGATATGAATGCAGGATGCAACATGGACGTATCACTTGGCCAGCGAGTACAAGTCATCTCCAATAGTGTCATTAAGACGTGTCTGCATGTGTTCACATGTAATCCAGTCTTCAAACCGCTCCGGGTTCTTGGAGCGTAAAATATCCTAGTTTTCCTCGATATACGGAGAGACCAAGGTGGAACTTTGTAGAACTGTGTAGTGTGCTTGCGCCCAAGAATGCGCTTTTATGGTTGGATGCACAAAATCTTAATGGAAAAGAACGTCACTTTATATTGCCGCTTGTGATAAAGAACTTTATTATGCATTCCGTCGCTTTTATTTCTTCCATATCACAAGTTCGTATAAAGCTTATTTTCTGTACATTAATAGATCATACATATTTAGAGAGAAATTTTTATTGCTTACACCGATGGCAACTTACCTGATGGATCTTACTCAATCCATGGGTAGGTATGATGGACTCTCGTCGCAAAACTAGTTCAGGGATGTATGGATGCATAGGTAGTATCTCTTCTTAGTACAAAGGATTTGGCTAGCATGAGAGGGAAAAGCAAGCTCAACATGTTGGAGGATCCATGACAATATAACTTCTATTCAGATGTAAGAAGACATAACCCATTATGTTGTCTTCCTTGTCTGACCTCAACCTTTTAGCATGTCATATTTTAATGAGTGCTCACAATCACAAAAGATGTCCAAGATAGTATATTTATATGTGAAACCTCTCTTTCTTTATTACTTCCTATTAATTGCAACAATGACCGAAACTATGTTTGTCAACTCTAAACAACTTTTAGTCACCATACCCTTTATATGTGAAGTCATTACTTTCCATAAGATCAACATATGATATTTTTATTATTTAATTTCTTATGTATTCCCTCAAGATCATAGCAAGAAAGTAAAGCCCTCAACTGAAAAGTACTCTTTATTATATAACCCACGGACTCAATTACGTAGATAGATCTCGAAGCAAAACTTAAAACTAGATCATACTAAAACATTATTCTACTAGATCAAGATATAACCAAAGGGATCTAACTAAGAAAAACGATAAAGATAAAGGTGTAATGATGATACGATACCGGGGCACCTCCCCCAAGCTTGGAAGTTGCCAAGGGGAGTGCCATACCTATGTATTTATGTCTCTTTCTTCATAAGTGGTGTTGATGAAGTCTCAGTTAGCTTGATTAAGCTATCCTTCGGATCCTGCAATTCTCAGAGTGCACGTTTGATGACCCACAAGTATAGGGGATCAATTGTAGCTCTTTTCGATAATTAAGAGTGTCAAACCCAACGAGGAGTAGAAGGAAATGACAAGTAGTTTTCAGTAAGGTAATGTCTGCAATGCTGAAACTATAAGTAGCGAGCTGTTTGATAGCATGATAATATGTAACGAGCAAGTAACGATCATAGTAACAAGTATGCAACAAGGTAGCCCAATCCTTTTGAGGTAAAGGACAGGCCAAAATGGTCTCTTATAATAAGCAAAGCGTTCTTGAGGGTAGGTTGTGCCCACTAGATGGCCCCCTCTGGTGTTTATTGACTCCAATATTTATTGAATAATCCATAAAAATTCTCGAAGTTTCAGCTTGTTTGGAGATGTGCAGAATAGGTGGCCTGACGTAGCTTTTCCTAGTCTAGATTTCCAGCTGCCAGAATTCTCCCTCTTGGTGTGTTCCTTGCAAATTATGAGAGAAAAGGCATTACAATTACTCCAAAAAGCATTATTATGGATAAAAACATTATAAATAACAGTAAGAAAACATGATGCAAAATGGACGTATTGATAACCCACAAGTATAGGGGATCGTTTGTAGCCTTTTTCGATAAGTAAGAGTGTCGAACCCAACGAGGAGCTAAGGGTAGAACAAATATTCCCTCAAGTTCTATCAACCACCAATACAACTCTACGCACACTTAATGTTTGCTTTACCAAAAACAAGTAAGAAACTATTTTGTAGGTGTGATGCTAGAACTACTTTGCAAGAATAAAACTAGAAGTACTTTGCAAGATAATAAATTGGATAGATTTTGTTAACAAGAAAGTTATTTGTCCCTAGGTAATCGATAACAAGTACCGGTAATCATTCTTGCAATTTTATATGAGGGAGAGGCATGAGCTAACATACTTTCTCTACTTGAATCATATGCACTTATGATTGGAACTCTAGCAAGCATCCGCAACTACTAAAGATCATGAAGGTCGTGAAACCCAACCATAGCATTAAGTATCAAGTACTCTTTACTCCCATATGTCATAGCCCCTTACTCGGGTTTTAGTTTCTATCACTCTCGCAACCAACCATAAGCGAACCATGACCATATTTCAACACCCTACAGCGGGGGCCCCTCACGTTTGCGCGAGAACGGAGGGCACCGTAGGACAGCACCATAAATAAAATATACAATCATACCACTAAGATCACGATTAACCCACAGGACAAAGCAGATCTATACAAACATCATAGGATAACCATAGATCATTGGGAAATAATATATGGAGTTGAGCACCATGTTTAGGTAGAGATTACAACGAGGGTAAAGAGGTGTTACACCACTGCAATGAGGGGGAGAGAGTTGGTGTTGATGGTAGCAAGACTGTTGATGTAGATCGTCGTCCCGATCATTGCCCCGGTGGCACTTCGGCGCCACCGGAAGCGAGGGGGAGAGAGCCCCCCTCCTTCTTCTTCTTCCTTAGACTCCTCCCTAGGTGGGGAAGGGTTCCCCCTCTGGTCCTTGGTCTCCATGGTATGGGAGGTGCGAGAGCCCCTCCGAGATTGGATCTGTCTGTCTGTCTCTCTCTGTTTCGCATCCCCCAGATCTGGCCGAAAATCATTTCTTATATTCCCGGAGATCCATAACTCCGATTGCGCTGAGATTTTTACACGATTTTTTATGGGTACAAACTTCCTTGCGCTCGAAGTACATCTCCAACCGAAGTTCCAGGTGGGCATAAGACACCTGGGCGTGCTAGGCACCTCTGGCGTGCCCTGGTGGGTTGTGGGGCCTATGGGCCCCCGTTTACCTAGCTTCCACCTCCCAAAACTCACATATATTCCAAAATAATTCTTCGTGAAATTTTATTGCATTTGGACTTCGTTTGATATGGATACTCTGCGATAAAAAAACATGTAGAAAACAGGAACTGGGACTAGGCACTGGGTAAGTAAATTAGTCCAAATAAATCATATAAAAAGTTGCCAAAAGTATGTAAAAGTTGAATAACATTGGCATGAAACAACCAAAAATTATGGATACGACGGACACGTATCAGCATCCCCAAGCTTAATTCCTGCTCGTCCTCGAGTAGGTAAATGATAAAAAAGATAATTTTTGATGTGGAATGCTACCTAACATAAACTTGATCATATATCTAGTCATGGCATGAATATTAAGACATGAGTGATTCAAATTAATAGTCTATAATTTGACATAAAGACATCAATACTCGGGCATCCCAACAAACAATCATGTCTTTCAAAGTATAAAATGCTAAAGAACGTTATCCCTACAAAATCATATAGTCTTGTCATGCTTTGTCTTCCCGGCTCAAAGTATAAATATTGTACTACCCCAGTGTCAGCCAAGCACTTGGTTCATACTTTTTAACGCGCTTCAGCATTTTAAACTCTCACACAATACATGAGCGTAAGACATGGACATAGCAATCTAGGTGGAATCGAATGCGGTGGTAGTAGAAAAAAGAAGGGAAGAAATCTCACATCAACTAGGCAAACTAATGGACTATGGAGATGTCCATCAATCGGTATCAATGTGAGGAGTAGGGATTGCCATGCAACGGGATCAACTAAGAGCGATAAGTGTATGAAAGCTCAATATGAAACCAAGTGGGTATGCATCAAACTACTATGAAAAATTCCCACTAGTATATGAAAGTGAAAACATAGGAGACTCTCTATATGAAAAACATGGTGCTACTTTGAAGCACAAGTGTGGTATTGGATGCCCCTTTTCTTTTCCTTTCATTTTTTTCTCTTATTTTTTGTATATTTTTTTGGTGGGCTTCTTTGGCCTCTTTTATTCATTTTAAAATCCAGAGTCTGATCCTGACTTGTGGGGGAATCATTGTCTCCATCATCCTATCATCATGGGGCATGCTCTAATAATGGATAATGATGATGATCACACTTCTATTACTTATAACTCAAAAGAAATAAAAATTACAAATCAATACCTATGACATAGTATGACTCTAAATGAATGCCGCTGGCAGTGTACCAGGATGTGCAATGATCTAGCGTAGCAAAGATATCAGAAAAACGGACAAGCCATGAAAATATCATGCTAGCTGTCTTACGATCATGCAAAGCAATATGAAAATGAATGCTCAAATCATCTACATTATGGAAGTGCATGGCAATATATCTCGGAATGGCTATGGAAATGCCATGGCAGGTAGGTATGGTGGCTGTTTTGAGGAAGGTTTAATAAAGTTTATGCACCGGCGAAAATTGCGCGGTACGAGAGAAGCTAGCAATTATGAAAGGGTTAGAGTGCATATAATCCATGGACTCACATTAGTCATAAAGAAACCACATACTTATTGCAAAAGTTTATTATCCCTAGAAGCAAAGTAATACTACGCATGCTCCTAGGGGGAGGTTGGTAGGAGTTAACCATCGCGCGCCCCCGACCTTCACACAAAGTTAGGACAATCAACGATAAATTGTGCTCCAACTTCCCGGCATAACGAGAGACTATACGTGCATGCTTAGGGAATCACAAACCTTAACACCAATATCTTACTAAACACAATCATCCACTAGTACCTCCCACATATTATCATCTCTATATCGCAAAACTATTGCAAGGAATCAAACTGTGGGGACCCCGACTTAGAAGTCGAGATCACTGAATGCACGTGTACAGTGATCCCAGAGATCAATGCTCACTGAACACACAGAAGCTGAATAACAAGAGTCTTACATCCATACAAATAGTCTTACACGAATTGTGGCCATTATGGCCAAGTCTTACATAGATAGAGCCTCACGGGCTGAATAGCAAATAACTCAAATAGCGGAAGTCTTCGATAACGGGTAGAACCCATGCCATCTGCCTTAATCCTACAGGCATTCTGACTGGGATAGCGACCTAGTTCGCATGTTTGTCTCCAAAGAACTCTTCCTCATATTCCCGTTCTTCCATGCCTGGCCAATTAAATAACTAGTGGCAAGCCAATGAGTACTTTGAATGTACTCGCAAGCAACCCATGATGTGGTTCAAAGTAACAATGCAATTGAACGGTAATGAACAATCTGGCAAAGGGCTAGAATAAATATTCTACTATCAAGTTTATGCATCAATAACCTCACGTAACCTCGAAGACAGGTTACCGATATCAACATGAATATGATTCAACTCATCGGGTCAAGTCACCACTTTGACTCATCAGACACATACTATCACTGATGAAGTAAAATCCTGGACATAGTTTAAGTAGCACCACCCAACTGTCCATGACCGTGGACACGACTATTCGAATAGTTTTACACTCTGCAGAGGTTGTACACTTTACCCCCAAGATCCGGGGAAGTTCCGTGTCATCCACGACCCGCGGTACCTCAAGTACCCGAGGTAAGCACCCGGTCATTACCTTTCCTTAGACGACACTAACATAGAGTCCACTCGTTGGTACACGACCCTCGGGTACAAACGATAGATCACGTGACTTGCCCTAATTTCAATGTCACACGTACCCGAAGGGACCAACGGTGTGTCCAGTGCCCTGTGAAAACAGTCATGGTCGTCTATCCAAGCACGACCCCGTCCCGGGAAAGACCTCAAGTCTTCCCGTCACTAGTAATGCGGGCACCATGCTAGTATCGACCTAAGTAATCAATAAGGCCCCGTCCCATAAGGGGTAGTGTGGTTGCACATGTTTGGTTGGGATGGTAGTCACACATAAATCTAATCCATCATTTCACCATGCACATGATTTTACCGGCACATCACTTCTTTCTCAAGTGATGACCTAATTCAACATCACCCTCGGGCATTAGGGGCACCCGATGGGTTCATGCAAAGGTTTTTAACCACGAAGGTTCATGTCTCACATGCATCATCAAGCATCAGGACTAACTATTTGCAGGTCAACTAGCACATAGAAAGATCAAGTTCAAGCATGCATCATGTGGTGGTTTCAACTAGGTCACCACCGTGAATCTATCATCATGCAACGGAAACAACGGGTTCCGCAAAACAAGTGTATCATGGTCAAAGGGCTGCTTGCCTGGATTGGCTTGGTCTTCAAAGTCTTCAAATCCTTCTCCTTCTCCTTCCAAAGCAACTTCGTCAAATACGGGATCTATACGTCGCATAATATCCACGGAAAAATAAGACCACAAATAAAACAGAAAAATCGAAGTGCTCAGAAAAATGTCAACTTATTTTTATAAAATACTAGAGGGATTTCTAAGATGGGGAAAAATCTTAGTTGGAGTTTTGGAGCAACAGAATGGAATCATTTGATTTTAGAACAGGAGTTTTACTGCTCAAATTTGAATTTAAATTTGAACAGAACAGAAAAGTTTCATAGATGTGAGTGAAAGTGGTACCATTAAATAGGTTGGAATATTACAAGATTTTAGGAGTTGGAATTTTTTTATTTGGACCATTATTCTTTTCTGTAGAAATGTTTGAATTAATACAGAAAAGAAAAAGGAGAAAAAGACCTGTGCAACTGGGCCAGAGAGGCCACAGTGCACGGCCCAGGGCGGACCAGCCCAGCAGCACGGGTGCCTGCGCGCGCACGTCAGGTTTTTGAACCTGACGGGCGGGGCCCGTCGGTCAGTGACTGAAAGGAGGGGGAGAGAGGTGTGGGGATGACAGGTGGGGCCCGCCTGTCATCTCCAACCTTGCGGCCATGGCGACGGCGAGCTCACCGGCGAGGTTTCCGGCCACGGCGACGGCAACAGAGGGCAGGGTTGGGTCCAGCGTCGAGTGGCGGTTGTAGGGGTGGTGGTACGGCACGCCGGGGAGGTCAGGTTCGCCGGCGGCGAGGTGGGACGGCGGAGGCTCGTCGGGAGGTTGTTTCTTTGGTCGTTTCTGACTACAACAGGAGGGGGAAACAGAGGGGAAATGGTCAGTGGAGCACGTCGGTTCTAGATCGGGCGGAAGGAAGGGCAGGGGAGGCTCGTACTGCGGGATCACCGGCGGCCCGACGCGGCGGAGCTCCGGTCGATCCCGAGCACTGGGACTTCCTCGGGAGGAATGGGTGGTGCTGGAGGGCTCAGTGAGGTGTTGTGGAGCTGCTGATGCTGCTGGAGAGGCCCGGGGGGTCCTATTTATAGGAGGTCGACGGAGGCCCGTGGTCCAGTGCGCCGGCGAGCTCCGGCTCGAAGCTACAGCGCACAGGGGGCGAGGGGAATGTGTCCACGGAGTTGCTGGACGAGCTCCACGTCCAGCTGAGGTGAGAGGAGGAGCGGGGGAGCTTCTGGAGCGAGCGCGCGTGCGAGGCTGAAGAGTGGCCGTTGCGGGCGGCCGGTGCGCATGTGACGATGATCACTGGAGGGCGCAGAAGGAGGGGGGGACAGCGCCGGGGCGGTCGCGGACGTCGAGGAGCATCGACTGGCGTGAGGGAGTGGCCCGAGGCAGTCGGGGGTGGCTGATTGGCTGGAGCTATAGTGCGTGTCCGCACTGTTGCGTGCTCCAGAGCGCGCGTATGGCTGGCACCACCGTGCCCTCGCCGCTCCGGTCAAAACCAACGTGCCCAAGAGTGTCTAGAAGGTCAGGGGAGGAGTAAAGAAATGGCCTGCGGCCTTGGATGCCCTGGAGATACTGAGAGAGAGGGAGGATGCTAGTCACTTGGTGAAAACTTGCTGTCCAGCAAGGTAATCTTGGGTTCTTACCCCTCAATCATAGAGCTAGGGTGCTGGGGAAGTTACTGGAGGTAGCCAGTAGCTGAATGATCATGTGGTAAAAAGTTGAGGCCATGGAGAAGAGTAAAAGTGATCAAGATGAGGGTTTTAGTAAAAAGTCAGAAGGTGTTTGATCAGTGTCTGGTCAAGCAAATGACCTCCACTTGACATGGCACTTAACAGGATTGAATAACATAGGAAAATAGGGTGCTTCACCAAATTTGGGCTCATTTGAAGAAACTAGCCAATGTAACTTTGGTGAACCCTAGAAATCAACAGAAACAGCTTCATCTTGTTTGAGTCAAGCTAATCATCTCCCCTTGATGCACCACTTGGTGTAGCATCATCATTTGGGGTATTGATCATGCCCACAAAGTTTGAAGCTCCAGATAAAAAGTTGGTAATGTAAAGTTGTTCAAATTTGCATTTGAACAGAGAGGGTTTTAGGGTGATCTGATCAAGTTGCTCTATTCCAAATCTTGTGCCATTTGGTCTAGGTGCCTTATTAGGCCATTCTAGCATGTGCACCAAGTTTGAGAGCATTTGGACAAGTTTGGCAATGTAAAGTTGCTCAAACTTCAAATATGGACAGAATGATTATGAAGGGGGTTGAGGATGTTTTCTTGCTTCCCAAGGCATGGGACTTGGCAAGATCATCAAATATGTCATATATGACATGATAGAATTTCCCTGGAATTTTTGGAGGATATTTTCTTTGTAAATATTTCAAAAGCTTGAAATATCCAGAAAGGGTTTTAGAGGGTTTAGCCCATTATTTTGAACATGACCAAGTGTTGAAACTCTTATATATGGACAATATATGTCCTCTGAGTCTCTCTGAATTTTGGCAATTAATTTTGAAATAGTTAAATAATTTTCCCCTATTAAAGACCATTTTTGGCCTTAAGAAAAAGCTTTTAAATAAAATAGGAAAATAACTTTTAAAATTATTCCTTTGTGGTTTCTGGGAGTCCTATGACTACTAGGTCTCAAATAATCTTTTTGAAATAATTTTCTCACCCTAAATCAAGTACTTGCAGTGCAAACCTCAATTCAGGGGTTTTTGGAAAACTAAATTTATAAAATACATTTTGGCCAAATTATTTTTGTAAGAAAATACTATACTGTTATACAACACTTGGCATGATCATTGGGCGGAAGTTTTGGGTATGGAGATGAATTCTACAAGAGGTCATAGTTGACTTTAATGAGCACAAGAAAAAAACACATGAAGAAAACTCAACTTCAAATAAAAGCCAAATGATGCTAAAAAAATTTGCTGGTCCTAATTTTCATGCTTCAAAGGTACAAATAACATGTTACAAAATGCAGGGTGTGACAGACCTACCCCCCTTACAAGAATCTCGTCCCCGAGATTCCTAAACTAGGTCTTAAAAGAGATCGGGAAACTCGGATCTAAGATAGTCTTCTCGTTCCCAGGTTGCTTCTGCTTCGGTGTGGTTGCTCCACTGGACCTTGAAGTATTTGATGGTATGGCTTTGCGTCCGTCGTTCTGCTTCGTCCAGAATGTGGATGGGCTTCTCTCGGTAGGTCAAATCAGGTTGCATATCAATGGCTTGGTGATCCACATCCTTGTAGAGATTGGGCTTCTCCGGAACTTGGAGACATTTCCGGAGTTGTGACACATGGAATACATTGTGCACATCGGATAGCTCAGGTGGTAGTTCCAACTGGTAAGCCACTTCTCCTCGTCGTGCAGTGATCTCAAAGGGTCCAATGAACCTTGGTGTGAGCTTCCCCTTGACGTGGAAACGCTTGGTTCCCTTCAGAGGAGTTACCCGCAGGTACACATGGTCCCCGACATGGAAACTCATGTTCCGACGGTGAGTGTCAGCATAACTCTTCTGCCTTGACTTGGCTGCCTTTAATCGCTCTCTGACTAGTTGGACTTGCTCTTCTTCTACGCGGAGATTATCCTGTCCAAATACTAGTCCTTCTCCAGTCTCTGACCAGTTGAGGGGTGTGCGACATCTGCGTCCGTACAACACCTCAAATGGTGCCATCTGAAGGCTTGACTGGTAACTGTTGTTATAGGAGAACTCGGCAAAAGGGAGACAATCTTCCCACTTGGCTCCATATGCCAAGACACAGGCTCGGAGCTTATCTTCGAGAATCTGATTGACTCGCTCTGTCTGACCTCCGGTCTGTGGGTGAAAAGCTGTGCTGAAAGACAACTTGGTTCCCAAGGCTTCTAGGAACTTCTTCCAGAACCTTGAGGTGAACTGGGTTCCTCGATCTGACACAATCTCCTTGGGAACACCGTGAAGACTTACGATTCGGTCGATGTAGAGAGCTGCCAGCCGGTTGCCATCATAAGTGGTCTTGACAGGAATGAAATGAGCTACCTTGGTCAAATGATCGACTATGACCCAGATAGAGTCATGTCCTCTATTCGACCTTGGTAATCCAGTGATGAAGTCCATTCCGACTTTATCCCACTTCCACTCAGGAACCTTGAGTGGTTGAAGCAATCCAGCAGGTCGCTGATATTCAACCTTGACCCTTTGGCACACATCACACTTTGCAACATAGGTCGCAATCTCTCTTTTCATCCCGTGCCACCAGAATCGTGCCTTCAAGTCTTGGTACATCTTGGTTCCTCCGGGGTGGATGGAATATGGAGTGTCGTGGGCTTATTGCAGAATCAGCGTCTTCAGCTCGGTGTTATTTGGTACGCAGATGCGACCTTTGTACCAAACAATCCCGTGCTCGTCTTCGGAGAATCCTGGGGCCTTGCCCAGCTTCATCTTCTTCTTGATGCCTTCAATGCTTGCGTGTCCATGTTGTGCCTTCTTGACGTCGTCCATCAGGGTTGGTCTGACTTCCAAATGATCCAGAAATCCAGGGGTGACCAATTCCAAACTAAATTGTTCGAACTTCTTAAACAAGGCTGGCTGCCTTTCTTGAATAACGGCATTCAAAGAGCAAGCCTTCCTGCTTAAGGCATCGGCCACCACGTTAGCCTTCCCAGGGTGATACTGAACACTGAGGTCATAGTCTTTGATGAGTTCCAACCATCTCCGCTGCCTCATGTTCAATTCCTTTTGGGTGAAAATGTACTTCAGACTTTTGTGGTCTGTGTAGATCTCACACCGTTTCCCTAGGAGGTAATGCCGCCATGTCTTCAAGGCATGAACTACTGCCGCTAGCTCAAGATCGTGAGTAGTGTAGTTCTCCTCATGGGGTCGTAGCTGCCTGGAGAGGTATGCTATGACGCGGCCTTCTTGCATCAGAACGCTTCCCAATCCGGTTCGAGAGCCATCACAATATATCACGAACTCCTTGTGAATATCAGGTGTTGCCAGGACTGGGGCGGTGGTTAATCTCTTCTTGAGCTCTTGGAAGCTTTCTTCGCATTTTGGCGTCCACTCGAACTTCTTGTACTTCTTGAGGAGCTGAGTCATTGGTCGTGCAATGCTAGAGAATCCTTCCATGAACTTGCGGTAATAGCCCGCTAGTCCGAGGAAGCTTCTGACTTCCTTGACGGTCGTTGGAGATTGCCATTGGGTCACAGCTTCGATCTTTGCAGGATCAACAGATAATCCTTCCTCGGTCAAGACATGACCTAAGAATCCAACTTTATGCAGCCAGAACTCACACTTGCTGAATTTGGCATACAGTTGGTGCTCACGAAGCTTGTCTAGGACCATCCTCAGATGCTGCTCGTGCTCTTCCTCCGACTTTGAGAACACAAGAATGTCATCAATGAATACAACAACAAACTTGTCCCAATATTCCATGAAGACTTTATTCATGAGATACATGAAGTAGGCCGGGGCATTGGTTAACCCAAAAGACATGACCGTGCACTCGTACAGGCCATATCTGGTTACGAATGCCGTCTTCGGAATATCTTGGGGTCTGATCTTCAGTTGGTAGTACCCAGATCTGAGGTCGATCTTGGAAAATACCCTGGCTCCGCTGAGCTAATCAAACAGATCTTCGATCTTGGGAAGTGGATATTTGTTCTTGATTGTAACTTCATTAAGGGAACGATACTCAATGCATAAGCGGATGGTACCATCCCTCTTTGCCACAAACAGAACGGGAGATCCCCAAGGGGAGGCACTTGGGCGGATAAATCCCTTCCTTAGCTGCTCTTCCAGCTGCTTCTTCAACTCGGCTAATTCTTCCGTCCCCATTCTATAAGGCTTCTTATAGATGGGTCCTGCTCCGGGCACGAGCTCGATGATGAACTCAATGTCACGGTCAGGGGGCATTCCCGGTAGTTCATCCGGAAAGACATCAGGATACTCACATACCACCGGTACATGTTCTTGCCCAACTTCAGACAGACAGTTGACTTTAGCGGCTTGAGCAGAAGAGGAGTTGGAAGCAAACTTGACTTTGACTCCCTGGTCATTGGTCACAGTGACTGTCCGATTGGCACAGTCTAACAAGCCTTGGTGCTTACTGAGCCAATCCATCCCTAAGATCACATCCAAGCCTTGCGATCTCAGGATGATAAGGTCTGCTAGGAAGTCTACACCGTTAATGGTAATACCGACTCCTTTACAGCCTATCTTGGCTCTCATCTCGGCTCCGGTTTTTTTTACCACCATAGGGTTATTCAGGGGTGTAGGGGTCATGCCACTTTTTAATGCAAATCTTTGAGTGACAAATGAATGCGTTGCTCCAGAATCAAACAAGACAGTTGCAGGTGCTGAGTTGACAAGGAACGTACCCAGCACGACGTTCGGGTCTTCCTGGGCTTCTTCAACAGTGACGTGATTCACACGCCCCTTCCCATGGTTCGGTGGGTTGCGAGGAGCTGGGTTCCTTGGTGGCATTCCACGGCCTTGTCCCTGGTTCTGTGCATTGGGGCACGGGGCATCAGGCTTCTTGTTGGGGCACACCCTTGAGATCTGTCCGAACTGACCACATCCAAAGCATGTGACTTGGTTTGGATTGATCTTATTGCCACCACTGGTATTGGGGTTGAAAGCTGGCCTGGGGTTGGCATACTGCTGAGGCTGAGGGTTGGTACGAGGTGCAGGAGCTCTTGGCTGCTGATAGGTTGGCTTGGCCGGGGCTGACTGCCACGGACGAGGCTTCTGGTTGCTGGAACTTCCCTTACTGACCAACTTGCGCTTGCGAGTGTCTTCCAAAGCACGCCACTTGTGTTCAAGCATAAGTGCTTTGTTTACCAGGTCAGGGAAAGACGAGCAGTCGCACACGACAAGAGAGTATTGCAGAGTCTGATTGAGGCCTTCCATGAAGTGCTCCCTTTTTGCAGCATTAGTGCTGACATCTTCAGGGATATACCTTGACAGAATACTGAACTTCTGCATGTACTCCTTGACAGTGCCACTTCCTTGCTTCAGGGCTCGGAACTCACGCTTTTTGATAGCCATGATTCCAGAAGGAATGCGGGCCTTGCGGAATTCTGCCTTGAAGTTAACCCAAGTGATGTCTTGTTCAGCATGCATGACCTTGAATCCATCCCACCAAGCTCTAGCAGTCCCCCCGAGGCAGTGGGCTGCATAAGCCACCTTCTCGCGATCTTCGGTGCATCCGACTAGTTCCAGTATCTCCTCAATGGAACGGACCCAGTCGTCTGCATCCAGGGGTTCAGCAGTCTCGATGAAGGTTGGCGGTGCATGCTTCTTGAACTCTGCCAACGTGGAACGTCCATTGCCATTCCTCGCCGGCTGGCGGTTGTTGGTCACAGCTTGAGCAATCAGCTGGAGAGCTGCAGTGTTGGCTTGGCGTTCCTCTCAGAAAGCTTGGAGAAGCTGAGCCATGTCCATACTTGGAGGAGGTGGTGGTGGAGCTTGGTCGTTGGTTTGGTCGTGGCCTGCCTCTGGCTGAGCGGATGCTCCGGCTTCGGGCTGCTGGGTAGAGGTACCAGTACGAGTTACAACAGGCATCCTGTTGGAGCGGTGAAAGGTCTCATGACTCGGAAGAGGGAAAGCAAGATAGATGGGTGCCTAGTAAGGGGGTGGGTGTGACACTAAATCAAATCATGCAAGGGCCGAAAGGCCAAAACACATCCATTAAAATCCAAATGGGTGATGTAGTCGTTTACACATTCCCGAAGGAAGAATACGACATACATCCAGACACAACAAAAGCAAACACTAGATGGTTTCATATGAACCATACAAGGACTCGACTGCGCATAGGGGTTACACGACCTATCCTACCGTAGAGGTTGCAACTGGCATATCCGAGTAGCGAATAATGCCTAAGCGGCAAAATGCTCGGTCGCGTATTCCGGCTCTTCTGGATCTTCCTCCTTGTCTTCATCTGTCCGGGTCCCGTTGTCACTTGAGGGTGTGGGGGAGTGGAGGAGTTGGATATGATGGTGCTTCGTCGGTGGTGCAGGGAAAAGCTTGCGATATTACCTTGCCGTCATCCGGCGTCGCCGAGGTGGTTCTTCATTCTTGGAAGACACATCCTCGGAGGGCCTTCCGCCTCGATATGCGATAGCGGACTGTCCAGAAGGTGCTCCTTCCTTCTTGATCCTATTTGCCTTCTCTTGAGCTCAACGAAGAAGTGCCTTGGTCTTGTGAAGTTCTTCTCGAAGCTTCATTGATTCCGAGGCCAAGTCTTGTGCCAAGATGTCGGCACATAGACTGAAGTAGGTCTGGAACCGAAGCGAGAGTCCTTCCTTCAGTGGAGGGGCTAGTGCGCTGCTTTCTTCTTCACCTTCCTTCCGGTAAGGTAAGAAGCGAGTCGTCATCTTGGCTGCCATCTCCGGAAGAAGCTCGCGGAGACGGGTTAATGCCTTGAGTGTAGCAGCCTCGACAGCGAGTGGTAGTGTTGCCATCTGGGGTCTCTCGAAGAACCAACTTGTGGGAGGATCGTTTGCCTTCACGACCACTTCCACATGGTACTCCACCTCAGTATCGCTCACCCAATGCTCAAGGTAGGTGAGGATGGGTGCTCGGTGGAACTGAGACTCCTGGAGGCTATCCTCGAGAAGTAAGGGAAACCCAGTGGTCAGATGTTCTTCGGGTACAGCGGCCATCTACAAAGGAGGAATAGGAGGGGTTAATAAGCTGATGAAATCTCAGGTTTAGAAAAGAAGAGAGGTTCAGAAGGTTTTTGAAAAAGGGTCTCAACTAACTAACGCCCATGCTAACTAAGGCTTCCTACAGTCAGGATGGCTCTAATACCAGCTCTGTGGGGACCCCGACTTAGAAGTCGAGATCACCGAATGCACGTGTACAGTGATCCCAGAGATCAATGCTCACTGAACACACATAAGCTAAATAACAAGAGTCTTACATCCATACAAATAGTCTTACACGAATTGCGGCCATTATGGCCAAGTCTTACATAGATAGAGCCTCACGGGCTGAATAGCAAATAACTCAAATAGCGGAAGTCTTCGATAACGGGTAGAACCCATGCCATCTGCCTTAACCCTACAGGCATTCTGACTGGGACAGCGTCCTAGTTCGCATGTTCGTCTCCAAAGAACTCTTCCTCATATTCCTGTTCTTCCATGCCTGGCCAATTAAATAACAAGTGGCAAGCCAATGAGTACTTTGAATGTACTCGCAAGCAACCCGTGATGTGGTTCAAGGTAACAATGCAATTGAAAGGTAATGAACAATCTAGCAAAGGGCTAGAATAAATATTCTACTATCAAGTTTATGCATCAATAACCTCGCGTAACCTCGAAGACAGGTTACTGATATCAACATGAATATGATTCAACTCATCGGGTCAAGTCACCACTTTGACTCATCACACACATACTATCACTGATGAAGTAAAATTCTGGACATAGTTTAAGTAGCACCACCCAACTGTCCATGACCGTGGACACGGCTATTCGAATAGTTTTACACTCTGCAGAGGTTGTACACTTTACCCACAAGATCCGGGGAACTTCCATGTCATCCACGACCCGTGGTACCTCAAGTACCCGGGGTAAGCACCCGGTCATTACCTTTCCTTAGACGACACTAACATAGAGTCCACTCGTTGGTACACGACCCTCGGGTACAAACGATAGATCACGGGACTTGCCCTAATTTCAATGTCACACGTACTCGAAGGGACCAACGATGTGTCCGGTGCCCTATGAAAACAGTCATGGTCGTCTATCCAAGCACGACCCCGTCCCGGGAAAGACCTCAAGTCTTCCTGTCACTAGTAATGCGGGCACCATGCTAGTATCGACCTAAGTAATCAATAAGGCCCCGTCCCATAAGGGGTAGTGTGGTTGCACATGTTTGGTTGGGACGGTAGTTACACATAAATCTAATCCATCATTTCACCGTGCACATGATTTTACCGGCACATCACTTCTTTCTCAAGTGATGACCTAATTCAACATCACCCTCGGGCATTAGGGGCACCCAATGGGTTCATGCAAAGGTTTTTAACCACGAAGGTTCATGTCTCACATGCATCATCAAGCATCAAGACTAACTATTTGCAGGTCAACTAGCACATAGCAAGATCAAGTTCAAGCATGCATCATGTGGTGGTTTCAACTAGGTCACCACCGTGAATCTATCATCATGCAACGGAAACAACGGGTTCCGCAAAACAAGTGTATCATGGTCAAAGGGCTGCTTGCCTGGATTGGCTTGGTCTTCAAAGTCTTCAAATCCTTCTCCTTCTCCTTCCACAGCAACTTCGTCAAATACGGGATCTATACGTCGCATAATATCCACGGAAAAATAAGACCACAAATAAAACAGAAAAATCAAAGTGCTCAGAAAAATGTCAACTTATTTTTATAGAATACTAGAGGGATTTCTAAGATGGGGAAAAATCTTAGTTGGAGTTTTGGAGCAACAGAATGGAATCATTTGATTTTAGAACAGGAGTTTTACTGCTCAAATTTGAATTTAAATTTGAACAGAACAGAAAAGTTTCATAGATGTGAGTGAAAGTGGTACCATTAAATAGGTTGGAATATTACAAGATTTTAGGAGTTGGAATTATTTTATTTGGACCATTATTCTTTTCTGTAGAAATGTTTGAATTAATACAGAAAAGAAAAAGGAGAAAAAGACCTGTGCAACTGGGCCAGAGAGGCCACAGTGCATGGCCCAGGGTGGACAAGCCCAGCCGCACGGGTGCCTGCACGCGCACGTCAGGTTTTTGAACCTGACGGGCGGGGCCCGTCGGTCAGTGACTGAGAGGAGGGGGAGAGAGGTGTGGGGTTGACAGGTGGGGCCCGCCTGTCATTTCCAACCATGCGGCCACGGCGACGGCGAGCTCACCGGCGAGGTTTCCGGCCACGGCGACGGCAACGGAGGGCAGGGTTGGGTCCAGCGTCGAGTGGCGGTTGTAGGGGTGGTGGTACGGCACGCCGGGGAGGTCAGGTTCGCCGGCGGCGAGGTGGGACGGCGGAGGCTCGTCGGGAGGTTGTTGCTTTGGTCGTTTCTGACTACAACAGGAGGGGGAAACAGAGGGGAAATGGTCAGTGGAGCACGGCGGTTCTAGATCGGGCGGAAGGAAGGGCAGGGAGGCTCGTACTGCGGGATCACCGGCGGCCCGACGCGGCGGAGCTCCGGTCGATCCCGAGCACTGGGACTTCCTGGGGAGGAATGGGTGGTGCTGGAGGGCTCAGTGAGGTGTGGTGGAGTTGCTGATGCTGCTGGAGAGGCCCGGGGGGTCCTATTTATAGGAGGCCAACGAAGGCCCGTGGTCTAGTGCGCCGGCGAGCTCCGGCTCGAAGCTACAGCGCACAGGGGGTGAGGGGAATGTGTCCACGGAGTTGCTGGACGAGCTCCACGTCCAGCTGAGGTGAGAGGAGGAGCGGGGGAGCTTCTGGAGCGAGCGCGCGTGCGAGGCAGAAGAGTGGCCGTTGCGGGCGGCCGGTGCGCGTGTGACGATGATCACTAGAGGGCGCAGGAGGAGGGGGGACAGCGCCGGGGCGGTCGCGGACGTCGATGATCATCGACTGGCGCGAGGGAGTGGCCCGAGGCTGTCGGGGGTGGCTGATTGGCTGGAGCTACAGTGCGTGTCTGCACTATTGCGTGCTCCAGAGCGCGCGTATGGCTGTCACCACCGTGCCCTCGCCGCTCCGGTCAAAACCAACGTGCCCAAGAGTGTCTAGAAGGTCACGGGAGGAGTAAAGAAATGGCCTGCGGCCTTGGATGCCTTGGAGATGCTGAGAGAGAGGGAGGACGCTGGTGACTTGGTGAAATCTTGCTGTCCAGCAAGGTAAACTTGGGTTCTTACCCCTCAATCATAGAGCTGGGGTGCTGGGGAAGTTACTGGAGGTAGCCAGTAGCTGAATGATCATGTGGTAAAAAGTTGAGGCCATGGAGAAGAGTAAAAGTGATCAAGATGAGGGTTTTAGTAAAAAGTCAGAAGGTGTTTGATCAGTGTCTGGTCAAGCAAATGACCTCCACTTGACATGGCACTTAACAGGATTGAATAACATAGGAAAATAGGGTGCTTCACCAAATTTGGGCTCATTTGAAGAAACTAGCCAATGTAACTTTGGTGAACCCTAGAAATCAACAGAAACAGCTTCATCTTGTTTGAGTCAAGCTAATCATCTCCCCTTGATGCACCACTTGGTGTAGCATCATCATTTGGGGTATTGATCATGCCCACAAAGTTTGAAGCTACAGATAAAAAGTTGGTAATGTAAAGTTGTTCAAATTTGCATTTGAACAGAGAGGGTTTTAGGGTGATCTGATCAAGTTGCTCTATTCCAAATCTTGTGCCATTTGGTCTAGGTGCCTTATTAGGCCATTCTAGCATGTGCACCAAGTTTGGGAGCATTTGGACAAGTTTGGCAATGTAAAGTTGCTCAAACTTCAAATATGGACAGAATTGTTATGAAGCGGTTTGAGGATGTTTTCTTGCTTCCCAAGGCATGGGACTTGGCAAGATCATCAAATATGTCATATATGACATGATAGAATTTCCCTGGAATTTTTGGAGGATATTTTCTTTGTAAATATTTCAAAAGCTTGAAATATCCAGAAAGGGTTTTAGAGGGTTTAGCCCATTATTTTGAACATGACCAAGTGTTGAAACTCTTATATATGGACAATATATGTCCTCTGAGTCTCTCTGAATTTTGGCAAATAATTTTGAAATAGTTAAATAATTTTCCCCTATTAAAGACCATTTTTGTCCTTAAGAAAAAGCTTTTAAATAAAATAGGAAAATAACTTTTAAAATTATTCCTTTGTGGTTTCTGGGAGTCCTATGACTACTAGGTCTCAAATAAACTTTTTGAAATAATTTTCTCACCATAAATCAAGTACTTGCAGTGCAAACCTCAATTCAGGGGTTTTTGGAAAACTAAATTTATAAAATACATTTTGGCCAAATTATTTTTGTAAGAAAATACTATACTGTTATATAACACTTGTCATGATCATTGGGCAGAAGTTTTGGGTATGTGGTTGAATTCTACAAGAGGTCATAGTTGACTTTAATGAGCACAAGAAAAAAACACATGAAGAAAACTCAACTTCAAATAAAAGCCAAATGATGCTAAAAAATTTTGCTGGTCCAAATTTTCATGCTTCAAAGGTACAAATAACATGTTACAAAATGCAGGGTGTGACACAAACATACCATATTCAGTGATCCATAAGTTTTATGTAGGATTTTATGACTAACCATGCATTTGACCAATTCCATTTGACTCTCTAAATGGATATAAGTGAAGCATGAGAGTTTAATTCTTTCCACAAAAGATCATGCTCTGACAAATATAAGTGAAGCACAAGAGCATTCCACGAACATCGATTTTCTATGTGAAGAGAAACAAGCAATCCAAACTTCAAATGATATAAGTGAAGCACATGAAGCACTCTATAAAGCCATACTCAAAAGATATAAGTGAAGTGCAAAGATCATTCTATAAATAAACCAATGACTATCTCATACCAGCATGGTGCATTATTAAAAGAAAACTGAAAGGCACATGACGCTCCCAGAGTTTACGCACATCATGTGAATGAAAAGAATACGAAAACATACCAATACTTGTTAAAGAAAGATGGGATGCCCTCTGGGGCATCCCCAAGCATAGACGCTTGAGTATCCTTGAATATTTACTTGGGGTGCCTTGGGCATCCCCAAGCGTGAGATCTTGCCTCTCCTCCTTCTCCTCACATCGAGACCTCCTCGATCTTCAAACACTTCATCCACAGAAAACTTAATCGAACTTTTAGTGGCGGGGTTAGTGCATATGATAAATGAAATCCCATCATGTACTGCTCTAACATTATTGCGTAATTATAGAAATACATTACCCACTATATGCTATCACAATTATATGGCCCCAAGTCAAGGAGGCGTCAACAAGAATTCAAACATATGCAAATAATGAAGCTATAACAACAATCTGTGGAAACAGGACAGTTTGTAAAGATTTGAACATCCACCATACTTCTGTAACTCTAAAATTTCTGAAACAATTAGAAAAAATAAACATTTTGTATATCAAGACTGTGAAAAAAGTTTCAGAACCATTTTACGTTCCAGTAAAAAATGTAAAATCGTGCACAACAACCAAAGTTTCTGTTTTACACCGCACAGACCAACAAGCAATCTAATCATCCTAAAGGCAAACTCTTGGCACATTATTTTATAATACAATGGAATTGTACAAGGGGATAATTATTTTTGTTGAAAAGTTTCAGTAATTAAGATTAACAAAGTTTCCATGGGCATAAACAAAGTTCAAGGACGTCCCCCACTTCAACGGTACTCGTCCTTCTTACTTTCACTTTTCATTTTGAAAAAGTTTTAGGTTCCCCTCTATATTACTTCATAAAAGCAATCAACAGAAATAAATGACACTTTTTTTAAAACTTCCGGGTTGTCTCCCTGGCAGCGCTTTCTTTAAAGCCATTAAGCTAGGCATAAAGTGCTGAAGTAATGAATCCACCCGGATCCCAAGGTATATCAAAGCCAATTTGAACTAGCAATGATTTGGCATTTAGTAGTGAGCACAAAGCAACATATATCATGCAATGACGAAGTCTAACTCTCTTCCTATGCATCGGCATGTCATGCGAGAACAATTCATGCACATCAAGTAAAGACCAATGCATAGTGTAAGCAGTTTCTTTCAATTCTATCATGTTGGAAACATAGAGAGGCGGTGATGTAGTAACTCTCTCATAATAATTGCAAGTTGGAGCAGCAAGCACATGCATATTATATTCATCAAAAACATCATGTGCAATGGTAAAAGGCAACCCATCAATATAATCCTTCATAAGTTCAAACTTCTCCGATATAGTGTAGTTTAGAGAATTCAAAAAGATAATAGGGCTATCATATGTGGGTGCAATAGCAATTATCTCATGTTTAACATAAGGAACTATAGCAACTTCATCTCCATAAGCATAATTCATATTGGCATCTTGGCCACAAGCATCATCAAAAAGGGATACTTCAAAAGAATCAATGGGATCATAGCATTCATCCTTCGGTAAGCACGAAGGGAAATTAAACAATGTATGAGATAAAGAGTTACTCTCATTAGAAGGTGGAAACGGGCGATCAATCCGCTCTTCCAAATTTTGTTCTTCTCTCTCCTCCTCATCTTTATCATCCAAGGAGCTCACAATGTCATTAACTTCTTCTTCCATAGATTCCTGCAAAATATTAGTCTCTTCTTGGACAGCGGATGAGTCCTCAATATATAAATCAATATCGGAATTGTATTTGTAATTATCACAGTAATATTTAAGGATGGCAAAAAAATTCAGGTCTATAAATATCATCATCAAAAGATTAATACTTTTCAAACAAAGATTCAATTTGATAAGCATTCCAAATAATTCTTCGTGAAATTTTATTGCATTTGGACTTCGTTTGATATGGATACTCTCTGATACAAAAAACATGCAGAAAACAGGAACTAGCACAGGGCACTGGGTAAGTAAGTTAGTAAAAATAAATCATATAAAAAGTTGTCAAAACTATGTAAATTTTTAATAATATTGGCATGAAACAATCAAAAATTATAGATACGACAGAGACGTATCACGTATCAACTCCCACAAGCTTAGACCTCGCTTGTCCTCAAGTAAAAACCGAAATCGAAAAAATTGTCCACATGCTTTGAGAGAGAGGTGTCGATAAAAACAAAATACGGACATAGAAGCATCATGTTGATTATTATAACATCAATAAAATTAAACATATGACTTTTATCATTGAACTTGCATCATATAATTCCCATGAATAAGTAACAGTTCATCACACAACTGGAGTATAAAGCATAAACTCTATTAGAAACCAATAAACTATGTTTTAGTCAACTTTTGCAACTACAATTCATCATCTTTTCAGGAAGGGTCACATACCAGAGCCTTTAGGAAAGTCCAGATACTCAACCATCATATAGTCTTCTATGATTGCTAACACTCACCGCATACACATGAGCAAAACATTTCAACCAGAAACATAGAAATATAGGGCTTATAGTTTCGTCTGCCAACATACTCACCTCAAGGGTGATGTCAACAATAATAGCTCATGTCACCCATATTCAACTGGACATATGTCCCTAAATCTTTCCTCACCACATGATGTTTGCCCAAGGATAAAAATAAAATAGGAAAGAGGGAAAACCTTTCACTCTTTGCATAAAAGTAAAAGATAGGCCCTTCGCAGAGGAAAGCAGAGGTTGCCATGCGTTTATTTGTTTCTATGCTCAATCCCTTAATGCAAGAGAACGTCACATTGTATTGCCCCTTAAGATGACAACCTTCAGTATGCAGTCTGTTGCTTTTATTCGTTGACATCCAATTTTGTACAACGCTCAATTTTCCCTTACACTAAACGATATCACATATGTAGAAGCAATTTTTATTGGCTTTTTGCACCGATGACAACTTACTTGAAGGATCTTACTCAATCCATATGTAGGTATGGTGGACTCTCGATAAAGGTTTGGGTTTAAGGGTTTTTGGATGGACAAGTAGTATCTCTACTTAGTGCGGAATTTTTGGCTAGAAAAGATATTGGGCAAGCACCACATGTTAAAGGATCTATGACAATATGACTTCTATGTGAATATGAACAAACATAAATCATTAAGTTGTCTTCCTTGTCCAACATCAACAATTTTGGCATATAATATTTTGATGGGATCTCACAATTACAAAAGATTTCTAGGATAGTATATTTATATGTGAATCTTCACTTCCTTTATTAATTATTTAGGTGCATCATTGACCAATGATATGTTTGTCAATCTTGAATAAAATTTTCTACTTATACTTTTCCTTATGCGGTGCTATCACCTACCATAGGATTAGTATATGATCTTATTGATTTATTTCTTTCATTTTTTTTCTTTTCTTTAATTGCAGCATGAAAGTAAAGAAAGTAAAAATCTCAAACTAAGCTTTATTATATGACTTGCACACGATTACAAGGATAGATCACTAAGAAAACTCTCGAAAAGAAAGGATCAAACTAAACTTTATTTCATCTAAAGAAAAGAAGATTGAACTAAAATAAGTAAAAGCAAAAATATAGTGGGATGATACGATATCGGGGCACCTCCCCCAAGCTTGGCGGAAGGCAAGGGGAGTGCCCATACCTAATAATCAATTCTCCTTTGGTGGTGAAGAAGATGGTGGTGGTGATGAAATCATGAGCTCTTCCAACTTGCGGCATAGGCTAATGTTTTTGTCCCTTAGGTCTTTGTTTTCCAGCTCGACCTTCAATATTTCTTGCCCAATGCTTCTTTGATCTCTCATTGGAAGTGGGGAGGAATAGGCCCATCTTATTCCTCATCCGTGGACCAAGCATGTGCAGGCTTAAAACATAGATATCAAAAGACTCGTGTAAAGAAGGGCTCCCATCTCCTGAGCCTTGAGATGACATGATTGCAGATCTGTTAGAAAAGCAGCAAGAAAAGAAAACAAATGATTTCTCTATGATACGGTGGTCAATAGATTCGGGGAGTATATATAGAATTTTTATCTTGGGAAACAAGCAAGCTGTAGAAAAATGGAGTCCGGAGGTGCCCGAGGTGGGCACAACCCACCTGGGCACGCCAGGCATGCCTGGCGCGCCCTGGTGTGTTGTGCCCACCAGGGTGCGCTTCCCGGTAGTTTCTTATTTTCCTATTTTTGTAAATATTCCAATACTGATAAAAATATTTTTGCGGATTTTTCGGAGTCCGTTTACTTACCGTATCACGTACCTCCTTATTTTGACGATTCTGGAGTGTTACAGAAGGATTATTTTATGTGTTCCTCCGGTGTTAAAGTTTGGATAATATTACTTTCAACATTAATGGGCGTACCTGAGATATAATGCTTTATTCGTTTCCCGTTAAAAACCTTCGGGTTAGTACCTTCAGAATTATTTATTTTGATAGCACCAGACCGGTAAACCTCCTCGATGACATATGGTCCTTCCCATTTTGAGAGGAGTTTCCCTGCAAAAAAATTAAAACAAAAGTTATACAAAAGAACATATTCTTCGATTTAAACTCACGCTTTAGGATTCTTTTGTCATGCCATCTTGTAACTTTTTCTTTGAATAACTTTGCATTTTTATAAGCTTGGGTTCTCCATTCATCTAATGAGCTAATATCAACTAACCTCTTTTCACTACCAAGTTTGAAATCATAGTTCAGTTCTTTAACTGCCCCGTAAGCTTTATGTTCCAACTCAAGAGGCAAATGACAAGCTTTTCCATAAACCATTTTATAAGGAGACATACCCATAGGATTTTTATATGTTGTTCTATAAGCCCAAAGGGCATCATCTAATTTCTTAGACCAATTCTTCCTAGAACTATTGACAGTCTTTTGCAAAATTAATTTTATTTCTCTATTATTAAGTTCAACTTGACCACTAGACTGAGGATGATAGGGTGATGCAATTATATGGTTAACATCGTACTTAGCAAGCATTTTACGGAAAGCACCATGAATAATGTGTGAACCACCATCAGTCATTAAATATCTAGGGACTCCAAACCTTGGGAAAATAACTTCCTTAAGCATTTTAAAAGAGGTGTTGTGATCAGGACTACTAGTTGGAATAGCTTCTACCCAATTAGTAACATAATCAACAGCAACCAAAATATGTGTATACCCATTAGAGGAAGGAAAAGGTCCCATGTAATCAAATCCCCAAACATCAAATGTTTCAACAGCATGTGAATAATTCATAGGCATTTCTTGATGCTTACCGATATTGCCTATTCTTTCGCTTTCATCACAAGATGAGAAAAACTTATGACCATCCTTGAATAGAGTAGGCCAATAAAATCCGGATTGCAATACCTTGTGAGCAGTTCTATCTCCAGCATGATGCCCTCCATAAGCCTCGGAGTGACATTTCCATAGGATTTGTCCATGTTCATGCTCAGGTACACAACGTCTAATAATACCATCTACTCATTTATAAAGATGCGGGTCACTCCAAAAGTAATGTTTTAAATCATACAAGAATTTTTTGTTTTGTTGGTAAGTAAAGTTAGGTGGCAAGTATTTAGCAACAATGTAATTAGCATAGTCAGCATACTAAGGAGTACTATGCGAAACATTTATTGCAGCTAACTGCTCATCAGGAAAACTATCATCAACAGGTAGTGGGTCATCAAGCACATTTTCAAGTCTAGACAAGTTATCAGCTACGGGGTTCTCAACTCCTTTTCTATCATATGTAGATCAAATTCTTGCAACAAGAGAACCCAACGAATAAGTCTAGGCTTAGCATCTTTGTTTTCCATAAGATATTTAATAGCAGCATGGTATGTGTGAATAGTTACTTTAGGGTCAACAATATAAGGTCTAAATTTATCACAAGCAAACACCACTTGTAAGAATTCCTTTTCAATAGTAGCATAATTTCTTTGAGCACTGTCTAGAGTTTTACTAGCATAGTGAATAACATTCAATTTCTTATCAACTCTTTGTAATAGAACAGCACCAACAGCATAATCACTAGCATTACACATAATTTCAAAAGGTAAGTTCCAATCAGGTGGTTGAATAATAGGTGCAGATATTAAGGCTGTCTTAAGTGTTTCAAAGGCTTCGCGACAATCATCATCAAAAACAAAAGAAATATCCTTTTGCAAGAGACTTGTAAGAGGCCTAGAAATATTAGGGAAACCTTTAATATATCTCCTATAGAAACCAGCATGACCTAAGAAACTACGAATACCTTTGATGTCCTTAGGACATGGCATTTTCTCAATTGCATCAACTATGGCTTGGTGCACTTCAGTACCTCTTTCAGAAATTTTATGACCCAAGACAATGCCTTCATTAACCATAAAGTGGCACTTCTCCCAATTCAAGACGAGATTTGTTTGTTCACATCTCTACAAAACACGCTCAAGATTGCTTAAACAATCATCAAAAGACTTACTATAAACAGAAAAGTCATCCATGAAAATCTCAACAATCTTTTCATAAAAGTCAGAGAATATAGCCATCATGCATCTTTGAAAGGTAGCAGGTGCATTACATAAACCAAAAGGCATACGTCTATAAGCATAGGTTCCAAAAGGGCAAGTAAAAGTGGTTTGTTCTTGATCAGGTTGAGAAACAGGTATTTGTGATAAGCCAGAGTATCCATAAAGGAAGCAAAAAAATGTGTGTTCTTAGATAGTCTTTCAAGCATTTGATCAATAAAAGGCAAAGGGTAATGATCTTTCCTACTTGCTTTGTTTAATTTTCTAAAATCAATTACCATTCTATAGCATGTAACAATTCTTTATGGAATAAGTTTAGTCTTGTCATTAGGAACAACAATTAGACCTCCTTTCTTAGGGACACAATGAATAGGACTTGCCCATCTCCTATCAGCTATCGGATAGATTATACATGCTTCCAGAAGTTTTAGTATTTCCGTTCTTACCACTTCTTTCATCTTCGGATTTAACCGACGTTGGTGATCAGCAACTGGTGTAGCATCAGATTCCATATTCATTTTGTGCTGACATAGAGTGGGACTAATGCCCTTTAAATCATCAAGAGTATATCCAATAGCAGCTCGGAGCCTCCTTAGACCCTTCAATAATCTTTCTTCCTCATGTTCTGAAAAGTTAGCACTAATAATAACAGGATATATTTCTTTTCATCAAGATAAGCATATTTCATAGTGCCTGGCAATTGTTTTAATTCAAACACATGGTCACCTTTAGGTGGAGGAGGACCTCCAAGAGTTTCAATAGGCAAATTGTGTTTAAGCAGAGGACGTTTTTCAAAGAATTTTTTATCTATTTCATTTCTTTCATGCATATGTAAATCATTTTCATGATCTAGCAAATACTATTCTAAAGGAACAGTAGGTGGCACAACAATAGAAGCAAGACCAATTAATTCATCCTTACTAGGCAACTCTTTTTCATGAAGATTCCAACTAAACTTGGAAAAATTAAACTCATGAGACTCGTCACCAAAACTAACACCAACAGTTTGCTTGTGATTATCTATTTGAGCATTAATTGTATTCAAGAAAGGTCTACCAAAGATAATGCGATAGAACTCATCTTGTGAGGAACCAAGAACAAGAAAATCGGTAGAGTATTTTATTTTCCCACACAAGACTTCAACATCTCTAACAATCCCAATTGGTGATATAGTGTCTCTATTAGCAATTTTATTGGTGACATCAATGTCTTCTATTTCTGCAGGTGCTATGCCATTCATAATTTCCTGGTATAAAGAGTAGGGAATAGCACTCACACTAGCACATATGTCACATAAACCATAATAACAATGATCTCCTATTTTAACTGAAATAACAGGCATGCCCACAACGGGTCTATATTTATCTTTTCTACCAGGTTTGGCAATTCGAGCAGCCTCTTCATTAAAGCAGATAACATGCACATCTACATTTTCTTCCAAGAGATCCTCTACCATAGCACTATTAGGTTCTCCTTTAATTTTCTCATTTGGTTTAGGTGTTCTAACATAAATTTTGTTAACCACAGTTGAAACTTTAGCATGTTCCTTTATCTTAGCAGGGAAAGGTGGTTTCTTAATATAAGCAGAAGGAACAACTGGATCAACATTATAAAGTATAGTATTGTCTTTAACCAGTACCGGTTCTTTAATTTCTTATTGAATAGGTGGGTGATATTTAAACCACTTCTCTTTAGGGAGTTCAACATGGGTAGCAAATGATTCACAAAAGGAGGATACTATCTCAGAGTCAAGTCCATATTTAGTGCTAAACTTTTGAAAAGCATATGTATCCATAAAAGATTTAACACAATCATACTCAAGTTTAACACCTGACTCTATACCTTCGTCAAGTTCCCAATCTTCAGAGTTGCGTTCAGTTCTTTTCAAAAGATCCCACCGGAATTCAATAGTCTTCTTCATAAAAGAACCACCACAAGAAGTATCAAGCATAGTTTGATCATTACGAGAAAGCCGAGCATAAAAATTCTGGATAATAATTTCTCTTGGGAACTCATGATTGGGGCATGAATATAACATTGACTTAAGCCTCCCCCAAGCTAGAGCGATACTTTCTCCTTCACGAGGCCAAAAATTATATATATAATTCCGATCACGATGAACTAGATGTATAGGATATTATTTTGGGTGGAACTCCAATTTCAACCGATTCCAATTCCATGATCCAATATCATCGCATAGCCTATACCATGCCAATGATTTTCCCTTCAAAGATAAAGGGAAAACCTTTCTCATAACTTCATCCCTGGGTTAACCTGCAAGCTTAAACAATCCACAAATCTGTTCCACATATATCAAGTGCATGTCAGGATGTTCAGTTCCATCTCCTACATAAGGATCAGCTAGCAGTTGTTCTATCATACCAAAAGGGATTTCATATTCAATATTTTCAGTAGGCGCAGTGGGTTGAGGGGTAACTAATTACTGTTCTAGGCGGGGTGAAGATACCCCGAACAAAACCCTCAAAGGATTGTTTTCCATAGTAAATTTCAGCACACTATATAAATGTTTTCCTTACCGAATTCCACTTACTAAAGGCGCTTCACTCCCTGGCAACGGCGCTAGAAAATAGCCTTGATGACCCACAAGTATAGGGGATCAATTGTAGCTCTTTTCGATAAGTAAGAGTGTTGAACTCAACGAGGAGCGGAAGGAAATGACAAGTAGTTTTCAGTAAGGTAATGTATGCAAGTGCTGAAACTGGAAGTAGCGAGTTGTTTGATAGCAAAATAATTTGTAACGAGCAAGTAACGATAATAGTAACAAGTATGCAGCAAGGTAGCCCAATCCTTTTCAGGCAAAGGACAGGCCAAAGCGGTCTCTTATAATATGCTAAGTGTTCTTGAGGGTACACAGGAATTTCGTCTAGTCACTTTCATCATGTTGGTTGGATTCGTGTTCGCTACTTTGATAATTTGATATGTGGGTGGATCGGTGCTTAGGTGATGTTCTTACTTAAACCAACCTCCTACTTACGATTAACCTTCCCGCAATCCTCTGCAACTACGAGAAATGTTTTAAGAATAAATTCTAACCATAGCATTAAACTTTTGGATCCAATCGGTCCCTTACGAAATAGTGCATGAACTGGGGTTTAAGTTTCTGTCACTCTCGCAACCACCATTTAATTACTACTCCACAATGCATTCCCTTAGGCCCTAATATGGCGAAGTGTCATGTAGTCGACGCTCACATGACACTACTAAGGGAATCACAACATACATACTATCAAAATATCGAACACATATCAAATTCACATGATTGCTTGCAACATGATTTCTCTCGTGACCTCAAGAACAAAGGTAACTACTCAAAAGTGATGAACATTCTCAACATCAGGGAGGTAATATATAGAATAATGTATCTGAACATATAATCTTCCACCAAATAAACCATATAGTAATCAACTATAAGATGTAATCAACACTACTAGTCACCCACAAGCACCAATCTATAGTTCTAGTAACAAGATTGAATACAAGAGATGAACTAGGGTTTGAGATGAGATGGTGATGTTGAATATGTTGATGGAGATTGCCCTCCCCAATATGGGAGAGTGGTTGGTGATGACGATGACGATGGTTTCCCCCTCCGAGAAGGAAGTTCCCCCGGTGGAATTGCTCCGCCAGAGGGCAAAAGTGCTCCTATCCAAGTTCCGCCTTGAGACGGCGGCATTCTGTCCCGAAAGCCTTCTCTTTTATTTTTCTAGGTCAAAATGACTTCTATACCAGAAGATGGGCACCGGAGGTGGGCCGGGGAGGCCACAACCAACCAGGGCGCGCCTGGTGGGCCTGGCGCGCCCAGGTGGGTTGTGCCCACATGGTGGCCCCCGTCTTGTGTTTATTGACTCCAATATTTATTAAATAATCCATAAAAATTCTCCGTGAAGTTTCAGCTTGTTTGGAATTGTGCAGAATAGGTGGCCTGACGTAGCTTTTCCAGATCCAGATTTCCAGCTGCCAGAATTCTCCCTCTTGGTGTGTTCCTTGCAAATTATGAGAGAAAAGGCATTAGAATTACACCAAAAAGCATTATTATGGATAAAAACATTATAAATAACAGTAAGAAAACATGATGCAAAATGGACATATCAACGTTGAAGCATAATTGCATTCTTCTAAATCTCTTCTAAAATATGTTTGTTTTTTGGCCCCATGATCTTTTCTCTCCATCACTTTCACTTGGACGGGATATATCCCGATTTGAAGGTATGTGTGTGCGAGGTGTATTTAACACTTCATAATGCTGAACTAGATTATGAAAGTTGTTACGATGTAACCTGTGTAAGGGCCTCCTGGGAGGAAGTCCTCCTTGCATTTGTTGGCCTTCAGTGTTGCTTGTAGTACCTACTGTTGGGGAATGTAGTATTTAAAAAAAATTCCTACGATCACACAAGATCTATCTATTAGAGGCATAGCAACGAGTGGGGAGAGTGTGTCTACGTACCCTCGTAGACCGAAAGCGGAAGTGTCTAGTGACGCGGTTGATGTAGTCGAACGTCTTCGTGATCTAACCGATCCTAGCACCGAACATGCGGCACCTCCACGTTCAGCACATGTTCAGCTTGATGACGTCCCACGAGCTCTTGATCCAGTTGAGCTTCACAGGAGAGTTTTGTCAGCCCGACGGCGGGGTGACGGTGATGATGAAGCTACCGGCGTAGGGCTTCGCCTAAGCACTGCAATGATATGACAGAGGTGTGTAACTGTGGGGAGGGGCACCGCACACGGCTAGAATCAATTTGTGTGTCTATGGGGTGCCCCCTCCCCACGTATATAAAGGAGTGGATGAGGAGAGGGGCCGGCCCTCTCTATGGCGCGCCCTAGGGGAGTCCTACTGCCACCGGGAGTAGGATCCCCCCCTTCCCTAGTCGGAGTAGGAGAGGAAGGAAGGAGGAGAGGCAGAAGAAGGAAAGGGGGGCCGCCCTCCCTCCCAATTCGGATTGGGCTTGTGGGGGGGGGCGCCCCCACCTTGGGCGCCTCCTCCTCCTTTCCACTATGGCTCATTAAGGCCCATCAATTCCCCGGGAGGTTCTAGTAGCCCCCCGGTACTCCGATAAATGACCGAACTCATTCGGAACCATTCTGATGTCCATATATAGGCTTCCAGTATATCGATCTTTATGTCTCGGACATTCCGAGACTCCTTGTCATGCCCGTGATCACATCCGGGATTCCGAACTACCTTCGGTACATCAAAACACATAAACTCATAATATCGATCATCATCAAATGTTTAGCGTGCAGACCCTACGAGTTCGAGAACTTTGTAGACATAACCGAGACTCATCTCTAGTCAATAACAAATAGCGGAACCCGGATGCTCATATTGGTTCGTACATATTCTACGAAGATTTTTATCGGTCAATCTGCATAACAACATATGTTGTTCCCTTTGTCATCGGTATGTTACTTGCCCGAGATTCGATCGTCGGTATCACTATACCTAGTTAATCTCGTTACCGGCAAGTCTCTTTACTCCTTCCGTAATACATCATCTCGTGAATAACTCATTAGTCATTTGCTTGCAAGGCTTATTATGATGTGTCTTACCGAGAGGGCCTAGAGATACCTATCCGACACTCGGAGTGACAAATCCTATTCTTGATCTATGCCATCACCACAAACACCTTCAGAAACACCTGTAGAACATCTTTATAAGCACCCAGTTATGTTGTGACATTTGATATCACACAAGGTGTTCCTCCGAAATTCGGGAGTTGCGTAATCTCATTGTCATAGGAACATGTATAAGTCATGAAGAAATCAATAGTAGTAAAACTAAATGATCAAGTTGCTAAGCTAACGGATGGGTCTTGTCCATCACATCATTCTCCTAATGATGTGATCCCGTTGATCAAATGACAACTCGTGTCTATGGCTAGGAAACATAACCATGTTTGATCAATGAGCTAGTCTAGTAGAGGCATACTAGAGACACTCTGTTTTGTCTATGTATTCAAACATGTACTAAGTTTCCTGTTAATACAATTCTAGCATGAATAATAAACATTTATCATGATATAAGGAAATACAAATAACAACTTTATTATTCCCTATAGGGCATATTTCCTTTAGTCTCCCACTTGAACTAGAGTCAATAATCTCGATTACATAGTAATGATTCTAACACCCATGGAGTCTTGGTGCTGATCATGTTTTGCTCGTGGAAGAGGCTTAGTCAACGGGTCTACGACATTCAGATCCGTACGTATCTTGCACATTTCTATGTCTCCCTCCTTGACTTGATCACGGATGGAATTGAAGCATCTCTTGATGTGCTTTGTTCTCATGTGAAACCTGGATTCCTTCGCTAAGGCTATTGCTCCAGTGTTGTCAAAAAAGATTTTCATTGGACCTGATGCACTAGGTATTACACCTAGATCGGATATGAATTCCTTCATCGAGAATCCTTCATTTGGTTCTTCCGAAGCAGCTATGTGCTCCACTTCACACGTAGATCCCACCACAACGCTCTGCTTGGAACTGTACCAACTGACAGCTCCACCGTTCAATAAAAATACATATCCGGTTTGTGACTTAGAGTCATCCGGATCAGTGTCAAAGCTTGAATCGACGTAACCGTTTATGACTAGCTCTTTGTCACCTCTATAAACAAGAAACATATCCTTTGTCCTTTTCAGGTACTTCAGGATGTTCTTGACCGATGTCCAGTGATCCACTCCTGGATTACTTTGGTACCTCCCTGCTAAACTAACAGCAAGGCACACATCAGGTCTAGTATACAGCATTGCATACATGATAGATCCTATGGGTGAGGCATAGGGAATGACTTCATTTTCTCTCTATCTTCTGCAGTGGTCGGGCATTGAGTCTTACTCAACTTTACACCTTGTAACACATGTAAGAACCCTTTCTTTGACTGATCCATGTTGACTTTTCCAAAACTTTATCAACGTATGTGCTTTTTGTAATTCCAATTAAGCGTCTTGATCTATCTCTATAGATCTTGATGCCTAATATATAAGCAGCTTCACCAAGGTCTTTAATTGAAAAATTCTTATTCAAGTGTCCTTTTATGCCATCCAAAAATTCTATATCATTTCCAATAAACAATATGTCATCTACATATAATATTAGAAATGCTAAAGAGCTCCCACTCACTTTCTTATAAATACAGGCTTCTCCAAATGTCTGTATAAAACCATATGCTTTGATCACATCATCAAAGCGTATATTCCAACTCCGAGATGCTTGCACCAGTCCATAGATGGATCGCTGGAGCTTTCATACTTTGTTAGCACCTTTAGGATCAACAAAACCTTATGGTTGCATCATATACTGTCAGGGATATTACTAGCAGGTATAAACCGGCCAGGAGGGTCCGGATTACCCTTACAAGGTTGTATCATTACAAGCCCAAAAGAATATGTAACAAAGATGATGTAGCCCATATAGGTTAGGGACCATGTACAAAGCCCATGGTATGTAAACCGTCGTATTATGTAACTTGGGATGTAAGGTAGAAAGAGTAGAGACCGAGGCGGACACGTCTATGAGCCGGCCTCGGGACTCTGTAAACCACACTGAGCGTCGCCTCCTATATAAAGGGCCGGCCCGGCGACGGTTCAAGGAGAAGGAAGAACAGCTCGAGACACAGGCAAGCGGATTCGCCCCCTCTTCATCGATGCACAAGCAATACCACACCAAACTAGACGTAGGCTTTTACCTTCATCGAAGGGGCCGAACTAGTATAAACTCCCTGTGTCCTTTGTCCGCTTTAACCTCTTCAAGCTAACCCGCGCGATGGCCTCACACCTAAGTCCACTAAACCGGACATCTACCATGCTAATTTCATGACAGTTGGCGCCCACCGTGGGGCTATCGCACGATGGTTTCGAGGTCTTGAAGGGCAGCTTTGAAGAACTCAAGGGTTACGCAGTTGGCTGGATGACCAAGAGTCGTCACGGCCGGATCTACATCGATGATGCAGGCTGGGTCCCCGAGGCCGAGTCAATCGAATACGGGTACCGGGTCCCCTTCGGCGGCATCCACGTCTTCATCGGTAAGATCGGCAAACCGGGACCTGAGCCGGACATCCTCCTGTAGGATCGAAGTAGGTCTAGAGGGGGGGGGATTAGACTACTTGACAATATAAAAAATCTGCCTTTAGATCATGCAATATTTTTGGCAGTTTCACAAACAAGATCAATTCAAGTAACACCCTACACATGCAATTCTAGAGTATATGCAGCGGAAAGTAAATTGCACATGTAAAAAGGAGGTGGAGAAGATCAAACGCAGTTTGGTGACACGGAGATTTTTGTCGTGGTTCCGATAGGTGGTGCTATCGTACATCCACGTTGATGGAGACTTCAACCCACGGAGGGTAACGGCTGCGCAAGTCCACGGAGGGCTCCACCCACGAAGGGTCCACGAAGAAGCAACCTTGTCTATTCCATCACGGCCTACGCCCACGGAGGACTAGCCTTACTCGGGGTAGATCTTCACGAAGTAGGCGATCTCCTTGCCCTTACAAACTTCTTGGTTCAACTCCACATCATCAAGACGGAGGCTCCCAAGCGACACCTAACCAATCTAGGAGGCACCACCCCCCAAAAGGTAATAGACGGTGTTGATGGTGATGAGCTCCTTGCTCTTGTGCTTCAAGTGATAAACTCCCCAACACTCAACTCTCCTCACTGATATGGCTGTGGTGGAAGAAAGATTTGAGTGGAAAGCAACTTGGGAAGGCTAGAGATCAAGTTTCATATGGTAGGAATGGAATGGCTTGATCTCAACACAAGGGTAGGTGGTTCACTTCTCAGAAAGTGTATGGTAGGAATGGTAGTACTTTCTGATGGCTCTCCTCACGAATGAGGAGGGGGTGGAGGGGTATATATAGCCTCCACACAAAATCCAACCGTTACACACACATTTGACCAATCTCGGTCAGACCGAAGTGAAAACTCGGTCAGACCGAAAGTTCAAATATAGTGAACGTTGGGATTTTCGGTGGGACCGAAAATACCATCTCGGTGAGACCGAAGTGAGTCAAAGGTTAGGGTTTGCCATTTCGGTGAGACCGAAAATATAAACTCGGATATTCCGAATTGATGTCAACTGATCACAGAAGGTTGGCAGCCCTTTTTCGGTGAGACCGAAACTCAGAATCGGTTTGACCGAGAAGCTAGGGTTTGGAGAAACAACTGAAGTGGTTCATCTCGGTGGGACTGAGTTGGATAAATCGGTGTGACCGAGATGTTAGGGTTTGTAGAGATAACTTCATCTCGGTGAGACAGAGTTGGTTTGACCGAGATTACTTATGGGTGTGTGTTAAGTAGTGAATAGTGCTGATAATTGAGGGAGTTAGATCACCAAGCACTTGAGCAACAAGAACATTAACACAACCTCATCCCCTTTTAATAGTATTGGCTTTTCCTATGGACTCAATGTGATCTTTGATCACTAAACCAAAAATGGAGTCTTGAGCTTTTGCCAATGCTTGTCTTAGCATTTTGAGGGGTCCACTTCTTCAGACATTTCCATACCCATATCATCGAACTTTTCTGAAAAGATTCTCAAGATAATATTAGTTCAATGATATATATGTTGTTATTAATTACCAAAACCACCCGGGGATTAGTTGCACTTTCAATCTCCCCCTTTTTGGTAATTGATGACAACATATAGATCAAAGCTTCGACAAAAGATATAATCAAAGAATAATATCGTCGCTTTGAGAAGTATGTGATAAACAAGAGCTCCCCCTAAATTTGTGCATTATTTAAAATTTGCGTTTGAATGCAAATGCACAATCGATTAGGATTATGGGTCACTCTTCCATGTCACATACATCTTGGTGGAGCGCACAAAATGATAAGAATGAATAACATGCACTTAATCACCAAGACAAGAGTAAATAGCCATACAATAAGAAATAGCATATGATAAACAATAAGCACACATTAAGGCATAGTATGACTAAGCACTCATTAAGGTAGCATCAAACGTAGTAGCAAGCACACATAAAGTATCTGGAACCAAAAGAAACCAATGTATCTCAAGGAAAACCGGCAAAAGAACGAAAAGACGAAAGAGCACTCTCTCTCTCGAAGCCCTATGATCTATAACAATTTCTCCCCCTTTGGCAACAAGTTACCAAAAAGTTCGAAAAGGTATAGAGCTAAACGTCACTGCGGGCTCGGCTGGCTGCTCCCGTCTGGGTCGATGTCGGTGTAGAGATAGCTGCATCTGCGAAGACCTCTGCTGATGTCTGCGGTGGAGGAGTGGATGCTGGAGCTGAAGGAACTGCTGGAGCTGTAGCTGGTGCTGAAGTGGTAGCCCTGGAGTCTGTCACTGGGATAGCTGCAGATCTGGATCCTCTGGGAACCTGAGCAGCCTGGCGATGAGAGTCCTGGACTAGATCATCCTGCATAAGCTCTGCTCTCTCCTGCCTAGTCTCCTCCATGTCTGCCTCAAGCTTGTTGACAGACACCTGAATCTCAGTCAGCTTCACGTCTAGAGTGTGGATCTTGTCCTCGACAATCCTCTCAAGGCTCTCCTGAGATTGCTCAATGCTGGCCAGGCGTTGTTCAATTCTCTGGGTTGCTTCAAGAATCTGTTCTCCAAAGCTCTTTGGCTTAGCTACTGCTGCTGCTGCCTCTTTGTCAGCTTTAGCTTTCTTCGCAGCTTCAATCTTGGCTTGCCCTTCAACTGAGGTGGGATCCTCTTCATCCATCACAACTACGTTGTCCTCATGCTCTGGCTGCAGTGGCAAGTGCTTCCTATCCAACATGAATTTGCCCGTGCCAAACTTGGCGTTGATGAGCATCTGTATCTGCGGTGCAAACCCACATGACCTCTTCTGGTCAGCTGCAGTCCTCTTAATGGTTTCTACCATCAAGTCCATCACCTTAAAAGGTGCCTTCTCATCGAGAATGTGCAGCATGTTGATAGAATAGCCTCGTATCATCCGGTGGTCACCTGACTTAGGCATCAAAGTATGCCTCAGAATAGTGTTAGTGGTGGTCAGACCTGCCTGGAGATAATACACTGAGCCGAGCTTCCATCCCTCTAAATCAGCAGCTGGGATCTCCTTGTACATATTCTTCATAGAATCATGACTCTTCTTAGGAATCCCATAGACATCAATGTCGTCCTCTCTCTGCACTGGAGCGTTCAGAAGTTCTGCCCATTCTTCAACAGTTGAAGAAAACCTTTGACCTTCAGTCATCCAGGTGATCTTGCCATCAGGATAGAAGTGGGCTGTGGCATAGAACTGCATGATCATCTCGTCATTCCATGCTGTCAGTTCTTGACCCACAAAATCAGCAACTCCACATGCAGTAAAGCTCTCATGCACATGGGGAAAGAAGTCCCGATGCTCTTCACTGTCAATGTACTTCCAGTCAACATACCTGGTGTCAGCAACAATGGGCTTCTTATCCATTAGCATGGTCTCATAGAAATCCTGCTGCTCTCTGGTGTGGAATCTGGGGTCCACAGCAGTCCTTCTTCTTACGGCATATGGATCAGACTGTCTCCATAGCCTGAGACCTTTGTCCTTCCTTGCCTTCATGTCCTCAGCTTGAGGATGAGCATCATTGTGGAGTGGCAACTTGGGACGGAGCTTCAGCAACACATGCTCTTCATCTGACTCAGAAGGTGGCATCTCTCCTTTGTTCTTCTCAGAAGCTGGAATGCTTCTGGTTGTCCTCTTGGGCTTGGCTGGAGCTGCTTTGACTGGAGCAGGCTTCTTGGGCTTAGAAGAGGCTTGAGCCCGAATAGCATCACCCATGAACTTAGCTTTCTGAGGAGGAGGCTGGGGTGCTTCTTCTTCTTCTTCTTCAGCAACATCTTGAGGTTCAGCATATACAACTCTCTTCCTCTTGGAAGTCTTCTTCACCTTGCTTGGAGCTGGCTCTTCCAAGTTGAGCTTCTTGGCAACTGCTGATTGCTTCACTTTACTTGTGCCTTTCCTTGTTTGCTGCCCTTGGTGCTCTTTGGCAACCACATTCTTCTTGGGCTTGGAGGTAACTTCCTCAGCAACAAAGTCGGAATCCTCATCATCAGAAGTTCTCTTCTTCCTGGTTCTCGTAGCTGCGGGAGGCAAACCACTAGGGGTGCTCCTCTCACCATCATCACTAGAGCTGCTTGCAGGACTTGTATCTGCCTCTGGAATTTCAGCAAACGGTGATTCAGACCTGTTCTGGCTGTCACTGACATCTGACATGGCTGAAAAACCTGTGAAACGATAAGGTATAGGCAGAGTAGAAGAGTTATCACAACTGCAGAAGTTTTTGAAAAAAAAAATGAGTTAAAAAAACTTAGTTTTGAGTTTTCACAGAATGTATTTCGGTCAAACCGATTTTAAGTTTCGGTGCAACCGAAGTGTTCAACAGAACCTACACACCACTTTCGGTCAGACCGAAATGGGTTTCGGTCCTACCGAAAACTTAGGGTTTCACAGAAACTTCAATTCGGACATTCCGATTTCCACAACTCGGTCAGACCGAACTATGTAGTGCAATGGTCAGAGACCAAATCGGTCAGTCCGAGTTTCAGGAATCGGCTTCACCGAGATGCATTCCGTGGAAACCTAAACCTAAGAATTTTCCTCGAAACTAGAAGATCTGAACAATGTATTGGGATCATATCAAACGTGGATTGAATCAGGGCAGTCCTATCATGCAAGAATCAGAAGTGGAGCATGAAAGGGATCGGGACACACCCTAACTTGGTGGTGTCCCTCTACGGCGGCAACGGCGGAGAAGATTACCGTTGACGGCGGCGGAGACCTGCGGCGAGGGCGCACAGGCGACGACGGCGACGATCCTTAGATCAGGGCGACGGCAGCAGGGGTCTTGGAGGGCGAACGTTTGAAAGGAATAGATCGCGCGCAGCCCTCAGTATATATAACCCCGTGCTGTCGGTGGGACCGAGTTGAAAAACTCGGTGTCACCGAGATGCATAATTGCAGTGCAGTTACGCATATCGGTCAGACCGAGATTTTGAACTCGGTTTCACCGAGATGAAACCTAGATCAATCTAAGTGTTTCGGTTGGACCGAGATTGGGAAGCCGGTCAGACCGAAATGGACTTAGAAGGTTTTGGAAGTCAGCCTTAGACGAATCGGTGGTTCCGAGTGCTCCTCACTCGGACTGTCCGAAAAAGACTTGTTCAAAGTTGTGATATAAGCATGAATAGAGTTTGAGACAAGATAGCATAGATAGCTAGGGAAGGTGCTTAGGCATTCTTGTCCATCCATTTGGCCAGAAAAAGAAACCAAAACAATCAAAACCACAAATGGATGTCCTTGAATGAATAGAATCATGCATTCAACATGCTCACACAATAAGATAGCAACTGAAATATGTGTCAAACATGCACAACCAAAACTCTAGCTACTAGCACACAAATTGTCGATGACTAGGTCATCTATATATGAGTATATTGACTTAGGAGTCAAATGAGAACATTTGATCATAGGTCATACTCATCGTTTAAGCACAAGTGGGGTTACCACTTTTACATAAAGCATTTATGTGTTCACATCATTTGAAGATGCTTTAGCTCAATTTTTAGAGCAAAGCTCCCCCTAGATGTGAGAACCCCTTTTTAAAGGGTCAAACTAACCTTGGGTTGTCGTAGAAGACTTCATGTAGATGTTGAAGATGTGGATGCTCAATGTTGATGTAGATCATCAAGAGTTGAGAGCTATCCTTAGATTAGGGCACTTTCAATACCTACATGGGTTAGTCCCACAAGGAACAAACAAGAATATCCATGGACATAGAGTGAAGTACACAAGAGATGATGTCCATGAAAGCAATGATTACCTTGTCCCTTGACTTACCAACAAGAGGGTTTGTGACTCCATGAACAAGTGCATGATGTGGAAGTTGATTGCACAAGTTCTTGCCAAAAATGAATATGAGTGAAATTTGTTGGCGGAGTCACCCTCAAGAACCTACTAGTTCTTCTTCTTTGGGATCCACATCATCTTGATGGGAATCCTTGGTGTTGTAGTTGAGCTTGACGAAGTAGAACTTGATGTGTCCTTGGGAACCCACTTGACCATGGCTTGAGGTGCTTCAATGAATGCATCAATCTCCTCTTGAAGCTTGTCCTTGGCCTTTAGCTTGTGGTCTTGTGGTGGAAGGTCATCTTGAGCTTGTTCCACATTGGAAGAAGTAGGATCATACTTCTCCTTTTGTGAGACAAACTGTGGAGTAGGGTATTGACCTTCTTCCCACTCAACACCTTCGGCGTTGAACTTTCGCTCAAAACCAATCCCTTGATTCTTCCGGTGTCTTCCTTGTTTGCGAACAATCTCCTCAAAGTTCTTGCTTCCGGCAAGACTCTTGTAGACACCTTTCTCTATGATTTCCTTCAATAAGCTATTTTCTTGCTCAAGTGTAACTTGGCTTGAAACATTGTTAGTGGAATCAAGAGAACTACTAGAAGCAACAATATTGGATTTAACATTGTTATTGTTACTACTAGAGGAAGAATTTTTCTTATGCTTGTCATGCTTAGTCTTAATAGGTGGCAAGAAATTAGACAAGAGAAGTCGTTTGGCAAGATATGAAGAACTCTTCTTTCGAAGATCGTCATTGATCGCTTTTAGAAGCTCATGTTCTTGCTCTAGAGTGAGCTTCTCGAACCGTAGCTTCTCATGAGATCTTAGGAGCTCTCTATGATCTTCTTGAGTTGTTTCATGAGCTAACTTAAGAGTGTTTAGTTCTTTAGTTAGACGCTCAATCTCCTTCATAGCATTGTCATTCGACTCTTCTCGACTATAAAGACTACTAGCATTTTCATCATTACTAAGCTCACTAGATTTATCATGCAAGAGCTCATCTTCACCAAGCAAGTCATCCTCATCACTATCAAAGTCAATGAATTCAGGGTGTGTTACCTTGGGACCTTTAGCCATGAAGCATCTTCCAATTCCCTCATTTGGTGAATCAAATAAGTCGTAGGAGTTGGAGTTGGAGGATACTAGTGCAAGTCCGGCAACAGCTTCATCTTGACTATAGTCGGAGTCGGAGTGATAGCTTCCATCGGATTGACTGTCAGAGTCGGATCCGGAGACCCATTCACTAACATGAGCTTGATGTCTTCTTCTTGTGTAGCTCCTTGATGACTTGTCTTTCCTCTCCGAATCCTTGCTTCTCCGAGAAGGTCTTCGTTCATAACGATCATCTCTACTCCTTCTCTCTCTCCGAGGTGACTCATCTCTTGCTCTTCTTCTTGGAGATTCTTCTCTTCTCTTGTGGGGAGCCGTACACTCATTTGAGAAGTGTCCGGGTCTTCCACAATTGTAGCAGTTTCGATCACGACTAGAAGATCTCTTTCCATCATATGATCTAGACTTTGAGCTTCTTTCTTTGCCTCTATTCTTGTAGAACTTGTTGAAGTTCTTGACCATTAGGCTTATCTCTTCATTGGAAACTAGCTTGTCACTTGAGGTAGTAGGAGCATCACTTGTAGCTTTGTAAGCACCACTTGACTTGTTGTGAAGCTCTTCCTTATCCTTAAGTGTCATTTCATGGGCAACAATTCTTCCAATGACTTCAGTTGGCTTGAGAGTCTTGTAGTTTGGCATCATTTGGATCAAAGTGCACACGGTGTCATACTTTCCATCCAAAGCTCTGAGAATCTTCTTAATGATGAATCGGTCGGTCATTTCTTCGCTTCCTAAGCCAACAATCTCATTTGTGATGAGAGCAAGCCTAGAGTACATTTCAGCGACTCCTTCACCATCCTTCATCTTGAACTTGTCAAGTTGACCTTGAAGAATATATAGCTTTGATTCCTTCACAGATTCAGTACCTTCGTGCATTTCAACCAAAGTATCCCAAATCTCTTTAGCATTCTCAAGACGGCTGATTTTGTTGAACTCTTCGGGACACAAAGCATTGAAGAGAATGTCACAAGCTTGAGCATTGTTTTGCAACATCCGCAACTCTTCGGGTGTAGCTTCGCGATCCGGAACTTTTCCTTCTTCAAAGAAATCACCTTGCATGCCAACACAAATAATGCCCCATGCGGCAGGTTTATGACCAAGAATATGCATTTTCATTTTATGCTTCCAACTAGCAAAATTTGTACCATCAAAGTAAGGACCTCTACGATAATTACCCTCACTAGACGTCATACTCTCCTAGGTTGTGAAACCAAGCTTATGGAGTCCAATGCAATGGAAACCAAGGCAATGGAGACCAAAGCTCTGATACCACTTGTAGGATCGAAGTAGGTCTAGAGGGGGGGGGGATTAGACTACTTGACAATATAAAAAATCTGCCTTTAGATCATGCAATGTTTTTGGCAGTTTCACAAACAAGATCAATTCAAGTAACACCCTACACATGCAATTCTAGAGTATATGCAGCGGAAAGTAAATTGCACATGTAAAAAGGAGGTGGAGAAGATCAAACGCAGTTTGGTGACACGGAGATTTTTGTCGTGGTTCCGATAGGTGGTGCTATCGTACATCCACGTTGATGGAGACTTCAACCCACGGAGGGTAACGGCTGCGCGAGTCCACGGAGGGCTCCACCCACGAAGGGTCCACGAAGAAGCAACCTTGTCTATTCCATCACGGCCTACGCCCACGGAGGACTAGCCTTACTCGGGGTAGATCTTCACGAAGTAGGCGATCTCCTTGCCCTTACAAACTTCTTGGTTCAACTCCACATCATCAAGACAGAGGCTCCCAAGCGACACCTAACCAATCTAGGAGGCACCACCCCCCAAAAGGTAATAGACGGTGTTGATGATGATGAACTCCTTGCTCTTGTGCTTCAGATGATAAACTCCCCAACACTCAACTCTCCTCACTGATATGGCTGTGGTGGAAGAAAGATTTGAGTGGAAAGCAACTTGGGAAGGCTAGAGATCAAGTTTCATATGGTAGGAATGGAATGGCTTGATCTCAACACAAGGGTAGGTGGTTCACTTCTCAGAAAGTGTATGGTAGGAATGGTGGTACTTTCTGATGGCTCTCCTCACGAATGAGGAGGGGGTGGAGGGGTATATATAGCCTCCACACAAAATCCAACCGTTACACACACATTTGACCAATCTCGGTCAGACCGAAGTGAAAACTCGGTCAGACCGAAAGTTCAAATATAGTGAACGTTGGGATTTTCGGTGGGACCGAAAATACCATCTCGGTGAGACCGAAGTGAGTCAAAGGTTAGGGTTTGCCATTTCGGTGAGACCGAAAATATAAACTTGGATATTCCGAATTGATGTCAACTGATCACAGAAGGTTGGCAGCCCTTTTTCGGTGAGACCGAAACTCAGAATCGGTTTGACCGAGAAGCTAGGGTTTGGAGAAACAACTGAAGTGGTTCATCTCGGTGGGACTGAGTTGGATAAATCGGTGTGACCGAGATGTTAGGGTTTGTAGAGATAACTTCATCTCGGTGAGACAGAGTTGGTTTGACCGAGATTACTTATGGGTGTGTGTTAAGTAGTGAATAGTGCTGATAGTTGAGGGAGTTAGATCACCAAGCACTTGAGCAACAAGAACATTAACACAACCTCATCCCCTTTTAATAGTATTGGCTTTTCCTATGGACTCAATGTGATCTTTGATCACTAAACCAAAAATGGAGTCTTGAGCTTTTGCCAATGCTTGTCTTAGCATTTTGAGGGGTCCACTTCTTCAGACATTTCCATACCCATATCATCGAACTTTTCTGAAAAGATTCTCAAGATAATATTAGTTCAATGATATATATGTTGTTATTAATTACCAAAACCACCCGGGGATTAGTTGCACTTTCACCTCCCCAACATCATCGAGCCGGCTCAGCGTGCGAGATCGGCCCGGGTTCAGCCTGCCGTGAAGCGTGTTTTCATCGGAGCCGTGCATGGAGTACAAGCTGAGGACGGATCAGATTCTGGTGGCGAGACAGTTGTCTATTCCAACGATGAGTCATCCGGAGAGACCAAATCATTGTATCTGTTGCGGGACGACCGGTCAGAGGGTGTGTCCGATGGCGATAGTATTCCGGACCCCTTTGATCCGCCAAACAGGGTTCCTGTTTTCATGGCCGGAACACAGTCTACGCAGCAGCCCTCGATGACCAGGGCGTTCACCGCAGAGGCAGCGGGAACCAGGGCAGGCAACCAAACCCCGTCGCCCTCTGACGTCCTGTCCACCTTGGTCAGCGATTTGATGGCGCTCGTAACAGCAGAAGTAGCCCCTGCTGACAAGGCGCAGCATGATGCGGTGATCATTCAGCTGAAGAACCAGATTGAGCAAGCTAAACTGGATCTGGATGCGGAGAAAGTCAGGATGGCTGCAAGGCAGGCACAGTTAGACTCTCAGGCCTTTCGGCTCAGGTTGGATCAGAATTCTGCACATGAAGTAATGTACAGAAGGCATCAAACTCGTCTACCACCGGTTTATGAGGCAAGGAATCTCTTTGGCACACTAGGAGCGGGAGCCAGTAACCGCCCAGAGGTAAACCGGGGAGGAGCTCCAGGGACTGGCGCGTCGGTTCAACCGCCGGCCACCGAGCGGAACCATCAAGTTGTGCCAACGCCGCACGTTCCCACCCCTCCCGTCCACTATTCTAACCCGTTGGACAACATAGTCGCCGCCGCTTCACGACTGGCCGCTTTACCCATTGAGGGGACATCCCTCGTGGCAATGGAAGCACGACGGGCTAAGGAGTTGCTGGACACAGCGCTAACACAGCAGCAGGTGTATTCTTATAGCCGCGAGAGGATTCATTCAACCCCCCGCCCAAGCCGGAGTTACACAAGGCACTGGGATGAACCGGCTGTAACTAGAAGCGAGTGGAGACGGCACCGTCACAGGAAGGATAATCCGGCAGGGGCAGAAGCACACGCCCAAGAGGCGATAAATCAGGCTAGACATACTGCCCGCGAGGATACCCGTCAAGCAACACCGGTTCACCCCACCACCGCAGAAACCGGAGTCACAGCCAGTTCCTTTGGAGTACAGTGTCTCATCCCCGCTTTACGAAGCGTGAAATTACCCAAAGACTTCAAAGGCCCGCACAAGGTGCCCAACTACACAGCGGATCTGGCTCCAGAGGCATGGGTTGAAAGTTATGAGATGGCTATGGAGATGCTTTATGTGGACGAAGCGACGTGTGCCAAATACTTTACCATGATGCTAGAGGGCACAGCCCGGACATGGTTAAAGGGCCTGCCGCCTAATTCTATCGGATCATGGGGTGAATTGCGTCGCCGGTTTATCAGTAATTTCAAAGACACGTGCAAACAGCCGATGTCTGTGGTGGACTTAGCAGCATGTGTTCAAGGAGAGAAGGAACCCACGAGCAGTTGGGTGCTGCGAGTATCAGAAATTCTGCACTCTTCCAATAGCATCAATCCCAGTACGGCGATAGTGACGTTGGAGAACAATTGCCGGTTCAAATCTTTGAAGCTGAAGTTAGGACGGCTCAAACGCGATTGCAACGACACGGGGACACTCATGAGCGCTTTGGTGAAATATGGGGACTCTGACAACACCAAGTACCCAGAGGCAGACGGAGATAAATCCGGGAAGGCAAGCAAGGCTCGTAAACCGGCGCAAGCCAATCCGGCAGGTACAGGTTACAATGGAAAACGAAAAGCGGAGGGCCGCTCCGACTTTGTGGCCAATACAAACGTTCAGGGAAATGGGCAGCGCCGCAAGGGTAAACCGCCCCCGCATGGAGAGGGGCTATCCTTCAATCTAGATTAACAGTTAAGTGTGCCTTGCCCTAGACACAGTACGGAGGGAAACCCGGCTAAGCATTTATGGAAGGACTGCCGTATCATGCAGGAGGTCATGAAGCAGGCCAGATATAACCACGGACCCCCCGGCGGCAGATCAAGTTCTGGTTTTCAGTGTCCAAGTTACCAAGGTAACGGATCCAGATCAGGATATCACAGCGGTAACAATAACTACAACGGCAACAGTCAGCGTCAACATAACCAGCAGCATGGTCAGGGTGGTTACAACAACCAAGGCAATCAGCAGCGTCAGCAGTAGCAGCTATCCGGATATCAGAGTAATCTGAAGGAGCTAAGTAGTGGGCATTATCATGTTTTCACCACAAGTTTGTGCAAATGGGATCAAAAGGTGCTGAAGTGGGCAGTACACGCAGTTGAACCGGCGACACCACGTTTTTTACGTTGGTCGGAGCAACCCATTGTGTGAAGCAGAGAAGATCACCCGCCACGGGTTGATAATCCGGGCCAGTTGGCATTGGTGTAGCACCACAGGTGGGTGGCTACAAGTTCACAAAGGTACTTATGGACGGCGGCAGCTGCATCAACATCTTATACTATGAGACCTTCCGACGTATGGGATTGACAGATAAGAAGCTCTGGCAGTCCAATACAGTATTTCATGGAGTGGTGCCAGGTAAACCGGCTTACCCAGTTTGAAAAATTGATCTGGAAGTCACCTTTGGGGATGAGCAGGATTCTAGGTCAGAGACAGTGACCTTCGAGGTCGTAAAGATCAGGAGCCCATATCATGCTCTGTTTGGGAGACTGGTTTACGCCAAGTTCATGGCTAGAGTGTTATGTTTATCTGCAATTTAAGATGCCGGGTCACAAGGGAACCATCACGGTTCACGTAAGCCGCAAGATCGCGTTGGAATGCGAGGAAGGAGACGCAGCATACGCTGAGGCAGTTTGTGCTACGGAGGAGCTGAAATTCTACAAAGACAATGTTGATCCGGCAGATATGTCCCCGTTGAAAAAGCCAACTATAGAGCATGATCAGGCGTTAAAATTTAAGTCGGCGGAGGAGACCAAGTAGGTTGACTTTGTTTCGGGCGATTCGTCCAAGCAGTTCACGATCAGTGCTAACCTCGACCCCAAATAGGAAAGCGCGCTCATCGAGTTCATCCGTGAGAACCGGGATATCTTTGCATGGACGCCTTCCGACATGCTAGGTATACCGAGGGAACTCACTGACCACAGTCTTAATATTGGTCCGAAGTTTAAACCGGTCAAGCAGTATTTGCGCTGCTTCAATGAGGAGAGGCGCAAGGCTATAGGTGAAGAAGTGGCCAGGCTTTTGGCCGCAGGATTCATAGTTGAGGTGTTTCATCCAGAATGGTTGGCTAATCTGGTGCTGGTGTTAAAGAAAAATGGAACATGGAGGATGTGTGTTGATTATACAGATTTAAACAAGGCTTGCCCAACTGATCCTTTTGCTCTCCTCCGTATTGATCAGATTATTGATGCTACGGCAGGATGTGAGCGGCTAAGTTTTTTGGATGCATATTCAGGTTATCATCAGATCAAGATGGCAGTTAAGGACCAGGAGAAGACAGCTTTCATAACTCCCTTTGGGGCGTTCTACTATGTATCCATGCCTTTTGGGCTCAAGAGTGCCCAAGCAACTTATCAGCGTTGTGTGCAGAACTGTTTCAAAGGACAGATTGGGAAAAATGTCCATGCTTACGTTGATGACACTGTGGTGAAATCCAGGAAGGAGGAGACGTTGATAGAGGACTTGAAAGAAACCTTTGACAACCTCCGGGTCTACAAGATGATTCTTAATCCGGAGAAGTGTGTTTTCGGTGTGGCAGCAGGCAAGCTCCTTGGATTCTTAGTATCAAACAGAGGGATCGAGGCTAATCCGGAGAAGATCAAGGCGATCACATCCTTGGCGAAACCGGCTTGTATCAATGATGTCCATCTCGTAGCAGGCCGTATTGCAGCATTGAGTCGGTTCATCAGCCGTTTGGGAGAGAAGGCGATCCCGCTTTATCAGATGCTGAAAAAGACGGACCGGTTTGTATGGAGCGATGCTACAAACGTTGCATTTGAGGATTTGAAGCGGTAATTAGCAGAACCGCCAGTTCTTGCTGCCCCTGTTGACAAGGAGCCGTTGTTGTTATACGTGGCCGCCAATGCCCGTGTAGTTAGCGTGGCAATTGTGGTGGAACGCAAGGAGGCAGGCAAGGAATATCCGGTTCAGCGCCCGGTTTAGTACATCAGCGAGGTTCTTATTGAATCGAAGCTAAGGTATCCACACTGGCAGAAGTTGGTATACGGCGTGTTCATTGGAAACCAGAAGTTGAAACATTATTTCCAAGGCCACCCAATCACGGTTGTCAGCTCAGCTCCGTTAGGAGATATAATCCAGAACAGAGAAGCGACTGGCAGAGTGGCGAAATGGGACATTGAGCTTAGCCCACACGGATTGAAGTATGTACCCCGTACTGCTATAAAATCCCAAGCACTGGTGGATTTCATCAATGATTGGACAGAGTTGCAAGCACCTGAGGAGAAGCCGGATCATACATACTGGACTATTCACTTTGACGGTTCAAGGCAACTGGAGGGCTCGGGGGCTGGAGTCGTGTTAACTTCCCCACGAGGTGACAAGTTCTGTTATGTCATTCGATTAATGTTCCCTTACACTAACAATGTTGCTGAGTATGAAGCTCTTCTTCACAGTTTACGGATGGCCAATGAGATGAACTTGAGCTGGGTCAAGTGCTTTGGTGACTCAGATCTAGTGGCACAACAGGTGTCTGGCAAGTGGGACTCTAAAGATCCGCTCATGGTAGCTTACCGGCGAGAAGTTGAAGCGGTTGCAGGGTACTTCAAAGGATATCAGGTGGACAACATAGACCGGCGGAGAAACGAAGCGGCCGATGCATTAAGCCGGCTGGGCTCTCAGCGTAAACCGGTTCCACCAAATACCTTCTTGGATGAATTGCATAGTCCGTCGGTACAGATACTGTCAGAGGAGGATTTAGCTGTTCCTGATCCGGAAGCACAGCTAGTTGCAGCACTTCACGTTATTCCGGATTGGACACTCCCTTACTTGGCGTACCTAAGCCGAGGTGAGTTGCCAGAGGATGAAGTCGAGGCTCGGCAGATAATCCGGCGGTCCAAATCTATGACCATCGTCACTGGGGAACTTCATCACCGAAGTGTCTCTGGGGCATTTCAGCGATGTGTATCATCAGAAGAAGGCTGCGATATTCTTCGAGAGATACACAAAGGAGATTGTGGTCATCACGCCGGTTTGAAATCATTGGTAGCTAAAGCTTTTCGTCATGGGTTTTACTGGTTAACTGCCCATGCTGATGCAGAGGACCTAGTCAGAAAATGTGATGCTTGCCAGAAATTTTCACGGCGTGCTCATGTTCCGGCACAGGAGCTACGGATGATTCCAATTACTTGGCCGTTTGCAACTTGGGGGCTTGATTTGGTTGGACCCTTTAAAAGATCCCAAGATCAGAAAACCCACCTGTTGGTAGCAGTGGACAAGTTTACAAAGTGGATTGAGGCAGAGCCTCTCATTAAGTGTGATGCGGCAACAGCTGTTAAGTTCATCAAAAAAGTAATTTTCCGTTTTGGCTTCCCACACAGCATCATTACTGATAATGGCACCAACCTATCTCAAGGAGAGATGGAAGAGTTTTGCCAAAGGGAACATATTCGCCTGGATGTATCATCAGTAGCTCACCCTAAATCCAATGGCCAAGCTGAGAGGCCCAACCAAGAGATCTTGAGAGGCATCAAGCCCCGGCTTATGGTTCCTTTGAAAAGAACACCAGGTTGCTGGGTAGAGGAATTACCTTATGTCCTTTGGAGCATCAACACAACACCTAACAGGTCTACAGGTTATACGCCCTTCTTCATGGTATATGGTGCTGAAGCGGTTCTCCCTAGTGACATCCGGCACGATTCACCACGGGTGGCGGCTTATGTTGAAGCGAATAAGGAGCAAGCAAGACAAGACAGCTTGGACCGGCTGGATGACGAACGGGACACGGCAGCAGCGCGATCAGCAATTTATCAACAAGACCTGCGCCGGTACCACAGCCGCCGGGTTAAGACCAGGACGTTCCAGGAAGGGGATCTGGTGCCCCGGCTCATCCAAGACCCGACAGATATGCACAAGTTATCCCCACCTTGGGAAGGACCCTTTGTGGTCAGCAAGAACCTACACAACGGTTCATACTACCTGGTCGACGTTCGAGAGCATAAAGACTCACGTACAGCAGAGGAAGAGACGAAGCAGCCATGGAACATCGCTCTTCTGCGACCTTACTACACTTGAGCCATTGGCTCCACTTTATGTACCATGTATATATTATGATTAATAAATAAACCGGCGCTCCCAGTAAACCGGGGAATCGGCCATCTTCTTCGAAAGGAATGAGAGTTTCACTATGACCTCTTAAACCAGCGCCCCTGATAAACATAAGGGAGTCCGCTGTGTTTTTCTTCAAAGGGGTATCACATGGGAGCTTTCTCTGAAAGCTTACCATGGCTTCCTAAACCGGCGCCCTTGATACATCAAGGAATCAGCCAATGACAATCATCGAGATGATCACCTAAAGATAAGATCCCTCAAAGGTTTTGAAACATTGGGTGGTGTATCATCGTTGAAAAATGTCAAATATGGAGCCTAGCAGCTCGCAAAAAGCCTATGGAGCCTGGCAGCTCGCAAAAAGCCTATGGAGCGTGACAGCTCGCAAAAAGCCTATGGAGCCTGGCAGCTTGCAAAAAGCCTATGGAGCCTGGCAGCTCCCAAAAAGCCTCGAATTTAGAGCCTGGCAGCTCACAAAAAGCCTAGAGCCTGGCAGCTCGCAAAAAGCCTCGAATTTGGAGCCTGGCAGGTCGCAAAAAGCCTCGACTACATGGTCTTATTTGCCGAAATAGCTTTGCTTTTATGATTTCACAAATTTTGTTTTTAACCAAGTCTATTGGTATGGGATTGGGCAACTATAAGGTTGACCATATATCTACAAAGTTAAAAGTCTGGGTCATGAACACCAGCGTGAGTTAAACCGGCGTTCATTATAACCCGGATCGGCCATCAGGTAAAAGCCAAATAAGAGAGCCAAGAGCCTCATCAGCGCCTACGCTTTCAATTATGCCTACCAGATTAAGGACGTCATGCACACTTAATCAGAGGCATGAATGAGGCTAAAAGATGGCAAGCTCCTTGGATTCTTAGTGTCAAACAGACGGATTGAGGCCAATCCGGAGAAGATCAAGGCGATCACATCCTTGGCTAAACCGGCTTGTATCAATGATGTCCAGCGCGTAGCGGGCCATATTACAGCGTTGAGCCGATTCATCAGCCGTTTGGGAGAGAAGGCGATCCCGCTTTATCAGATGTTAAAAAATACGGACCTGTTTGTATGGAGCGATGCTGCAAACGTTGCATTCGAGGACTTAAAGCGGCAATTAGCAGAACCGCCAGTTCTTGCTACCCTTTTTGACAAAGAGCCATTGCTGTTATACGTGGCCGCCAATGCCCATGCACTTAGCGTGGCAATCGTGGTGGAGTGCAAGGAAGCAGGCAAGGAATATCCGGTTCAGCGCCCGGTTTACTACATCAGTGAGGTTCTTATTGAGTCAAAGCAAAGGTATCCGCACTGGTAGAAGTTGGTATACGGCGTGTTCATGGCAAACCGGAAGCTGAAGCACTATTTCCAAGGCCACCCAATCACTGTTGTCAGTTCAGCTCCATTGCGGGATATAATCCAGAACAGAGAAGCCACTGGCAGAGTGGCAAAGTGGGCCATTGAGCTTAGCCCACACGGATTGAAGTATGTACCCCGTACTGCTATAAAATCCCAAGCACTGGTAGATTTTATCAATGATTGGACAGAATTGCAAGCACCAGAGGAGAAGCCGGATCATACATACTGGACTATTCACTTTGACGGTTCAAGGCAATTAGATGGCTCGGGGGCTGGAGTCATGTTAACTTCCCCACGAGGTGACAAGTTCTGTTATGTCCTTCGATTAATGTTCCCTTGCACTAACAATGCTGCTGAGTATGAAGCTCTCCTTCACGGTTTACGGATGGCCAAGGAGATGAACTTGAGCCGGGTCAATTGCTTTGGTGACTCAGATCTAGTGGCACAACAGGTGTTTGGCAAGTGGGACTCTGAAGATCCGCTCATGGCAGCTCACCGGTGAGAAGTTGAAGCGGTTGCAGGGTACTTTAAAGGATATCAAGTGGACTACATAGACCGGCGGAAAAATGAAGCGGCCGATGCATTAAGCCGGCCGGGCTCTCAGCATAAACCGATTCCACCAAATACCTTCTTGGATGAATTGCACAGTCCGTCGGTACAGATACAATCGGAGGAGGATTTAGATGTTCCTGATCCAAAACCACAGCTAGTTGCAGCACTTCACGTTATTCCGGATTGGACACTCCCTTACTTGGCGTACCTGAGCCGAGGTGAGTTGCCAGATGATGAGGTTGAGGCTCGGCAGATAATCCGGCGATCCAAATCTATGACCATCGTCAATGGAGAACTTCATCACCGCAGCGTCTCTGGGGCATTTCAGCGATGCGTATCATCGGAAGAAGGTTGTGATATTCTTCGAGAGATACACGAAGGAGATTGTGGTCATCACGCCGGTTCAAAGTTATTGGTAGCTCAAGCTTTTTGTCATGGGTTCTACTGCTTAACGGCTCATGCTGATGCAGAGGACCTAGTCAGAAAATGTGATGCTTGCCAGAAATTTTCACGGCGTGCTCATGTTCCGGCACAGGAGCTACGGATGATTCCAATCACTTGACCGTTTGCAACTTGGGGGCTTGATATGGTTGGACCCTTTATAAGATCCCAAGATCAGAAAACCCATATGTTGGTAGCAGTAGACAAGTTTACAAAGTGGATTGAGGCAGAGCCTGTCAGTAAGTGTGATGCGGCAACAACGGTTAAGTTCATCAAAAAGGTAATTTTCCGGTTTGGCTTTCCACACAGCATCATTACTGATAATGGCACCAACCTATCTAAAGGAGAGATGGAAGAGTTTTGCCAAAGGGAGCATATTCGCCTGGATGTATCATCAGTAGCTCACCCTCAATCCAATGGCCAAGCTGAGAGGGCCAACCAAGAGATCTTGAGAGGCATCAAGCCCCGGCTTATGGTTCCTTTGCAAAGAACACCAGGTTGCTGGGTAGAGGAGTTACCCTCCGTCCTCTGGAGCATCAACACTACACCTAACAGGTCTACAGGTTATACGCCCTTCTTCATGGTATATGGTGCCGAAGCGGTTCTTCCTAGTGACATCTGGCACAACTCACCACGGGTGGCAGCTTATGTTGAAGCGGATAATGAGCAAGCAAGACAAGACAGCTTAGACCGGCTGGATGAGGAACGGGACAGGGCAGCAGCACGATCATCAATTTATCAACAAGACCTGCGCCGATATCACAGCCGCCAGGTTAAGACCAGGACGTTCCAAGAGGGGGATCTGGTGCTCCGGCTCATCCAAGACCAGACAGATATGCACAAGTTATCCCCACCTTGGGAAGGACCCTTTGTGGTCAGCAAGAACCTGCACAACGGTTCATACTACCTGATCGACGTTCGAGAGCATAAAAACTCACGTACAGCAGACGAAGAGACAAAGCAGCCATGGAACATCGCTCTTCTGCGTCCTCACTACACTTGAGCCATTGGCTCCGCTTTATGTATCATGTATATATTATGATTAATAAATAAACCGGCGCCCACGGTAAACCGGGGAATCAGCCATCTTCTTCGAAAAGAGTATCATATGGGAGTTTGTTGAAAACTCAGGTGATATCCATCTAAAGTCTATTTTTCTTGATATATATCATTTTCATCAAGAAAACAATTACTTTGATCTGTATATTTTGATATGCAGGACAATTATTTATTAAGGGACCAAAGAGGGTTTGTTGCATAACACAACTCAAACATAGGTGCCTGGCGAGCACACCAAAGGAGTATCACATGGGAGTTTCTCTGAAAACTTACCATGGCCTCTTAAACCGGCGCCCTTGATACATCAAGGGAAAAGCCATTGACAATCATCGAGTTGATCACCTAAAGACAAGATCCTCAGAGGTCTTGAAACATTGGGTCGTATTGATGAAAACGTCAAATATGGAGCCTGGCAGCTCGCAAAAAGCCTATGGAGCCTGGCAGCTCGCAAAAAGCCTCTAATTTGGAGCTAAATGGCCGCTCGCAAAAAGCCTAGAGCCTGGCAGCTCACAAAAAGCCTGGAGCTAAATGGTCGGTCGCAAAAAGCCTAGAGCCTGGCAGCTCACAAAAAGCCTCGAATTTGGAGCTAAATGGCCGCTCACAAAAAGCCTAGAGCCTGGCAGCTCACAAAAAGCCTCGAATTTGGAGCCTGGCAGCTCGCAAAAAGCCTCGACTACATGGTCTTATTTGCCAAAAAATGATTTGCTTCTATGATTTCGCAAATTTTGTTTTTAAACAAGTCTATTGATGTGGGATTAGGGCAACTGCAAGGTTGACCATATATCTGCAAAGTTAAAAGTCTGGGTCATGAACACCAGCATAAGTTAAAAGTCTGGGTCATGAACACCAGCATGAGTTAAAAGTCTGGGTCATGAACACCAGCATGATTTAAACCGGCGATCATTATAACCCGGATCAGCCATCAGGCAAAAGCCAAGTAAGAGAGCCAAGAGCCTCATCAGCACCTACGCTTTCAATTATGCCTACCGGATTAAGGACGTCAGGCACACTTAATCAGAGGTATGATGTATCTTTGGTGTAAACAATTATTCCTTTGATATATATGTTTATTGGAGCAGTGTAATGGGTCCGGTCGTAAACCGCCAGGACATCTTTTAGCCTCATTTATGCAGGCAAAGATAATATAAACGGATCAAGCATGGCAAAACAGAGGATTAAATTGGCAGATGCCAAGTCAAGTTGTGCCATCCATATTGGGACAAAGACAATGTTCCAGCTATCCCATTCCAAGGCACCTGCAGGCCCGAATAGATTAAAGTTTTGGCAAAAATATTCAGCAACTACAAATTAAACCGAACGGTTTACGACTCCTCTTCATGCTGAGAAGGCTGAGGGTCAACTTGTTCCGGGTCTTCATCAGCTTCAGGCAATGGCTGGAAACCAGGAGCGTGCCAATCAATCTTGGAGAGTGCACGGAAATACATTTCTTCATCAATAAGATCTGACGGATCAATATCTGGAGCGAAAGTATGGCCACGAACTGGTGGGATCAGATTTTCAGTGTCGTAAACCGGCCGCTCTACCCGCTCATTTTCTAAGTCATAGGCCGGATGATACCTTATCAAATCCGCTTCATCGGCAAGCTTACTGGCAAGCGGGCGCATGTCCTTAGTCACAGCACGGAGATCTTTGGCAGAGAAGACTGATCCTTCCTCTTTGTTGCTGGGATAGCCGTTCATAGCTTCAGCCGGGTCAAAGTCAGGGACCCATGCTTTGGCCCGGGTCAGCGCCATAAGAGAACCAGCCCGTGCAGCAGACTTCTTCACCTCCACCTGGTGCACAGGCAGGACAGATAGCTTTCCAAAGTGTCTTGGATGGTAGTTGGTGCCGGTTTGTTATGGGACATGGCACTAGTAGCCCTTTGAGCGCCGGAATAGAGCTGCTCCACCAGGGTATAAGCTGCCTTGAGCTTCTTCCGGACATCATCTCCAAGATGAGTTATGCGCCTCCCAATGTATGTTGGTCGAGTTAAACCGGAGCGGAACAAAGATTGCAAGGATGAAAGACATATACAGATGGGTACTCACCGAAGATAGCAGAAGTCATGAGTTCTATTTGCTGTCTTAAACCAGTCAACTCCTGCGTAACCGGATTAAGGGCAGCTTCGGCGTCCTTTGCGCTTTTTTCAAGAGCACTCCTTTGCACCTCCCATGTGGACCGCTCTGCTTCAAAATCTTTTTTTAATTTCTCCATGTTGGTTAAATTAAGCACAAGTTCTTCCTTGGCTTTGGCAGAGGCAGTTTCATGGACAACCAAGCTATTCCGGAGTTCAGTTACCTCCGAAGCCCTCCAGGTCAAGTCAGCCTGCAAGGAAATAAAACGGATTAGAAAGACAGATCAATCAAGTCTCAAGCACATAACAAGTTATGCACTTGACACTTGGGGGCTAATGTGCAATTGAAGTAAAGAAGGAAATTTTTCGGACAAGTCCCAAGCGCATAAACAAGTTATGCACTTGGCACTTGGGGGCTAATGTAAGCTCATTCTCATGCATAATGGAAGTCCCGGTTCACCTACAAACGAAGCTAAACCGGCACTTGGGGGCTACTATGGTCTGAATATAGGATTGCAAAATTACAAAGCAGAAACAGAAGTAGAAAGAAATTTACCTCATACTTATCCTTCATTATATTATCCAAACCAACTTCATAGTCGCGGCTGGTAAAGAGCCGGTTCAGATACCCGGAATGAAGCTCCTGGGCAGTCAACTGGGCATAGGTGGATAAGTCTGACATCCACTTGCCTTTGTCCTGTTGAAATTTCTCTTCCTTGGCAGTATGCCTAGCCAAGGTGACAGGCTCTATGGGAGCAGTGAAACCTAGACCGGTTATTTCAACGTCTATGGATGAGGCGGCAGTTGGCTGGAGGGGGACAGCAGTAGGCACCGGACTGACAGGAGCCGGGCTAGCCCGAGGAGGGCTAACCCGGACAGGGCTTGCCGGTTCAGCCGTGTTCTCCATATTGTCACCTCCCGGAGCAGCAATATCATCACGATCCATAGGAATGGGATCGTTAAACTAAACTTCAAGGTTATCTTCTGGAAGGATGGTCGCTTCAGGGTCATCGGCCGGTTATGCAGCAGTAGTTTCTGCAGCCGGTTTATTTGTTTTCTCCTTTTTGCTAGGCTTTGGAATTCTAGTAAAAATCAAAGGAACAGTGAGAATCATGAAATTACAAAAAGGAAGTTAAACCGGATATTTGAAAGAAGGACTTACCCAGGGACGGTCTTGAGCACTGGGACCTGCGTAGCAGTTGACTCGCCGGAAGAAAACAGAGGAGCCTCCTGATAGTTGGGATCAAACAGTTTAAGCGGTTTACGTATAAGGCCTGCTTTTGGATGAAGGAGCGTTGGAGTGAGTAAAACCTCGGAGCGGCGCCTGCGAGCCGGTGTAAGAGGTATTCCGGATGACTCAACCACATGGCCGTTGTGGTGCGTGGTCCAGCGAGCTTCGTGCTGCTGCTTCTTCAAAAGAAAGTTGGGATCCAATTGAGCGTAAGGATGAGAAAAGGGATATTTCCGGGATACCCGGCGGATCTTGGGTGGCAAAGGCTCTGAATTAGATGAGAGAGAAATTACCTCAACTCCCCCCGCTTTGCTTCCTACCGGCAGATCCTGTGGAGAGGCATTGTTAACATAAATTTAGACAAAGGGAGATCAAAGGATATAAGGGTTAGTTATTTCCTCGGAGTCCGGATCATCCACCTCAAGGTGTGAACCGGAAGCAGCAGGAGCCTTTTTCTTCTTAACGGCGTAAGTCTTTTTGCGTGATTGCTTGGCCGGTTAATCCTGAGATTTCCTCTTCCAGAAAGGATCGTTGGCCTGTGCGAGAGGATAAGTAATGAGTGGAAGATGACTGATATGACCGAGTTAAGATAAACAGGTAAGGATCGGGAAGACTTACTGCTGGCGGTTTATTGGTTGCACAGAACGGAGCTAAACCGGTCCGGCCGCATTCCTCCAGAGGGATATTCAGCATTTTCTTAGCAGATTCAGTGGAAGAATGCTCCAAGATAGCCAACAGCGGACGAAGTCAACGCCAGTTAAGCCATTTGCCACAAAGGCCCTGCGTTTGGAAAGTTGAGGGGCAAACCTGGCCCGGTCTGGGGCGCTAAGACGTTGTGGCAGAGGATGGTTTGTTGGCAGGCGATAGGCACGGTAACCCGGCAGCAGATTCTCTCCTTCAGGCGAAGTATCTCTATAGTAGAACCACGTCTGGTTCCAGTTTTTGGGGTGGCTGTGAAGAGCGGCGTGGGGAAAGCTCACATCTTTTCTTTTTTGAATGTTGACGCCACCCAGCTCCTGATGCGGCCCATCAATAAATTCCCTCCGCCGGTTCAGATGAAAGAAGTCCCAGAACAAATCCACTGATGGTTCTTCTTGAAGATAGGCTTCTGAGAAGACTTGAAAGTTGCAGATGTTCGACATAGAATTTGGGCCTACATCTTGAGGGTGGAGTTGAAAAGCGGCTAACACATCCCGGAAGAATTTTGAACCGAAAGGACTAAAACCCCGGGCCAGATGATCATAAAAAACTACAACTTCCCCCTCCTTAGGCTCAGGAGGGCATTCCTTTTCAGGGGCCCGCCAATGCAGGACTTCCTTAGGGCCCAGAACGCCGATTGAGGCCGCTTCAGCCAAATAATTTTCTGTGATCCGGGAAGGAACCCAATTGCAAGCGACAAATTGCTTGGCCATTGTTTCTTCTTTGATGGGGAGGTGCTGAAAAATACAGTACAAGACCCGGTTTACAAACTGCTAAGTACAAATCGGTATATTCTATAAAGTTATGGGACTAATTTTCGGTTTAAACTAGGGGCTAATGGTATTACTAACCCGGAAGCAGATATGAGTGGGAGAGCTACCGGTTAACGATGATAGGGAAAGAAGAAGCTAAACCGTCAATTACGGGATACAGGCTTGCATCTAAACCGTCAGACAAAGCATATGACATGCAAATTATGGCTAAACCGGTGAGATGAGCTACAGATCTAAAGTATGAAGAAACAGTTTCCATAGAAAGATGAGGGCGACATGGATCTAAGGCGCAAGAAAAATGATGGAATAAATACAAGTTGTATTCAGGAAAGGCCGCAGAGGTTCTATACAGATCGGATCTAAACGCATAAAGCTAGAGGAACTAAGGATATGAGGACGGAGCAGAAGCGCATGGATTCCGGTCGAACCTAAATAAGTTTAAATCTACAGCAAGGCTGACCTACGGGGATGAACTGCAAAGTTTCAAGGGTTCATGGCGGAGCTACGGAAGAAACCCTAGAGTAAGATGTACGGGGAAGAAGAAGGAGTACCTGAAGAAGTAGAGGACAGCGGCGAAGTTCTCTAGTGACGTTCAGGTCGATGCAGCGGCCTGGCTCGAGGACGACGGTGAGCTCGAAGAGCGGCGGCGGAGCTTCGGGCGATGGAGACGGAGGAAGAAGAAGGCAGAAGGGGAAAAGAGATGAGCCCCAGCGGTATTAATAAGCTAAAGAGGTAAAAACGGTAAGCGCGGGAATCGAGAAGGCCAGAAGATCGGATAAAGATTGAACTGTCGCCTCGATTTTCAGTGTGGCATTTAAGAAACATAACAGACAGATGCGAGCATTAAATGCGGAGATGATGTCACGACGGACTAAGGCGATTCCAGGAGATGACGTTATGGCCGGTTTATGAAGCAAATAAGTTGCAGAAAGAAGATTTGTGCAAAGACTTGGAAGACTGACATGAACAAGTTCAAATCAATCTGGGGCCTAATGTCAGGGATATTACTAGCAGGTATAAACCGGCCAGGAGGGTCCGGATTACCCTTACAAGGTTGTATCATTACAAGCCCAAAAGAATATGTAACAAAGAGGACGGAGCCCATATAGGTTAGGGCCCATGTATAAAGCCCATGGTTTGTAAACCGTTGTATTATGTAACTTAGGATGTTTGTCTCAAAAAAAATGTAACTTAGGATGTAAGGTAGAAAGAGTAGAGACCGAGGCGGACACGTTTATGAGCCGGCCTCCGGACTCCGTAAACCAGACCGGGCGTCGCCTCCTATATAAAGGGACGGCCCGGCGACGGTTCAAGGAGAAGAAAGAACAGCTCGAGACACAGGCAAGCGGATTAGGCCCCTGTTCATCGACACACAAGCAATACCACACCAAACTAGACGTAGGCTTTTACCTTCATCGACGGGGCCGAACTAGTATAAACTCCATGTGTCCTTTATCCGCTTTAACCTCTTCAAGCTAACTCGCACGATGGCCTCACACCTAAGTCCACTAAACCGGACATCTGCTGTGCTAATTCCACGACATATACAACTCTTCTTTGAGGTATCCATTTAGGAATGTAGTTTTGACATCCATTTGCCTGATTTCATAATCATAAAATGCGGCAATTGCTAACATGATTCAGATAGACTTAAGCATCGCTACGGGTGAGAAAGTCTCATCGTAGTCAACTCCTTGAACTTGTCGAAAACCTTTCGCAACAAGTCGAGCTTTGTAGACAGTAACATTACCATCCGCGTCGGTCTTCCTCTTGAATATCCATTTATTTTCAATGGCTTGCCGATCATCGGGCAAGTCAAGAAAAGTCCACACTTTGTTCTCATATATGGATCCCATCTCAGAATTCATGGCCTCAAGCCATTTTGCGGAATCTGGGCTCATCATCGCTTCCTCGTAGTTCGTAGGTTCATCATGGTCTAGTAATATGACTTCCAGACCTGGGTTGCCGTACCACTCTAGTGTGGATCGTACTCTGGTTGACCTACGAGGTTTAGTAGTAACTTGATCCGAAGTTTCATGATCATCATCATTAGCTTCCTCACTAATTGGTGTAGGAATCACTAGAACTAGTTTATGTGATGTACTACTTTCCAATTCGGGAGAAGGTACAATTACCTCATCAAGTTCTACTTTCCTCCCACTAACTTCTTTTGAGAGAAACTCCTTCTCTAGAAAGGATCCATTCTTAGCAACCAATATCTTGCCTTCAGATCTGTGATAGAAGGTCTACCCAACAGTTTCCTTTGGGTATCCTATGAAGACAAATTTCTCCGACTTGGGTTCGAGCTTATCAGGTTGAAGCTTTTGCACATAAGCATCGCAGCCCCAAACTTTAAGAAACGACAACTTTGGTTTCTTGCCAAACCATAGTTCATAATGCGTCGTCTCAACGGATTTAGATGGTGCCCTATTTAACGTGAATGCAGCTGTCTCTAAAGCATAACCCCAAAACGATAGTGGTAAATGTGTAAGAGACATCATAGATCGCACCATATCTAATAAAGTACGGTTACGACGTTCGAACACACCATTACGCTGTGGTGTTCCGGGTGGCGTGTGTTGTGAAACTATTCCACATTGTTTCAAAGGAAGACCAAACTCGTAACTCAAATATTCGCCTCCACGATTAGATCATAAAAACTTTATTTTCTTGTTACGATGATTCTCTACTTCACTCTGAAATTGTTTGAAATTTTCAAATGTTTCAAAATTGTGTTTCATCAAGTAAATATAACCATATCTGCTCAAAAAATCAGTGAAGGTCAGAAAACAACGATTCTCATTTCCAACAAATCAGTTGCTCGCTCCATTGTTCCGGAGAATGGAGTTTTAGTCATCTTGCCCATGAGGCATGGTTCACAAGCACCAAGTGATTCATAATCAAGTGATTCCAAAAGTCCATCAGTATGGAGTTTCTTCATGCGCTTTACACCAATATGACCTAAACGGGAGTGCCACAAATAAGTTGCACTATCATTATTAACCTTGCATCTTTTGGCTTCAATATTATGAATAAGTGTATCACTACGATCGAGATCCAACAAGAATAGACCACTCTTCAGGGGTGCATGACCATAAAAGATATTACTCATATAAATAGAACAACCATTATTCTCTGATTTAAATGAATAACCATCTCGCAACAAACAAGATCCAGATATAATGTTCATGCTCAACGCTGGCACCAAATATCTATTATTTAGGTCTAATACTAATCTCGATCGTAGATGTAGAGGTAGCGTACCGACGGCGATCACATCGACATTGGGAGCATTTCCCACGCGCATCGTCACCTCGTCCTTAGCTAATCTTCGTTTAATCTGTAGCCCATGTTTCGAGTTACAAATATTAGCAACCGAACTAGTATCAAATACCCAGGTGCTACTATGAGCATTAGCAAAGTACACATCAATAACATGTATATCAAATATATCTTTGTTCACTTTGCCATCCTTCTTATCCACCAAATACTTGGGGCAGTTCCACTTGCAGTGTCCAGTCCCTTTGCAGTAGAAGCACTCAGTTTCAGGCTTGGATCCAGACGTAGATTTCTTCGCGCGAGTAGCAACTGTCTTGCTATTCTTCATGAAGTTTCCCTTCTTTCCCTTGCCCTTTTTCTTGAAACTAGTGGTCTTGTTAACCATCAACACTTGATGCTCCAGTTTGATTTCTACCTCCGTAGCTTTGAGCATAGCGAAGAGCTCGGGAATTGTTTTCTGCATCCCTTGCATGTTACAGTTCATCACGAAGTCTTTATAGCTTGGTGGCAGTGATTGAAGAACTCTATCAATAACACTATCTTCGTCAACTTTCCAACCAAGTTGAGTCATATGATTGTAGTACCCAGACATTCTAAGAAAGTGTTCACTGATAGAACTGTTCTCCTCCATCTTTCAGCTTTAGAACTAATTGGAAATTTCATATTTCTCAATCCGGGCATTTGCTTGAAATATTAACTTCAATTCCTGGAACATCTCATATGCTCCATGATGTTCAAAACGACGTTGAAGTCCCGATTCTAAGCTGTAAAGCATGGCACACTGAACTATCGTGTAGTAATCAGAACGAGCTTGCCAGACGTTCATAACGTCCTGGGTTGCTCCTGCAGCAGGCCTGTCACCTAGCGGTGCTTCCAAGAAATAATTCTTCTGTGCGGTAATGAGGATAATCCTCAAGTTACGGACCCAGTCCGTAAAATTGCTACCATCATCTTTCAACTTGGCTTTCTCTAGGAATGCATTAAAATTCAAGGGAATGGTAGCACGGGCCATTGATCTACAACAACAATGATATGCAAAAAAAACTATCAGGCCTAAGTTCATGATGAATTAAAGTTCAATTAATCATATTACTAAAGAACTCCCACTTAGATAGACATCCCTCTAGTCATCTTAATGATCACATGATCCAAATCAACTAAACCATGTCCGGTCATCACGTGAGATGGAGTAGTTTTCAATGGTGAACATCTTATGTTGACCATATCTACTATATGATTCACGCTCGACCTTTTGGTCTCCAGTGTTTCAAGGCCATGTATGTACATGCTAGGCTCATCAACTTTAACCAGAGTATTCTGCATGTGCAAAATTGTCTTACACCCGTTGTATTTGAACGTAGAGCTTATCTCACCCGATCATCACGTGGTGTCTCGGCACGACGAACTTTTGCAATGGGGCATACTCTGGGAGAACACTTGTACCTTGAGATTTTGTAAGGGATCATCTTATAATGGTACCATCATTCTAAGCAAAATAAGAAGCATAATAAGATAAACATCACATGCAATCAAAAATGTGGCATGATATGGCCATCATCATCTTGTGCTTTTGATCTCCATCTCCAAAGCATTGTCATGATCTCCATCGTCACCGGCTTGACACCATGATCTTCATCGTAACGTCGTGGTCGTCTTGCCAACTATTGCTACTACTACTATCTCTAACTCATAGTGATAAAGTAAAGCAATTACATGGCCTTCACAATTCATACAATAAAGAGACAACCATAAGGCTCCTGTCGGTTGCCGATAACTTTACAAAACATGATCATCTCATCCAATAATGTATAACTCATCACGTCTTGACCATATCACATCACAAAATGCCCTGCAAAAACAACTTAGATGTCCTCTACTTTGTTGTTGCAAGTTTTACGTGGCTGCTACGAGCTTAGCAAGAACAGTTCTTACCTATGAATACAAAAACCACAAAGATCTTTCGTCAAGTATGTGAAGTTTTAACCTTCACAAGGACCGGGCGTAGCCTCACTTGATTCAACTAAAGTTGGAGAAACTAACACCCACCAGCCACCTGTGTGAAAAGCACGTCGATAGAACTAGTCTCGCGTAGCCCGCGCCGCTTCATCCAACAATACTACCGAATCAAAGTATTACATGCCGGTAAGCAGTATGACTATTATCGCCCACAACTCATTGTGTTCTACTCATGCATATCATCTACGCATAGACCTGGCTCACGATGCCACTGTTGGGGAACATAGTATTTCAAAAAATTCCTACGATCACGCAAGATCTATCTATTAGAAGCATAGCAACGAGTGGGGAGAGTGTGTCTACGTACCCTTGTAGACCGAAAGCGGAAGCGTCTAGTGACGCGGTTGATGTAGTCGAACGTCTTCGTGATCTAACCAATCCTAGCACCGAATGTACGGCACCTCCACGTTCAGCACACGTTCAGCTTGATGACATCCCATGAGCTCTTGATCCAGTTGAGCTTCATGGGAGAGTTTCGTTAGCACAACGGCGTGGTGACCGTGATGATGAAGCTACCGGCGCAGGGCTTCACCTAAGCACTGCAATTATATGACCGAGGTGTGTAACTGTGGAAAGGGGCACCGCACACGGCTAGAATGAACTTGGGTGTCTATGGGGTGTCCCCTCCCCACGTATATAAAGGAGTGGAGGAGGGGAGGGGTCGGCCCTCTCTATGGCGGGCCTTAGGGGAGTCTTACTCCCACCGGGAGTAGGATTCCCCCTTCCCTAGTTGGAGTAGGAAAGGAAGGAAGGAGGAGAGGGAGAAGGAAAGGGGGGCCGCCGGCCCCCTCCCAATTCGAATTGGGCTTGTGCGGGGTGCGTCCCCACCTTGGCCGCCTCCTCCTCCTTTCCACTATGGCCCATTAAGGCCCATCAATTCCCCGGGGGGTTCCGGTAGCCCCCCGGTACTCCGGTAAATGCCAAACTCATTTGAAACCATTCCGATGTCCATATATAGGCTTCCAATATATCGATCATTATGTCTCGGACATTCCGAGACTCCTCGTCATGCCTGGTCACATCCGGGACACCGAACTACCTTCGGTACATCAAAACACATAAACTCATAATACCGATCATCATCAAACGTTAAGCGTGCGGACCCTACGGGTTCGAGAACAATGTAGACATGACCGAGACTCATCTCTGGTCAATAACCAATAGCGGAACCCGGATGCTCATATTGGTTCGTACATATTCTACGAAGATTTTTATCGGTCAATCTGCATAACAACATATGTTGTTCCCTTTGTCATCGGTATGTTACTTGCCCGAGATTCGATCGTCGGTATCACTATACCTAGTTAATCTCGTTACCGGCAAGTCTCTTTACTCCTTCCGTAATACATCATCTCGTGAATAACTCATTAGTCATTTGCTTTCAAGGCTTATTATGATGTGTATTACCGAGAGGGCCCAGAGATAGCTCTCTGACACTCGGAGTGACAAATCATATTCTTGATCTATGCCAACACCACAAACACCTTCAGAGACACCTGTAGAGCATCTTTATAATCACCAGTTACGTTGTGACGTTTGATAGCACACAAGGTGTCCCTCCGGTATTCGGGAGTTACATAATCTCATAGTCATAGGAACATGTATAAGTCATGAAGAAAGCTATAGCAGTAAAACTAAACGATCAAGTTGTTAAGCTAACGGATGGGTCTTGTCCATCACATCATTCTCCTAATGATGTGATCTTGTCGATCAAATGACAACTCATGTCTATGGCTAGGAAAGATAACCATCTTTGATCAATGAGCTAGTCTAGTAGAGGCATACTAGGGACACTCTGTTTTGTCTATGTATTCACACATGTACTAAGTTTCCGATTAATAAAATACTAGCATGAATAATAAACATTTATCATAATATAAGGAAATACAAATAACAACTTTATTATTGCCTCTAGGGCATATTTCCTTTACCTATAGCTTGATGGGGATTGGGAATAGTGGATATGCCAGCTAGCGTGCCTCTTTCCGAAGCCGTAGGTGAACCTCAAGTGAATCCCTTTAATCTTCTTCCATCGTGGCTTCCTCGATCTCCTCCCTCCTGAGTTCCATCTGCATCAGCCAAGCATTGTCGTCTATGTTGTTTAAGGAGGAGGAAGACATGATGCCTGGCCTTGGAAACTATGGCAGAAAACTGCTCGACACAAGAACAGTGGATTTTACCATGATACGGTGGTCAAAACCTTCGAGAGATTATATAATGAATTTTTACCGATCAAAAGAAGTATTGTGCAAGAAAACGGAGTCTAGAGGGCACATGAGGTGGACACAAGGTAGGGGCACCCTCCACCCTTGTGGTTGCCTCGTGCACTCTTCGGATTGCTTTCAATTTTCCTATTTTTCTAAATAATCCAAAACGGATAAAACTTGCTATTGGAAACATTTTGGAGTCGGTTTACTTACCGTACCACATACCTATTCCTTTTGGAGTACGAATCGCCTTGGAAAGTGTCCCTTATGTATTCCTCCGGTGTAATGGTATATATTATATTGGTCTCAACATTTATGGGAGTACCTGAGATATAATGTTTAATTCTTTGACCGTTTACCACCTTCGGATTTGTGCCTTCGGCGTTGTTGATTTTGATGGCACCGGAGCGATAAAACTCCTCGATAATGTAAGGACCTTCCCATTTAGAGAAAAGCTTTCCTGCTAAATAATCTTAAATGAGAGTTGTATAGAAAAACATTATCACCTACATTAAACTCACGCTTTTGTATCCTTTTGTCATGCCATCTTTTAACTTTTTCCTTAGACAACTTGGCATTCTCATAGGCTTGGGTTCTCCATTCATCAAGTGAGCTAATGTCAAATAACATCTTCTCATAGGCAAGTTCGAAATCATAGTTGAGCTCTTTGATTTCCCAATAAGCTTTGTGTTCTAATTCAAGAGGTAAGTGACATACCCATGGAATTTTTATAGGCATTTCTATGAGCCCATAATGCATCATCAAGTTTCTTAGACCAAGTCTTTCTAGATCTATTAACAGTCTTTTGCAAAATCAATTTAATCTCTCTATTGCTCAATTCTACTTGACCACTATACTGAGGATCATATGGAGATGCAATTCTATGGTTGACATCATATTTAGCAAGCATTTTACGGAAAGCACCTTGAATAAAATGTGAACCACCATCAGTCATTAAGTATCTAGGGACTCCAAACCTTGGAAAATAACTTATTTAAGCATTTTAATAGAGGTGTTATGATCAACACTACTAGATGGAATAGCATCTACCCACTTAGTAACGTAATCAACAACAACTAAAATATGTGTATACCCATTAGAGGAAGGTAAAGGTCCCATATAATCAAAACCCCAAACATCAAATGGTTCAATAACAAGTGATAGTTCATAGGCATTTCCCGACGTCTACTAATATTACCAATTCTCTGGCATTCATCACAAGACAAGACAAATTTACGAGCATCCTTGAAGAGAGTAGGCCAATAAAAACCAGATTGTAATACCTTATGTGCAGTTCTATCTCCAGCATGGTGTCCTCCATAGGCCTCGGAGTGACACTTGCATTGGATATGTTCATGTTCATGCTCAGGTACACAATGTCTAATAAAACAATCTACTCCTTCTTTATAAAGGTGTGGGTCATCCCAAAAGTAATGTCTTAAATCATAGTAAACATTTTTATTTTGCTCGTATGTGAAGCTAGGTGGTATAAATATAGCAACTATGTAATGAGCATAATCAACATACCATGGAGCATTTCGAGAACCATTTATGACAGCTAATTGTTCATTAGGGAAGCTATCATCAGTAGGCAGTGGGTCATCAATAACGTTTTCTAACCTAGACAAGTTGTCTGCAAAGGGGTTCTCTGCTCCCTCTATATCAATAATATGCAACTCAAATTCTTGCAGCAAGAGAACCCATCTAATAAGTCTAGGTTTAGCATCCTTCTTTTCCATAAGGTATTTAATATCAGTATGATCAGTGTGAACAGTTACTTTAGAATCAACAATATAAGATCTGAATTTATCACAGGCAAAAACAACTGCTAAGAATTCTTTTTCAGTAGTAGCATAATTTCTCTAGGCACTATCTAGAGTTTTACTAGCATAATCAATATCGTTAAATTTCTTATCAACTCTTTGTCCTAGAACAGCACCAACAGCATAATCACTCGCATCACACATGATGTCCAATGGTAAATTCCAATCAGGTGGTTGAAAAATAGGTGGAGATGCCGGTGTCAAAATCGGAAGATCTTGGGTAGGGGGGCCAAGCTATGCGTCTAGAGGATCGATGGTAACAGGAGGCTGGGGACACGATGTTTACCCAGGTTCAGGCCCTCTCGATCGAGGTAAAACCCTACTTCCAGCTATATTAGTATGGATGAATAAGTGTACAAGAATTGATCTACCTCGACATCGTAATGGCTAAACCCTAGGTCTAACCTATGAGGATATTGTTAGATCATCCCCCCTACGGGCTAAACACCTCAGCTTATATACACACCGGAGGGGACTTAGTGTTACAAGGGTGAATTGGGGAGGAATAAATTGATACATCCGGACTCTACACCTGCCTTTCTACGTACATAGGAGTCCTAACCGAATACGGGGGAGGGCCTTCTTCTTCTTCTTCATGTGGCCCATCAATGCGGCCCAGCTTTAAAGCCCCGGATAACTAAGGACCCCTGAATACAGGGCTCCCTCAGTAGCCCCCGGACTTGCCTTCAAGGACGAAATTGTATCCGCCTTCATGTCTTCGGTCTTGCAAGGTGAGTCCTCCTGGATGATAGTTCGGCTTCTTCAAATATTATAATCTGCCGATTCCTCTCCGTTGTCGTCTCGTCTTCCACGTGTCCAATGAATGCGAATCGTCAGGGCGTCTTTTGCAAATACCTAATTGCCTATTCGAGGGAAGCGTCTATATAAGAGAATAGATCCGACTGCCTTTCCATCTCATTCCACGCGGAAGAAACCCTAGTGCCTGGAAAAAATCTTCGAACAGGGCTAGTGCCCCGAGCTCCTCCTCGCGCCCTCATGGCCCTCATGCAGGAGATTGGAAAAGCTGCTCCGTGTCTCACGCGCATATGCGGACACTGCAATTGCAGGGGTATCTCCCTCCAGAGGATCTAGTCCCCGTCCGGGCCGGACTAACGTCTGCGACAACCAAGCCCTAGCAGAGAGCTTTCCCAACCCCTCCGATGGAGAGCGGGTCTGTCTCGTCCCTCGCCTTTTAAGAGGCGTGGGATTCCCTGTCCATCACTTTCTTAGGGGACTCCTGGAGTTCTATGGCCTCCAACTGCACAATCTTACTCCAGGTTCAATCCTTCATATTTCGGGTTTTGTTGCTCTATGTGAACTTTTCTTGGGCTGCAAGCCCCACTTTGAGCTGTCGAGAAGGTATTTCTGCCTAGTCCCTCGATTGGAAGAGGGATCCATATTTCAAGTTGGGAGCGCCGAAGTATGGCGCATAGCCGGAATAGGCTTCTTTCCGGTACTCCGAAGAAGGCATCCAAGGAGTGGCCCTCGCAATGGTTTTACATTGAGGATGTCGCATTGCCGGACCCAGTTCCGCGCGGACACCCCCATATTCTAGTGTTCCCCCAAAGAAGCTTTTCAATTGGCGTCCCCGTGGTCCTTCTGAAGAAGAGAAAGCGAAGGTTAGCCGACTGACCGGCAAGATTAAATTGCTTGCCAGTTCGGGATAAACTATAATTGAAGTGATGGCCATTTCACTGAAGCGGCGTGTGCAGCCGCTCCAAGCCAGAGGACTTCCAATGTATCATTATAATTGTCAGAATGATGCCTCGTGCCTCCTCTGCCTGGATCTAGATGACCCTGCCATTCTAGGCACTGTCCTGGAAGGCCTCTACAAAGGAGAGAAGCGGGACTTCAACCACTTAACGTGCTGGGAAGGCCTTTCTATGTACAATCTTCCCGACTGGGTGAGTCCTTCTCTTTGACCACTCTATTATTTTTTGTTATGATGTATTTACCGGACTGTATTCGGTTTCTCCCAACAGGAGTGGAGGAAGGGGGTCAAGGGGATTAATAATCCTGCCCCGTAGCCAGAGGACTCGTTCCAAAAGACGGGGCCCGGATATGAAGAGGACGCAGATATAGGCGTAGAGTTAGAAGAGGGAGTCTTCTATCAAGCCTGCCACGAGGGCACCTTGGTGGCTATAGTAGCCTACTACCAGGCCTCATTCCTTATTCCCGCGCAAGTAATTTAGGGGATATCTCGCTAATGAGAAGATTCCCAGCGCACATTTACCCACCGTATTCTATCATACTTAAACAGGGACGGCGCTCTTCATGCCGAACTGCGCGTAGACTGCCAACCCAGAGGGCAGTGTCCGCGTCGGCCGAGGCTTTGAAGCGGAAAAGGACCATAAATACCAGTGGACCTTCAAAGAGGTATGTTTTTTTATCATACGCGGGGTGGTGAAATTGTTATTATAAATTTTCGCATTGTTCCTTCCTTTTAGGAGGAATTTAAGCCGGAGTGTCCCCAAAGTCGACGCAGGCCAAGCCCCAGCCAATCCGGCATCGGGCCTGTCAAGGGTGGATGCGAACTTCGTGCCGGATTGTCCTCTCCAGGAGGATTCGGATGAAGTATCGGCTACCAATTCTGAAGTGGAGGTCGCGATGATTCATTGGCGGCGGAAAGCGGCCATGTGTGGCCCTGCTTTTTCTGAGGAGGCGTTTAACGCCCTCAATTATGCACATGCCTATATCCGAGCCGCTCAGGACAGACTCGCCGGAGCCACTCATCAACTTTCAAAAGATATGAGAGTAAGTTTTTAATTTAAATGTTCCCATGCCAGTAGCCCCCGAGAATTAAAGAAGTTGGCACGCACAACTGATTTGAGGATCGTTGTATTTTTATAGGTCATTCGAGATAAGAATAACTCTTTATCCAAGGAAATCTAAGAGTGCCGGACCCAGCTCGCCGAATTAAAAAATTCGAAGGAATCCGGAAAGTATGCTGCTGGTAAGAATAATTATGTCCGGCAGCTATAACAGTTCTGATGATTACTGTGATATATATAGTAACGTGTAATACAGCACCAGGATCGACCGACCAACTAGAAAGGGAGTTAAGAGCTGCCCTAGCGGACAAGAAATTTGCCTAAGAGGAAAAAGCTGCTGGCGAGCGTGCACCAACGCAAGCTATGGAAAAAAGGAACCAAGCGCAGGATGAAAATATTAGGCTCGAACAGGAGCTAAAAGGCGTAAAGTCCCAAATCTCCAGCGCCTTGGAAGAGAACCGGAGGTTAAAAAGCGCCATGTTCAGTATGTCTCTTATACCTAGCTCTCCTTATAGTATCTTAGTTTGAAAGTTTCTAAAAACTTTTCCTACAGGTTTATTGACTGGTCAGCCTGAAGGTGGAGTATCCAGTTTTGAGGGCGATGTGCTGCAAGAGCTTTCCGGGGTCCATGAACGGGCTAAGAAGGCCATGAAGAGTATGGCCAAAGCTCTATGGCCTGGCGACTCCCCTCCAGAATCTATGGAGGATTTGGCGGACCTGTTCAAAGGGGCTCGGTGCCGCTTCGAACTATGGAAAGCGTTAGTGTATCGTATGGGAGCTCGAGAAGCATGGGCTATTGTGAAGACGCGCTACACTCGTCTTGATCCAAATCACATGGCCCGTGTGGGACCTCGAGTGTCCGATGGACAGGAGATTCCTCTGTGTTTGGTCTATAACCAAGTACAAATAACTGCCAAGCTTTCCCAACAGGACTGTAAGCTAGATAGCCTGATGGAAGGAATAGAAACTGAATAGTCGTTTGATTCTATGTATTAATGTAGTTTTACCATTAAAGTTATCTTTGGCCGAATTTATATAAAGTTTGTCATGGCCGACCATCTGCTTCGACCTCCATAAACCAAAAGGCCGGAGTGTTTCTGAATACTATATGTGTGGTAAAGCACGCGATATGTTCGGAAACCAGGCATTCTGGTCATAATTGCTTGAACAGACGAACTGAGTTTGGGGAGTTATGTTACATTACTATTTAATGTAAGAAACATCTTCCAGAGATAATAGTTCCGTTAGGGGTTCCTTTCCCTGGGTCGGCGTGCATGGAGATGCGGGCCTAGGCTTGTTGATCCTATGAGAAGGATAGTAGGAAGCCATCTCCTGTGAGAGTTAAGATATGCTTTAGAATGCGATATGTCATGTTTCTGCCAACCAATTATTCCCTTAAGAGTGCTAGCTTTCGGCTTCACCCAGTCTGAGGTACATATTCGGATTACCCGATTGTAACAATCGTAGAGGTGCTCCCTTTATGCCCTAGCCGAACAATCGGAAACGTAGGGGTAAGCATAGGAGCCAGGCAACCAGCTTGGCCAGAACTTAAGTTATATCGGTGCATATAATGGAAAGGATGAACTGTAGAAATAGGCGACATTTTTAAGCTAGAAGCTTTATTGATGATGGGCTTCGTTAAAGAAGACCCCAGGTATATGTGAGGACGTACTCGTCATGTGGCAGTTCGGGTGAGCCAAATACTTGCCAAGTTAATGTAAATAGAAAAAGGGAGAGAAACAAGAAAGTAAAAGACAAGACCTAATTTATAAAGAGGAAGAAACTGCTACCGAACTATCCATAAAATCGTCGGAGCCTGGCAGCGTTCCAAGGGTTCGGCTCAAGGCGGTTGTCCTGCGCATTGCGAAGGCGATAAACTCCACCGATGAGTACTTTGTCAATAATGAAGGGGCCCTCCCATTTTGGTTTGATCTTGTCCTTTTTCTTCTCCGGTAGGCGTAAAACAAGTTCGCTGACGTTGTATGTCTTGGCCCGCACTTCTCTGCTCTGGTATCGCATGGCCTGTTGTTGGTAAAATGCGGAACGTGCTAGTGCTGTATCGTGCTCCTCTTCAAGTCCATCTAGGTCGTCCTGCTGATCTAACTTGGCCTCCCTTTCCTAGTACATGTGCACTCTATGTGAGTCATGAATAATGTCATAGGGTAGAACAACCTTTATGTCGTACACCATGAAAAAGGATGTATATCTGGTCGTACGATTGGGAGTGGTCCGCAGCCCCCAGAGTACAGAGTCAAGCTCTTCGACCCAGTGTTTATCATACTCCCGTAGGGAGAGCACTAGTTGGGGTTTAATGCCGCTCATAATCAGACCATTGGCCCTTTCGACCTGACCATTTGTTTGAGAGTGGTATACAGAAGCGTAATCGAGTTTTATACCCAACTTTGCACACCAGTTTTTTACATCGTCGGCTGTGAAATTGGAGCCATTATCTGTGATAATACTGTGCAGGACACCATAACGGTGTACTACACTGCATATAAAATTTATCACAGGCCCTGCTTCAGCTGTTTTTACTAGCTTGGCTTCTATCCATTTAGTGAATTTGTCTACCATTACCAGTAAATATTTTCTTTTATGACTTCCCCCTTTAAGGAGTCCGACCATATCAAGCCCCCAGACCGCAAAAGGCCAGGTAATGGGGATTGTTCTCGGAGCGGTGGGAGGCATGTGACTTTGTTTTGCAAAGAGCTGGCAGCCAACGAAATGTTGGACTAAGGTTTGGGTATCTGCTCGAGCAGTAGGTCAGAAAAAGCCACAGCGAAAAGCTTTGACTAAGAGCGCCCTTGCTGCGGCACGGTGACCGCCCATTCCAACGTGTATTTCAGTGAGAATTCATCTTCCCTCCTCTTTGGAGATGCGCCTTTCGAGAATACCAGTTGTGCTTTTCTTGTATAATTCACCTTCGTGAACTTTGTAGGCTTTAGAGCACCGGACTATGCGGCGGGCCTCATTTTGATCATCGGGGAGTTCCTGCCTATTAAGGTAAGCTAGGAAAGGCTCTGTCCAGGGGGCTATGACGGCCATGATTTCGTGAGCCGAATGAGCTATCTCCATGTTTGGATCCGTATTTGTATCTCCGCTCGCATCCTGCCATGTTACTGATGGCTTAAACAACCGTTCCACAAATGTGTTCGGTGGGACGGGGTCGCGTTTAGCTCCCATGCGTGCGAGTATGTCAGCTGCCTGGTTGTTATCCCGGGCTACGTGATGAAATTCCAACTCCTCAAATTGAGCATGTCAGAGATATTACTACCAGATATAAACCGGCCAGGAGGGTCCGGTTTAAGTCATCAAGATTATATTATCAGAAGCCCGGCGGAGTATGAAGTAAAGATTGTAGCCCAAGAGGTTTAGAGCCCATATGTTAGGGCCCATAATTTGTAAACCGTCATACTATGTAACTTGGGATATAAGATAGAAAGAGCAGAGACAGGGGCGGACACGTTTATGAGCCGGCCTCGGGACTCTGTAAACCGGGCCGGGCATCACCTCTTATATAAAGGGACGACCCGGCGACGGTGTAGGACAGGAAACAACAGCTCGAGACACAGGCAAAGCGGATTCGCTCCCTGGTCATCGAAGCCCAAGCAATACCACACCAAACTAGACGTAGGCTTTTACCTTCATCAAAGGGGCCGAACTAGTATAAATCCCTGTGTCCTTCGTCCGCTTTAACCCCTTTGAGCTAACCCATAGCGATGGCCTCACGACTAAGTCCTTTTGTTAGGACATCTACCATGCTAAATCCATGACAGTTGGCGCCCACCGTGGGGCTATCGCCCGATGGTTTCAAGTTCTTAAAGGGCAGCTTTGAAGGGCTCAAGGGCTACGCAGTGGGCCGGATGACTAAGAGTCATCGCGGCCGGATCTACATCGACGATGCAGGCTGGAGCCCCGAGGCCGATTCAATCGAATACGGGTACTGGGTCCCCTTCGGCAGCATCCACGTCTTCATCGGCAAGATCGGCGAACCGGGCGCTGAACCGGACACCTTCCCCAACATCGTCTAGTCGGCTCAGCGTGCGAGACCTGCCCGGATTCAGCCCACCGCGAAGCACGTCTTCGTTGGAGCAGTGCATGAAGTACAAGCCGAGGATGGATCGGACTCTGGCGGCGAGACTGTTGTTTATTCCGGCGATGAATCTTCGTCCGGAGAGACAGAATCTATGTATCTGTTACAGGATGGCCGGTCTGAGGGTTGTTCCGATGGTGATAGTATTCCGGACCCCCTAGATCCACCAAACAGGGTCTTTTTTCATGGCCGGATCACAATCCATGCAGCAGCCCTCGACGACAGGGGTGTTAACATCAGAGGCAATGGGAGCTAGAGCTGGAGATCTTCCCCCGTCGCCTTCTGACGCTCTATCCACCTTGGTCGACACTTTGACAGCGCTTGTAACAGCAAAGGTAGCCCAGGCCGACAAGGAGAAGCATGATGCGGAGATCGCTCAGGTCAAGATCCAGATTGATCAAGCGAAGTTGGACCTTGCTGCTGAGAAAGCTAGGATGGCTACAAGGCAAGCGGAGCTAGAGGCTCAAACCTATCGGCTTATGTTAGACCAGACCGCATCGCAAAGAGTAATGATGAGGCGACAACAATCTCGCCTACCGCCGATTTATGAGGCAAGAAATCTCTTCAGCACACCGGGCGCAGGAACCAGTAACCAGCCAGAGGTAAACCGTGGAGGAGCACCAGGAACAGGCGCGTCGGTTCAGCCACCGGCCGCGGAGCCGAATCGCCAAGTTGTGCCGACCCAGCATGTGCCCACCCCTTTTGGTCATTATTCTAATCCGTTGGACAACATAGTTGCTGCCGCTTCACGACTGGCCGCCCTTCCCATTGAAGGTACCTCCCCCATAGAAGTGGAGGCAAGACGGGCCAAGGAGTTGCTGGACACGGCGCTAACTCAACAGCAAGCTTATTCATATAGCCGGGAGAGGATTCACTCAACCCCTCGCCCGAGCCGGAGTTATACGAGGAGTTTGGATGAACCGGCCGTATCAAGCAGCGCACGAAGATGTCATCGGCCGAGGCAGGATAATCCAGCAGGAGAGGAAGCACATGCGCAAGAGGTGCTGGATCAGGCCAGACACACTGCCTAGTACGACGCCGGTCAGGCGATGCCGGTTCATGCCACCACCACAGTTGAACCGGGGGTCATGTCCAGTTCCCTGGGCACACAGTGTCTCATCCCCGCTTTACAGAACGTAAAACTACCCAAAGATTTTAAAGGTCCACGCAAGGTGCCCAACTACACAGTGGATCTTGCCCTGGAGGCATGGGTTGAGAGTTACGTGATGGCAATGGAGATGTTCGATGTGGACGAAGCAGCATGCGCGAAGTATTTCACAATGATGCTCAAGGGTACGGCCCGAACATGGCTGAAGGGTTTACCACCTAATTCCATCGGATCATCGGCGAATTGCGGCACCGGTTTATCAATAATTTCAAGGACACGTGCAAGCAGCCGATGTCTGTTGTCGACTTAGCTGTCTGCGTTCAAGGGGAGCAAGAGTCTACAAGTAGTTGTGTGACGCCCGAGACCCACGTCCCAGAAGATCCCAGAAGATTCCAGAAGATTCCAGATGTTCCGGGGTTTCCCCTTGTGTTCTTTGTGATTGTCTTATTTATTTTTCGCATTGCATCATGTCATCATGCCATCATGTCATATTAATCTTTGCATCTCAACCAAAATAAATTGTGTGGACCTTCGGTCCATTTAAATCGAGGGAAGAATGACTTCTCTTTATAACATATAAAAGCCTCCTAATAATTATGGAGCTATATTAATAAATATTCCATTCTTGGAATTAAGCATAACACACTTGCATATTTCCCCATGCTTTTCCTACTTCGAGTTCCCTTCAAAAACCTTGCCAATATTTCTTTCCGTTGTTTCGAGGTTCCTCCAAAAATTTGAACATTTTTGGACACTTCTATAATCAAGTCTTAGTTCAAAACTATTTGAATTAAATTCAAATATGTTTGAATTATTTTTCCAATCATGCCTTTTCTATTTTTCTCGGACCGTGCTCTTTTTATGCTGCCCGAGAAAAATACTCCCATGTGCTATTTTTCCCCCTAACCCCCCTCTTCTTTCTTTTCTTCTCTCTTTGTTTTTATGCTAAAAGGGAGATAAACAGCAGAGAGCCCAGCAGCCGGCCCGATTCCTCCTGGCCTTTTCCCTCCTCTTCCCAGCCAGCCACCTAGGCCCAGCCGGCCCAAACCCAACCGAAACCCTACCCTAGCTCGCAGCTCCCATCGCTCGCACTCTCTCCCTCCTTTCCCGAGCCGCCGCCAGGCGTTCTCTCGTTCCCCATAGCCCTTGCATCGATCTCCTCTCGCCCCGCAGCTCTTCCCTCGGTATCTCCTCTCCCCAGTGCCGGTCGCCACTCTCTCTCTCTCTGCCCGATTCCCCGACCGCTCCCTTCCTTCTCGATTTCTCCCTCGAGCCTCTCCCGCATCGCCCCTCTCCGCTCACCT
>LR738709.1:486950750-487100615 GCA_902687465.1 Secale cereale | reverse complement strand
GCTTTTCCTCATCGCGCCAGCCAGGGCCGGCCAGGACCCTCGTCCTCCCTCGGCCAAGCAGTCGGCGCCCCTCCTCTCCGGCCTCTCCCGCGCCTCGCCTCTGGCCGCAGGGCTGGATTCCGCCGCCTCGCTAGAGCGCCGTCGCCGCCAAGGCCTCACTGCCGCGCGACTCCCTCGTTCAGCGCCTGGCGCCCGCGGGCCGATCCGGTCGGCCAGGATCCACCCCGCAGCCACTTCGTCCAGATGTCGCCGGCGCCCAGCTTCGTCAACGCGAGCCATGCAGCCGGCTCCGCCCTGCCTCCCTCCATTCTCCTCGTCCCATGCAGCCTCGCCGTGGCCTCCCTCGTTCCAGCGCAGGCCGCGACCGCTCCCGTCCTCCTCTGCGCGAGCCGGCCGCCCCGAGCGCCGCGACCCTCCTGCCTTCCTTTGTCTCCAGCAGATCGAACTCGAGCGCGTCCCTCCGCTTCGTCCTGAAGGAGCCCGCGGGCCACGAACAGCTCCACCTCGAGCGCCCGTCCCCTGCTCTGCTCCTTTCCCCGCAGCCCTTTTTTTCCTTTTTGTTTTGTTTTGTTTTGTTGCTGTTTTGGTTTATCTCAAGTACCAGGAGCGCCAAGAACCACTAGGTCGGACCCGAGTACAACTACATAACGATGACCGAACGGCTACAAGCTCGAGAACGACTACATGAACGAGTACAAGGCGGCCCGACGAAGTACCCCTTCGGATATGTCAAGTTAGGCTACGCGACAAGTACCCCTCCGATGCAAGTACAACTACGGACGGGAACAACTACATGGCGATGCGACAAGTACCACTACTTCCACTACCGTCGCAAACGAAAACCCCAAGTACCACGACACGATGACGTGAACCACTACTTCCTCTACGACCCGCGAGAACAACTACTTCCCCTACGTTCCTCGACGATCTCGAACCGTCCCGAAACGAGTGTTTCGAAGGTATAACCCGAGACGATGACCCGTGTGATGCTTGTTGTGGTTGTATGAAATGTTTCCTTGTGTGCACCGTGCCGTTCCGATCTTTTGTCGTGCTCCTCGGTTGCCTCGTCGCCGACCCGTGGGAACCCGGTAACGGGATCACCCACTTTCATCTTGTTTCACTCGCTCTCCGTTACCTTTTGCACCGGTCTCTCAACGAGTTACCGGAACCGAGATGTTGCGTTGCATCATTTTCGGATCATTGCCGTGGCACCCTTTTCTTTCCACCACGGTGACATATACTTCATATCATCTTCTTGTCAACTGTTAATAAACTTGCATAAAACTTGATCATGTCATCCGCATCATATTAACAACATTAATATGTGTGAATTGTTGTTTGCTTATAATTATTAAACATGCTCATGGGGATTTTCCGGATATGTTGTTGTTATTCTCCGGCCTCATTTAAAATGTCTAAATAGTGTAGTTTTATTATGCTTCACCTCTTGCCATGTTAAAAACATTTAATCTTGTCTTGTAATTAAATGTGAGTCAACTAAATAATTAAATGTGGTGTTTCGCCAATATGCAACTCGTTGCATATTGAGCTCCACTTAACTTGTAGTCTTGTTTGTGCACTTTGCCATGCCATGCATATTTAAACCGGACATGCATCATACTTGTTTGTGCATCGTATGCCATGTTTATGCTTGTGTGTTTACCGTGTTGTTTGTTTCTTTCCGGTTTGCTTCTCTTGATAGCTTCGTTTTCGTTCCGGAGTTGTGAGGATTCGCTCGACTGTGTTGCTTCGTCTACTTCATGGATCCGTTCTTCTCCCTTGTGGAATTCCAGGCAAGATGACCGAACCCGGATACCATTACTATCTTTGCCTATTGCTAGTAGTCTCGATCTATAGTTTTGCCTCGATGCCCATGTTTTCCTGTCAGCCTCCTATTGTAACCATGATCCTGTCTAACCACCCTACCTATGCAAACCGTTGAATGGCTAAGTACGCTTCGCTCAGCCCCTCTTATAGCATTGTTAGTTGCAGGTGAAGATCGAAGATGTTTTCTTCATGTTGAAGTTGTTGGGTTATATCACACTATATAAATGCTTAAATGAAATCATCTATATACTGGCAAGGGTGGAAGGCTAAGCCTTTTGCTTGGTGATTTGTTCCACTCATGCCGTTAGAACCATATAAACCGGTGTTATGTTCCTTGATTATGCGTTCCTAACACGGTTGGGGTGTATGGGACCCCCTTGATAAACCGCTAAGTGCTAAGTCTTTTCCAGCAAGTCCCAACATTGGTACTATTTGCCTAATAACTAATAAAACTTGCATGTGGACTAGCTATCCCTTTTATTTTAATTCAACCCCCCGGGCTAGTGCTCCACATGAGTGTTGGTCCGAAACGGGGGTCCTGCAGGGCCACCTCGAGGAAACTCAAGGTCTGGTAAAAACCTGTAGCATCGCCCATCCGGTTGTGTCCTGAGACTAGATACGTGCGGCTACCTATCAGGGTGTCGACACGCCGGGAGGATTTGCTGGATTAGCCTTACCTTAGTTCGGTTTAACTTGAGCACGGGATTCCGAGAATACTCGGGTCTTCCCACTTTGGAGTTGCGACTCCGCGGATCGTGGGCTTGTAATGGGTCAAGTTGGAACACCCCTGCAGGGTTTGAACTTTCGAAAGCCGTGCCCGCGGTTATGTGGCAGATGGGAGCTTGTTAATATCCGGTTGTAGATAACTTGACACAATGTTTCAATACACTACCAGCGTGTGTACCGTGACTGTCAATTTCCGAATAGGGATTCGGGAGTTGAACACGGTGGGGTTATGTTTGACCGGCTTTAGTTAGGATCACTTCGTGGTCATCTCTCGACCCAGGCACTTCTCTTCTCGCTCTCTTTTACGTAAGTTAGTGCTAGTTGCTGCTGCAGACTCTTGTTGTTCCTTCACCTCTTATTCTTCTCTTCAGCCTTATCCACACACAAGGCTTAAATAGTCATGTTACCCGGGAACGGGATTGCTGAGTCCTCTGTGGCTCACAGTTACTTCACCACACCAGATGCAGGTTCAGCCGAGTTTGATGCAGGAGCTGGTTCAAGTACTTCATCGGGAGCTCGAAGAAGAGTTAGCCGTATGCTTGTGACGTTTCGATGTTCAGTAGTGGTTTCTACTAGGATTCGATCCTGACATGTGGCTTTATGTTGTTTTGGTATCTTTCTTTTGGATCTTCACCCGTAGTCGGGTTGTGATGTTTTGAATGATGTTATGCTTATGTAATGTATTGTGTGAAGTGGCGAGTGTAAGCCAACTATCTCCTTTTGCAATTTAATCCCTCTTTTACATGAGTCGTGCAAAGATACCAAACTTGAGATCATTCTAGGATGGGCTTATACCTTTAAGTCGTGCCTCGACACGTAGGAGGTATAGTCCCATCCTGGGCATTACAAGTTGGGTGCGTCGAGTGTCCGAAATCTTGCACTCCTCCAATAGCATTAACCCAAGTACAACAATAGTATCCTTGGAAGGCAATTGCCGGTTTTAACCTTTGAGGCAGAAGCTGGGATGGTGTAACGCCCCGGACACACCCGCCGGTGGTCGTTACTCCTGGCGGGATCTAGACTAGCCTCACTTATCAATACTAGTCTTTTCTGCGCACTTTGTCCTCACTCGTGCGCACCCGGGAGCAACTTCCCGGTCGGTCACCCATCCTGAAACTACTCCAAGCTGAGCACGCTTAACTTTGGAGTTCTATCCGAATGGGCTCCCGGAAAAGAAGGAATTCCTTATTGATATGAGTAGTCTATCATCCCTAATAAGCCAGGCCATCACATACACCCTCACTCAGAGGAACCGACGTCCTCGTCGGGCAACAGGAACGTTCCCTCTTGGCACAAACGTCTGTGCTTCCAGGACAGCACATGTGCCATGCCGTGTGCCACGACGGGTCACAAACGTCATGCACAACATGACTGCAAACTGTCCGCAACCATCCGTGTAACCACGAGGGTCGGCTCTGATACCAACTTGTAACGCCCCGGACACACCCGCCGGTGGTCGTTACTCCTGGCGGGATCTAGACTGGCCTCACATATCAATACTAGTCTTTTCTGCGCACTTTGTCCTCACTCATGCGCACCCGGGAGCAACTTCCCGGTCGGTCACCCATCCTGAAACTACTCCAAGCTGAGCACGCTTAAATTTGGAGTTATATCCGAATGGGCTCCCGGAAAAGAAGGAATTCCTTATTGATATGAGTAGTCTATCATCCCTAATAAGCCAGGCCATCACAGATGGCTCAAACGTGATTGCAACGACATGGGAGCACTCATGGGCGCTTTGGTGAAATACGGAGATTCTGATAACACCAAATATCCAGACATAGATGGAGACAAGTCAGGAAAGGCGAGCAAGAATGGTAAACCGCCGCAGGCTAATCCAGCGAGTCAAGGATACAATGGCAAGCGTAAAGTGGAAGGTAGCTCAGACTTCGTGGCCAATACCAATGCTCAGGACAATGGGCAGCGCCGCAAGGGTAGACCGCCCCCACGTAACGGGAGGCCACCTATTAATCTAGAGCGCCAGTTGAATGTGCCCTGCCCAAAGCACGGTACATCGGAAAACCCGTCTACGCATCTCTGGAAAGACTGTTTCATTATGCAAGAATTTATGAAATAGACTAAGTATGATCACGCCCCCCCCCCCGGCGGATCAGGCCCCGGTTTTCAAGGTCCGGGTTATCAAGGTGGCGGATCCAGTTCAGGATACCACGGCGATAACGGTAACCACAATGGCAACAATCAGCATCAGCATAACCAGCAGCATGGTCAGGGCTAATACAACAACCAAGGGAACCAACAGCGTCAGCAGCAGTAGCAATCCGGATATCAGAATAATCCGAAGGAGCTGAGCAGTGGGCAGTATCATGTATTCACCACGAGTTTATGCAAACGGGATTAGAAGGTTCTGAAGAGGGCAGTGCATTCTGTTGAACCGGCGATACCACGTTTTTTGTGTTGGTCTGAGCAACCCATTGTGTGGAGCAGAGATGATCACCCACCCCGGGTTGATAATCCGGGTCAGTTGGCTCTGGTAGTGGCACCAAAGGTGGGTTGTTACAAGTTCACCAAAGTTCTTATCGACGGAGGCAGCAGCATGAACATCCTATATTATGAGACTTTTCAACGCATGGGGCTTACAGATAAAAAGCTTCGATAGTCCAACACAGTGTTCCATGGGGTAGTACCCAGTAAATCGGCCTATCCAGTTCGCAAGATTGATTTGGAGGTCAGCTTTGGAGATGAGCATGACTCTAGATCAGAGACTGTGACTTTTGAGGTTGTAAAAATTGAGAGCCCATACCACGCCTTGTTTGGGCGGCCGGTTTACGCCAAGTTCATGGCTAGACCGTGTTATGTTTATTTACAGCTCAAGATATCGGGCCACAAGGGAACTATTACGATTCATGGGAGCCGCATTGGAGTGCGAGGAAGGAGATGCACCTTATGCTGAGGCGGTTTGTGCTACGGAGGAGCTAAAGTTCTATAAGGACAATGTTGATCCGACGGATATGTCCCCGCTGAAGAAGCCAACCGCAGAGCATGATCCGGCATTAATATTCAAATTGTCTAAGGAGACTAAGCAGGTGGCCTTTGTTCCGGGCGATTCATCCAAGCAGTTCACTATCAGCGCTAACCTAGATCCCAAATAGGAAGGCGCGCTCATCGAGTTCATCCGTGAGAACCGGGATATCTTTGCGTGGAAGACTTCTGACATGCCAGGTATACCGAGGGAACTCGCTGAGCACAATCTGAATATCGATCCTAAGCTTAAACCGGTCAAGCAGTAACTACGCCGCTTCAATGAGGAAAGGCGCAAGGCTATTGGAGAAGAAGTGGCTAGGCTCTTGGCAGCAGGCTTTATAGTTGATGTGTTTCATCCAGAGTGGTTAGCTAATCCGGTGCTAGTGCTTAAGAAAAAATGGAACTTGGAGAATGTGTGTTGATTACACAGACTTTAACAAGGCTTGCCCAACTAATCCTCTTGCTCTCCCCCGTATTGATCAAATTATTGATGCTACGACAGGATGTGAGCGGCTAAGTTTTTTGGATGCATATTCAAGTTATCATCAGATCAAGATGGCAGTTAAGGACTAGGAGAAAAGCCTTTATAACTCCATTTGGAGCCTTCTACTATGTATCTATGCTATTTGGGCTTAAGAGCGCCCAGGCAACCTACCAGCATTGTGTGCAGAACTCCCTACAAGGGCAGATTGGGCAGAATGTTCATGCATATGTTGATGACATTGTGTTGAAATCCAGGAAGGAGGAAACGCTGATAGATGATTTCAAGGAAACTTTTGATAATCTCCGTGCCTATAAAATGATGCTTAATCCGGAGAAGTGCGTTTTTGTTGTTCCGGCAGGCAAGCTCCTGGGGTTCTTGGTGTCAAACAGAGGGATTGAAGCTAATCCGTAGAACACCAAGGCGATCACGTCCCTGGCTAAACCGGCGTGCATCAACGATGTCCAACGCATGGCGGGCCATATTGCAGCACTGAACGGTTTATCAGCCGTTTGGGGGAGAAGGCAATCCCGCTTTATCAGACGATGAAGAAGACGGACCGGTTCGTCAGGAGTGATGCTGCTGATGCTGCGTTCGAGGATTTGAAGAGGCAATTGGCAGAGCCGCCGGTCCTTGCGGCCCCGGTTGACAATGAGACTCTACTATTATACGTGGCTGCCAACGCCCGTGCGGTAAGCGTTGCCATTGTGGTAGAGCGCAAGGAGGTAGGCAAAGAATATCCGGTTCAACGGCCGGTTTACTACATGAGTGAGGTGCTCATTGAGTCGAAACAGAGATATCCACATTGGCAGAAACTAGTATATGGAGTATTCATGGCAAACCGGAAGCTGAAGCACTGTTTTCAGGGCCACCCAATCACCGTTGTCAGTTCAGCTCCGTTAGGGGATATAATCCAGAATAGAGAAGCCACTGGTAGGGTTGCAAAATGGGCCATTGAGCTTAGCCCGCACGGATTAAAGTACGTGCCCCGTACTGCTATAAAATCCCAGGCGCTGGTGGATTTCATTAATGATTGGACAGAGTTGCAAGCACCTGAGAAGAAGCCGGATCATACATACTGGACTATTCACTTTGACGGTTCAAGGCATTTGGAGGGCTCGGGGGCTGGAGTCGTGTTAACTTCCCCACGAGGTGATAAGTTCTGCTATGTTCTCCGTTTAATGTTCCCTTGTACTAACAATGCTGCTGAGTATGAAGGTCTCCTCCATGGTTTGCGGATGGCCAAGGATATGAACTTGAGCCGGGTTAAATGCTTTGGCGATTCAGATCTGGTAGCACAGCAAGTATCTGGCAAGTGGGACTCCAAGGATCCTCTTATGGCAGCATATCGACGAGAGGTGGACGCTGTCGCTGGACACTTCAAAGGATATCAGGTGGATCATATAGACCGCCGAAAGAATGAAGCAGCCGATGCGTTAAGCCGGCTGGGTTCCCAGCGTAAACCAGTTCCACATAATACTATCTTGGATGAATTGCATAATCCGTCGGTGCAGATACCTTCAGAGGAGGACTTGGTTGTTCCTGATCCGGAAGCACAATTGGTTGCAGCACTTCATGTCTTTCCGGATTGGACACTGCCTTACTTGGCATACATGAACCGAGGTGAGTTACCAGAGGACGAAGTCGAGGCCCGGCAGATAATCCGTCGTTCTAAATCTATGACTATTGTCAATGGAGAACTTCATCATCGTAGCATTTCTGGAGCGTTTCAGTGGTGTGTATCATCAGAAGAAGGCTGTGATATTCTTCGAGAGATTCATGAAGGGGACTGTGATCATCATGCAGGTTCAAAATCCTTGGTGGCTAAAGCTTTTCGTCATGGGTTCTACTGGTTGACGGCTCACGCCGACGCAGAGGAGTTGGTCAGAAAATGTGATGCTTGCCAAAAATTCTCATGGCGTGCTCATATACCGGCGCAGGAGCTGAGAATGATCCCAATTACTTGGCCGTTTGCGACTTGGGGGCTCGATATGGTTGGACCCTTCAAGAGATCCCAAGACCAGAAAACCCACCTGTTGGTAGCAGTGGATAAGTTTACAAAATGGGTTGAAGCGGAGCCTGTCAGTATATGTGATGCAGCAGCAGCGGTTCAATTCATCAAAAAGGTGATTTTCCGGTTTGGCTTTCCGCACAGTATTATAACTGATAATGGCACCAATCTGTCCAAGGGAGCTATGGAGGAATCATGTCAACGTGAGCATATTCGTCTTGATGTTTCATTAGTAGCTCACCCTCAGTCATGGCCAAGCTGAGAGAGCCAATCAAGAGATCTTGAGAGGCATTAAACCCCGTCTTATGGTTCCTTTACAGAGAACACCGGGTTGTTGGGTGGAGGAGTTGCCTTCTGTCTTATGGAGCATCAACACTAGACCTAACAGGTCTACAGGGTACACGCCTTTCTTCATGGTATATGGAGCAGAAGCGGTCCTCCCTAGTGATATCCATCATGACTCGCCGCGGGTGGCAGCTTATGTTGAAGCGGATAATGAACAAGCAAGACAAGACGCTCAGGACCGGCTGGACGAGGAACGGGACACGACAGCAGCTCGATCGACGATTTACCAACAAGACCTGCGCCGATACCACAGTCGCCGGGTTAAAACCAGGACGTTTCAAGAAGGAGATTTCATGCTTCGGCTCATCCAAGACCAGACAGATATGCACAAACTATCCCCACCTTGGGAAGGGCCCTTTGTGGTCAGCAAGAACCTGCACAACGGATTGTACTACCTCGTCGACGTTCGAGAAAATAAGGACTCACGCACGGCGGAGGCGGAGACCAAGCGGCCGTGGAACATCGCTCTTCTTCGACCTTATTATACTTGAGACATCGGCTCCGCTTTATGTACAATGTATATATTATGATTAATAAAATAAATCGGCGCCCTCGGTAAACCGGGGAATCAGCCATACTTTTCATAAGAGTATCACATGGGGACTTCCGTGGGCAAGGGATTTTTCTATGGCCTCTTAAAACTGGCGCCCTTGATAAATCAAGGAATCAGTCGTCTTCTCTGTAAAAAAAGAATCAGATGGGCGCTTCCGTGGGCAAGGAAGTTTCCCACGGCCTCTTAAACCGGTGGCCATATGAAAACCATCATAAGAGCACTGCTCTGGTTGCTTCGGCAATTTCCACATGATGATGAGGGGCAGAAGAGGGTTTTGATGCCTAGCACAACTCAAACATATGCCGCGAGGAGCAATGCTCACACGTTACCTGGGGGCTCCTGATGCAAGTTCATCAGTGAGTTGAAAACTCTTGTAGTGAACACGGCTTGGAAGCCCGGTGTATACACCTAAAACCCTGGATTAACCTGCCTGCATTAAGTAAATTGCGCCGTCCAGGTAAACCTGGTATGACCCGTCGAACGTATCACAAGTCAATCCTTCGGGACCCTGAACTTGGTCACGTTAAATTACCGATCATCAAGTGATTACACAAGCCAAAATCTTTATGAGATTTTGAACATTGGTAACATTTGACATTGATGATTTGGTTAAAGATTGCGGGTCATCTTAACAGGCTTTGCTAAAATGATTAATGACAGTAGCCTGGCAGCTCATAAAAAGCCTCGAATTTGGAGCCTGGCAGCTCGTAAAAAGCCTCAACTACATGGTCTTATTTTCCCAAAAACATTATTTTTCATTTTGTATGTTTTCTCAAATCTTTATCTTCAAGGTCATTGGTTTTTCAACCAAGTCCATTGATTCAAGACTGGATAACTACAAAGTTGTCACTACATCTGTATTGACAGAGCTATAGTCTGGGTCATGAACACCAGTACTAGTTAAACCGGTGTTCATTATAACCCGGATCGACCTTCATGATAAGCCGACAAAGAGCCAAGTATGTCATCAACACTCATGCCTTGGATTGATCCTGCCGGGTTAAGGTTTATATATACACTTAATTGCAGGTACGGCGCATGTTTCTATTTTTACACAGTTCAAGTTATTTGCTTAGATCATGTGTTTGGACAGTATAACCCGTCCGGTGGTAAACCACCAGTACATTTTTTAGCTTTGTTCATGCAGACACAGGTAATATAAACTGTCAAAGCATTGCAAGCAGGAGATAATTTAGGAATTGCCAAACAAAGTAATGCCATGAAGGATAGAGTGGGACACAGACAGTATCGCAACTATTCTATTACAAGGCACTGGCAGGCCCAAAAGAATAACAGTTTCTCGCAAAGTATTAACACATAAGATTAAACCAGAGCCGGTTTAGGATTCTTCTTCGGCTCGCTGTGAAGACTGAGGGTCAGCTTGTTCCGGATCTTCGACGACTTCGGGCAGCTGCTGGAAATCAGGGGTGCTCCAGTCAATCAGGGCAAGAGCGCGGAAATATACTTCATCATTTATAAGTTCTGACGGTTCAATGTCAGGAGCGAAGGTATGCTTACGAACGGGTGGAATCAGATTTTCGATGTCATAAGACGGCCGCTCCACCCGCACATTCTCTAGATTGTAACCTGGATTATACCTTGTTAAGTCTGCTTCATCAGCAAGCTTACTGGCAGGAGGGCGCACGTCTTTGGAAAAGCGCGAAGATGTTCAGCGGAGAAGGCTGACCCGTCTTCTTTCATACTAGGATAACCATTCATGGCCTCCGCCGGATCAAAATTGGGAACCCATGCCTTGGCCCGGGTTAATGCCATGAGTTAACCAGCTCTTGCAGAAGATTTCTTCACTTCAACAATTCGGGTAGGCAAGATGGATAATTTCTCTAGAGTACCTTGGATGGTGGTTGGCGCCGGTTTATTATGTGAAATAGCACTGATGGCCCTCTCAGCACCAGCATAGAGTTGTTCCACTAAGGTGTAAGCAGCCTTAAGCTTCCTCCGTACATCATCCCCAAGATGAGTCACGCGCCTCCCTGTGTGCAAGTGATGAGTTAAGCCGGAGCAGTATAAGATAGCAAGGATAAAGCGATGAAAACAAGTACTTACCGAAGATGGCAGATGTCATATCGTCTATATGCTGCCTTAACCCGGATAACTCCTCCGTCACCGGGTTAAGAGCAGCCTCAGCATCCTTGGCTCTTTTCTCTAAAGCAGCCTTTTGTACCTCCCATGTAGACCGCTCCGCTTCAAAATCTTTCTTGAGCTTCTCCATACTAGCTAAAGCAAGGGTAAGTTCCTCCTTGACTTTAGTCGAAGCAGTTTCTTGGAAGGCCAGGCTATTCCAGAGCTCAGTTATCTCCGAAGCCCTCCAGTTCAAGTGAGTCTGCAGAGAATAGAAAATATCAGGTATTCATGAAGACAGTTCAATTAAAAGTCTCAAGCACATAACAAGTTATGCACTCGACACTTGGGGGCTAATGTACAATTGAAGTGAAAGAAAGCAACTTTTTCAAACAAGTCCCAAGCACATAACAAGTTATGTCCTTGACAATTGGGGGCTAATGTAAGGTCATTTTCAAAACATAGTAGAAGTCCCGATTCACCCGCAGTGGAGTAAACCGGCCCTTGGGGGCTACAGGTGCAAATCAAGTTATTCCAGTTAATGTACCAAAGTCCCGATTTACCCTGAAGGCTAAACCGGCACTTGGGGGCTACAATGGACTAAAGGTACAACTACAAATTACAAGCAGAGATGAAAGGCAAAGGGAAAGAAGTTACCTCATATTTTTCCTTCATCGAGTTTACCAAACCGGCCTCGTGGTCGCGGCTGGTGAAGAGTGGTTGGAGTTGATACCCAGAATGAAGTTCCTGGGTGCTAAGTGCAGCATAGCTAGACAGATCAGTGCTCCACTTACCCTTGTCCTTCTGAAGAACCTCCTCCTTAGCAGTGTGTCTGGCCAAGATCACAGGCTCCGCAGGAGCGGTAAAGCTTATTCCAGTAATCTCAACATCATCTGGCGAGGCAGCAGTTGGCCTGGGGGGATCAGCAGCAGCAGCGGGATTGGTCTGCACCGGACTGACAAGAGCCGGACTAGCCCGAGGAGGACTAACCCGGACAGGGCTAGCCGGTTCAGCAGTGTTATCCATAGTGTCACCCCCCGGAGCAGCAAGATCTTCATGATCCATAGGGGAAGGATCACCGTGCTGAACTTCAACATTTTCTTCCGGAGGATTGGCAGCTTCAGGATCTTTTGCCGGTTCAGCGGTGGTGTTTTCGGTCGCCGGTTTATTCAACTTTGCCTTCTTGCTAGGCTTAGGCATACTAAAAAGATTAAACGAATAATGAAAATCACAAGTCAAAAAGGAAAAGATAAACCGGATATACTAAAAGATGACTTACCCAGGAACGGTCTTGAGCACCGGGACTTGGGTGGCAGTTGACTCGCCAGAAGAAGATACAGGAGTTTCCTGATAGTTTGGATCAGATGGTTTAAGAGGTTTACGAATAAGGCCTACTTTGGGATGAAGAGTGGTTGGATAAAGCAAAACCTCTGAGAGGCGTCTTCGAGCCGGAGTGTGGGTTAATCCGGTTGATTCGACCAAGTGACCACTGTGGCGTGTGGTCCGACGAGCCTCATGTTGCTGCTTCTTCAAAAGAAAATGGGGATCCAGTTGAGCATAAGGGCGAGCCTCATGTTGCTGCTTCCTCAATTTCACCCGCTTTACTCCCTTCCGCCGGATCCTGGGAAAGGACATTGTTAATATAAATACAGACAAAGGAAAGTTAAAAGGTGTAAGGTCCAAGCAGTACCTCAGAAGCTGGATCATCTTGTTCGGGGTTTGAACCGGAAGCAGCGGCAGACCTTTTCTTGTGTTTCTTCATGGCCAGACTCTTCTTGCGAGATGGCTTTGCTGGTTTATCTTGGGTTTTCCGCTTCCAGAAGGGGTCATTTGCCTGTATAGAGGAATAAAGTATATTGAGGACAAGTAATATGGACAGATTAAACCAAAGGGAAAGGGACAGAAGAATCTTACCGATGGGGGTTTATTGTTCACGCAGAAGGGTGCTAAACCGGTCCGGCTGCACTCCTCCAGAGGAATATTCAACAACTTCTTAGCAGACTCAGTAACTTCATTGTCTGGAAGCACCGTAGCTGTGTGACGTTGAGGGTCCTTCGGATTACCGGTATACTCGCACATTAAAACAGAACGCCGGCTTAACGGGAGAATGCTCCAAGAGAGCCAGCAGCGGAAAAAGTCAACCCCGGTTAAACCGTTGGCAACAAAAGCCCTGAGTTTTGAAAGTTGGGAGGCATATCGAGCCCGGTCTTTGGCACTCAGACGTTGCGGGAAAGGGTGATCCGCTATCAGGCGATAGGGGTGGTAACCCGGCAGTGGATTCTCTCCCTCTGGTGAAGTGTCCATGCAGTAGAACCAGGTCTGATTCCACTCCTTGGGATGGCTATGAAGAGTGGCGTGAGGAAAACTAACATCTTTCCTCTTCTGGATACTCATACCGCCAAGTTCAGTATTGGGCCCGTCATGGAATTCAGTCCGGCGATTCAGATGGAAGAAGTCCCGGAATAACTCTACGGATGGTTCCTCTTGGAGATAGGCTTCTGAGAAGACTTGGAAATTGCAGATGTTTGATATGGAATTGGGACCTATGTCTTGTGGATGGAGTTTAAAGTCGGCTAAAATGTCGCGGAAAAACTTTGAACTGGGAGGGCTAAAGCCCCAAGCCAGGTGATCAAAAAAGACGATGATCTCTCCCTCCTTGGGCTGAGGAGGGCACTCTTTCCCAGGGGCCCGCCAGTGCAGAACCTCTTTCGGACCTAAACCGCCGATTGAGGCCACCTTTGCTATGTAATCCTCGGTAATCCGAGATGGGACCCAGTTGCAAGCGACAAACTGTTTAGCCGCAGAAATCATCTTTTTCAAAGGGGGAATGCTGAAAAATACAATACAAGACCCAGTTTACGATCCACTAGATATAAACCGGCATGTTCTATGAAGGTATTGATCTAATTGACGGTTTAAGCAAGGGACTAATGGTATCTACCGATCCGGAACAACTATGAATGAGACAGCTACTGGATCATGAAGCTTAGAAGTGAAAAGTTAAACCGCCAAATACAGGCATGTGAGGTGTAGATCTAAAGCTAAACCGTCAGTACGGGCATGTGAGATGCGGATTCAAGGTTGAACCGTCGGCGTGGGTAAACAGGATGCAGATCTAAATTGTGGAAAACAACTTTAACACGAGCAGCAGCAAAATATGGATCTACAACAGGCGGAAAACTCAAAGATAATTAAGATTATATTCGTGAGGGGCGGCGAAGGTTCTTTACAGATCCAATTTAACTAGCAGTATTGGGGGAGCTAAGTTTGTAAAGATGGAGCGGAGTTATGCATGCAAAGGTCAATCTAAAAAGTTTTACGTCTATAGCTAAGAAATGCCTATGGTGATGAATTGCGAAGAACAAGGGTTCATTGGCGAGCTCCTAAGAAACCCTAGAACTGAGATCTACAGGGAAGAAGGAATGAACATACCTGAGGCAGCAGAAGCAGAAGGACTGCGGAGAAACTCTGGACCCGCTTAGGTTGATGCAGCGGCCGGGCTTGGTGAAGACGATGAGCTCGAAGAACGGCGGCGAAGCTTGGGCGCTGGAGGTCAGAGGAAGAAGAAAGCGAAGGGGGATAAAGAGCGGGAATCGAGGAGACCAGAAATCGGATATAGATCGAGCTATCGCCTCGATCTTCGGAGCCTTAATAAATAAAGGTAAAAGAGCAGGTACAAGCATTAAATGTGCAAATGATGTCACGATGGTTTAAAGAGACTCGAGGGGATGATGTCATGCCGGTTTACCAAGTATATTGAGACTGCAGAAAGGAAAAGTTGTACAAGACTTTGGAGATTGACATGAACAAATTCAAATCAATCTGGGGCCTAATGTCAGAGATATTACTACCAGATATAAACCGGCCAGGAGGGTCCGGTTTAAGTCATCAAGATTATATTATCAGAAGCCCGGCGGAGTATGAAGTAAAGATTGTAGCCCAAGAGGCTTAGAGCCCATATGTTAGGGCCCATAATTTGTAAACCGTCGTACTATGTAACTTGGGATATAAGATAGAAAGAGCAGAGACCGGGGCAGACACGTTTATGAGCCGACCTCGGGACTCTGTAAGCTGGGCCGGGCGTCACCTCTTATATAAAGGGACGACCCGGCGACGGTGCAGGACAGGAAACAACAGCTCGAGACACGGGCAAAGCGGATTCGCTCCCTGGTCATCGAAGCCCAAGCAATACCACACCAAAGTAGACGTAGGCTTTTACCTTCATCGAAGGGGCCGAACTAGTATAAATCCCTGTGTCCTTCGTCCGCTTTAACCCCTTTGAGCTAACCCGTAGCGATGGCCTCACGAGAAAGTCCTTTTGTTAGGACATCTGCCGTGCTAAATCCACGACAGAGCTGATATTTTCAATATGGCATTGCGATAAGCTGCCATTTTTGAATCCTTCGCATCAAAATTCCCGTTGATTTGGGAGATGGCGATGTTTGAGTCTCCGCGTACCTCGAGGCATTGTATGCTCATGGATACAGCTAGTCGGGGACCATGCAATAGGGCCTCATATTCGGCCGCATTGTTCGAGTCCGTATACATAATCTGTAAGACGTACAAACCGTATCCCCTGTTGGAAATGTCAGTATTACACTGGCCCCCTGTCCAGATAGGATTTTGGAACCGTCAAAGTACATTGTCCAGTGGGAGTATGAGCCGTACTCTTTACAGAGTTCGGCTTCGGTCCATTCTGTGATGAAGTCGGCCAACACCTGTGATTTAATAGTCCGGCGTGGCTTCTAGGATATTTCGAACGGTAAGAGCTCAATGGCCCATTTGGCTATGTGTCCCATGGCGTCTTTATTATTGATAATATCATTGGGTGGTACCTCGGATGCTACTGTGATCGAATACTCTTGAAAGAAGTGTCGGAGTTTCCGAGATGACATGAAGACTGCATTGGCAATTTTTTGATAGTGGGGGTACCGTGACTTACATGGTGTGAGAACCTCGGATACATAGTATACGGGCTTTTGAACAGGGAATTTATGTCCCTCTTCGGATCGTTCGACGGCGAGCACGACACTAACCACCTGGTGAGTAGCTGATATGTACAGCAGCATTGGTTCGCCAACACCGGGGCGGCTAGGTTAGGGTTGTTTGCTAGTAGAGCTTTTATTTCTTCCAATCTAGCTGTGGCCGCATTTGTCCATTCAAAATTGTCAGTGCACTGTAGCAATCTGTAAAGTGGCAATGATTTTTCTCCCAACCTGGAGATGAAGCGGCTCAAAGCCGCTATGCAGCCTGCTAGTTTTTGCACTTGCTTGAGATCGGTTGGTATTTTGAGTTCTGACAGGGCCCGAATTTTGGCTGGGTTAGCTTCGATTCCTCTATGGGATACGATGAACCCTAATAGCTTTCCGGCTGGAACGCCGAAGACATATTTTTCCGGATTGAGCCTTATGTCATATTCTCGGAGGTTGGTAAACATAAGGTGGAGATCATCCACCATGGTCTCGACGTGTTTGGTCTTTATGACTATGTCGTCAACATATGCCTCCACTATTTTGCCAATTGGTATTTCTAAGCATGTTTGAATCATGCGTTGATATGTGGCGCCAGTGTTTTTGAGTCCGAAGGGCATAGTGTTCAAACAAAAGGGGCCGTACGGGGTGATAAATGCCATTGGGGCCTGATCGGATTCTTTCATTTTTATCTAATGGTATGCCGAATAAGCATCAAGGAAACATAGCGAGTCGTGTTCGACCGTTGCATCGATAATTTGGACAATGCGGGTCAAAGGAAAGGGATCGTCTGGGCAAGCCATATTCAGGTCTATGAAATCGACACAGAGGAGCCAGGATTTATCCTTCTTCGGTACCATGACTAGGTTGGCTAGCCAATTCGGATGTTTAATTTCTCTGATGAATCCAGCTTCCAATAGTTTGGCTAACTCTTCTCCCATTGCTTGTCTTTTGGGTTCAGAAAATCGTCGCAGTGACTGCTTGACTGGTTAGAACTCTTTTATAATATTGAGGCTTTGTTCGGCCAACCTGCATGGGATTCCTGGCATGTATGAAGGGTGCCACACGAATATATCCCAATTTTCCCGAAGGAAGGCGCATAACACGTTGTCTATCACCAGATCCAGTTGTGCCCCGATGGATGCCGTTTTGTTAGTGTCTGTTGGGTGCACTTGGAATTTGATGATTTCGTCAGCGGGCTAGAAGGAGGTAGACTTCTGTCACATCCCTAGTTCTGGTATGCACTAGGCTAGCTTTGGTGTTTGCAACATGTTTAAATTTTCAAATGAATTTGAATTGGGGACATGTGAAAGCCTCAGGAATCTTTTTGAAAATGGCCCAGATAAAAATTGCTCCAAAAAGGTCCAAGAAAATGTTCATGTTTCTCTCTGAAAATATTGGTTAGAAGTAAAATTCAAACCAATATTTTTAGGAGCTCATAAATATTTATTTTGGGCATTTGGAATTAATTTAATAATTATTTGCATTGGATATATATTTGTTATATATTTAATATATGTCCAATAATTCTGGAAATTTGTGAGGGGCTTTGGAATACATCTTCTAGTCTATGCAAAATTGTGAGAAGAAAAAAATGATTTAGTTATAAATCAAAACAAATGACATAATAGAAAACAGAAAAGAAGATAAAAAGAGGAACTCACCTGGGCCACTTACCTTTGCAGCCCAGCAGGCCGGCCCATCTGTCAGTCGTCATCCTCCTAGCGACGACAAAAGGCAGGGGCACGCGTCGCCGCCCGCGCACATGGCTGCCAATCCTCCTGCCTGCCTGCCCCTCCCTCTCGTCGCCCTGGACCTTCTGGTCGACGCCACGCACCCCCGGGCCTCTCTTGCACTCTCTCAGATCCTCTCCCCTCCTCTGACGCTTGCTCTCTCACCCGCCCGAGCGCCACCGTCGCCGTCGCTCGTCGTTGCCGTGGCCATCGGCCACCCCACGCCTCTCCGACGATCCTATAAGCTCCGCCACTTCGTCCCCTTCCTCTCCGTCAAGCCACGCGTCGCCGGAAGCCCTGAGGAGCCGTCCTGGCCGTCGTCTTCAACCTCCAGCGCCGGAGATTGCCGGCAATGCCGCGTCGCCGTCCGGCCTCCCCCGAGCCCGCTGAGACCGCCGTTCGACTCGCCATGAGCTCCTCTACTGAACCCCTCTTCTTTCCCCCTCGCTTGCGCGCTCGAGCTCCGTTCCCCATCGCGGCCGAAGCTCACTACCGCCGTGCCATGTCGCCGCCGTGGCCAGAGCCACCTCAGCTTGCTCCCGAGCACTTCACCACGTTCACCACACCGCCAGGAGGCCGTAGAGCCCCTCGGCTGGCCTCCCCGTGCACCATAGCACCAACCCCACCACCACCCGAACTCCGGCGCCGTCGTGAGCTTCGCTCCGGCGAGCTCCGACCGCCCCGCGTCCTCCCACCTGCCCCCCTAGATTCGGGAGAGCACGGGCTATGCCCCGGTGCTCTCAGCCGCCGCTCCTGTGGGCCGTAGCGCGGACACAGCCACGACCAGAGGTCACCGGCGTCGAGCAGCCGCCTGTGCCACCGACCAGTGGGTCCCATCGATCAGGTGATTATCTTAGGGCTAATCACCGTTTAACTAACCCCTCTATGACACTGACAGTGGGCCCCAGCGCCCCAAATCTTTTAATTAGTTTAGAAATAACACTCTGTTAGCCCTGTGTCACTGACGTGTGGACCCCACACGTCAGGTTTGACTTCAGACAGCTCTGTTGACTTGCTGACGCAGGCATGACGCAGTGTTGACGCTATAAATGATTTTTTGGGTATAATTTAACTAAGGAAATTCCAGAAAACTGTTTAAACTACAAAAAATAACAGAAATTCAACCGTAGCTCAGTTTGAAATAAGGTATATATGAAAAATTATCAGAAAATTTCAATCTATCAATCTGTACCATTTTCATGCATGAAAAATGAAGTTATACCTACTGAATATATGAAATCACATAAATTGCATTTATAAATGGTTAATTTGGAGTTGCATTTAAACCCTTGGTTCAAATGGACTTCACCCAAATGAATGCTAGTTGCATTAGCCCAAACAAACATCACATCTTCATGCCATGATCATGAATCATATTGTTGCATATGTTTGCGTATTGATTGTCTGCACCGTCCTTCTCGATAGGTCCTGCTCCGGAGACCGTTCCAGAGTACCTGTCAGTGGAGCGGTGCTCTACTGTTGATCTACCAGGCAAGCAAACCCCCTTGTTCATTTCGATACAATCCCACTCTCCCGCTCCTACTCTCTATTATTGCATTAGGACAACAACGATTCAACTGCTACTTTATGCTGCGGTAGTTGAACCCATTCCTGTGCATGACCTGTCATTGGCACAGTAAATAGTTGAAACCCACTAGCATATGTAGGAGTTGATTGAAGCCATTTGTGTTCTTACCCTACCATGCCTGCTATTACTTAGAGTGTGTCAGGTGTGATACACTGGGAATGAATTGGAGTGTAGTGCTATGTTCTGATGCTGAGAGTTAAGGGTGTGAACACGATTTGGTAAAGGTAGCGGTGAGAGGCCATGTAGGAGTACATAGTGGGTTGTCTCACTGGAACCGTCCTTAAGAACTGAGTTATGTGTATGTTGTCCAATGACTAGCTACTACCACGCATTGGAATGCTTAAGTGCCCCCTCGACTTATTAACCAACTTGGTCTCTGTCCAGGAGTCGCAACTAGTTTCTGGTGTGTCGGTGTACTAAGGTAGGGGTACCCTAGTACCCCAACTTGTGCACGGGCAGTTGCAGCTTCCCGCGGCAAGGTTTACTGCGTGCTCGCCGAAGACCTTCCTGCCTCCTATTAAACCATTCAAAAACAAAGTATACAAAACAGAAGATCGAGACCCCGGCAAGAGGAGCTTGCCGGGAAGGCCGTACCAGGCTCAAGTCTGTTCCAATAACACAAGACCCTGGCAAGAGGAACTTGCCAGGAAGATTAGAAGATATTGCCTCGGCGCTATGCGCGCCCCGGCAAGGGGCCCGGGGAGCGGCAAGTTCCCGGGCCCGGCAAGATCAAGGCCCCGGCAAGGCGCTTGCCGGGGAGGCTACGCTGTGTGCCCGCGCTCCAGCTCATCGGCCCACGCGTCGCCCTGGAGCCTAACCAGGGACGCGTGGCGGATGGCTGTGCAGCCTGGGGTACACGGTGGCACACCACGGTGATAAATCCGTCGCCGTGGCGGACGGAGACGCTAAGGCGGGAGCTTTTGGGGTCGACGGCGACGGGCATTAAATGCCCTTGTCCCCCACTGTTAAAGTAGGTATAGACCACTGTTCTGTACTGTAGCTCCACTGTTCCCGCACTGTTACAACTACCACCTCTTTTACATTTCTACCCCTTTCTCCTACGTTGACACCTGTCGGTGACCCCTTGCACTATAAAAGGAGGCCCATGCACAACGTGGAGGGGGTTCGAAACCTAGATTACTCTCACGCACGGTGTAGCTGCTTCTTCAAGCTCCCGAGCGCCCAACTCAATACACAACCAAGCAGGAGTAGGGTTTTACGCATCCGTGCGGCCCGAACCTGGGTAAAAACTGCCCGCGCGTCTGCCTCGATCTGCTCTTCGTGCCCCCTCCGCCCTCGTACCGCACAGACAAGGGGCTCCGGTCCCATAGGTGTTCGTGGCGGACAGTTTCCCCCGACATCTTTGGCGCGCCAGGTAGGGGGCGTCGAGGTTGTGCGAACCTGATCCGGCGTTCGCGCGGGCGCAATCTTCATCAACCTCTCCAGCTTCATCAGCAACTTCATCAGCGACAACTCCATGGCCCCGAAGAAGAAGCCTTCGGAGGTCGGAGGCCCGTCCGCGTCTCACCCGCCGCCACCAGAGCCAACGGTGGGCGGGGGAGACGCCGTCGGAAGGGTGGTTGCCGGCGAGGACACTCACGGTGCCACCAGATCCAAGAACAGGACGGACGACCGGACCTCGGTCTCCGTGGACGCGCCACGTCCATCGCAACATACGACGACCCCGCAGCGCCATACCACGGGAGGTGGTATCCGCTTGCTGGGACAAGGCCATACCGGAGGTTCGCGGGACGCCCCGGACCCCCGTCCGGGCACAAGCAAAGCGAAGGCGCCGGCGCGGGACCCCGCTCCTTCTAACGTCGTTAGAAGTCCGAGCTTATCCCGCTCCTCGCACCGCTCGCCCGCGTTCCCCACTACTCCGGCAGAAGCGCTCGCAAGGGCGCAGCTGCTCCTCGATTTTCCTCCAGCGGCCGACAAGGCCGAGGAATGGAGGGCCACTATCCGGAGCCTGATAGACTTCGCCAACAACGACTCTCCGCAGCAGCCGTCGGCCTCACGGCCGCGGCAGGCCGAGAAGACGAAGGCTATCGGCGACAAGACTGCCGGGGGTGCGACAAGCGTGCACTCCCCGCCGCAGAAGCAGAAGACGCCGCCCCGCCGGAACAACCCCGACGACGGCTCCACAGCCTCGTCGGACCCGCGGGCCCGTCGGGACCAGCGCCAGGTCCTCGACGACCGGCGAGATGAAGACGCTCGGACCACGATCGAGCGCCGCCGAGAAGCTCGGCGACAATCCGACAAGAGAGCTGGGAACGCTGTCGACGCACCCGCGCCCGGTGAACTAGGCGACTTGCCGTACGCGGCAGGCTGCCCTGCGTTCACCCGCGAGCTGCGGCGCGTCCAGTGGCCCAGCATGAAGAACTTTAAGCCCGACGTACCGGAGAAGTACGACGGCAAGACGCACCCCTCGGAGTTTCTCAGCGTCTACACCATAGCAGTGCAAGCTGCCGGGGGGCGCGACGAGAAGATCCTAGCCAACTACTTCCCGCTCGTGCTGAAGCCGAACGTCCGTTCGTGGCTCATGCACTTGCCGGAAGGCTCTATCTCTTCTTGGGCCGACCTCTGCCATCAGTTTGTTGGCGCCTTCACCGGCGGCCACAAACCCCATGGTCAGGAGAGCGATCTCCACATTTTGGCCCAGAAGGAAGGCGAACCCCTGCGCAAGTATATTCAACGTTTCAGCCGGGTGCAGCACAACATCCCCGATGTTCACCCTGCTGCGGTTATCAGCGCGTTCCATCAGAACGTGCGTAACCGCCGCATGCGTGAGGAGATGGCGATGACCAAGATCAGGGACGTCAGCGAGCTCTACGCTCTTGCCGACAAGTGCGCCCGTGCAGAAGAGGGGAGGAAACTCCCCGGGGAGGATGCTGGCGCAGGGGGAAGCGACAGCGACGACGCCGCCCCGGCAAAGAAGAGCCGGCGGCGGAACAACAGGAAGAAGGGCAAGAAGGAAGTGCTTGCCGTCGAGAAGTCCGGCAAGGAGGCCCCCGCCAAGCAAGCGCAGGCTGGCGGCTCCGGCAAGGAGCCTGCCCCTGCGGCGGCGGCCGACAAGCCGGGTAGCTCCGACAAGCAATACTGTAAGATTCACCGCACCAAGGGTCACGACCTCTCCAATTGCAAGCGCGTCGAGTACCTCGTCGAGCAGCAAAAAGCTGAGTACGAGAGGCGTGACAAGGAGAAGGCCCAAGGTGGCGGGGAAGAGCCCAGCAAGAAGCGGCCATTCAATGGCCGGGGAGGACGCCGCGGCAAGGCCAAGCAGCGGCAAGGAGATCGACCTCCCCGGGGCCGCGACAACGACGAAGACGACGATGAAGACATGGAGGACGACGAGAACAGCGAGCAGGAGTTCCAGAAGGCCACGGAGGTCCTGTGCGTCGACGGTGGCGCCTCCCTGCACACCTCCCACCGCCAGCTGAAACAGTGGGTGCGTGAGGTGAATGCAGCGGAGCCGCCCGTGGAGTCGCGCAGGCTCCTCAAATGGTCCAGCACGCCCATCGTTTTTGACCTTGAGGATCACCCTGACCGCACCACGGCGGTCGGGTGCTTGCCGATGTTGGTTTCCCCCACCATCCGCAACCTCAAGGTCACCAAAATGTTGGTTGACGGCGGGGCCGGGCTGAACTTGATCTCCTCTGCTGTGATCAAGAAACTCCAGATTCAAGACGGCGAGCTCGAAGAGACCGGTTCATTCCAAGGAATCAACCCGGGAAGGAGCAAGCCCAAGGGAAAGATTACTCTGCCAGTGACCTTTGGCGGGGAGCTCAACTTCAGGACTGAGCGCATCACCTTTGACGTAGCTGATATTCCGTTGCCATACAATGGAATACTCGGCCGTCCCGCCCTCGCCAAGTTCATGGCAGCTTCCCACTATGCCTACAACGTACTGAAAATGCCGGGGCCGATAAGCGTCATCACTGTCCATAGCGACAAGAAAGATGCGCTCATTTGCGCCGACAAGATTTACCGGGATGCGGCAGCTGCGGCCGAGAAGGATACTCTTGCCGCTGAAGCTCCCGGGGGGAAGAAGACGAAGACCAAGTCCGGCCAGTGCTCTGGGACCCACTCCGGCAACCGCACCTCTTCGGAGTGCTGCGCCGCCGTCGAGGACGTTCCATCGAGCTCCACCGGCAAGAGCAAGAAAGGAATGGCTGCTCCTCCGGCAACCAAGAAAGTGTCCGCAAAGGAGGATGGCACTGGTGGTACCTTCACCATCAGTGCCACCCTTGACAGCAAATAGGAAAGCGCGCTCGTCGCCTTCCTGCGGGCGAATGTCGATGTGTTTGCTTGGCAACCATCTGACATCCCCGGTGTTCCCAGGAAGGTGATTGAGCACAAGCTTGCTGTCTGTCCTCATGCGCGGCCCGTCAAGCAAAAAGTGAGGAAGCAAGCCGTGGAGCGCCAAGAGTTCATCAATGAGGAGATCAAGAAACTAGAGGCAGCAGGCCTAGTTAGAGGTGTGATCCATCCGACGTGGTTGGCAAACCCAGTCGTCGTGCGCAAGGCCAACGGGAAGTGGAGACTGTGTATAGACTTCACTGATGTCAATAAAGCATGTCCCAAGGATCCCTTCCCTTTGCCGCGCATTGACCAGATCGTTGACTCCACTGCCGGATGTGAGCTACTCTGTTTTCTTGATGCATACTCAGGCTATCACCAGATTTTCATGGCTAAGGAAGATGAAGAGAAGACTGCATTTATCACTCCATGTGGCACCTATTGCTTTATCCGCATGCCATTTGGACTGAAGAATGCAGGCTCAACTTTTGCAAGGGTAGTGTACACTGCTTTTGAGCCACAGATCCACAGGAATGTAGAAGCCTACATGGATGATATCGTGGTGAAGAGCAAGAGCAAAGAAACACTGATTCAAGACTTGGAAGAAACGTTTCAGAACCTGCGCAGGATACAGCTCAAGCTGAACCCCGAGAAGTGCGTCTTTGGAGTTCCCTCCGGCAAGCTTCTCGGGTTCTTTGTATCACAGAGGGGGATTGAAGCCAACCCCGACAAGATCAAAGCCATCGAGCAGATAGAAGCCCCGAAGCGCGTCAAGGATGTCAGAAGGCTTGCAGGTTGCATTGCTGCCCTCAGTAGGTTCATTTCAAAATCCGCAGAACGCGCCCTACCTTTCTTCAAAATCTTGAAGAAGGCAGGTCCCATGAAGTGGACTCCGGAAGCGGAGGCGGCGTTGCGAGATTTGAAACGGTACCTGTCCTCCACTCCTATACTTGTCGCACCTAAACCACAGGAAAAGTTGTTGCTATACTTAGCGGCAACCAACCAGGTGGTTAGTGCTGCGTTAGTAGCGGAGAGGGAGTCCGACGAGGAGTCAGCGTCACCAGCAAGCGAATCTAGCGACAAGCAGGGGACTGTCCCGACAAGCTCTGGCCCCGACAAGGAAGACTCTGCGCAGGAACAAGGAGAGGTGCGGAAGAAGATGGTGCAGCGCCCAGTGTATTTTGTAAGTTCCCTTCTCCAGGGAGCTAGATCAAGGTACTCTGGTGTGCAAAAATTGCTTTTCGGCCTCCTCATGGCCTCGAGAAAGCTGCGCCACTACTTCCAAGCCCATGAGATAACGGTGGTCACTCGCTTTCCGTTGAAGAGGATATTGCACAATCCAGAGGCAACAGGCAGGATCGTCGAGTGGGCACTGGAACTGTCAAGCTTTGGACTCAAGTTTGAAAGTACTTCAACCATACAGAGCCGAGCTTTGGCAGAATTCATCGCTGAGTGGACCCCAACGCCAGAAGAAGAAGTTCAAGAAACGAGCGTACCCGTGCAAGAAGCGATAAGTGAATGGGTAATGTATTTTGACGGTGCCTTCTCGCTGCAAGGCGCCGGTGCCGGCGTGGTACTCATCGCGCCCACCGGAGAGCACCTCAAATATGTTATCCAGATGCACTTTCCCAGGGAGCAAGCGACAAACAACACTGCAGAATATGAAGGCTTGCTTGCCGGCCTCAGGATTGCGGCCGAACTTGGGATCAGGAAGTTGATTGTACGGGGCGATTCTCAGTTGGTGGTCCGGCAAGTTAACAAGAGCTATCAGAGCCCTTTGATGGAAGCATATGTCGATGAAGTGAGAAAGCTTGAAGAGCACTTTGAAGGTTTGCAGATGGAGCACGTCCCAAGAGCCCAAAATGAGATTGCAGATGGCCTTTCAAAGTGCGCCGCAATGAAGTTACCTGTGGAACCAGGGACCTTTTTGCTCAAGCTGACTCAACCATCAGTTACACCATCAATTGGGCAGTCCAAGAAGAGAAAGTTGGTCTCCGGCGACTACTTGCCGGCGGATCTTCCTGAACCCGCCGCCAAGGTTCCCAGGATCAACGACAACGCTGAGGAACAGTTTGCTCCTGCAAGCCCTCGGGCTTGTGCAGTTAAAGCAAGTGTTCCCGACAAGCCTCGCCCCGGCGAGCTTGCCGGGGGACCGTCAGCTCCGACAGGACCAGAGGTCTTCGCCGTAGAAGCTGGGGTTCCCGCAGCGGCCCTCGAGCCTTTAGTCCTTGCCGTCGAGCCCCGGGCTCCAGCATGGGCACAGCAGATCGTCCGTTTTCTGCAAACTGGAGAACTTCCCGACGACCCTCAAGAGATAGAGAAGATAACCAGGCAGTCAAGTATGTATCAGTTCGTGGATAACGAGCTGTACAGAAGAAGACTCAATGGTGTCAGGTTGAAGTGCATCTCCAGGGAAGATGGACAGAAGCTGTTGGCGGAAATACACGGAGGCATATGCGGCCACCACATTGGCGCAAGGGCACTTGCCGGAAAAGCTTTCCGGCAAGGGTTCTTTTGGCGAGAAGCCCTCCAAGATGCAACTGCACTAGTAACCAAGTGTGAAGCGTGCCAGTTCCATGCAAAGCAAATACATCAGCCAGCTCAAGCTCTCCAAACAATCCCTTTGTCATGGCCCTTCTCGGTCTGGGGGCTCGATATCCTCGGCCCTTTCCCTCGCGCTGTCGGGGGCTTTGAGTACTTGTATGTTGCAATCGACAAGTTCACAAAGTGGCCAGAAGTGGAGCCAGTGAGAAAGGTGACAGCACAGTCAGCGGTCAGGTTCTTCAGGTCGATTGTTTGCCGTTTCGGGATCCCTAACAGGATCATCACCGACAATGGTACGCAATTCACTAGTCGCACCTTCATGCAGTACGTCCAAGACCTTGGCGCCAAGGTCTGTTTCGCTTCTGTTGCTCACCCGAGGAGCAACGGCCAAGCGGAGAGGGCAAATGCTGAAGTGCTGCGCGGACTCAAGACAAGGACCTTTGACAGGCTGCGCAAGTGCGGAAGGAATTGGATAGAGGAGCTCCCGGCGGCTCTTTGGTCAATCAGAACGACACCAAATCGAGCCACCGGACAGACACCTTTTGCTCTAGTCTATGGAGCAGAAGCAGTTCTCCCCACGGAACTCGTATACGGATCTCCTCGAGTGCTCGCTTATGATGAGCTCGAGCAAGAGCAACTGCGGCAAGACGACGCATTGCTCCTTGAGGAGGGACGTCTCCAGGCTGCTGTACGAGCTGCTCGATACCAGCAAGCTTTGCGCCGCTACCATAGCCGCAAGGTTAAGGCCAGGAGTCTCGAGGAAGGCGACCTTGTTCTTCGGCGTGTTCAGTCCGCCAAGAATTCCAACAAGTTGACGCCGAAGTGGGAAGGCCCTTATCGGGTGAGACAAGTTACGAGGCCCGGCGCTGTCCGCCTCGAGACCGAAGAAGGCTTACCGGTGAGCAACTCCTGGAACATAGAGCATCTTCGCAAGTTTCACCCCTAAGGCGCGGTTGCCGTGATCCGCTCCGGCAACCACCTTTTGTACAAGCCTTGCCGCTGTTGCATGTAACCCTTTGTACAAAGCCGGGCGCAGACCCCGTACATCAGTAAAGATTTCGTGTTTTCGCATCGATTGCCTTTTGCATGCTTCTCTTTGCTATTTGCATGTTTTGTTTGGCATTTGATGCAACACTCAGACATACGGTAAGCACCATTACGTCGAAAGGCAATATGCTTGTTTCCCTCTCCTTTTCCTTTTCTCTTAAGCAGAAGGAACGTTCCTCGCACACAAGTTTGCCGGGGGGGAAGGAGGTGGAGGAGGGACTAAGTGCTGTTCAAGTAAGAAGAGCCTTACCGGAAAGCAAACAACATAAGCAAGCAGCAAGCAGCATATGAAAGATAAGTTGTTAGAATTTGACCAGTTCAAATTTTAAATTTTGGTTGTCTTCCTTGAACGATCACACTTTGTATGGAAAACCTGTGCGCGGAGGAACCTACCCGTGGCTTGCCGCACCCTTATCTTGTCTTCGAGTCCACTCAACGATTTAAGTGAGCTGCGACAAGTGTCGCGCCCTTGCTTCGTTTCCGAGTACACTCAGCAAGCTAAGTGCGTTGCGACTTGCTGCGGCGAGGTTGCTTGCCGGCGAGGACCTTGGCCAGCAGGCTGCTCAGGGTCCAGCGCTCAGCGCTCGCGGCAAGGGCCCCTTGCCGGCAAGCTCCCCGGGAGCGTAGGGTGAAAAACATACAAAGTCAAAGATGGGAACAAGGAAGATAACATTGCACTGATTGATTGAAGTAAAGCAAATATCTTACAAGGATAACTTGTCGCAATGGACTAATGAGTTCATAACATAATGTGCAGCAACGAAAAGATAAAGATAAATGGGGCCCTAGTCTACGCGGTCGCCCTCCTTCCTGCCAAGCTTTGCCACCTTGGCGATGATATGGCCGACCTGCTCCTTCAGGGCCTCCGTGTCCGCATCTGCCGGCAAGCTGCGAAGAACGTTCGTGAGGTTGATCCCCGGGTTGCGGTACACGATCTTCGTCAAGACCCGCTCCAGAGTTCCCGCGCAGAGACGGCGCGACTCCTCGGCCAGCTGCGCAGGGATGCGGTTCCGGAGACCTGCAAGGGCTGGAGCGACGCCTCTGAAGAAGAGGCTGAGCTTGGCGCTGTGCGGGAGATCTGGATCCGGCGAGTAGATAAGATGCTCAACCTTCAAAGCAAGCAACTCCTGGTCAATGTTGGACGCAGAAGAAACCAGCTCTTCGGTCCACACCTCAATAGTCTGCCGGAAGAGCTCGGAGGCCTTGTTGACGCTCTCCATCAAGGTTCGCTCCTTGCGGAGCTCATCCTTCAGCTTTGCCTCCTGGGCCCGGGCAGCATCAAGCGACTCCTTCAGGGTGGTGACCTTCAGCTCCAAGTCTTCAATGGAATCCTTGGCGGCCTTCAGCTCGTCACCCCTCTGGGACAAACTCACCTGGAGCTCTGAGTTGGTGTGCGCATCCTTCTCGCGCTCCAGGATGAGCGCGGCAACCTTCTCGGCGCTCACCTTCATCGCCTTCTCTAGTTGTTCAACCTTGGCGGCGAGCTCTTTCTTGGCGTCCTCCGCGGCAGCCGCGGCGGCCTTCGCCTCTTTCAGCTCCCCGCCAAGGGCAGCCTCGCGAGCGGCAAGGTCTTCTTCATGAGAATCCAGATCCACCTTCCGCTGCGCGAGCTCTCCCTCTCGCCGGGACATCTCCACCCCGGCGAGGCGCTGCTGTTCGTCGGCTTCGGCCCTCTCAAGTACCCACTCTTGGTACTCGCCGGCGAGACGCTCTCGCTCCTCTGCCACCTGGCGGAGGGCGGCCTGGTTGGCGGCGCTGAGCTCCGCCGCGCGCTTCTCCATCTCTGCCGCAGCCTTGGCGGCAAGAGCCTCCCGGGAAGCGAGCTTTGCTTGCCTGGCCCGGTAAAGGGCCAGGAGCTGATGAAGCAATCGCTCCTCCTCGGGCCCCTCACCTCCCCCGGGCGCCTGGACTATCTTCAGGCCTGCGGAGGCGAGGACCTCTCCGTCGAACGCCTCGCCCTCCGCAGGAGCTCGCGACGAGGACCCCCACGACATCTGGATGAAGACGCCATTGGGGGCCTCGAGATAGAACCTTTGCTCCTCGCCGGCGGAGGGACCGGTGGCCGGCGCAGCATCCGATGCTCCCGCCACCTCCGGGTCGGCGGTGCGGCCACCGTCTCCCTCCCCGGCCGCTGCGTCCGCAGCCGGAGCAGTCTCTTGCGCAGCCGGCTCGGCGGCCTCGCCCACCTCCTCGACGACTGGAGCGTCGCCGCCGCCGCCCTGCGCGTCCTCCTCCTCGAGGATGATTACCTCCGTCTCCATAGGCGCAGGAGGAGGAAGATCTAAGAAGAAGAAGAAGACAAAGAAACTCAAGACACAAGCAAATATCCAAAAAAGACAAACCAAGAAGACAAGTTACAAAGGTTACCTTGGCGGGTGCCCTCAGCGACGGGCTCCCTCGCCGGGGAGCTCGGCCTCGTCGGGGTAGTCGCCCTCGCCGGGGAACTTGGCCTTGGCGGGGTGGCCGCCCTTGCCGGGCTGCTCGTCCTTGGCGGGGTACTCTGCCTTGGCGGAGTACCCGCCCTTGACGGAGCACTCTCCCTTGCCGGAGAGTCCTGCCTTGGCGGGGATGGCGGTGCCTGCAGCTCCTCGGCGGTGGTCTCCGGGCGCTCTTCCCGCTGCGGCTCCTCCTCTGCACGAAACAAGACAAGGGATGTCAAAACATGAAGACAAAGTCAAAAACCTCAGACGCACCCCGACAAGCAGAAAGAAAGAACCCCAGACTTACGCTGGGGGCTGCGCTGCGGGCTGCGCTGGGGGCTGCTCATCGGAGCAGTACCAGCGTCCGGCAGGCTCGGCTCCGGCGCGCCCTCCGTTGCCGCCGCCGCCGAGTCCTCCGCGACCTCAGCCTCGGGCGCCTTGGCCTTCTTCGCGGCGCGATGGGCCAGGGTCCTGAAACCAGAACAGAAAACAGAGTTAGCATCAACAGAAGCTCAAGACAAAAATTAAGAAGATGAAGAATCTCGGATCCTTACTCCTGGTCCTCCTCGTCGTCCTCGCTCAGGGCGGAGAAGTCGTACTCCACCGTGGGCGCGTCGACGCGAGGAGCGGGAGGCGAAGGCTCCCTCGCGCGCTTGGTGCTCACCGGGGCTGGGGGCTGCGAAGACCCAGCCCCTGTGGCTGCCGGCGCCTGGGGGGCAGGCGGAGCCGCTGCTCCGCTCCGAGAAGACCCTTGCCGGCTCGCGGCCGGCCTGCGGGGCGCCTCCGTCGTGGTCCGCGCCCGGCCCGCCTCTGCTGCGGCTGGTGCGCCGGACGGCCTTGGCGCGGCTTGACTCCCCCGGGGAGCCGCCCGCCGAGGTGGCTGTTGCCGGGGCGCCTGTGTCCTTTCCCCCGTCGCCGCCTTGCGGAGACGCTTTGCCGGGGACTCCTTCGGGCTTGCCGGAGGCGGGGAGCTCTCCGACGAGGAGAGGTCGTCGGCGTATAACTCCGTAGATCCGCCGGAGCCTTCGGCCTCCTCCTCCTCCTCCTCCTCTGCCTCGGCCGGCTCGCTGGGCCCAGCATCCAGCGCTGCGGCCCTCTTCCCCTTGGCGCCTCCGCCCCTCGCGGCGCCTCTGCTTCCTCCGGCGGTTCCCTCCCTTGCCGCGGCCTCCGTCGCGATCCCATGGATCCCGGAGTGCCTCAACGAGGGGACCCCGGCGAGCGCGTCGGGTGGGAGGTTCAGCAATCGACGGATCTCCGCCTCTTCCGCCTGGGTGGACGCCTCCTCGGCCTCCGCCTCCTCCGGCGAGAACCCGAAGACTCCAGCCGCCGCGGCTGCGGCGGCCTCCTCAGCCCGAGAAGCAATGTAAGCGATTTCCTGCTCGGTGGTGTCCCGCGTATGCAGCTTGAGGTCCTCCTTGTTGCTCGCCACCTCGACGAGGTTGTCGTAGAAGTTGAGGACGTCGATTGGCTTCGGGGCGATCCACGACCGGTCCAAGCCATGCGAGTCGCACATCGGCATCATGGCAAGGATTCGGTCCCTCGCGGCGTTGTTGCAGAGCGGCACCACTTCCCAGGGAGTCCTGAACCATTCGGGGTGCGCCGGGTCGTACTTGAAGAGCTCTCGTACCATCCCGCGCAGCTCCAGAGTGGTGAAATTAAAATTAAGTCCAGGGCGCAGCCGCATGATGTCTGCCGGGCCGCCGTACAACCAGGCCGGCCTCTTCCGGTCCTGGAGAGGGGCGATGCGCCGGCGGAGGAAATCTGCGCCCACCTCGGCAACTGACAGCCGGGCCAGCCGAAGACGGAGGATCCGGACGAGAGCGATGTCGAGCTTGACGTCGTCGGAGTCTAGTTCGCTCCAATCTCTGCCGCGCGCGATAGGCGTTGTGCGCGGCGCAGTAAAGGCTTGCGGCTGGTCCTCTACAATCCAGCACCACTCAGCTCGCCATTCCTCCCACTTGCCGCGGAGCTCCCCCGGCAAGTACGACCCCTTCTTCCCGAGACGGAAGACCCAAGAGATACATCCGGAGAGGGGGGCATCTGCCTCGGCTCTAGGGGTGAAAAAGTGTCTAAAGAGGGCTACGTTGGGGTGGACTCCTATGAAGTTTTCGCACATATGTGCGAAAACGGCCATGGTGAGGATGGCGTTGGGGGTGAAATCAAGCAGATGGAAGCCATACGTATTCATGATGTCACAGAAGAAGTTCGAAAATGGAGGGCAGAGACCACAGTGGAAAAAGGGAGCAAAGAAGTAATACCCGCCGGGATAGTGGTCCTTGGCGGCGGCCGGGTATGCTCGGGTGCGGGGATGCGCATCGGTGCGCTTGGACCAGAACAAGTAGTACTTGCTCCAGAGTTCTTCCACACCGAGCTTCGGCGAGAAGACGACGTTCCGCTTCCGGTAAGCGATGAGCTTGGCTGCTTGCTCGGATTTCTCCTTCTTGGACTTCTCCGCTTTCCCCTTGTCGGCCTTCGGGGCCATGGCGGACGCGGCGGAAGGGAGGGGACGGAGAGCTAGGCGGCGGCGGAGCTGTGGAGGCGGAGCGCTAGAAGGAATCTTTTTGCAGGAGGAAGACGACGTAATGAGAGCACAGGGAGGGGAACCGCGCCCGCTGCCTCTGCTTTTATGGGGGAGTGGGGGGCGTTTTCCCCTTTCCATTAAGAGATCGTGGGCACGTCCCATCCCACGGCGCCGCAATCGACGCGTGCCGTTACCGTGGGGTGCGGCGGATATGGAAGTGGATTCGGCGCGCCGCGGGCCGCGGGTGCCCGTGCACTGTTTTGGGCCTGGCCCAACAGCGCTCGGCACCGTGTGTGGCCCAGGCCCGGGGGCTCCTGTCGGTGTACTAAGGTAGGGGTACCCTAGTACCCCAACTTGTGCACGGGCAGTTGCAGCTTCCCGCGGCAAGGTTTACTGCGTGCTCGCCGAAGACCTTCCTGCCTCCTATTAAACCATTCAAAAACAAAGTATACAAAACAGAAGATCGAGACCCCGGCAAGAGGAGCTTGCCGGGAAGGCCGTACCAGGCTCAAGTCTGTTCCAATAACACAAGACCCTGGCAAGAGGAACTTGCCAGGAAGATTAGAAGATATTGCCTCGGCGCTATGCGCGCCCCGGCAAGGGGCCCGGGGAGCGGCAAGTTCCCGGGCCCGGCAAGATCAAGGCCCCGGCAAGGCGCTTGCCGGGGAGGCTACGCTGTGTGCCCGCGCTCCAGCTCATCGGCCCACGCGTCGCCCTGGAGCCTAACCAGGGACGCGTGGCGGATGGCTGTGCAGCCTGGGGTACACGGTGGCACACCACGGTGATAAATCCGTCGCCGTGGCGGACGGAGACGCTAAGGCGGGAGCTTTTGGGGTCGACGGCGACGGGCATTAAATGCCCTTGTCCCCCAATGTTAAAGTAGGTATAGACCACTGTTCTGTACTGTAGCTCCACTGTTCCCGCACTGTTACAACTACCACCTCTTTTACATTTTTACCCCTTTCTCCTACGTTGACACCTGTCGGTGACCCCTTGCACTATAAAAGGAGGCCCATGCACAACGTGGAGGAGGTTCGAAACCTAGATTACTCTCACGCACGGTGTAGCTGCATCTTCAAGCTCCCGAGCGCTCAACTCAATACACAACTAAGCAGGAGTAGGGTTTTACGCATCCGTGCGGCCCGAACCTGGGTAAAACTGCCCGCGCGTCCGCTCCGATCTGCTCTTTGTGCTCCCTCCGCCCTCGTACCGCACAGACAAGGGGCTCCGGTCCCATAGGTGTTCGTGGCGGACAGTTTCCCCCGACATGGTGTTTGTAGGTAGTGTTATTTCTCTACCAAGTGGCACCCGGCAGGGTGGGCTTGGGACAGACTAGTCACAGGTGGCACGGTGTACCAAGTGTCACCCGGATGGTGGGCTTGGGAACCCTGCTCACATCGTTTGGGGCCGTGATGGAAACATCGACCGGACTCTCTTGCGGATGAAACCCGAATAGGCGATAAACCTAGACTAGAGTCTTGTGTGGTTAGTCAGGTCGTGGCCGACACCCTCGCGAAGCTTCCGCTTGAAGGTTGCCGAGATACACGACATGTACATGGCGGTAAGTGGCGAGAGCGTGTGTGAAGAAGTACACCCCTGTAGGGTTAACATGATCTATTCGAATAGCCGAGTCCACGGATATGGACTCCTTGGATGCTTACGTGGTACATAGACAACTTGAAGTGGATACTCTAAAATACTCAAGACAAGCGTGAGACGGGGATGAATCCATAGTGGTGTATTGAGTGGTGATTAGTGGACTCGTGTGCGCCACCTCAAAGAGTTACCAGCAGTCGTAGTACAGGATAGCCACTGAGTCAAAGCTGGCTTGCTGCAACTAAACCCCACTTTGCCTTCTTGATACAAATGCATGTATGATAGGATCTGATGTAAGTCTTGTTGAGTATCTTTGTACTCACGTTTGCTTAATTTATGTTTTGCAGATGAGACTTTGGTCTCACTACTAGTTCCGCTTGGACTTCGACAAGTAGCTTGTTACCTCAGCTACGATCTTGTAGGAGTGTTGTAGATAGTTAGGCTCTTCAGCCTTTTTCATTTGTAGTTGTTTGTACTCAGACATGTTATGCTTCCGCATGTTGCTTGTATGCTCTGAATGTTGGGTCATGAGACCCATGCTTGTAATATCTGGCTCCTCGGAGCCTAATGAATAAATACTTTGTTTCATAGAGTCTTGTTGTGATGCCATGTTGTATTTGCACATATCGAGCATATTGTGTGTATGTTTTGAAATGCTTGGTATGTGTGGGATCTGACAACCTAGTTGTTTATTCTTGGTAGCCTCTCTTATGGGCAAATGTCTCCTGGTGCTTCCACTGAGCCATGGTAGCTTGCTACTGCTCCGGAACACTTAGGCTGGCCGGCATGTGTCCTTCTTCGTTCCTGTGTCTGTCCCTTTGGGGAAATGTCACGCGATGTTCCTTTAAGTCCTTGTAGCTCGCTACGACTTGGGTTCATACGTTGATGACCGACACGTTCGTTGTTGGGTCATGTATGTTGTCCCTGTAAGTTTGTGCCACCTTGGGTTTACAACTAGTCATGTCGACCCGGGTTCTCTGTCATATGGATGCTAGCGACACTATCATATACATGAGCCGAAATGTGCAAACGGTCTCGGGCCAGGTAAGGTGGCACCATTGGGGATACCATGCGTGAGGCCGCAAGTGATATGATGTGTTACATGCTAGACCAGTGTGACTTAGGATCGGGGTCCCGACAACTTCGATCTTTTGGATGACGTCGTCGGCATCCACCTTTGATCGTAGGGTGGTTAGCTCTTCAGCCGCGAGAGCTTCGGATAATACCTCTAAGTCTAAGGATGTTGTTTTGTTTTCGGCGCGAAGTGCTCTATCCGGAACACTTGTTATTGTGATCACCTCGTTGGGCCCTGGCATTTTAAGCTTGATGTACCTGTAAAGGTGTATAGCTTGAAAGCGCAAGAAAGCGTCTCGTCCTAGAAGGGCGTGGTATCCGCTGTGAAAGGGCACAATGTGGAAGAGTAGTCCCTCCGATCTGTAGTTGACGGGTGAGCCGAACACTACATTGAGCTTAATGCTTCCTAAACACTTGGCCTCGCGGCTTGGTATAATTCCCTAAATGTTGTGTTGGAGTGCTCAATGCGGGATTTCTCGACCTGCATTTTTGCAAGAGTTTCATCATATATGAGGTTGAGTCCGCTTCCTCCGTCCATAAGTACTTTAGTGAGGCGGAAGCCGTCCACTATTCGGTCTAGTACAAGAGCTGCTGATGCTCGGGTTGGCCGGACTCAAGGTGCGTCTTCAGAAGAAAAGCTAATTGCCATGTCGCTCCATGGGCTTGCAGAGCTAATTTGGTAAACCTCGGCAAGTTCGCGATTTGATCTCTTGCGACGATTATTTGAGGGGGATGTCTTGGAGACAGTGAAGACATTGATGTCTTTCTCCCTTTGTGCGATGGTGGCAAGAATTGTCGTACCGCTCTTTGCTACCTGCCGGAGTACCCAACATGTTCTAAGGCGATGGTTTGGGACATTGTCCGGGGTTGCGTGTATTTGGCAAGGTGTATCTAGTAGTTCGTCCAGTACGGACCTATGCCTAAAAAGAGGCTTGTTCTTCTTGCCAATAGGAATGCTATCGGATGACCAACTAGGGTAAGTCTGCCTAGCTTTGGTGACGTACTGTCCGGATATGGACTGTTCTAGAGGTGTATTCTGGGCTTTCCAAATATTTTCCATTGCGCAGTATTTCCATACTAACTGCGATAATTCTGTGAAACTCAGAACACGACGTCGGTTGAGGGCGTTCAAGACTCCCCCGTCCGTGCAATTGTGGTGAAATAGAGAAACTGCTTTGTCGTCGCAGCGGTCCCTGGCCTTGTTTTTAACAAGTAGAAATCTGGCCCAGAAGTGGTTGACCGTTTCCTCGGGATGCTGTTGTATGTTCGCGAGGTCATCTATGTCTGGGATTCCGGGTTTACTTGAAAAAAAATTCCCAGGGTGAGTGGGTGTTGGAAATTTTGAATCCCGACCCAGAGTGGTATTCGGGGTTTTAACAACCCTGATGGTGACAGTCCGGCTTCGATGGGATCTAATTGCCCTTCGGGTCCGGCGTCGGTCCCAGAGCTCAAAGAACATAATGCGCCTCCTGACTGGGAGGTGTTCGGCTTGATGGGTTCGGAGATCCGGACTCTTGCGGTCTCCATCTATAGAGGGGAAGTCTCTACAGCTATGTCCTCCACTGCTGCTACCAGATGAGTGATCGGAGAAGGGCCGAGCTCATCATGGCCAGATTTAAGTCCGATTTTCTCTCCTGGCGATGAAAGCCCCGGGGCGGCGATGCGATCCAGCAGCTCGTTTATGGGCGAGATTTCTGCGGAAGTCACGTCGTCGGAGTGAGCGGAGTCGGCATAAAGGTGATGTTCGACTGTCGTAGGGAGTGTGGTCGGCCCAGAGGCCATGCGAGAGCATATGGTGAACACGCCGAGCTGGAGGACCTGGCCGATAGCCAGGTTATTTCCGAGGGTGATCCTGTCGCTGCTGAGGAGGCCCTCCATCGATCGCTCATCGCGAGCGCACAGCAAAGCTCTCAATGAAAGCACCATTGTTGGTGTCAAAACTGGCAGATCTCGGGTAGGGGGGCCCAACCTATGCGTCTAGAGGATCGATGGTAACAGGAGGCTGGGGACACGATGTTTACCCAGGTTTAGGCCCTCTCGATCGAGGTAAACCCCTACTTCCTGCTATATTAGTATGGATGAATATGTGTACAAGAGTTGATCTACCTCAAGATCGTAATGGCTAAACCCTAGGTCCAGCCTATGAGGATATTGTCAGATCATCCCCCCTACGGGCTAAACCCCTTGGCTTATATACACACCGGAGGGGACCTAGGGTTACAAGGGTGACTTGGGGAGGAATAAATTGATACATCCAGACTCTACACCTGCCTTTCTACGTACATAGTAGTCCCGACCGAATACGGGGGAGGGCCTTCTTCTTCTTCTTCATGCGGCCCATCAACGCGGCCTAGCTTCAACGACCCGGATGACTAAGGACCCCTGAATATAGGACTCCCTCAGCAGAAATCAAGGCTTTCTTTTGGCAAGAGATTAGTGAGAGGCCTAGAAATTTTAGAGAAGTCTTTAATAAACCTCCTATATAAACCAGCATGACCAAGAAAACGGCTTATACCTTTGATATCTTTAGGACATGGCATTTTTCAATAGCATCTACTTTAGCTTTATCAACTTCAATACCTCTTTCAGAAATTTTATGCCCCAAGACAATACCTTCATTAACCATAAAGTGGCACTTCTCCCAATTCAAGATGAGATTAGTTTCTTCACATCTCTACAAAACTCGATCAAGGTTGCTCAAGCAATCATCAGAAGAAGTTCCGTACACGGAGAAATCATCCATGAATACCTCAACAATCTTTTCACAAAAGTCAAAGAATATAGCAGCCATACATCTTTGAAAGGTAGCAGGTGCATTGCATAAACTAAAAGGCATATGTCTATAAGCAAAAGTACCGAAAGGGCAAGTAAAAGTGGTTTTTTCTTGATCCTCTTTTGACATAGGTATTTGAGAAAAAACCAGAATAAGCGTCTAGAAAGCAAAAATGTGTATGTTTGGATAATCTTTCTAGCATTTGATCAATAAAAGGTAGAGAGTAATGATCTTTTCTAGTAGCTTTGTTCAATTTGCTGAAATCAATTACCATTCTATAACCCGTGACAATTCCTTGTGGAATCAATTCATTCTTATCATTAGGAACAACAGTAATGCCTCCCTTCTTAGGGACACAACGAACATGACTTACCCATCTACTATCAGCAATAGAATAAATTATACCTGCCTCCAGAAGCTTTAGTATTTCATTTCTTACCACTTCATTCATCTTAGGATTTAACCGTCGTTGATGATCAACAACTGGTTTAGCAACAGGTTCCATATTGATTTTGTGCTGACATAGAGTTGGACTAATGCCCTTAAGATCATCAAGAGTATATCCAATAGAGGCAGGGTGCCTCTTCAGAGTTTTCAATAATCTCTTTTCTTCATGATCTGAAAGGTTAGCACTCATAATAACAGGATATATCTTCTTTTCATCAAGATAAGCATATTTCAAAGTATCAGGTAATTGTTTAAGCTCAAACACGGGATCACCCTTGGCTGGAGGAGCATCCCCAAGGATTTCAACAGGCAAATTGTGTTTCAAAATGGGCCCTTGCTTAAAGAATATTTCATCTAATTCCCTTTGTTCATGCATAAACATATCATTTTCATGGTCTAGCAAATGTTGTTCTAAAGGATCAGTAGGAAGCACGGCAATAGAAGCAAGACCAATAATTTCATCCTTACTAGGCAATACTTTATCACGGGGTTGTCTACTAAATTTAGAGAAATTAAAATCATGAGACATATCCCCTAAATCGACAGTAACAATATCTTGCTCACAGTCTATCTTAGCATTAACCGTGTTTAAGAAAGGTTTACCAAATATAATGGGACAAAAGTTATATTGTGGAGAACCAAGAACAGGAAAATCAGTAGGATATTTTATTTTCCCACACAAGACTTCAACATCTCTAACAATCCCAATTGGTGATATAATATCTCTATTAGCCAGCTTGATAGTAACATCAATTTCTTCTATTTCAGCAGGTGCAGTTTCATTCATAATTTCCTTATATAAAGTAAAAGGAATTGCACTCACACTAGCACCCACATCACATAAGCCATGATAACAATGATCTCCTATTTTAACATAAACAACGGGCATGCCAACAATAGGTCTATGTTTATCTTTAATATCGGGTTTAGCAATTCTAGCAGCTTCATCATAAAAATAAATAACATGCCCGTCAATATTATCAGCCAAGAGATCTTTAACCATAGCCATACTAGGTTCAACTTTAATTTTCTTAGGGGTGTAGGTTTTCTAGTATTACTCTTACGAACCATAGTTGAAGCTTTAGCATGATCCTTTATTCTAATAGGAAAGGGTGGTTTCTCAATGTAAGCAGTAGGAACAATAGGATCAACATTATAAGTGGTAGTTTTTTCTTCAACTTTAATAGGTTCTACTACTTTCACTTCAATGGGAGGATGATATTTAAACTATTTCTCTTTGGGGAGATCAACGTGAGTAGAAAATGATTCACAAAAAGAAGCTACTATCTCAGAGTCAAGTCCATATTTAGTGCTAAATTCAAGAAAAGCATCAGTATTTATAATTTTTTTAACACAATCACTCTTAAGGTTTATACCTGACTCATTACCTTCGTCGAGTTCCCAATCTTCAGAGTTGCATTTGATTCTTCCCAATAAATCCAGTTTGAATTCAATAGTCTTCTTCATGAACGAACCAGTACAAGAAGTATCGAGCATGGATTGATCATTATGAGAAAGCCGAGCATAAAAATTCTGAATAATAATTTCTCTTGAGAGATCGTGATAGGGGCATGAATATAACATTGACTTAAGCCTCCCCCAAGCTTGAGCGATACTTTTTCCTTCACGAGGCCAAAAATTATATATATAATTCCGATCACGATTAACTAGATACATAGGATAAAACTTTTGATGAAATTTCAATTTCAATCGGTTGTAGTTCCAAGTCCCAATATCATAACCATGTCAATGAATTTACCTTCAAAGATAAAGGGAAGACCTTCTTCTTGACATCATCCTCGGGCAAACCTTCAAGCTTAAATAATCCACAAACTTCATCCACATAGGTTAGATATATATCAGGATGTAATGTTCCATCTCCTGCATAAGGATTAGCTAGCAGTTTCTCTATCATACCCGAAGGAATTTCATAATAAATATTTTCAGTAGGTGCAGTGGGTTGAGGAGAAACTCTTTGTTCTTCAGGACGGGGTGAAGATACCCCAAACAAGTGAAGGAAATAGCATCAATTGTTGATGGTTAACAAGACCACTAGTTTCAAGAAAAGGGCAAGGGGAAGAAAGGGAACTTCAAGAAGAATGGCAAGAAAGTTGTCAATCCCGTGAAGAATCCCAAAGCTGGACCTAAGCCTAAAACTGAATGCTTCTAACTGCAAAGGAAATGGTCACTAGAAGCGGAAGTTCCCCGAATATTTAGTGGATAAGAAGGATGGCAAAGTGATCAAAGCTATACTTGATATACATATTGATAATGTGTACCTCACTAGTGTTCATAGAAGCCCCTAGATATTTCATACTTGTTTTGTTGCTAAGATTATTAACTCGAAACAGGAGTTGAAGAATAAACGGAGACTAGTTGAGGGTGAGGTGACGATGTGTGTTGGAAGTAGTTCCAATATTGATATCATCATCATTGCACACTCCCTGTACTTTCGGGATTAGTGTTAAACCTAAATAATTGTTATTTTGTGTTTGTGTTGAGCATGAACAAGATTGGATCATGTTTATTGCAATACGGTTATTCATTTAAGTAAGAGAATAATTGTTATTCTGTTTACATGAATAAAACCTTCTATGGTCATACACCCAATGTGAATGGTTTATTGAATCTCGATCGTAGTAAATACCCATATTCATAATATTGAAGCCAAAAGATACAGAGTTGATAATGATAGTGCAACATACTTGTGGCACTACCGTTTAGGTTATATTGGTGTAAAGTGCATGAAGAAACTCCATGCTGATGGACTTTTGGAATCACTTGATTATGAATCATTTGATGCTTGCGAACCATGCCTCGTGGGCAAACTGACTAAAACTCCTTTCTTCGGAACAATGGAGCGAGCAAGTGACTTATTGGAAATAATACATACTGATGTATGCGGACCAATGAGTGTTGATGCTCGTGGCCTGTATCGTTATTTTCTCACCTTCGTTGATGATTTGAGCAGATATGGGTATATATGCTTGATGAAGCACAAGTCTGGAACATTTGAAAAGTTCAAAGAATTTCAGAGTGAAGTGGGGAATCATCATAACAAGAAAATAAAGTTTCCACGATCTGTCGTGGAGGCGAATATTTGAGTTATGTGTTTGGTCTTCATTTGAAACAATGTGTAATAGTTTCACAGCTCATACCACCTGGAACACCACATCGTAATGGTGTGTCTGAACGTCGTAACCATACTTTATTAGATATGGTGCAATCTATGATGTCTCTTACCAATTTACCACTATTGTTTTGGGGTTATGCATTAGAGACACCTCCATTCACGTTAAATAGTGCACCATCTAAATCCATTGAGACGACACCGTATGAACTATGGTTTGGCAAGAAACCAAAGTTGTCATCTTAAAGTTTGGGGTTGCGATGCTTATGTGAAAAAGCTTCAGCCTGATAAGCTCGAACCCAAATCGGAGAAATGCGTCTTCATAGGATACCCAAAAGAAACTGTTGGGTACACCTTCTATCTCAGATCCGAAGGCAAGACTTTTGTTGCTAAGAATGGATCCTTTCTAGAGAAGGAGTTTCTCTCGGAAGTGAGTAGGAGGAAAGTAGAACTTGATGCGGTAATTGTACCTTCTCTTGAATTGGAGAATAGCACAACACAGAAATTTGTTGCTCTGATGCCTACACAAATTAGTGAGGAAGCCAATGATGATGATCATGAAACTTTGGATCAAGTAAACTACCAAACTTGGTAGGTCAACCAGAGTACGTTCCGCGCCAGAGTGGTACGGTAAACCAATTCTGGAAGTCATGTTACTAGACCATGACGAACCTGCGAACTATGAGGAAGCGATGATGAGCCCAGATTCCGCGAAATGGCTTGAAGCCATAAAATCTGAGATGGGATCCATGTATGAGAACAAAGTGCAGACTTTGGTTGACTTGCCCGATGATCGGCAAGCCATAGAAAATAAATGGATCTTTAAGAAGAAGACTGACGCTGACGGTAATGTGACCATCTACAAAGCTCAACTTGTTGCAAAAAAGGTTTTCGACAAGTTCAAGGAGTTGACTATGATGAGACCTTCTCACCCGTAGCGATGCTTAAGTCTGTCCGAATCATGTTAGCGATTCGCGCATTTTATGATTATGAAATCTGGCAAATGGATGACAAAACTGCATTCCTTAACGGATATCTCAAAGAAGAGTTGTATATTATGCAAGCAGATGGTTTTGTCGATCCTAAAAGTGCTAACAAAGTGTGCAAGCTCCAGCGATCCATCTATGGACTGGTGCAAGCATCTTGGAGTTGGAATATATGCTTTGATGAGGTGATCAAAGCATATGGTTTTATACAAACTTATGGTGAAGCCTGTATTTACAAGAAAGTGAGTGGGAGCACTATAACATTTCTGATAAGTATATGTGAATGACATATTGTTGATCAGAAATGATGTAGAATTTTCTAGAAAGCATAAATGATTGTTTAAAAGGAGTTTTTCAATAATAAATACCTCGGTGAAGCTGCTTACATATTGGGCAACAAGATCTATAGAGATAGATTAAGACGCTTGATAAGATTTTCAATGAGTACATACCTTCATAAGATTTTGAAGGAGTTCAAAATGGATTAGTCAAAGAAGGAGTTCTTTCCTGAGTTGTTAGGTATGAAGTTGAGTAAAACTCAAAACCCGACCACAGCATAAGATAGATAAAGAATGAAAGTCATTCCCTATGCCTCAACCATAGGTTCTACAAAGTATGCCATGCTATGTACCAAACCTGTTGTGTACCTTACCATGAGTTTGGAAAGGAGGTACAATAGTGAGCCACAAGTAGATCACTGGACAGTGGTCAAAATTATCATTACTTACTGGATGACTTAGAAAATGTTTCCCGATTATGGAGGTGATAAAGAGTTCGTCGTAAAGAGTTACTCCAATGCAAGCTTTGACACTAATCCAGATGACGCTAAGTATCTATGTGGATGCGTATTGAAAGTGGGAGCAATTAGCTAGAGTAGCTCCGTGCAGAGCATTGTAGACATAGAAATTTGCGAAATACATACGAATCTGAATGTAACAGACCCGCTGACTAAACTTCTCTCACGAAGCAAAACATGATCACACCTTAGTACTCTTTGGGTGTTAATCACATGGCGATGTGAACTAGATTTTTGACTCTAGTAAACCCTTCCGGTGTTGGTCACATGGCAATGTGAACTATGGGTGTTATTCACATAACCATGTGAACTATCGGTATTAAATCACATGGCTATGTGAACTAGATTATTGAATCTAGTGCAAGTGGGAGACTGAAGGAAATATGCCCTAGAGGCAATGATAAAGTTGTTATTTATATTTCCTTATGTATCATGATAAATTTCTTTTATTCATGCTAGAATTGTATTAACCGGAAACTTGATACATGTGTGAATACATAGACAAAACAGAGTGTCCCTAGTATGCCTCTACTAGACTAGCTCGTTAATCAAGATGGCTAAGTTTCCTAACCATATACATGTGTTGTCATTTGATGAACGGGATCACATCATTAGGAGAATGATATGATGGACATGACCCATCCGTTAGCTTAGCATTATGATCGTTTAGTTTTATTGCTATTGCCTTCTTCATGACTTATACAATGTTCCTCTAACTATGAGATTATACAACTCCCGAATACCGGAGGAACACCTTGTGTGCTATCAAACGTCATAATGTAACTGGATGATTATAAAGATGCTATCCAGGTGTCTCCGAAGGTGTTTGTGGTGTTGGCATTGATCAAGAATAGGATTTGTCACTCCGAGTGTCGGAGAGGTATCTCCGGGCCCTCTTGGTAATACACATCATAATAAGCCTTGCAAGCAAATGACTAATGAGTTAGTCACGAGATGATGTATTATGGAACGAGTAAAGATACTTGGCAGTAATGATATTGAACTAGGTATGATGATACCAATGATCGAATCTTGGGCAAGTAACATACCGATGACAAAAGGAACAGCGTATGTTGTCATGTTGTTTGGCTGATAAAGATCTTCGTAGAATATGTAGGAGCCAATATGAGAATCTGGGTTCCGCTATTGGTTATTGACCGAAGATGTGTCTCGGTCATGTCTACATAGTTCTCGAACCCGTAGGGTCCGCACGCTTAATGTTCGATGACGATTTGTATTATGAGTTATGTGATTTTATGACCGAAGTTTGTTCGGAGTCCCGGATAAGATCACGGACATGCCGAGTAGTCTCAAAATGGTCGAGAGGTAAAGATTCATATACTGGAAGGCTATATTCGGACATCAGTAAGGTTCCAAGTGATTCGGGTAGTTTTCGTAGTACCGGTGAGTTACGGGAATTCACCGGGAGAAGTAATGGGCCTTATTGGGCCATGCGGGAAAGGGAGGAGGCAGGCCAAGGGGAGGTGCCCCCCCCCATGGGTCCTAATTGGACTAGGGAAAGGGGGCGGCACCCCCCTTGCCTTTTCCTACTCCCTCTCCCTTTCCATGTTTCCTTCTCTTTTACTCCGAATAGGAAAGGGTTTCCTGCTAGGACTTGGAAGTCCTAGGAGGAGTCCTACTCTTGGCACGCCCTAGGAGGCTGGCCTCTCTCCCTCCCTCCTTTATATACATGGGCTGGGGGCACCCCAAAGGCACAATAGACAATCTCTTAGCCGTGTGCAGTGCCCCCCTCCACAGTTACACACCTCGGTCATATCGTTGCAGTGCTTAGGCGAAGCCCTGCGCCGGCAAAATGATCATCACCGTTGCCACGCCGTCGTCCTGATGCAACTCTCGCTCGTCCTCAACTGGATCGAGAGCTCAAGGGACGTCATCGTGCTGAATGTGTGCGGAACATGGAGGTGCCGTACGTTCGGTACTTGGATCGGTTGGATCATGAAGACGTTTGACTACATCAACCGCGTTACTAAACGCTTCCGCTTTTGGTGTACGAGGGTACGTCGACACACTCTCCCCGCTCGTTGATATGCTTCTCCAAGATAGATATTGTGTGATTGTAAGATAATTTTGAGATACTACGTTACCCAACAACATACCCCTCAAAGGATTATTTTCCATAGTAACAAGTGACAGTAAATTTTAGCACACTATATAAATGTTTCCTTACCAACGACGCTTCACTCCCCGGAAATGGCACCGAAAAGAGTCTTGATGACCCACAAGTATAGGGGATCTATCGTCGTCCTTTCGATAAGTAAGATTGTCGAACCCAACGAGGAGCGGAAGGAAATGACAAGCAGTTTTTAGCAATGTATTCTCTGCAAGCACTGAAATTATCGGTAATAGATAGTGGTGTGATAAGATAATTCATAACGGGTAACAATTGACAAAAGAAAATAAGGTGCAGCAAGATGGCCCAATCATTTTTGTAGCAAATGATAAGCCTGGACGAACTCTTATATAAAGCAAAATGCTCCCGAGGACACATGGGAATTGTTGTCAAGTTAGTTTTCATCATGCTCATATGATTTGCGTTCGTTACTTTGATAATTTGATATGTGGGTGGACCGGTGCTTGGGTGTTGCCCTTACTTGGACAAGCCTCCCACTTATGGTTAACCCCTCTTGCAAGCATCTGCAACTACGAAAAAAGAATTAAGATAAATCTAACCATAGCATGAAACATATGGATCCAAATCAGCCCCTTACGAAGCAACGTATAAACTAGGGTTTAAGCTTCTGGCAGCCGGCATTCTCCCTCTTCATGTAAACCTTGTAAATTAAGAGAGAAAAGGCATAAGTAGTGAGCCATAATGTGTAATAACAGCCCATAATGCAATCAATAATGATATAAAAGAATGATGCAAAATGGACATATCACTTGGCCAGTGAGTACAGCTCATCTCCAATAGTGTCATCATGATGTGTCTGCAACCAACCGCCGAAACTCCGGATGTGTTCACATGTAATCCAGTCTTCAGACCGCTCCGGGTTCTTGGAGCATAAAATATCCTTGTGTTCCTCGATATACGGAGAGACCAAGGTAGAACTTTGTAGAACTGTGTAGTGTGCTTGCGCCCAAGAATGCCCGTCCACACATATTAATCGGTCCTTTCCTTGCGTGCATTTTCCACCCAGTATGCCCTCATGCTGCGATTCAGGATCACCAATCGTCTTAAAGGTCAGGAATAAAGTCAGCACAAAACTCAATGACCTCCTCTTTTTCATGGTCCTTGGAGATGCTTCCTTCTGTCCTAGCATGGTTATGAACATATTTCCTTAAGACTCCCATGAACCTCTCAAAGGGGAACATATTGTGTGGAAATACAGGACCTAGAACGCCAATCTCTTTGACTATGTGAACTAGGACGTGCGTCATGATAATGAAGAAGGATGGTGGGAACACCAACTTGAAACTGACAAGACATTGCACCAAATCATTTTGTAACCTTGGTAGGATTTCTGGATCGATTATCTTCTGAGAGATTGCATCGAGGAATGCACATAGCTTCACAATGACTAATCGAACATTTTCCGGTATAAGCCCCCTCAATGCAATCGGAAGATATTGCATCATAATCATGTGGCAGTCATGAGACTATAGATTCTGGAACTTTTTCTTTGCCATATTTATTATTCCCTTTATATTCGATGAGATGCCAGATGGGACCTTCATACTAAGCAGGCACTCAAAGAATATTTCCTTCTCTTATTTGGTAAGAGCGTAGCTGGCAGGACCTTGATACTGCTTTGGATGCATGCTGTCTTTTTCGTGCATACGTTGTTGGTCCTCCCTTGTCTCAAATGTATCTTTTGTCTTCCCATATGTGACGCCCCAAGACCGATGCTCGAGAAGACTTCTAGCTATTCCGGGTTTTGCGGTGTGTTTCTTTTGCATGCTTCATTTTATTTGTGCTTGCATCATGCCATCATGTCATTAATTTCTGCATCTCAACTAAATAAATTGTGTGGATCTTCGATCCATTTAAATCGAGGGAAGAGTGACTTCTCTTTATAACAGAAAACAAACAGGGGGCAGCCCACTCACCTGGGCCACCTACCTGGCTTGGCCCAAGGTGGCCCAGCCCGCTGGCGCACGCCAGTCGTCCCCCTCCTCTCGCCAGGAGGATGGGGCGCGTGGCCGCGGTGTGCACGCACGCGTCCGGCCACCTCCTGCCTGGCTGCCTGCGTCCCCCGGCGCCTCAACGCTCCTAGGCGTCGCCACGCGGCCCCTGGCCCCTCTCTCACTCTCCCACGTGTCCTCCCCCTCCTCTATCCCTCTCCGCCGAGCTCCACCGAGCGGGCTCGTCGCCGCCGTTCGCTGCCACCACGCCCTAAGCCACCCCCTCGCCTCCCCGACGCACCCATCAGCTTCGCCGCGTCGCCCTAAAGCTCCCCACCGCCGCACACGACGCCAGAAGCCCCGTAGCGCAGTCCTCGCTATCGTCTTCAACCTTCGGCATCGAAGATCGCCGCCGCCCACCCGTACCTTCCCCAAGCCCGCCTCGACGCCCTCTACGACCGCTGTGAGCTCCCACGTCGAACCCCCCTCTCCCCAAGCTCAATTACGTCTTGTAGCCGCCGTCCCGCAAGCACCCGAGCTCACCACCGGCGTCCTCATCGCCGTCGTCGTTCTAGTGGCCCTTTGACACGCCCGAGAGCTTCATCGTGCTCCTGACCTCACCAGGGTGCCGTTGAGCGCTTCCCCTTGCTCGCCCGTGCCCCGCAACGCCTAACCCGATGATGCCCGAGCTCCGACCGCCGACACGAGCTCTGCTCCAGTGAGCTTCGGCCACCCTAGCTCCAGCCACCACCACCATTAGATGCGCAAGAGCTCTAGCTCGCCGTAGGACCAAACCCCATTGCAAACCGCAGCCTGTAGCGCCGTTCCGAGCAACTCCGGCGAGTCACCGTCGCGCTATTTAGTCGCCGTTGGCCAAACTCCGGCGGGCTGACGTGGCCTGTTAGTTAGGTACTAATGGTGATTAGTTTAACCTCCACAACCACTGACGGTGGGCCCCACCGCGTGGTCAAACCCAGTCAGCCCCAGTTTTGACCGGGATTAGCCCCTGTGACACTAACATGCGGGACCCACCAGTCAAGTTTGACTTGGACCAGGTCTGTTGACCTGCTGACGTCAGCATGATGTCATGCTGACGCAGTAAATGATTTTCTGGGATTATTTGATTTAAAACAATTCAGGAAATTCCAGAAAATGCTTTAAACTTCAAAAAATCATATAAATTCAACAGTAGCTCAGATGGAAAAGATTTATATATGAAAATTGATCAGAAAAATCCAATCTTTCCAATGGCACTGGTTTCATGCATGTTTGAGCAAGTTAACCTTGCTGTTCAAATTAAAACATGATAATGCACTTTAATAAATAATAGTTTGGGTTTAAATTTGAATCTTTGATTCAAATGGGCTCAAACCCTTCTGTTTATAGATGCATTAGCCCAAAACACATGCATCTTGCCATATCATGAGCATGCATCATATTGTTGCATTTGTTTGCTTATTAATTGTATCGCCCGTGTTCTCCGTGGTAGGTCCTGCTCCCGAGGATACTTCTGCGTGTCCAGCTGAAGAGCAGTACCCGACAACCACTCTGTCAGGCAACCAACCATTGATCATTCTGATACAAATCCATCTTCTCCCTCCTGGTCTCTTTTACTGCATTAAGGCAACAGCGTGTGAACTGCTACTTGCTGCGGTAGTTGAACCCTATTCCCTTGCATGACCTGTCATTGCCACAGTAAATAGTTGAAACCCACTAGCATGTGTCGGAGTTGATTGAGCCATGTGATGTGTGTTCCACCATGCTATTTGTTTATGTTGCCTGCTATGCTTAGAGTTGTGTCAGGTCTGGTTCATCTGGGTGATGGATCAGAGCGAAATGATCATGCTCGGTAAAGAGACGGAAGTGTGGAACATGTTTGGTAAAGGAATCGATGAAAGGCCATGTTGGAGTACATGGTGGGTTGTTTCATTGGAACCGTCCATAGGACCTAAGATCTGTATGTGTGGTTCAAGTTTCAGCTACTACCACATGTTGGGATCCTTAATTACCCCTCTCGATTCATTAACTGCCCTTGGTCACTGACCAGGAGTTGCAACTAGTTTCTGTTGTTTGTAGTTTACTCGTGGTCGTGCACAGTGCTGACCCTCGGGGTGGGCTGTGATGCGACAGGTACGTGGCACGGTGTACCGGTCGCCCGTTTGGTGACTCGGGAACCCTGTACACATAGTTTGGGGCCGTGAGCGACACCCCGGCCGGATCTCCCAACGGATGGAACCCAAATAGGCGATAAACCTGGACGAGAGACTTGTGTGGTTAGTCAGGTCGTGGTCGACACCCTCGCTGGGCTTCCGCTTGAAGGTTGCCGAGCACATGTTGAGTAAACGGCGATAAGTGGTGGAAGCGTGTGTGAAGAAGTACACCCCTGCAGGATTACCAATCTATTCGAATAGCCGTTGTTCACGGTACGGACTACTTGGTTACTTATACAGTTCATAGACAAGTTGATGGATACTGCTAAAAGCCTCAAGACAAGTGTGAGTGCCGTGGATGGCCCTTCCGTAGGATGACGGAAGAGGATCCACGGTAGTGTATTGTTGTGGTGAATATAGGACTCGTGTACGTGGTCTTATCTTGCAATCTGTTGGGAGTCGTAGTATAGGTTAGCCAAGAGTCAAAGCTGGCTTGCTGCTATGAACTCCACTACCCTTGTTGATAATGATGCATGTATGATATGTTCTGTTGTAAGACTTGCTGAGTACCTTTGTACTCATGTTTGCTTAATAACAGTTGCAGAGGAGAACCCTACCCCTTGTGATGGGTTTTACATAGACGTTGACGTCGACGAGTAGCTTGCTACCTAGACGGAGATCCTGAGCTTGTGAAGGGCCTTGTAGATAGTCAGGCTTCATCAAGCCTGTTTTATTTCCAAGTTGTCTGTACTCAGACATGTTAGCTTCCGCTTGTGCTTGTATGATTGTATGACTTGAGTGTTGGGTCATGTGACCCCTACCTATATGGATATGTTATGTATGGCTCTTCGGAGCCTCTTAAATAAAGTACTTTGAGTCATAGAGTTCTGTTGTGATGCAATGTTGTATTTGCACATATTGAGCATATTGTGTGTATGATTGAAATGCTTGGTATGTGTGGGATCCGACACCTAGTTCTTTTCCTTTGGTATCCTATCTTACAGGGAAATGCCTCCTAGTGCTTCCACTAAGCCTTGGTAGCTTGCTACTGCTCGAAACACGTAGGCTGGCCGGCATGTGTCCTTCTTCGTTCTTGTGTCTGTCCCTTAGGGGAAATGTCACGCGTTGTTCCTTTAAGTCCATGTAGCTTGCTACGACTTGGGTTCATACGTTGATGACCGACACGTTCGTTGCTGGGTCATGGATTGCTGTCTCTGTAATTTAGTGCCACTTTTGGTTTATAACTAGCCATGTCGGCCCGGGTTCTCTGTCATATGGATGCTAGCGACACTGTCATATACGTGTGCTAAAATGCGCAAATGGTCCCGGGCCAGGTAAGGTGGCACCCGTGGGGATACCGTGCGTGAGGCCGCAAAGTGATATGCCATGTTAAAACCTAGATCAGTGTGACTTAGGATCGGGGTCCTGACAACGTTGGCATCAGAGCCGGACTGCCTATAGGTTTCTCAAGCCAAACTGGTCAATGTTGAGTCTAGAAAAAATCTTAGTTATATGTAGGGGAATTTATTGTGGAAGGGAACGTAAGGCTCTTTTACTTCTTTACCTTATGCCTTTTGATCTGAGTAAGCCTATTCTTTCTACGGGCATTTAGGACTAGGCCTCTCATCCTTACTAGGTTCACGTGTTACAAATCCGTAGACTCTTAGGATTGTTGTTTTCAAGCCTCAGTTCGGTTTCTACCCTTCTAGTATGATTATTAATTGGACCCGGAACCTTGATATGATGTTGTTGAGTGGCTATGCTATCATTTGTATGATGTCTCAAAATCTTTTTGAGCATTTATAGTTGTTATGCTGCCTGATTTCTTCTAGAAATTATAATGTCTTTGCATTATTTCGTGTTTCAGATGTCTGGTCGCACACCTCACCGGGTGGTCCGTTTGACCCGGTGCATTAATGTGCCAGGTTACACGGCCATGCTAGTCCGTGTGTTGACTGAGACCGGCTACCGTTGGTATCCTGAGTACACCGTGGAGGAACAGTACCGGTATTTCAACCAGAGTCAGTATTTCTGCACAGTCCGGATATACCCCTCATATCCCGGAGCTAACGACCCCATCCATTGGTATTATGGACTCGGGGTTACCATCGAGATGGCAGTGTAGGATGCCGCTTACTCGATGATGACCATCATCCGGGCTAGGCATGCCCTGCTGCTGAACACTGAGTTCTGTTACATGCCAGCCTCACTTCCTGGAGAGGAAGGCTACTACACTGGTCTGTATACTAATGCCGCTCATGAGGAGCCACTGCTTCAGACTACTACTAAGATGCTGGAGGATAGGGACCGTGAGGTCCGTGCCCTCCCAAGGTTGCTAAACCTCTAACTGAACTCCTCAAGAAAGATAAAAAGTTCGAGTGGACCCCACTGTGCGAGTCCAGCTTCCAGGAACTGAAAATACGCCTGACATCTACACCCGTACTGTCGGTGTATTTGGATCGACACCTATGGGATCACAAGAATCCCTACTACGGTTGCGGGGCGCGGGGTTGAGAGAAGAGCGGATCTAATGGTCAGGACACGGTTCCTTTACCCAGGTTCGGGCCGCAAAGATGCATAAAACCCTACTCCTGCTTTGGTGGATTATATGTTGGTGTTCTTCAGCTAACGAGGAGCTCCAAAAGAGTCGTGAGGGGTTCCGAAAAGCCGACTCCTCCTCCTTGTCGCCTCGGGCCTCCTTTTATAGGGAAAAGGGGTTGCCACATTGGCACACAGGAGGTGGAAAGGGTACAGTAATGCGAGGTTATCCCTCGCATTACAGGACAAAGTGCATTTAATGCGCCCAGCTTAGGTGTCCTTGCTTTATCGGGGACAAGGGGAGACGCCCGTCTTGTCCGTCGCCACTCCTCCTCATGACGACACACGCCCTGGCCAGCGGTGCCTGAGGTGCCATGTAGGCAGACACGCAGCTGAGGTGGCGCAATGGCGGGTCTCCATGAAGATATGTGTGATGCCACGCAGGAGCCTGTCCAGCTGGTCGGGTCGGCAGCTGTGTGGGTCGGTGGAAACCCAGTTGGTGCGGGCCTGATGGTGGCCCCATGGGTGTCCTCGGCAAGGGCCTTGCCGGGGCCACAGCGAGGGTCTTGTCACGGCGCCTGCTGTCATCCCCGGCAAGGTGCTTGCCGGGGGCCTTGTTGACCTCCTTGGCTGGGATCCGGCCAAGGGTCGTCGTCTTCTTATCTTGTATCTGATCTTGAAGGTCTTCACAAAGATCTGCATGCCACCATGGGGATATCTCTCGAATCCTCACCCCATGGGGGTGGTGGACTCAAGGGTGATTCGCTCCATAGGCGCGGGGCGAGCTGCCGCAGCAAGGGTCTTGCCGGGGCTGCCAGGGCCGGCCTCGGCAAGGATCTTGCCGGGGGAAGCCACTTCCCCCCTTTGCTCTTCGTGGTCTTGTTCTTGGCGTCGCTCCAGTATCCATCAAGCTTCAGTCTTGCCCCGGCTTGCCTCCCTTGCCATGCTTGGTGCGATGGCGCCGTGGCTCAGACTGCCCGTGCACAGTCATAGGGGTACAAAAAGTGTACCCCTCTTTTTGTACACCGACTGGAGCCCCCGGACCTGGGCCACACATAAGTGCGACACGTTGTTGGGCCAGGCCCAGAACGGTGCGTGGGTAGGCGGGGTGGTTCTCACCGTGGTAAAATTTCTGCGCGCTGCGCCTCCCACGGCCCCCGCGCGCGGCGCGCGGTGGAGGGGCGTGCGTGACGTGGGCGGCATGTGTGGGGCGGTTTTCCGCACGCATGCGTCATGTCGCAGTAATTGCGAAAGGAGGCGGCCCGCGCCTTCCCCATAAAAAGGAATAACCGCGAGCGCGCTGCTCACTTCCTCCACTTTCCTCGCGCCTCTTCCAATCTCAGAGCTGCTGTTCCCTTGCTTCCTTCCTTCCGAAGCCTTCGTCGTTGTCCGCCGCCGTTGCTTCGCCATCCCCTCCCCTCAGCCTTCCCATTTAGCCGCCATGGCGTCCAAACCCGCCAAGGGCAAAGGGGCGGCCAAGGGTGCCGGGCCTTCGGCGCCGCCGGAGGGCGTATTCACGGGGGATCGGACGAAGGCCGCCATCTTCATCCCGTCGTCAGTCGATGTCTTCGAGCTCCGAGCCATCTTCAAACCCCTTTGGGGGGGCGGAGACGGGTGATCGGGCAAAGGGCTTGGGCCATCCGGCGACGCGCGTCGTTCCGGCCGCCTGCGCTCCGCCCAGCTCAAATCGGTACCCCTTCTTCGTTGATTATTTCTCTTGCGGGTTGTGTCCTCCCTTCTCCGATTTCTTCTACGACATCATGCACACTTTTGGGTTCCGTCTTTTGGATTTCACCCCAAATGCGGTGGCGTGCATGGCCTTCTTCGCGCACCTCTGCGAGGGCTTTGTCGGAGTGCAGCCCAACACGGCGCTCTTCCACCACTACTTCATCCCTCGGATCTAGCCGGGAGGCTCGGTCTCCGGAGGCATTGCCTGGATTCCGAGACTCAACGTGGTGTACCCAGAGGGCGCCGTGAAGGAGAGGTGGGACGAATGGCGTGGCCGGTGGTGCTGGATCGAGGAGGACCAGCCGCCCACGTTCTGCAAGGTCCGCCGGGTGCCGCCGATCCGTGGCAGCGACTGGAGCAACGTCGACGCCGCTGACGGGAAGCTCGCTGTTGCTGTCACTAGGATCACCCGGCTTGTCCAAGCCGGACTCACCCTCGAGATGATCGGGGCGGATTTCATCCGCCGTCGGATCGCTCCGCTGCACCAAAAGGGGAGGCCGGCCTGGCTCTTTAGGAACCCGGCCGACGTCATGCGGCTCCGCACTGGCCTCAAGCACAATTTTACAGTGATGGGACATGCCCATTTCTGTCAGTGGCTCTTCCAGCTGGATGTGAGCCACGGCGGCGAGGTCGAGCGGACCGGCAAGGTTGTGAAGGCTGCCGCCAAGGCCGGCAAGGCCGTCAAGGGGCAGCTCTTCAAGCTGCCAGCGGGAGTGGTCCCGCTGTGCAACAATTCGCGCAGTCTGAAATCGTCGCCATGACGCCGGAATGTAGCGCGCACGGCCCCGTCCCGAGCTGGCAGGAGCCGAAGGACAAGGTCGTGCAGCAGTTCTTCGATTCCCTGGTCGAGGTGTGCGTTAATCCCGACACCGAGCGGTGGCTCGTCGCGGACACCACCCCGGAGGAGCTGCACTACATCGCCGCCAGGGCGAAGGAGGCATAGCTCATCAAGGAGGCCGGCAGCACCGGGGGTATGGAAGACCAGGATGTCGCGGCTGCGGAGGAGGAGGAGTTCGCCCAGTGGGCAGCAGCTGCCGGAGAAGCTAGCAGTGCCAGCACTGGGGCCCCATTGGTTGAGGACGCGGCCGATGAGTCGTTGTCGGAGGAGGATGAGGCGGCTGGCCCGGCGCCAACCAGGGGAAGAGGGCGAGTCTTGCGGCGGGCCTGCTCCGGCGAGCCGGTCCGGTCCGGCAAGACTACGCAGCCTCAATTGGCCCTGGAGGAGTCCGGGCGCCTTATGAGGGCCACGGCGGAGAGGAAGTCGACGAAGGTCGCCGGGAAGAAGAAAGCGGAAGCTCCCTCTCCGTCGATGCACGCACGAACTCCGCTCCCTCCTTCGCCTCCCCCGGCAGACGTCGATTCGGAGGGCGACGCGGAGCTCCCCTTCGACCTTGGGCCCCTCAGCCCGAAGAGGAAGAGAAAGACGGCAGAGGAGGAGGAGATGGACGACGAGTAAGTATTTCATGTTTTATCGTCATCCCCATCTCTCTTGATCATTCCACTCATCTTGACGTGTTCTTGTTTCTTCAGGGACGCAGAGACGTTGGCCCAGAGGGTGAAGAGGGCCAAGGCTTCAGCGAGCGGCCAGCCCCCGGCCGGGGCTACAGAGACACCACTGGTGATGTTGAGCAACTCCGACGGCAGCCCCCGGCACAGCCCCCAGCGTAAGTCCGCCAACCTCTTCTCGCTCGACATGCAGTAGGCGTTAGATGCTGAAGGCGTCGACCTTGCCGGTTCTGTAGGACGGGAGGAGCAGCAGGAGGAGCCGCAGGGGGCCACTCCCAACACGCCACCCCCATGAACCACGCCGCCACGAGGGGCGTCCCCGGCAAGGTCACCAAACATGGAGCCCACACGCATGGAGGAGGAGGAGGACTTGGGCGCTGGTGGCCCGCCCCCGGCGTCCGACGACGGCGGGGAGGGAACTTCTGCTGCACAGCCGAGTGCTGGTGAGTTGCCCGCTTTTCGCCTTTGCCTTTCCCTTGTGCTTTTTCTTGACTTCATTTCCCCCGTCACGGCCCAGGCCCTCCTCCAACAGATGTGGAGGACGTGGGCGCCGTCATCAAGGAGGTCGCTGAGGAGGCCGCGGTGGAGGCCGACGAGTTCGCCGCCGAGGAGGCCGCCAAGGACGCCGCCGGGGCCGCCGTGGACGAGACTGCCGAGGACGTCACCAAGGGTGCCGTCGAGGGCGCTGGCGGTGGACCTGTCGGGGAGGCCGGCAAGGCCACAACCAAGGAGGAGGCGACTGATGACCAGCCCTCTTCGTCTGCGAACCCGGACCCCGGCAAGTATCTGAAGGTGAGCGACAACCTCTTCGTCCATCTTGCCGGGGCGTCAAGCTCCCGAGCGCCCGCCGGGGAGGAAGTCTTTGACGGCGAGGTGTTCGCCGCCGCCGGGCTCGAGGTTGTCGACGAACCGAGCGCTGGTGGCGACGGCTCCCCAGAGGAGCAGCTCTTCCGGGCCATGGAGGCCAACTTCCGGAAGCTCCAGGCGCTCTACCGCGCTCGTTTGGACAAGGTTAAGTCTAGAATGGCGGCGGTGGACAAGGCGGAGGCGGACTTCCAGGCGCGCGTCGCTGAGGCGCAAACCTGGTTCCACCAGTCCCGCGAGGAGTAGAGGGCCTCCCAGGAAGATCTGGCCCAGCTCAACGTGGAGCTCACCATGAAGATGGCCGCCATCGAGAAGGCCCAGGAAGAGGCGGCGAATTCGGCTGTAGCGGCGGAGGCCGCCCGGAACCAGCATCAAGCCGCCCTCGATTCCCAGGAGGAAGACCTCTCCGAGCGTGAGGCGAAGCTTGCCACGACACTCCGCGGCAAGGATGAGGAGCTTGAGGCTCTTGTCAAGCGGCGGACTCACGAGCTGGGGCAGAGGCACAAGGAGGCACTCGATGCCCAGGCTCTGGCTCACGCCGGCAAGATACAAGAGCTGGAAGTGGAACGGGACGGGCTGAACGAGCAGGCCCTCAGGCTGTCTGACGAGAAGACCACACTCAACCGCGCCTTGACAGAGGCGCGGGGAGTGGTCATCAACAAGACTGGGGAGCTCCCCGAGGCGCAAAGCTCCATCAGAGATCTCAGGCTGAGGCTAGAGAATCTCGAGAAGTCATTGGTGGAGAGCTCGGCTCGGGAGGGGGCCTTGGCCAAGAGCCTGGAGGAGGAGAAGCAGCTGCGGGCAGACGAGGGCGCCTCCCACCAAGAATACGTGGTGGAGGAGAACAGGTGGATCAGCCGGCTGGAGGACATCGCCGGCAGGGTTACCTCACAGTTGGTCCTCATGGGGGTGCCGAACGTGAGGTATGCTCCTGAATAGAGCGGGTCCGTCAATGCCAAGCTGACCCTGTTCTTCGAGGGCGTCCTCAGTGCCTTGACTGATCTTCACTCCAACAGAACGGCCACGCTCGCTGGGGAGGCCTGGCGGCTCTGCCGGGGAGTCATGACCAAGGTCCTCACCATGGTGGCGTTCTGGAACCCCGCCCTCGACTTCGAAGCCGCGATGGATAGCTTGCCGGAGGATGCCAACCTCACGGCACTCAAGGAGCCCATCAAGCCTGTCATCAGCCGCATCGACGAAATCAAGAGGGTGGAGGGCCAGCGCCGGGATTAGATATCCCGTTCTTCTCCATCGCTTCGAGTTCATGCCCAAGACAAATTTTATCTTTAGTTAGAACCGCAGCGATGGCATGATGTAATATAACTTTGAAATATCTTCAGAATCATGCATGTTATTTTCCTGTTTGCTGCTTCCCTGTGTTTCCACCCTATGTTAACTGGGTAGGCTTGCCGGCGCGAAATACCCAAAGCGGCGTCTTGGGGACGGGTCCCCATTGGCCTGCCGGGTGAGCATGCTGCCGGGTTTGTCACCTTGCCGCTCTTAACGCAGCCACTCGAACTGTCGAGTTTGACTCGAGTTAGAGTCGAGAACTTTGTCAATTGCGGAAGGGTCTGCCACGTTGCCGCTCTCAACGCAGCCGCTCGAACTGACGAGTTTGAATCGAGTTAGAGTCGAGAGTTTTGTCAATTGCGGAAGGCTACCCTACCATTTCAACGCAGCCGTTTGAACTGTTGAGCTGACTCGAAATAGAACAAGGTGTTGCCGATCGGGAAGGGCCCCATCCGCGTGCAGGTTTCTTTTTGCACAGGGAATGACAGCTCCGAGGATAATAACTTTAAATGATAGGATAGAAATATCCAAAGTTTGATGTAACTTAGCTTTTATTTGCAGCCGCTCGAAAGCAAGTCTTCTGGCTTCCTCAAAGGGCCACGAAGACGAGAGAGCGTCGAGCCGATCACCAGAGCCGATTCTCACAACAGTGCAAGCCCCCCTACCTGGCGCGCCAAAGATGTTGGTGTATTTGGATCGACATCTATGGGATCACAAGAATCCCTACTATGGTTGTGGGGCGCGGGGTTGAGAGAAGACCGGATCTAACGATCAGGACACGGTTCCTTTACCCAGGTTCGGGCCGCAAAGATGCGTAAAACCCTACTCCTGCTTTGGTGGATTATATGTTGGTGTTCTTCAGCTAACGAGGAGCTCCAAAAGAGTCGTGAGGGGTTCCGAAAAGCCGAATCCTCCTCCTGGTCGCCTCGGGCCTCCTTTTATAGGGAAAAGGGGTTCCACAGTGGCACACAGGAGGTGGAAAGGGTATAGTAATGCAAGGTTATCCCTCGCATTATAGGACAAAGTGCATTTAATGCGCCCAGCTTAGGTGTCCTTGCTTTATCGGGGACGAGGGGAGACGCCCGTCTTGTCCGTCGCCGCTCCTCCTTGTGTCGACACGCACCCTGGCCAGCGGTGCCTGAGGTGCCATGTAGGCAGACAGGCAGCTGAGATGGCGCAACGGCGGGTCTCCATGAAGATCTATGGGATGCCACGTAGGAGCTTGTCCAGCTGGTCGGGTCGGCAGCTGCGTGGGTCAGTGGAAACCCAGTTGGTGCGGGCCTGATGGTGGCCCCGTGGGTGTCCTCGGCAAGGGCCTTGCCGGGGCCCCGCCAAGGGTCTTGCCGCGGCGCCTGTTGTCATCCCCGACAAGGTGCTTGCCGGGGGCCTTGTGGACCTTCTTGGCTGGGATCCCGCCAAGGGTCGTCGTCTTCTTATCTTGTATCTGATCTTGAAGGTCGTCAGAAAGATATGCATGCCACCACGGGGATATCTCCCGAATCCTCGCCCCATGGGTGTGGTGGACTCAAGGGTGATTCGCTCCGTAGGCGCGGGGCGAGCTGCCGCGGCAAGGGTCTTGCCGGGGCTGCCAGGGCCGGCCCCGGCAAGGATCTTGCCGGGGGAAGCCGCTTCGTCCCTTTGCTCTTCGTGGTCTTGTTCTTGGCGTCGCTCCAGTCTCCATCAAGCTTCAGTCTTGCCCCGGCTTGCCTCCCTTGCCATGCTTGGTGCGATGGCGCCGTGGCTCAGACTGCCCGTGCACAGTCATAGGGGTACAAAAAGTGTACCCCTCTTTTTGTACACCGACACGTACTGGTACCACCAGACTTTTCCAAGGACTTTATCATCTATTGCGACGCCTCGCGACAAGGACTAGGTTGCATACTCATGCAAGATCGTCAAGTGATCGCATACGCATCTCGACAATTGCGTCCACATGAGGATAACTATCCTATACATGATTTAGAGCTTGCAGCTGTAGTCTACGCACTCAAAACATGGAGACATTACCTTCTTGGTAATCGCTGTGAAATCTTCACTGATCACCAAAGTCTGAAATACATATTCACCCAACTGGATTTGAATCTCAGGCAAAGACGCTGGGTTGAGTTGCTCACAGATTATGACTTAGGAATCACTTACACCCCTGGGAAAGCCAATGTCATGGCTGACGCACTGAGTCATTAGTCTTACTGTAACAACCTGATGTTACAACTAGGGAAACCACTTCTCCACGAGGAATTTCGAAAGCTTAACCTTCACATTGTTCCTCGAGGATTCCTTTCCACCTTGGTGGAGAAACATACCCTTATGGATCAAATCATAGCTGCCCAGCAGTATGATAGAGGTATATCTCGGATCAAGGAGAACATTGCTAGCGGTATTGCTAAAAGTTTCTCTATGGATGATCGAGGTGTTGTGTACTTCAAGAACCGCTTGGTGGTACCCAAGAACCAACAACTATGGCAGTTGATCCTTAAGGAGGCTCATGAATCTCCTCTCACAATTCATCCCGGTAGTACCAAAATGTATCAGGACCTACGCCAGAGGTTCTGGTGGACTAGGATGAAGAGAGAAATTGCTCAGTTCATTGCTAATTGCGACGTTTGTCGCCGAGTTAAAGCAGAGCATCAACGGCCTGCTGGCACCCTCCAACCTTTAGCTATTCCTGAATGGAAATGGGACAAGATCACTATGGATTTCATTACCGGGTTTCCCAGGACCAGGAAAGGGAATAATGCTATTTTCGTCGTTATAGATCGCCTCTCCAAAGTAGCCCATTTCCTACCTATTCGAGAGAATATAACCGCTAGCCAGCTAGCAGACTTGTATATCTCTCGGATAGTATCACTTCATGGTGTGCCGTTGGAGATTAACTCCGACTGTGGAAGTCTTTTCACTTCACGATTTTGGGAAAGTTTCCAGAATACTATGGGGACTCATCTTTCTTTTACCACCGCCTTTCATCCTCAGTAAAGTGGTCAAGTGGATCGAGTCAATCAAATTCTGGAAGATATGCTTCGAGCCTCTGTCATCTCTTTCGGTATGGATTGGGAGAAGTGTCTTCCATTAGCCGAATTCGCTTATAACAATAGTTATCAAGCCAGTTTGGGCAAAGCTCCCTTCGAAGTTCTATATCGACGAAGATGTCAAACGCCTCTTAACTGGTCAGAAACCGGGGAAAGAGAATTCTTTGGTCTGGATATGATCCAGGAAGCAGAAGAGCGAGTTCGCATCGTTCGTGAGAAATTGAAAACAGCCCAGTCTCACCAGAAGAGCCAATATGATAGCCATCATAAGGCTGTGACTTTTGAAGTCGGCGATAAGGCTTACCTTCGGGTTACTCCTCTTAAGGGAACCCATCGCTTCGGTATCAAAGGCAAATTGGCTCCTCGTTACATCGGTCCTTTTCTCATTCTTGCCGAACGAGGAGAAGTTGCCTACCAATTGGAACTACCTCCGCACCTTTCCAAAGTTCATGATGTCTTCCACGTTTCTCAACTCAGGCGTTGCTTCTCGGATCCTATCCGCGGAGTGGACCACGAAACGCTTGATCTCCAGGACAATCTCACATATCGAGAATACCCCGTTCGTATTCTTGATCAAACCGAGCGTACCACTCGACGTCGTAATATCAAGTTTCTCAAGGTTCAATGGACACATCATTCCGAGAGTGAATCTACCTGGGAAAGAGAGGATCGTCTTCGACTTGAGTACCCCACCCTCTTTCCGGAGGAACCCGAATCTCTGAACGCGATTCCTTTGAGTGGGGGTGAGTTGTCACATCCCTAGTCAGTGCTTGCATTAGGACTAGCTAGAGTGTGCGTCATGTTTACTTTCCACTGAAACTTGAATGGGAATGACAGAAACCCCAACACCCCTCTTCTAACAACTAGGGTTTAATAAAAACTTTTCTAATGTACCCAAAATGCCCTTAAAAAATGTTCATCATCTTTGCCTTGGTCTTAAACCTCACCCGAAAATGGTGCACAAATTTCTAGGACATCCAAAGGTCTCTGGATTAATTCATATTGTAATTACAATTGGGCATTTAAATGCTATAAAATATTTTATGTGCCCAAATAATCATAAACAGAAATGTTCCATGCTGTTCTTATTATATACAGTGGGCATGACTAGTTTTATGATTTATAAAAATGTTCTAGCATTTTTATTAATTCAACAAAGTTGCAAAAGAAACAAAACAGAAAGCAAATAAAGAGAGAGAGAGAGAGAGAGAGAGAGAGAGAGACAGGGGGCAGCCCACTCACCTAGGCCACCTACCTGGCTTGGCCCAGCGCGGCCCAGCCCGCTGGCGCACGCCAGTCGTCCCCCTCCTCTCGCCAGGAGGACGGGGCGCATGGCCGCGGCGTGCACGCATGCGTCCGGCTACCTCCTGCCTGGCTGCCTGCGTCCCCCGGCGCCTCGTTGCACCTAGGCGTCGCCACGCAGCCCCTGGCCCCTCTCTCACTCTCCCCCGTGTCCTCCCCCTCCTCTATCCCTCTCCGCCGAGCTCCACCGAGCGGGATCGTCGCCGCCGTTCGCTGCCACCGCGCCCTAAGCCACCCCTCTCCTCCCCGACGCACCCATCAGCTTCGTCGCCCCGCCCTGAAGCTCCCCACTAACGCACAGGACGCCAGAAACCCCGTAGCGCCGTCCTCGCCGTCGTCTTCAACCTTCGGCACCGGAGATCGCCGCCGCCCGCCCGTACCTTCCCCAAGCCCGCGTCGACGCCCTCTGCGACCGCTGTGAGCTCCCACGTCGAACCCCCCTCTCCCCGAGCTCAATTACGTCTCGTAGCCGCCGTCGCGCAAGAACCCGAGCTCACCACCGGCGTCCTCATCGCCTTCGTCGTTCTAGTGGCCCTTAGACACGCCCGAGAGCTTCATCGTGCTCCTGACCTCACCAGGGTGCCGTTGAGCCCTTCCCCTTGCTCGCCCGTGCCCCGCAACGCCTAACCCGATGATGCCCGAGCTCCGACCGCCGCCACGAGCTCTGCTCCAGCGAGCTCCGGCCACCCTAGCTCCAGCCACCACCACCATTAGATGCGCAAGAGCTTTAGCTCGCCGTAGGACCAAACCCCGTTGCAAACTGCAGCCTGTAGCGCCGTTCCGAGCAACTCCGGCGAGTCACCACCGCGCGATTTGGTCGCTGCCGGCCAAACTCCGGCGGGCTGATGTGGCCTATTAGTTAGGAACTAATGGTGATTAGTTTAACCTCCACAGCCACTGACAGTGGGCCCCACCGCGTGGTCCAACCCAGTCAGCCCCAGTTTTGACCGGGATTAGCCCTTGTGACACTGACATGCGGGACCCACCAGTCAGGTTTGACTTGGACCAGGTCTGTTGACCTGCTGACGTTAGCATGATATCATGCTGACGCAGTAAATGATTTTCTGCGATTATTTGATTTAAAACAATTCAGGAAATTCCATAAAATGCTTTAAACTTCAAAAAATCATGCTGACGTTGGTGCTTAATGTATAGGAATCAGGATCCCATTGCTTGGCAACGAAGAATTTGCAACGCTTCAAGTGTTGGCACATTTTTTAGGGGATTCGAGTGTTGGCACAGAATAAATTAAATGAACCCTCCATGTAATGGTGATAGTTATGTATCTCAAGTGAAGCAAAAATAAGAAAATATACTCACAGGAGGAAGAACTCATATACTCCCTCCGTTCCTAAATATAAGGTGTATTAGTTTTTCAAAAAGTCAAACGTAACCTATGTTTGACCAACTTTATAGCAAAATATATAAAGATTTACAACACTAAATATATAAAATATAAAAATATACTTCACGGGCAATCTAGTGATAATGGTTTGGTAGTCTAGACATTGATATTTTGTCTATGAACTTGGTCAAAGTTAGACAAGTTTGACTTTTTGAAAAAAATAATACACCTTACATTAAGGAACGGAGGGAGTATTAGATAAAACTGTTTGATTACAATAGAGGATATTACATAAGGAACATCACCCAAATGTGATACATAATCCAAATATTTTCTTGACAGACAAACTTAAACTAAAAGCATCCATAAACATTTGTACTACTTATCTAAAACATAATCGAGGAACACCATCCAACAAGAACATCCTCCCTAAAACTTGACCAAAACTGAAATCATCCATCATTATCATCATCATCTTGCCATGCACCCGTATAGTCATCCATTTATCTTTTGAATCTACAGACAAAAAACAAAATGAACAATTAACACAATGCATTATCATGACACAATTAGTTACAGAAGGATATTAGTCATTGTATATGCCGGTATATCTCTATATGCAAACTCCAGAAATTCATCTCAACCAAGTGAGTATTGTGTACTTTCTCTAGGAAATCGCAATAGTAATTTGGTGGATTCTAACCCGTTGCACACTACATAAAAATAACAAATGTCACATCAGTTGTAACCATTTATGAATTGCAAAACTGTAGCTTGTTAGTGTCTGATTTGCGATTTAAGTTCCTATCGTCGTACAATAGAAAATCACAATTATATTGCTTTTTGACAATGCAAGGATCCTCCGCTAGCCATGGCAACATAGCAGGCATAAGTTTCTTCAAACATGGTAAAAAAGGTTAGTAAGGTTATTCTACTATGCACACGAGCCATCAACCCTTGTACGGGTTATCATATTTGTGTTTCACATTGTTAGCTGGGAATAATTATTATGGTGATCTAAAATTATTATCTTAGATCTGACATCAGTAATGGTTTCTCCGTATGCTATTTCTTTTTAGAAAAAATGAAATTAATTAGAGAGAAATTATGTATGATTGGAGGCCAGATGCCTCCCCAACCAATGATGTTGGAGAAAGGAGGTGATGCAGAATACCCCTATTACAATGCTTGGTTATATTCCACGATAAATACAAATGAAATATGTCGAATATTTTACACGATAGGATTTCTTTGATCCATCCACTATGATTTACCATGTACATTGTCTCTTTTGATGCCTAAGGTATACACTGTCAGCAACTTATAAATTCCTAGTATATACTCCCTCCGTCCCAAAATTCTCGTCTTAGATTTTTCTAGATACGGATGTATCTAACACTAAAGTGTAACTAGATACATCCGTATTTGGACAATTGTAAGACAAGAATTTTGGGACGGAGGGAGTATATACCAAAGTACACGTCAAGAAGTTTCATTATGTTATCACATGGTAGAAAGCTCCAGTACAGTCATGGGATAACATGCGAAGTTGTTGGAGAAAAAAGAGAGATGAAATCGACAGTAGAAAACTTCTTTCCATGAATTCTTATGCATGGCGCAAATAGTATTTCCGACTAGTGCTGGTAAGGCTAGAAGGATTATTATTTGAGATGGTGGCAAGCAATTTGTATTCTTGCCACTACAGGTTAACATGCATGTGCGTGCGTGCGGTAGTGCGTGCGTGTGTGTGTTGCTAGCGTTGGGTAGGAATTTAATTAATGAAGCCATGCAAATATTTTTGCTAAGATTCTACATTACCTATTAAATTATAACCACCACCGATAATTACTGTTGTGTTTGTCCTTCCTCAATGACAGCACATATATTTTCACATTCAACAAAACAAACAATGAAGAAACTAACCTTGTCAGATTGAATATGAGGTTAAATTTGTAATTGTCAAGTCCATCCTCACGTCTGCTCACATGCCACATACCAGCACTGGTACGCTCAAGTAACATTTGTTTTCTTTGAAACTTAAAAGAAACTGTGATAATTTGTGTGCTGGAAACACAATAGAACAACATTAGTTTTCTTTGATACAAATTGCATAAAATAATTATAATTTGAGATGTACCTCAAAATATTAAGAAAGCTACATAAAAAGTCTACCAAACTTAAGCATGATTAGAATTTTTATATTGTGAGCTTATGCTTTTGCGCATGCATCACACAGGCTAGTGGGACTATATACGTGTATAGTTATATTAACTGTTGGGTATAAAGAAACAACTACCATGTTGATATTAAACTAACCTTGCACCTGCAGACATGTAGACACTCGCACATAAACTCAAGCATCGCACATTCAAATTAATTAGGCTACTGTTATGCATGCAATTTAATAGACCGGGCGCTTATACTAGGGGTGGATGCAGGGTGATGCAACCAATTAGACCTCCGAGCAGATATGATTAGAAAGAGACATTGAAGTTACGCTGGTCACACCTAGATAGACTGGTGGGTGTTCTCACTTCTACAACAACTCACTGGAACATGTGAACACAGCTACATACTTCAGCTGTAACACGGAACAAAAAAGAGGATTTTCCTAATAGAAATATGACTATATGACAGAGTGACTGATCAGGCGTACTACTGGGCACGTAAGCAGAATACAACCAACCTTATTATACATTTTGTCAGTCACACAATAAATGACATCAACCAACGACTGCACAATCAAGTTTTACTTCCATGGGCTGGTGACAGGCTACTTAGCCATAACTGAAATCAATTCAATCACATCAAGAGGCTTCAGCTGGAGGCTCCCCTCCGCACCAAACCATCTATAACTCAACATGTTAGTCATTAACTCGTTATCAGGGACTAGCAAATTGTAAGTAGCAATTCCTAACTAGACTGAAGTGAAGTAGATCAAGATGTGGAAAATAAATTTGAGAAAAGAGAAGTGGTCCGGCACACCACGGCAGCGCGGTCGTGAGGGTGGTTACAGCAGCAACTCTGCCCGTAACCACAGGTCCTCGTGTGGAGGTAGTAGACGCAGTTGGTCATAAGGCAGCGGTGATGAGGGGCAGCACGCCAGGAAGCAAGGTCGTAGGGGAGTGTTGACTAGGGATGGCTCACCGGAATGGAGGATCGTAGGGGGGAAGTGGTAAGGGGCAGCGTGCAGGGATGGAGGATCACATGGATGTGGTGAGGGGCGGAACTCCGGGATGCAGGTAGGTCAGGCGCGGCGCTCCGGGATGCAGGTAGGTCGAGGGGCGACGGCCGGGATGGGAGCCTATGGGATCGAGAGGAATAGGAAACCTAGGGAAAGGCAATGACCTAGTTTAATCGTGAAAGCCAACTTAACTTGGGCCGGCCTAGACAAGAGGTTAGTGCGTTGGGCTCTTTACTTGGAGTTGTGGCCGGTGGCCAACGCATATGCTACAATGCTTATATCCGTATCTATTCTGAATTTTGCAACACACGGTTAAAACGTTGTAGAATATGTGTTGCTTTATGGGGTGTTTCCTTGTAGTGGATCTTCCTTTTGCCTCTCCTCACGACAACACGACTGGGCTTTGACGGATCGGTAATGAAGAAGCATTGGTCAACTTGGGAAGCCAGTACCCATGGCTCATTTTTCGCGGTGACGTTTGCGCCCGCGGTCTTGCATTTGGCTTCGGGTATAACCATGGTGGTGAAATACCGGTCTTCTTTTAGGACGCTCTTGGCCCATCTGACACGGAACATCGGGACCTTCTCTCCAGTGTAGCTCAGCTCCCAGATCTCCTCGATCCTTCCGTAGTATCTGTCCTTGTCATTACCGGCGTAGGATTCCATCGTTACCCCGGAGTTCTGATAACCATCGCTCTTCATGTCCTTGGCCTCGGTGTAGAATGTGTAGCCGTTGATATCGTACGCCTCATAGGTCATCAGGTTATGCTCGGCGCCCTGTGACAAGGCGAATATGAGTTGTTCTTCCACGGAAGAATCATCATGTAAAGGCTACGATAGAAGCTTCTGCTTGAACCAACGCGTGAAACATGAGTTGTGCTCTTTGATTATATCTCCGTCCGTACTCTGTTGGCCTCGGTCATTGTACGTCTTCTCAATAAAGGTTTTGTGCTGAAACACCCAAGGATCGACCACGTCTATGTGTTGTAGCGCGACTAGGTTTGCTCTTTCAAAGTCGGCGAGTCGACCCTCGAAGTCGACATGCATTTCACGGCGACCCTCACGGTGACCCCATCCAGCGAGCCTGCCGAGGTACCTGTTGACGGGAAGACCAACGGGGTTCTCGATGCCTAGATAATTCGTGCAGTAGGAGATGCACTCTTCGGTCAGAAAGCCCCTGGCTATGCTTCCCTCTGGACGTGACATGTTGCGAACGTATCCTTTGATGACACCATTCATCCTTTCGAACGGCATCATGCTGTGCAGGAACGTCGGCCCGAGTTGGATGATATCGTCCACGATATGGACCAACAGATGCACCATAACGTCGAAGAATGCGGGCGGGAAGTACATCTCAAGCTCACATAGTATCACCACGATCTCTTCCTGTAGCCTTCTGAGTTGCCTCACGCCAACAGACTTCCGAGAGATGACGTCGAAAAAGTTGCATAGGCCAAATAGGGTTTCACGGACGTGCGCGTCCATGATACCACGGATTGCAACTGGAAGTATTTGCGTCATCAACACGTGACAGTCGTGAGACTTCATCCCGCTGAACTTCAGCTTCGCCCGGTCTAGGTATCTGCTTATCTTCCCCGCGTAACCGTAAGGAAGTTGTACTCCTACGAGGTAGGTGAAAAACTGCTCGATCTCCTCCTGACTTAGAGTGAAGCACGCGGGAGGGTAGTCATTTCCGGTCTTCTTGGCCTTTTTGCCTTTGCGACGACTTTCCGTGTCCTGCTTCGCCTCATCATCATCATCATCATCATCATGATCATCATATATAGCGTGAAGCTCCTGCCTGATGCCCATTGATTTCAAGTCTGCCCTTGCTTTCGGCCCATCTTTGGTCCTCTCTGGCATGTTGAGCAGGGTACCAAGCAGACTCTCGCACATGTTCTTCGTGATATGCATTACCTCAAGGCTGTGAGGCACACGGTGGATCTTCCAGTACGGCAAGTCCCAGAAAACAGACCTCGTTTTCCATACCTTCAGCAGCGGCTCTAGCGCCTTTCTCTTCTTTCCCGGCTCTGGCGCCTTTTGCTTCTTTCCCGGCAGTGGGCAATCTTTCCAATTTTTCAACAGCTCGTCTATTTCCTCGCCGCTCCTCGTACGCGGGCGTCCTCGGGGTTCGGTTTCACCATCGAACAAATCCTTGCGTTTTCTCCACAGGTCGTCGTCGCGAAGCCACCTTCGATGTCCCATGAACACGGTTTTCGAAGACCTGGGATCTCTATCTAGCTGGCGATACATTGTGTCATCCATGCACCTGACGCATCCAGAAAATCCGTGGACCACCTGCCCCGCGACATATCCGTAACCGAGATAGTCGTGCACCGTCGTGAGCAGCGCGGCTCTCATAGGGAAATATTATTTCTTTGCGGCGTCCCACGTATTGGCTGGCGTTTTCCACAGCGTGTCTAGCTCCACTTTCAGCAGCCCCAGATACAGTTTGATGTCGTTCCCTGGTTGTTTCGGTCCTTCAATTAGCATACTCATGTGAATGTACTTCCTCTTCATGCACAACCAGGGGGGAAGGTTGTACATCCACACAAACACAGGCCAGGTGCTATGTGTGCTTCTGTGGCTGCCAAACGGATTGACTCCATCGGTGCTCGCGCCCAGCACGATGTTCCTTGGATCGTTCCCAAATTCTAGGTCTTCGAAGCTCAACGCTTGCCACTGGCTCGCATCCTTAGGGTGACTCAACATCTTGTCTTTTTTATCTATCTCCGGATCATTTGCGTCATCTTCTCGCTTCTTCTCCTCCCTATCCGCGTGCCAACGCAGGAGCTTTGCTACCTTAGGGTCCGCGAAATACTGCTGCAGACGAGGAGTGATCGGAAAGTACCACACCACTTTTCGAGGAGCTTTCTTCCTCTTCTTGTAACGAGTGACGCCACACACCGGACATATGGTAGACTCCGCGTGCTCGTCCCGATAAATGATGCAATTGTTCATGCACACATGGTATTTCACGTGCGGTAAATCCAGAGGACACACGATTTTCTTCGCCTCCACCAAACTGGTGGGGCACTTGTTCCCTTGGGAAGACGTTCGTGCCAGAATGACATGTTCTCGTCGAAGCATGCGTCGGTCATTTTGTGTTTTACCTTCATCTCCAGAGCCATGAGCGTTACTTTCAGGCGGGTATCCTCGGGCCTGCATCCTTCATACAATGGAGTAACCGCGTCTCACTCAAGTTGATCCATCTTGGCTTTCTCTCAGGCGGCAGCTCTTGCCTTATCGGTCTGCTTGAGAAGCAGCTCTTGAATATGATGGTCCTGCACCCAGCCCATCGATGGTCCAGCGTCGTCTGCTCCGTCGGCATCATCATCTTCATGATCATGCCCGTCGTCTGCTCCGGCATCTTCCTCATCATCATGTCCTGCATCTTCTACATGATGACTGTGTACAGCATCACCGTCGTGATCATCTCCTGGGGATTCTTCGTCTTCTCGCTCGCCCGAGCCGCGGTGGTTGTCTTGCTGCCCTTCCTCATTTCTTGCCCGGCCCCCATGGACGACTTCGTAGTCGTCTTCATCACCTTGCCACCGATAGCCATCCATGAAACCACGCAAGAGCAGGTGGTCCCGCACCTGCCCGGAATCCGGGTCCGCAATAAGGCTCTTCAGCTTGCATCTTTGACACGGACATCTTATCTCCGTCTCATTCTTTTGAAGCATCTCGGCCTTTGCGGACCTCAAAAACCTATTCACGATGCCTTCAGTCATCGTGCGCACCATGGTCGCCTACAGGGTAGAGCAAAACGATATTTTAGAACCAAAAAAAAAATTTGCCATGACTTTCCCTAAAAATAGGACAAAAAAGAATGCTTAATGCCAAAATTCTCACCGAAACGGAAATGAATCAACATTCCGAGAAAATATTGGCAACTATCGCATTTCAAATACTGGTACACCTCCAAACACAAACACATATGCAACACAACAAACATATGCAACACCACGAACATACATAGATCTAGCTAGGCCATAAAAAGTGCATGTGCACATTGTTGTATGGAGAACAACATAAATATAGCTTCCCCCCTTACTTACCTATCAAAACAAGGTACTTTAACCACTTAATTTGAATGAATCTATGGTGGAAATGAGGTGAAAAAGAGGAGGGACCCGAGAGGAGGAGGAGGTGGAGAGAATGAAGTGGGGGAGAAAGTGAGTGTGGGTAGGAGAGGCTGTCCAAAATATCTTGTTGCTGCCAACTTACTAATGGCGCACCCACTATAAATGCGCCATTAGTAATCAAGGTTACTAATGGCGCATTTATAGTGGGTGCGCCATTACTAGTTTTGCAAAAAAAACATACTAATGGCGCACTGTCGCACAGTGCGCCATTACTAGTTTAAACTAGTAATGGCGCACTGTGGGACAGTGCGCCATTAGTAGTTTTGTAAAAAAAAGAATAAAAAATATCATAAAAAAAGAACATTAATGGCGCACTTTACTGCTGGTGCGCCATTACTAGTTACAACTAGTAATGGCGCACTTCGTCTCGATGCGCCATTAGTATGTTTGGACAGGCGCACTAGTTCAAAAAAAAACTTTTTGATCCTAATGGCGCACGCTGGCCCTGTTGCGCCATTAGTAGTTTGAACTCTAATGGCGTATCTTAGGTTGGTGCGCCATTAGTATATACTAATGGCGCACTGCTTGTCTGGTGCGCCATTAGTATCAATTCCATCTATAGCCCTTTTCCTAGTAGTGAGGTGATAAACCTGGACGAGAGACTTGTGTGGTTAGTCAGGTCGTGGCCGACACCCTCGCTGGGCATCCGCTTGAAGGTTGCCGAGTACATGTCGAGTAAACAGTGATAAGTGGTGGAAGCGTGTGTGAAGAAGTACACCCCTGCAGGGTTACTAATCTATTTGAATAGCCGTTGTTCGCGGTACGGACTACTTGGTTACTTATACAGTTCATAGACAAGTTGATGGATACTGCTAAAAGCCTCAAGACAAGTGTGAGTGCCGTGGATGGCCCTTCCGTAGGATGACGGAAGAGGATCCACGGTAATGTATTGTCGTGGTGAATGGAGGACTCGTGTACGTAGTATTATCTTGCAATCTGTTGGGAGTCGTAGTATAGTGTGCCAAGAGTGAAAGTGCAACTAATCCCTGGGTGGTTTTGGCAATTAATAACAACATATATATCATTGAACTAATAGCTACTTGAGAATCATTTCAGAGAAGTTCAGTGATATGGGTATGGCAATGACTGAAGAAGTGGACCCCTCAAAATGCTAAGGCAAGCATTGGCAAAAGCTCAAGACTCCATTTTTGGTTTAGTGATCCAAGATCACATTGAGTCCATAGGAAAAGCCAATACTATTAAAAGGGGATGAGGTTGTGTTGATGATCTGGTTGCTCAAGTGCTTAGTGATATATCTCCTTCAACTATGAGCAACTTTCACTACAATACACACTCATAAGTAATCTCGGACAAACCGATTTTCCAAACTCAGTCCCACCGAGATGAACCACCTCAGCCATAAGCCAAACCCTAGAAAAATCGGTCAATCCGAGTTTGAGTTCGGTCTCACCGAAATACGGGCTGCCAACCTTCTGTAACCGTTTGTCATCATTTCGGAATAACCGAGTTGATGATTTCGGTCTCACCGAAACTGGCAAGTTCCTATCTTGACTCAAATCGGACAAACCGAGATGGTATTTTCGGTCCCACCGAAAACCCCAACGTTCACTATATTTGAACTTTCGGTCTGAACGAGTTTCAACTTCGGTCTCATCGAGATTGCTCAATTATGTATGTAACGGTTGGATTTTGTGTGGAGGCTATATATACCCCTCCACCCCCTCTTCATTCGTGGAGAGAGCCATCAGAAAGAACTACCACTCCTACCTTACACTTTCTGAGAAGAGAACTACCTACCCTTGTGTTGAGATCAAGTTGCTCCATTCCTACCATATGAAACTTGATTTCTAACCTTCCCAAGTTGCTTTCCACTCAATCCTTTCTTCCACCACAGCCATAGCAGTGAGGAGAGTTGAGTGTTGGGGAGATTATCATTTGAAGCACAAGAGCAAGGAGTTCATCATCATCTACAACATCTATTACCTTTTGGAGGGTGGTGCCTCCTAGATTGGTTAGGTGTCGCTTGGGAGCCTCCGTCATCGAGATGTGGAGTTGAACCAAGAAGTTTGTAAGGGCAAGGAGATCGCCTACTTCGTGAAGATCTGCCCCGAGTAAGGCTAGCCCTCCGTGGGCGTAGGCCATGATGGAATAGACAAGGTTGCTTCTTCGTGGACCCTTCGTGGGTGGAGCCCTCCGTGGACTCGCGCAGCCGTTACCCTCCGTGGGTTGAAGTCTCCATCAACGTGGATGTACGATAGCACCACCTATCGGAACCACGGGAAAAATCACCGCGTCTCCAAATTGCGTTTGCTCTTCTCCACCTCTATTTACTACATGTGCAATTTACTTTCCGCTGCTTATACTCTAGAATTGCATGTGTAGGGTGATGCTTGACTTGATCATAATTGTGAATCTGCCAAAAACTGTTCTTGATCAAAAGGCAGAATTTTTATATTTACAAGTAGTCTAATCACCCCCCCTCTAGACATACTTTCGATCCTACAAGTGGTATCAGAGCTTTGGTCTCCATTGTATTGGTTCCATTGCATTGGACTCCATAAGCTTGGTTTCACAACCTAGGAGAGTATGGCGTCTAGTGAGGGTAATTATCGTAGAGGTCCTTACTTTGATGGTACAAATTTTGCTAGTTGGAAGCATAAAATGAAAATGCATATTCTTGGTCATAACCCAGCCGCATGGGGCATTATTTGTGTTGGTATGCAAGGTGAATTCTTCGAGGAAGGAAAAGTTCCGGATCGCGAAGCTACACCGGAAGAGTTGCGGATGTTGCAAAACAATGCTCAAGCTTGTGACATTCTCTTCAATGCTTTGTGTCCCAAGGAGTTCAACAAAATCAGCCGTCTTGAGAATGCTAAAGAGATTTGGGATACTTTGGTTGAAATGCACGAAGGTACTGAGTCTGTGAAGGAATCAAAGCTAGATATTCTTCAAGGTCAACTTGACAAGTTCAAGATGAAGGATGGTGAAGGAGTCGCTGAAATGTACTCTAGGCTTGCTATCATCACAAATGAGATTGCCGGCTTAGGAAGCGAAGAAATGACCGACCGATTCATCATTAAGAAGATTCTCAGAGCTTTGGATGGAAAGTATGACACCGTGTGCACTTTGATCCAAATGATGCCAAACTACAAGACTCTCAAGCCAACTGAAGTCATTGGAAGAATTGTTGCTCATGAGATGACGCTTAAGGATAAGGAAGAGCTTCACAACAAGTCAAGTGGTGCTTACAAAGCTACAAGTGATGCTCCCACAACCTCAAGTGACAAGTTAATTTCCAATGAAGAGATAAGCCTAATGGTTAAGAACTTCAACAAATTCTACAAGAATAGAGGCAAAGAGAGAAGCTCAAAGTCTAGATCATATGATGAAAAGAGATCTTCTAGTCGTGATCGAAACTGCTACAATTGTGGAAGACCCGGACACTTCTCAAATGAGTGTGCGGCTCCCCACAAGAGAAGAGAAGAATCTCCAAGAAAAAGATCAAGAGATGAGTCACCTCGGAAAGAGAGAAGGAGTAGAGATGATCGTTATGAACGAAGACCCTCTCGGAGAAACAAGGATTCGGAGAGGAAAGACAAGTCATCAAGGAGCTACACAAGAAGAAGACATCAAGCTCATGTAGGTGAATGGGTCTCCGGCTCCGACTCCGACAATCAATCCGATGGAAGCTATCACTCCGACTCCGACTACAGTCAAGATGAAGGTCTTGCCGGTCTTGCACTCGTATCCTCCAAATCCAACTCCTACGACTTATTTGATTCACCAAATGAGGGAATTGGAAGATGCTTCATGGCTAAAGGCCCCAAGGTATCACACCCTGAATTCATTGACTTCAATAGTGATGAGGATGACTTGCTTGGTGAAGATGAGCTCTTGCATGATTAATCTAGTGAGCTTAGTAACGATGAAAATGCTAGTAGTCTTTATAGTCGAGAAGAGTCGAATGACAATGCTATGAAGGAGATTGAGCGTCTAACTAAAGAACTAAACACTCTTAAGTTAGCTCATGAAACAACTCAAGAAGATCATAGAGAGCTCCTAAGATCTCACGAGAAGCTACGCTTCGAGAAGCTCACTCTAGAGCAAGAACATGAGTTTCTAAAAGCGATCAATGACGATCTTCGAAAGAAGAGTTCTTCATATCTTGCCAAACGACTTCTCTTGTCTAATTTCTTGCCACCTATTAAGACTAAGCATGACAAGCATAAGAAAAATTCTTCCTCTAGTAGTAACAATAAGCATGTTAAATCTAATGTTGTTACTTCTAGTAGTTCTCTTGATTCCACTAACAATGTTTCAAGCCAAGTTACACTTGAGCAAGAAAATAGCCTATTGAAGGAAATCATAGAGAAAGGTGTCTACAAGAGTCTTGCCGGAAGCAAGAACTTTGAGGAAATTGTTCGCAAACAAGGAAGACACCGGAAGAATCAAGGAATTGGTTTTGAGCGAAAGTTCAACGCCGATGGTGTTGAGTGGGAAGAAGGTCAATACCCTACTCCACAGTTTGTTTCTCAAAAGGAGAAGTATGATCCTACTTCTTCCAATGTGGAACAAGCTCTAGATGACCTTCCACCACAAGACCACAAGCTAAAAGCCAAGGACAAGCTTCAAGAGGAGATTGATGCATTCATTGAAGCACCTCAAGCCATGGTCAAGTGGGTTCCCAAGGACACATCAAGTTCTACTTCGTCAAGCTCAACTACAACCCCAAGGATTCCCATCAAGATGATGTGGATCCCGAAGAAGAAGAACTAGAAGGTTCTTGAGGGTGACTCCGCCAACATACTTCACTCATATTCATTTTGGCAACTTGTGCAATCAACTTCCACATCATGCACTAGTTCATGGAGTCACAAACCCTCTTGTTGGTAAGTCAAGGGACAAGGTAATCATTGCTTTCATGGACATCATCTTTTGTGAACTTCAATCTATGTCCATGGATATCCTTGTTTGTTCCTTGTGGGACTAACCCATGTAGGTATTGAAAGTGCCCTAATCCAAAGGATAGCTCCCAACTCTTGATGATCTACATCAACATTGAGCATCCACATCTTCAACATCTACATGAAGTCTTCTACGACAACCCAAGGTTAGTTTGACCCTTTAAAAGGGGTTCTCACATCTAGGGGGAGCTTTGCTCTAAAAATGAGCTAAAGCATCTTCAAATGATGTGAACACATCAATGCTTTATGTAAAAGTGGTAACCCCACTTGTGCTTAAACGATGAGTATGACCTATGATCAAATGTTCTCATTTGGCTCCTAAGTCAAAATACTCATATATAGATGACCTAGTCATCGACAAATTGTGTGCTAGTAGCTAGAGTGTTGGTTGTGCATGTTTGACACATATTTCATTTGCTATCTTATTGTGTGAGCATGTTGAATGCATGATTTTATCCATTCGTGGACATCCATTTGTTGTTTTGGTTGTTTTGTTTTTTTGGCCAAATGGATGGACAAGAATGCCTAAGTACCTCCCCTAGCTATCTATGCTTTCTTGTCTCAAATTCTATTCATGCTTATATCACAAACTATGAACAAGTCATTTTCGGACCCTCTGAGTGAGGAGCACTCGGAGCCACCGATCCGTCTAAGGCTGACTTCCAAAACCTTCTAAGTAATTTTCGGACAGACCAACTTCTCCCACTCGGTCAAACCGAAAAGCACTTAGACTGATATAGGTTTCATCTCGGTGAAACCGAGTTCTAAATCTCGGCGTGACCGATATGCGTAACTGCATAGCAGTTATCCATCTCGGTGTCACCGAGTTTTTCAACTCGGTCCCACCGACAGCAAGGGGATATAAATACTGAGGGCAGCGCGCGATTATTCCTTCAAACGTTTTCGCCCCCAAGTCCCCTGCTGCCGTCGCCCTGATCTCCGGATCGTCGCCGTCGTCGCCTGTGCGCCCTCGCCGCAGGTCTCCGCCGCCGTCAACGGTTTTCTCCTCCGCGCCGTTGCCGCCGTAGAGGGACTCCACCAAGTTAGGGTGAGTCTCGATCCCTCTCGTGCTTCCCATCTGATTCATTGCACGATTGGTTTGCCCTACATCTGGCCACGATTGAAAATTCCTTAACACCAGATCGGTTCTAGTTTCGAGTAAAATTCTTAGGTTTAGGTTTCCACGGAACACATCTCGGTGAAACCGAATTTAAATTTTCGGTGTGACCGATTCGGCCTCTGGCCATTGCACTGCACTTTCGGTCTAACCGAGTCGTGCAAATCGGTGTGACCGAAGTACAGTTTAGTGAAACCCTAGTTTATCGGCAGGACCGAAACCCATTTCGGTCTGACCGAAAGTGGTGTGTTAAGTTTCTGTTATACACTTCAGATTCACCGAAACTGAAAATCGGTTTGACCGAAATGCATTCTGTGAAAACTTAAAACTAAGATTTGAACTCATTTTTTTGCAAAAACTTCTGCAGTTTGTGATAACTCTTCTACTCTGCCTATACCTTATCTATTCACAGGTTGTCAGCCATGTCAGATGCCAGTGACAGCCAGAACAGGTCAGAGTCACCTTTTGCAGAGATTCCTGAGGCAGATACTAGTCCTGAGGCTAGTAGCCCTATTGATGATGGTGAGAGGAGTACACCTAGTGGCTTGCCTCCTGCAGCCACCAGAACTAGAAAGGAGAGGAACTCAGATGATGAAGATTCTGATTTCGTAGCTGAGGAAGAAGTGTCCTCCAAGCCTAAGAGAAAAGTTGTTGCCAAAGAGCACCAAGGGCATCAGTCAAAGAAAGGCACCAGCAAGGTCAAAGCAATCAGCTGTTGCCAAGAAGCTGAACTTGGAAGAGCCAGCTCCAAGTAAAGTGAAGAAAACTTCCAAGAGGAAGAGAGTTGTGTATGCTGAACCTCATGCAGATGCAGCAGTGGATGAAGAAGAAGAAGAAGCACCCCAGCCTCCTCCTCAGAAGGCTAAGCTCATGGGTGATGCTATTAGGGCTGGAGCCACTTCAAAGCCCAAGAAGCCTGCTCAAGCTAAGGCAGCTCCAGCAAAGCCTTCTGCCAAGCCCAAGAGGACTACCAGGAACATTCCAGCCTCTGAGAAGAACAAAGGTGAGGTGCCACCGTCTGAGTCTGAAGAAGAACATGTGTTGCTGAAGCTCCGTCCAAAATTGCCACTCCACAACGATGCTCATCCTCAAGCCGAGGATATGAAGGCAAGGAAAGATAGAGGTCTCAGGCTATGGAGACAATCTGATCCATATGCCGTGAGGAGAAGGACTGCTGTGGACCCCAGATTTCACACCAGAGAGCAGCAGGACTTCTATGAGACTGTGCTGATGGACAAGAAGCCTATTGTTGCAGACACCAGGTACGTTGACTGGAAGTACATTGACAGTGAAGAGCACAGAGACTTCTTTCCCCATGTGCATGAGAGCTTCACTGCATGTGGAGTTGCTGAGTTTGTGGGTCAGAAGCTGACAGACTGGAACGACGAGATGATTATGCAGTTCTATGCCACAGCCCACTTCTATCCTGATGGGAAGATCACCTGGATGACTGAAGGTCAAAGGTTTTCTTCGTCTGTTGAAGAATGGGCAGAACTTCTGATTGCTCCAGTGCAAAGAGAGGACGACATTGATGTCTATGGGATTCCTAAGAAGTACCATGATTCCATGAAGAACATGTACAAGGAGATCCCCGCAGCAGATTTGGAAGTGTGGAAGCTTGGCTCAGTGTACTATCTCCAGGCAGGTCTTCATACCACTAACACTATTTTGAGGCATACCTTGATGCCCAAGTCTGGAGATCATCGCATGATTAGAGGCTATTCTATCAACATGCTGCACATACTTGATGAGAAGGCACCTTTCAAGGTGATGGACTTAATGGTAGAGACCATTAAGAGGACTGCAGCTGACCAGAAGAGGTCATGTGGATTTGCCCCGCATATTCAGATGCTTATCAATGCCAAGTTTGGCACGGGCAAATTCATGTTGGATAGGAAGCACTTACCACTGCAGCCAGAGCATGAAGATAATGTTGTTGTGATGGACGAGGAGGATCCAACTTCGGTTGAAGGTCAAGCCAAGATTGAAGCTGCTAAGAAAGCCAAAGCTGATAAAGAGGCAGCAGCAGCAGCAGCTAAACCAAAGAGCTTCGGAGAGCAGATTCTTGAAGCTACCCAGAGGATTGAACAACGCCTGGCCAGCATTGAACAATCTCAGGAGAGCCTAGAGAGGATTGTTGACGACAAGATCCACGCTCTGGACGTGAAGCTGACTGAGATTCAGGTGACCGTCAACAAGCTTGAGGCTGACATGGAGGAAGCTAGGCAGGACAGGGCAGAGCTCGTGCAGGATGACCTAGTCCAGGACTCTCATCGCCAGACTGCTCCGGTTCCCAGAGGATCCCGATCAGCTGCTATTCCAGTGACTGACTCCAGGACTACCACTTCAGCACCTCCTACAGCTCCAGCAGTCACTCCAGCCATAGCTCCAGTATCCACTCCTCCAGCGCAGACATCAGCTAAAGTCTTCGCCGATGCTGTCATATCTACTCCGACATCTACCCAGACAGGAGCCGCCAGCAGAGCCCACAGTGACGTTTAGCTCTATGCTTTTTCAAACTTTTTGGTAACTTGTTGCCAAAGGGGGAGAAATTGTATAGATCATAGGGCTTCGAGAGAGAGAGTGCTCTTTCGTTCTTTTGCGGTTTCTTTGAGATACTTTTGGTACTTTTGGTTCTTGAAACTTTCAGTGTGCTTGATACTACGTTTGATGCTACCTTAATGAGTGCTTAGTCGTACTATGCTTTAATGTGTGCTTAATGCTTATCATATGCTACTCCTATCTTGTATGGCTATTTACTCTTGTCTTGGTGTTTGGGTGCATGTTATTCATTCTTATCATTTTGTGCACTCCACCAAGATGTATGTGACTTGGAAGAGTGACCCATGATCCTAATCGATTGTGCATTTGCATTCAAACGAAAATTTTAAATAATGCACAAATTTAGGGGGAGCTCTTGCTTATCACATACTTCTCAAAGCGACGATATTATTCATTGATTATATCCTTTGTCGAAGCTTTGATCTATATGTTGTCATCAATTACCAAAAAGGGGGAGATTGAAAGTGCAACTAATCCCCGGGTGGTTTTGGCAATTAATAACAACATATATATCATTGAACTAATAGCTACTTGAGAATCATTTCAGAGAAGTTCAGTGATATGGGTATGGCAATGACTGAAGAAGTGGACCCCTCAAAATGCTAAGGCAAGCATTGGCAAAAGCTCAAGACTCCATTTTTGGTATAGTGATCCAAGATCACATTGAGTCCATAGGAAAAGCCAATACTATTAAAAGGGGATGAGGTTGTGTTGATGATCTGGTTGCTCAAGTGCTTAGTGATATATCTCCTTCAACTATCAGCAACTTTCACTACAATACACACTCATAAGTAATCTCGGACAAACCGATTTTCCAAACTCAGTCCCACCGAGATGAACCACCTCAGCCATAAGCCAAACCCTAGAAAAATCGGTCAATCCGAGTTTGAGTTCGGTCTTACCGAAATACGGGCTGCCAACCTTCTGTAACCGTTTGTCATCATTTTGGAATAACCGAGTTGATGATTTCGGTCTCAGCGAAACTGGCAAGTTCCTATCTTGACTCAAATCGGACAAACCGAGATGGTATTTTCGGTCCCACCGAAAACCCCAACGTTCACTATATTTGAACTTTCGGTCTGACCGAGTTTCAACTTCGGTCTCACCGAGATTGCTCAATTATATGTGTAACGGTTGGATTTTGTGTGGAGGCTATATATACCCCTCCACCCCCTCTTCATTCGTGGAGAGAGCCATCAGAAAGAACTACCACTCCTACCTTACACTTTCTGAGAAGAGAACTACCTACCCTTGTGTTGAGATCAAGTTGCTCCATTCCTACCATATGAAACTTGATTTCTAACCTTCCCAAGTTGCTTTCCACTCAATCCTTTCTTCCACCACAGCCATATCAGTGAGGAGAGTTGAGTGTTGGGGAGATTATCATTTGAAGCACAAGAGCAAGGAGTTCATCATCATCTACAACATCTATTACCTTTTGGAGGGTGGTGCCTCCTAGATTGGTTAGGTGTCGCTTGGGAGCCTCCGTCATCGAGATGTGGAGTTGAACCAAGAAGTTTGTAAGGGCAAGGAGAACGCCTACTTCGTGAAGATCTACCCCGAGTAAGGCTAGCCCTCCGTGGGCGTAGGCCATGATGGAATAGACAAGGTTGCTTCTTCGTGGACCCTTCGTGGGTGGAGCCCTCCGTGGACTCGCGCAGCCGTTACCCTCCGTGGGTTGAAGTCTCCATCAACGTGGATGTACGATAGCACCACCTATCGGAACCACGGGAAAAATCACCGCGTCTCCAAATTGCGTTTGCTCTTCTCCACCTCTATTTACTACATGTGCAATTTACTTTCCGCTGCTTATACTCTAGAATTGCATGTGTAGGGTGATGCTTGACTTGATCATAATTGTGAATCTGCCAAAAACTGTTCTTGATCAAAAGGCAGAATTTTTATATTTACAAGTAGTCTAATCACCCCTTCTCTAGACATACTTTCGATCCTACAAAGAGTCAAAGCTGGCTTGCTGCTATGAACTCCACTACCCTTGTTGATAATGATGCATGTATGATAGGTTCTGTTGTAAGACTTGCTGAGTACCTTTGTACTCATGTTTGCTTAATAACTGTTGTAGAGGAGAACCCTGCACCTTCTGATGGGTTTTACATAGACGTTGACGTCGACGAGTAGCTTGCTACCCAGACGAAGATCCTGAGCTTGTGAAGGGCCTTGTAGATAGTCAGGCTTCATCAAGCCTGTTTTATTTCCAAGTTGTCTGTACTTAGACATGTTAGCTTCCGCTTGTTCTTGTATGATTGTATGACTTGAGTGTTGGGTCATGTGACCCCTACCTGTATGGATATGTTATGTATGGCTCTTCGGAGCCTCTTAAATAAAGTACTTTGAGTCGTAGAGTTCTGTTGTGATGCAATGTTGTATTTGCACATATTGAGCATATTGTGTGTATGATTGAAATGCTTGGTATGTGTGGGATCCGACACCTAGTTGTTTTTCTTTGGTAGCCTATCTTACAGGGAAATGCCTCCTAGTGCTTCCACTGAGCCTTGGTAGCTTGCTACTGCTCGGAACACGTAGGCTGGCCGGTGATACGTCGAAAACGTATCTATAATTTCTGCTTGCTCCATGCCTCTTTTGTGTGATATTGCTATGATATTTATGAACTTCCATACACTTTTGATCATATTTGGACTAACCTATTAACTCAGTGCACCCCAGTGCCAGTTTATGTTTTCTGCTGTTTTTGTATTTCAGGTTTTCCCATTACGTAAATTGCCAGAAAAATCCCGGGAAAAATATATAAAAAATCTGCCTTCCGGAAACTTCCATGCGGCCAAAGTAGGGCCAGAGGGGGGCCACCAGGGCTCCAGGCGGCCAGAGGGGGCGGCCCCCCTCCTGGCCGCGCCGCCAGGACGCCTGGGCCCCCCTAGCCTCTTCTGACGCCCCCCTTTGGCATATATTTACACCGCGTCCCGAAACCCTCGAGGACGGAACCCTTTTTCGAGATCTCATCTATGTTCCGCCGCCGCCGCGCTTCCAAGATCGGGAGCACCAGGAGAACTCTTCCCGGCACCCTGCCGGAGGGGAGGATCACCACCGGGAGCTTCTCCACCACCATGGACGCCTCCCGGATGAGTTGTGAGTAGTCTCCCTTGGACCATGGGTCCATGACCAGTAGCTATGTGATGTTCTCCTCCCCTCTTTGCTCTTCACTGATTAGACCTCGTGAGCTGCCCTACATGATCGAGGCACATATGTAATCCTTATGTTGTTGCTATGATGAGTTTGCTGGGATCCGATGGATTATGAGATTATGTTCAGATTGTGTTTGAGTAATATATTTTATTCGCCTCTTTCATATTTATGTTCTTGAGTAATTCTTGCATGTTCTCCGTTGCTGTTTATTGCTTTGGCCAAGTAGTAGGTAGTAACTCCAAGAGGGAACGTTATGCTTGATTGTGGGTTCATGCCCCTCGATGACTAGCTTGAGTGACAGAAACATGAGTATAGGGGATGTGCTATTGCCACAAGGGGGGAAACAACGGTGCTTGTACTTGCGGGTGCAAGGATTGTTTACTTTACGCAAAGTTCTTTTAATGCAGTTGTCTGTTGCTTTGAGTTTACACTATGGGTGGGACTCGCAACTTAATACCAGCGAGATGTTCTGGATAGATATCTCAAGGTCGATGATTAGTAGTAGATGCAGATGGATTTCGGTCTACTTGCCTTGGCGTACCGCCCATGCTTTTGAGCCTCTACCTTTCTTTGCAGCATAGTTAGCATTGGTTTGCGCACATAATCCTGTCAATTGCCCAGCTATAATTCGTTTACCTTGCTTAGCTGTTTTATCGTCTTTTGGGAGAGAGACATCACTAGTGAACATCATGGGACCCCGGTCCATATTACCATCACTGATCACAACCGCTATTTACATTCTGTTCTTATTTACTAGTTGCAGTCATACCTATCACTATTATCTCTTGTGTTTGATCCTTTGTAAACGAGTAGGCCGGAGGGATTGACAACCTCTCTGTACTCGTTGGGAGCAAAGTTATTTGTATTTGTGTGCAGGTCCTGTCAATCGCTAAGTTGCGCCGCTAGCAGTTGACACCTTCTTGTTGACCCTCAGAGTCTCAGGGGATTCGATCCTTGGTATCTTTGCCAAGGGAAAACTACCGCTACACTGCATCTCAAATCTTCCACTTGGGGTAACCAACGAGGGGCGAGAAGCCATCAAGCAAAGTTTTCTGGCGACGTTGCCGGGGACTCCACTCTTCAAGATAGGGGAGTTGCACGCTATCTTTTACCTTTACTTTTTAGTCTTGTTAGTTTACCTTTCAGTTTTTGCTTTAGTTCCCTTTATCAAAAATCACAAAAATAGTTATCTTGCTTGCTTGCTGCTATGGGTTCCATCGAGAACACCAAGTTGTGTGACTTCACTAGTCATAACAACGATGACTTTATCTGCACGCCTATTACTACACCTGCCACTTCAGCACCTTCTTATGAAATTAAACCTGCTTTACTGAACCTAGTTATGAAAGATCAATTCTCCGGTGCTGGAGATGATGCTGCTTTACGCTTAAACAATTTTGTTGAACTCTGTGATATGCAAAAGTACCAAGAAATAGATGGTAATATTGTTAAGCTTAAACTTTTTCCTTTCTCCTTGAGAGGAGGAGCTAAAATTTGGTTTCAATCTTTGCCTAGAAATAGCATAGATTCTTGGGACAAGTGCAAGGATGCCTTTATTGGGAAGTACTATCCACCTGCTAAAATTATCCAACTAAGGAGTAACATAATGAATTTCAAACAATTGAATAATGAACACGTTGCCCAATCTTGGGAATGCATGAAATCTCTTGTCAAGAACTGCCCTACTCATGGTTTGACTACTTGGATGGTTATCCAAACTTTTTATGCAGGCTTGAACTTTACCTCGCGGAACTTGTTAGATTCGGCCACGGGAGGAACCTTTATGTCAACTACACTTGGTGCTTCCAGGAAGCTTCTCGATGAGATGATGACCAATTATTCCCAATGGCACACCGAACGCGCTCCAACACATAGGAAGGCAAACTCTGTCGAGGAGATTTCCTCCCTAAATGAAAAAGTTGACTTGATCATGTCTCTACTTTCCAAGCAATCTTCTGTTGATCCTCGTGATGTTCCTTTAAATTCTTTGATTGCTCAAGAACAAGTAGATGTGAACTTTATCTCTAGAAACAATTTTAATAATAATGCTTATAGGAGTAATTTTGGTAACAATCCTAGACCGTTCCCCTCTAATTCCTATGGGAACAACCATGCTTATCCTAGCACCAAGAACTCCACTTCTTAACTAGAGATTATGCTTAAAGATTTCATCACTACCCAAAAAGCCTTCAATAAGAGTGTATCAGAAAAACTAGCCAAACTAGATGATCTCTCTTCGAAGGTAGACAATTTAGCCCATGAGGTAGAGTTGCTTAAAATTAGAACTTCCCCTCTTGAGGAGAGGAAGACCACTCCTATGAATGCTATTCAAGTGCAAATTAATGAAAACATTAGGATGTTGGCTAAACTTAAAGAGAGATGGGCTAGAGAAAAGGAGGAAGAAGATAGAATTAAGAACCTTCCTACCCACCACACTGTCATTACTATCCAAGTTGTTGAGGATATCCAAACTCTTAGCACCCAATGCACTCCTGGTCCCATTGCACCTATTAATGGTGATGCTATGACCATAGAAACTACCAAACAAGTGAGCCTAAAGGACACCACTACCACTTTACTTGATAGTAGTGACCTTGATTTTGATAATTGCACCCTTTCTGAAGTTATTGATTTCCTTCACAAGATGTCTAGAGATCCCCGCACTAGCACACTTAATCTTGCCTTCACAGAGCATATCACTAATGCTCTCATCAAATCTAGGGAGGAGAAACTTAGGGTAGAAGCCTCCATACCTAGAAAGCTAGAAGATGGTTGGGATCCTATGATTAAAATTAAGTTGAATAACTTCTCTTGCTATGCTTTATGTGATGTTGGAGCTAGTACCTCCGTTATGCCCAAAAGAATATATGATATGCTTAAATTGAAACCTTTTGATTCTTGTTCTTTTGGTGTTCGCCTTGTTGATTCTTCCATAAAGAAACCCTTGGGGAGGATCGACGATGTTCTTATCATTGTCAATGACAATTATGTTCCCGTTGATTTTACTATTATGGATATTGAATGTGAACCTTCTTGTCCAATTATTTTGGGACGTCCTTTTCTTCACACCGTTGGTGCTATCATTGACATGAAAGAGGGGAATATAAAATTCCAATTTCCTCTCAAGAAAGGGATGGAACACTTCCCTAGAAAGAAGATTAAGTTACCTTTTGAGTTCGTTATACGGGCTAGCTATTCTTTTACTCTTGATAAAACTTGATCTCTTTGCATTATGCCTAGCTTAAAGCATAAAAGAAAGCGCTTTTGGGAGGCAGCCCAATGAATAAAATTTTATTTTTCTTTTGTTGTGTCTTGATGTTTGTTACTAGAGTAGCATCATCATTGTATCTTTACTTTTCAGCTTTGTGCCAAGTTTAGCCTCTGATTGCAAGAAAGTTCAAAAGTTGTGACGTGCTGTCCAGGAAACAGATTCTATCCTTGGACAGAAAAATTCGTATAAAATCACCAGATCATCTTTTTGGTCTTAATATTTTCGACAGCGTGCTGTATACAATTGGCTTTCGGGCGTCTATTCTGAGTTTTTTTATTTGAGTTGCAGAAGTGTCCCGAATAAATTATTTACTACCTGCTGGTCTGTTTTTCACAGATTCTGTCCTGTTTTGCCTTTTCTACGTTTTGCAAACCTTAAGCTTGCTTTTTCTTTGCAAAAACCTTTTGGCAATCTTGAGAAACAGTAGACCTTCAAGATTATCCTTATTTCCAGCAAGGAAAAATTATTTTATTATGGGTACTAACCTCGCTAATCAGATTATGATGAGTTATGTATGAAGGGAGTTTTCAAGTGTGCGAGGGAAGATGATAAAAAGATTCAGGAGTGTCAAACGCTCAAGCTTGGGGATGCCCCCGTGCACCCCCTAGAAATATTCAAGAAGACTCAAGCGTCTAAGCTTGGGGATGCCCCCGTGCATCCCCTTCTCCATCAACAATTATCAGTTCGTCTTTCGTTCCACTATATTTGAATCACTTCATGTGTTATGTGCTATGCTTGGAGCGTCTTGCTTTTAGTTTCCTTTTTAGTTTTCTTTAGCTTTGCTTGCTGTTCATAACGAGTTGGAACTCAGGTTTCTTTGTGTGGGAGAGAAACACGCTCCACTTCAACCTAGAACATAACATAGGATTTTCATGTTTATCTTTGTTGTGTATGTTCTTTGTCTTTCAATAGCTACTATCATGTTCAGCTCTTAGTTTTCATGCTTTACTTTTTAAAGAGCTTTTGTTTAGTTGGTCGCTGGAACTCTCTTGAGTTATCATGCTTATCTTGTTAAGAGAGTTGGCTTCTGTTGCACTGGTTGATATGTCTATGATAAAAATGCTATGTGCATAATGGTGCTTAGTAGTTCATGTTTCCTTATGGTTACTCTCAAATAGCTAGGGGTTTTTTAATGTGTTATTGAAGTACCAACATGATATGTTTGCCTATGATGTGGTATGGTTTAGTGATATCTTCCTTCAAGAATTTATTTTGATTGACTTGGCATATGCTCACACATATTTAAGACTGTAAAGAAAGTCTATCAAGCCTTGATGATCTTTAATTTCTGAGTAGCGATATAACTTCCATGCCCGATTCAATGTTGCTTTGTCGCTCTGCATGATTATGGCCGTCATTGCTCTCTTAGTTGGTCGCTCCCAGTTTTTTGCTAACCTTCGCCTGTACTAAGCGGACTGACTGCTTCCTTTAAACCAGTTATGCCATATGAGTCCACCATACCTTCCTATACATGGTATTTACCTGCCATTCCTAACGAAGACTTTCGTGTACCATCTCGAAATTAATCAAAAAAACATTTCTCTTTTGTGCCTCTGTTTTAGCTCATGAGGAAGTAGTAGTTAATTCATGATCTTTTTAAGTTGGACAAGCTTCACCCCGGGATTGCATGTATAATGTGCAAACCCCTAATACGAGAAGGAACTGGCAAAGAGTGCGCCCGGCTCATTAAAAAATATACAACAAACAGACCGTACTTCATGCTTTGTTCATGAGAAATCAGAAAACTTTGGCAGTGATAAACAAAGGAGATTAAGAGGATGTGATCGTCCTCGTGCGGGAGCCGTTCCTCGAAACTTGTCCAGCTCGAGAAGTAATTGAGTTATCTACTAGCATTCGTTGACGAAATATGCATCTCTAAAAAACAATAATTTTTACTTCTGTTTTTAAAACCAAGAGCTCTCGTACATGTTTAGTTTTTTTTTCCGACCACGGGTTTTCAACCTTGCGAACAAAAGCCACGGTTCGAGAGTCTCCACCTTCTTTCTTTAAAGCACCAACTATTGAGAGCATGATTGTCATTCTGAGTGTAATGTGCATTGTCCCAAAGTACCATTGTCTTTTGCATGATTATGTTATCGTTTATTCTGAAATCATTGTATCTAGTCGTCACTTAAACCTTGGAGGTGCCCCTGCATTTATGTTTTGCTTCACTAAAGGGGGCAAGCAAGATATCACTTTGTCATGTTCTCACACCATGCTCACTACAAATCTATTGAGTGTTTCAGTATCATATTGTAAAACTTTCAGTTCTTTGTGATATTCTCATGAGGCAACTTAATTACTACAGATTCATTGTCTCAGTAAGCATTTGTCATGTGACCGTGAAAAGTTCTTATATGGTTGGTAGCATGTCACCACAGAAATTATGCTTGTTATCATTTACCTACTCGAGGACGAGCAGGAATTAAGCTTGGGGATGTTGATACGTCCAAAACGTATCTATAATTTTTGCTTGCTCGATGCCTCTTTTGTGTGATATTGCTATGATATTTATGCACTTCCATACACTTTTGATCATATTTGGACTGACCTATTAACTCGGTGCACCCCAGTGCCAGTTTCTGTTTTCTGCAGTTTTTGTATTTCAGGTTTTCCCATTACGTAAATTGCCAGAAAAATCCCGGGAAAAATATATAAAAAATCAGCGTTCCGGAAGCTTCCATGCGGCCAAAGTAGGGCCAGAGGGGGGCCACCAGGGCTCCAGGCAGCCAGAGGGGGCGGCCCCCCTCCTGGCCGTGCCACCAGGGCGCCTGGGCCCCCCTGGCCTCTTCTGACGCCACCCCTTTGGCATATATTTACACCGCGTCCAGAAACCCTCGAGGACGGAACCCTTTTTCGCGATCTCATCTCTGTTCCGCCGCCGCCGCGCTTCCAAGATCGGGAGCACCAGGAGAACTCTTCCCGGCAACCTGCCGGAGGGGAGGATCACCACCGGGAGCTTCTCCACCACCATGGACGCCTCCCGGATGAGTTGTGAGTAGTCTCCCTTGGACCATGGGTCCATGACCAGTAGCTATGTGATGTTCTTCTCCCCTCTTTGTTCTTCACCGATTAGACCTCGTGAGCTGCCCTACATGATCGAGGCACATATGTAATCCTTATGTTGTTGCTATGATGAGTTTGCTGGGATCCGATGGATTATGAGATTATGTTCAGATTGCCTTTGAGTAATATATTTGATTCACCTCTTTTATATTTATGTTCTTGAGTAATTCTTGCATGTTCTCCGTTGCTGTTTATTGCTTTGGCCAAGTAGTAGGTAGTAACTCCAAGAGGGAACATTATGCTTGATTGTGGGTTCATGCCCCTCGATGACTAGCTTGAGTGACAGAAACATGAGTCTAGGGGATGTGCTGTTGCCACAAGGGGGAAAACAACGGTGCTTGTACTTGCGGGTGCAAGGATTGTTTACTTTACGCAAAGTACTTTTAATGCAGTTGTCTGTTGCTTTGAGTTTACACTATGGGTGGGACTCGCAACTTAATACCAGCGAGATGTTCTGGATAGATATCTCAAGGTGGATGATTAGTAGTAGATGCAGATGGATTTCGGTCTACTTGCCTTGGCGTACCGCCCATGCTTTTGAGCCTCTACCTTTCTTTGCAGCATAGTTAGCATTGGTTTGCGCACATAATCCTGTCAATTGCCCAGCTGTAATTCGTTTACCTCGCTTAGCTGTTTTATCGTCTTTTGGGAGAGACATCACTAGTGAACATCATGGGACCCCGGTCCATATTACCATCACTGATCACAACCGCTATTTACCTTCTGTTCTTATTTACTAGTTGCAGTCATACCTATCACTATTATCTCTTGCGTTTGATCCTTTGTAAACGACAAGGCCGGAGGGATTGACAACCTCTCTGTACTCGTTGGGAGCAAAGTTATTTGTATTTGTGTGCAGGTCCTGTCAATTGCTAAGTTGCGCCGCTAGCAGTTGACACCTTCTTGTTGACCCTCGGAGTCTCAGGGGATTCGATCCTTGGTATCTTTGCCAAGGGAAAACTACCGCTACACTGCATCTCAAACCTTCCACTTGGGGTAACCAACGAGGGGCGAGAAGCCATCAGCCGGCATGTGTCCTTCTTCGTTCCTGTGTCTGTCCCTTAGGGGAAATGTCACGCGTTGTTCCTTTAAGTCCATGTAGCTTGCTACGACTTGGGTTCATACGTTGATGACCGACACGTTCGTTGCGGGGTCATGGATGCCTGTCTCTGTAATTTAGTGCCACTTTTGGTTTATAACTAGCCATGTCGGCCCGGGTTCTCTGTCATATGGATGCTAGCGACACTGTCATATTCGTGTGCCAAAATGCGCAAACGGTCCCGGGCCAGGTAAGGCGGCACCCGTGGGGATACCGTGCGTGAGGCCGCAAAGTGATATGACATGTTACAAGCTAGATCGGTATGACTTAGGATCGGGGTCCTGACAACGGCCCAATAACACGGGGCACAACGATTTTCTTAGCTAGTTTTTTGTCTCAGATTTTGTAGTGACCGATTAAACTATACATAGACAAAGATCGGAGGAAATCAAGGTAGGGCGACCGCCCAACCTCGCCCTACCGAGAGCTCCGCCTGTGTCGACACGGATCACTCTATTCCAGAGTACATCGCCATTTAGTTTTGTACTGCGTGTAGCTTATTCTGTCATGCACTTTTATAGATTTTGCTAAGATGACTTTGAAAGTTTTTTCGTATTGCTCGTTGCCTTTGTTTTGTTGTGTTCTTTCTGTTAGTGCTGAACTGATGAAGAAAGCAAATGGGACATGCAATTTGTTCATTGGAGGTGAATGAGTCCCCCGTCCTACTTAGGATGATGGCGATGCGGGCGCCGAGGAGAGTGAAGACATGACCATCAAACCTATTGATATGCTGAGTGTTTGTGCACATAACAAGGATGGATTAATTATCTCATTTCCATGTCTAGTCCCTTGCTCTTGGCAGAATATCCGATTCATTATTCTTTTTGTGAATTCTTTATTTCAAGTCCTAAAGAGGATGTTTCTGCACTCCTATTCTGCTTACAGAAAAAAGCACCAGAAGGCTATGGATTTTCAAGAGTGGGCACATTCGCTCTCTGGTCTTCCGATGCAACACTGTAGTTGTCGAATTTTGGCTTTTGGCTGCCTCTCTTTCTCCGCATTTTCCATAAATTTTATTGTCGTTCTTTTTGTCTGATTTTGGTAGTCTTGTGCCAACAAGAATGAAAAGAGGAAACCTTCACGTGGAGCATTATTCTGGTTGAACTGAATAAATGTGTATTCTCAAATTTAGTTGATGCCAGTACAGTGCTATTTAGTATTTTGGCACTGAATATTTCAATACAGTAGTTTCTGTTTTTTAACTCCTCATTTCCAGCTCATATCTTCTGTATGTCTAGTTATCTACGTGTATGATGTGTCATGTAAAACTTTTTTAATCTATGGAAGGTAAGTATAGTGGAAGAATTGGAGGATAGGGATCTTAATATGTACGTTCATCATGATATACACTGTGAACGGCTTTGATGGATTTTAACTTTAAGGATGTCAAGAAAGAAGGTAAAACTGTGGTGTCAGTTTTGTGAAGCAAAGATTTACTATTTGTTTCTGCATTAAAAAAAACTAATGCTATTCCTCATCTTTTTGCTTCCTCAAGATCTCTGTTTATTACAGGGAATTTCATTGATGTTGGTACCAAGGATCCTGCAATTGAAATATGGAACTTGGATATTGTACTGATTTCATAAACATACAACTTTGCTACTTCATGTTGCAAAAAAATATTATGTTTTGTTCTTGAACTTTGATGTTATTCACAGGTTGATGAGGACATGCCACATGTTATGCTAGAAGGACTTTCAAAAAACAAAGAAAAGGTTGAGAGAGAAAAGGTAAGCTACTATATTTCATTGTTGGGCTACTTTCAAGTTTGTGCTTGCTTGTCATCAGATGATTCGCTAATTAGCCATCTTAAATACTCCTTTTCTCGTTGCCTTGTAAAGTCTTACTTAAAAGGTTATGCATTTTCCCTATAATTTCCATGGCAATGTCAGTAGGTTATCATGTGGGACATCTACAATTTGGTCTCGAAATTGATAAAACTTAAGCGAGATTCCTATGCTGGTCATGCCTTTATGTCTAATCCTCATCTATTATATACTTCCTCCGTTCCTAAGACTTATATTTAGGAACGGAGGGAGTACATGTACAGTTGTGGTGGTGGATTTCAATTCCTGTAACTTGGTCTTCTTATGAGATACAATACCCATCCCATGTACTAATCCTCATCTATTATATACTTCCTCCGTTCCTAAGACTTATATTTAGGAACGGAGGGAGTACATGTACAGTTGTGGTGGTGGATTTCAATTCCTGTAACTTGGTCTTCTTATGAGATACAATACCCATCCCATGTACTAATATATAGTATGTATAAAGTTTCTTAATCAAGCCAGCCTAAAGTACGATAGCATACTTAGCAACGCTAATAAATGCCCCAGGTCAATTATGGTTCAAACGTGTACTCTACAATCCTTCATTGCTGGAGTTTAAATGTAATGGTGGGTCGTTAGCTCGCGATTAATGTGTAGCCTGAGCCAAGTTTTAGTAAAATATCACAACTTTACATGCTCCTCTGTTGTTCATGAAAACGCGGTGTATTAGTGGTACAAAATTGAGTTGACCATGATGCAATAGAGCAGAATCTGGTGGCCCCAATCCTTTGATCCAAAGGGGTTCCATGGATTAGCTGGATTAACTGCTGAAGTGCTTAGATCAAATAGGGAAGATTTCATAGTGTGACTTTGTGATTGACTTCCAAGTCCAATAAACAATTATTAACATGCGCTTAAGGTTCCATTGACTTTAATTTGATCAAAATTTATAAGTTGTACGCAGATATTTGAGTTGCCAAAAAATGTTTGTTGTTCTACCATTAAACTTACCATCGAGCTTTAATTTTTGTTGTAATGTTAGGAAACTGCAATTCACATCTTCTTAAGGTAATTCTCTCTTTTATATGAACTCACTAAGGACAAACTCAAGTCGGTGGCTTCTGAAGACCATATTGTTGATCTGAATAAAGTGCTCGACATCACTTAAAAGACCTGCCTGAAATAGCTCATTGTTCTAATTCTAGCTCACCTCTATAGGCATACAAACTGGAACATGCCAATGATTGCTCAGGGTTCCTACCACTTTCTATTTTACCAATTGCACAGCCTAACTTTGTCATCTTTCAAGTATATGGTGTTCCCTTATGTAGATTTTTTGTTGAGCAAAGAATGTTGCACAGGCTTCTAAGTGTATGAACAAATTCTTGTGAAATATAAAGTTTTGCTTGCACTTTTTTGAATGATTTTTAAAATGAAGTGTTATCAGTGTGCGTAGACAACTTAGTTCCGCGGAGGAACGCTCTCAGGAGGCCCGCAATAGAGAGCAGCTGGATGACCTTTTTTTTAATGCAAACAATGGATTAATCTGAAGACCAAAGGAAAATGGATTCACATCGAACACGAGAGGCATTAATAGGTGATGCTCAACCAGGTCCGCATGTGCTTCTTTCTTCCTAATTTTTTCGTACTTGTTTTCTTCTAGTGCCCTACTCCTAAATCATTTCTTTTTTGTTTGTGTAGATTTTGTTCCTCTATGTTTATAAGGTCTTCCAAGAAAATCCAAGAAGGTTGACAGGGTTTGATGTAAGTCATGAGATTTCATTTTTCTAAAATTTAGTTCAAGTCAATGATAACAAGTTAAGTAGTGGAGTGCTGAGACACTCGAGCTGTTATGTCTCATAAGTTGAATGATCCATTGATGTAGATTGTAAATTAACTAATGCATGCTTATTGATATGCGCCTATGCCCTTTGGTTTTCAATTTTTCGAACTGTCTCCTTCTCCCCTTTTGTTTCTAAATGGAGCAACTCCTCAAGTGGTTAGATTCTTGCATTCAAATCTTCTTGCGGTTTTGCTACAGACATAGAATTATCATGTTGTCCAGAATCAAAACCAACAACGGTTTATTTTGAATTTGTGTGCATAAGGTATCCTATTATCTACTTTCAGACAGCATCGGGAGACCACTTGTTTCTGGCGGATGTTCACTCAATGTGCGAGCTAAAATGTTGAGTGAGTGTACTACCACCATGGCATAGTTTATTATGCATGGTTCTAAAAAAAGTAAGGAAATCCACCTGTCTTCATTACGGAGAATGGCAGGTCGCTGAAGTTTGTACTGTTGCCAGCCACCAGCCGATGATTTATTTGCCCTTAAATGAATTCTTAGTGATAACTAACCACTTGTATATCGCAGGCACGGAATGTTGATAAGTTGATGCATTACCACAAAGACAACGTGCGCAGCCTCCTAGATGCTATAAGATGATTTTATTTTTCTGCTCGTACGCCAGAACTGAACTACCAACAATGTATGCGACATTTCTTTGCCTAATTTACTTCTTGATGATTACATAAAGAAATGATGAGACATTTAATCTGCTCGTGAGCTAATGTTTATATGGCAGAACCATATGCATAACCAGGCTAGGAACGCACAAGCCCGCCTCAGGTAGCGCCACTAGGTGGCGCCCCAGCCTCTAGTACCTATAATAAGGAGAGACCAAACATATTTATACATATACGCCACGTCATTCCATATGATGTTGCCCTTCACATGAACGTGATCCTGCTTTTTCTTAAAAAATACGAAAAACATTGCTTCTTCTCTAGTTTCAGCTGCTTCATTCAGCCCAAGGTTCGACAGTCCTATAATCTGTCCTTTTATGCTTGTTCACATGTTGAATAGCCTCGCTTTGCTTTATTAGATTAAATTTTACTAATTTATACGCGTCTTTGAGTTACCCTGGGTATCAAGAAGCCATTGTGAGCAGAGGTTGAGATGTTGAACTGATTTATCCGTATAAATGAGAAATGGAAGAGAAGCCACACAACGAGCCAACATAGTTTTTTTTTTTGGAACTTACGAGCCAACATAGTTGGAAAATTTAAATGCAGCATGAGGCGTTGTGCTTGCACAGTGCACACACAACCCTCACTATTTTTTTCTTTCTTAAAAAAAATTAAATTTAAGCACATATCACTTATTTTCTCCCACTGGAAATCACAAGCATATGTGCTAGTATACTATTCCCCCCGTCTCAAAATAAGTGTCTCAACTTTATGCTAGTTTTAGTACAAAGTTATACTAAACTTAAAGGAAACCACTAAAGGGACCGCTACGCGTCGGCCGGCGGATCATTTTAAAAGATATGCCGCCTCGTGGGTCGTTAGATGCCGAACAATCTAGTGGTTGAACGTATTACTTCACTTCGCAACAGAGTTCTTGTTGCATAAACATTTACAATAGAAATTATGTTGCTATTTTTTTTTCCAACATAAATTGTGTTGCGGGACTTTTTCTGCAACATAGGTTGTGTTTTGGGTTTTTTGTCACAACAAAATTCTTGTCGCCGATATTTCTTGCAACAAAGGTGTTGTTGTGGATTTTTTATTTTTTTTTTGTAACAGAGCTGATGTTGCAAAAACTTGTCTAAGTTGTCTTCGTCGTTCACCGACGTGGTTTGCAACACCGTTGTTGGTGCAAGATAAGGTAGACGTGTGTGAGTGTGCTTAAGGACGTGTGGATCAAGGACGATCCAACGGTCACGCGGGTGGCGGAACTCTCCACGCCATCAGCCGGCACAGCATTAGCGTTTTCCAAACTTAAAACACTTATTTTGGGACAGAGAAAGTATAAACCAACATACTCCCTCCGTAAACTAATATAAGAGCGTTTAGGTCGCTACTTTAGTGATTTAAATGTTCTTATATTAGTTTACAGAAGGAGTACATTTTAAATATATTGATAGAACATAGTCCGTTCAGATTTTTTTAGTTAATACGCAGCATACAAATAGTTGCTGCGGATATTTCTACATGCAGGCATAAGTAAAACATACATTTTGTTCAGTAGGCCCACAAGTGGGTAGTGGCTAACCCACTCACCAAGCCACCATTTCTCTGTATGAGCGGGGCAGAGCAGAGCAAAGGTTGCCATGCCACTGCAAGAGTGGTTTCTGGTATCGCAGCGCCTTTACCGGCTGCTGAGGCGCAGCGGCCGAACCATTGTCGGGGGTGGGCACGGGTACGGGTAGCTGAGCTGCTGCGGCGGCGGAGCAGACGCGTACGGCGCAGCGGCAGCCGCCAGGTACCCCGTCACGCCCGCCTGCTGGTACTGGCCGGCGGGTGGGTGGATTACTCCTCCGAGCTTGTAGGAGAGGTTGAGCACGCCGTGAACCTTGCTAGAGCCGACCTTGCGCACCTTGTAGGCGCCTTGCGTGGCGCCGGTTGGCTCGTCGCCGGCGCCGGCTAGGATCTCGGTGAGCGGGAGGATCACCTCGCCCACGTCGCGGTCGCCCAGGGGGCGCTCTGTGCGGAGGAGCACGCGCAGGGCGCCGCTACCGGAGCCGGAGGCTGGGACCGTGACGCGGACGGTGGCGTTCCAGGTGGGGTTGCGGCCGCCGGTGCGGTCGGCGAGGACCCGCTCCCGGGAGATGGGGTCGCCGGCGAGGTAGACGACCGCGTAGACCTCCATCTTGGAGACGAGGTTGACGTCCCTGAGATCCGTCGCGGAGACCAGGGTGACATCCACCGTCCTGCTCGCCATGATCGCCGACCGACCGTGCACTCGATCTCTCGACCGCGTCGCGTTCCGCTCGTGCGTTGTGCCTGCCTGCTGCGTTCCACGGCCCGTGTATATGTAGAGGAGGGCCGCCATATGGGACGAGGTGGGCCATTGCTGACGACCATAGACAACTGGCTCGAGTGCAGCCACTGCTTTTGCATCGACAGGGAAGCAGATTCCGGGTGTGATTTGTCATTTGTTAATCCTTCTTTCATACTTTGATCAGATCATGTTGCCGGTGATTTGTCATTTGTTAATCCTTGTTTCATACTTTGATCATATATGCTATGCTACATGATCGATGTGCCGGTCGACGTGGTAAAAGTAAAACTACCCAGCGGAAATGATTCCATGACCTCATTAATCTGCATATGTGCTACAAGCCTACAAAGCTTACGATGACAAGGGGTACTTGTAATGTCCCAGATGTAAAACTTTCTTATATGACAATATATGCATCGCTGCCTTAATCAATTACATTGTGGGCTCTTTATTGGTTTCGGGTTTCCTCATTTTTGCTTTGTGCGTTTGTTGCATGTCACCATGTCATTTCATTATGTGCATTGCATTGCCATAGTCTCACTTGCATCCGTGTGTATTTGCATCGTCTTCGTCGTCTCCGTGTCCGTTTCGGTTTTTAATTCTCTCACACGGCACCCGTCACACCTCTCAAGCCTTTGTTTCGTGAGTGGGTTAAAAACATCTTTCGAATGTGTCGAGAGTTGTCGAGTGGTCTTGGTATATCACTGGTAGACCGCATGTCAAGTTTCGTCTCGTTTCGAGGTCGTTTGATACTTCAACGGTTAATCACGTGAGCTGAAAACCCCCTTTCTATCTTAGCCCAACATCCCTCCACAACAGCCAACTAGCCCAGCACAACCACCTCAATCCTCTCGACCGTTGGATTGTAATCGTGTGGACGAAAACCGCACCTCATTTCGACTCTCCTAACTCCCAAAATCTATAAATAAGCCCCCACCCCCGAGATTCACGGATCCAAACCCTAGCTTCTTCCTCCACCGCGTGGCGGACACGTCCACCCCGCCGCCGGACACGTCCGGTCGACGCCCAGCCAACCAGGACGTGCCATGTGTCACCGCCGCCTCCCTCCCTCTCCACCCCGTCGCCGGACGGCCGAGGCCCGGGTCGGGCCCCTCGGGCCACTTCGCTTCACCGCAGCCCGTGCGCCTCCCACCTGCCGCGCCTCGTGCGCGCCCGCCGCCGGTACGCCGGCTCGCCGGCGCCGCGACCCGTCCCCGCCGCTGTCGGTACTCACCGCCTCTGCCACGTCCTCCCGCGTTCGCCGCCGGCGCCGTCTTCGCCGGGCCGCTCCGCCGGCCACCGCGAGCCGCCGGCTGGCCCCGTCCACCACTCCGGCCGCTGGAGCTCGCCGGAGCCGCGCCGTCGTCATCCCCGTCCGGATCCGGTGGACCGGGACAAGATCCACCGGGTCCGAACCAAACGTCTCCGCATCCGCCCGAATCTCGCCATCCCGCTTCGTCCCGTCCCGTTGACTTTTTCGGAGGGTAAAAATTCCACCAAGTCCCGGATCTGTGTAAATTTTATGCCCTTTTTGACATGTCACAACTTCATGCTCGTAACTCCGTTTCGTGCATAACATATCTCAAAATGTTCGTCTCGAAGTGCTCTACATGTTAGCATCAGTTTTGTGCATGATAGAGTTCATCCAGATGTCTTAATCTTCGTTGCAAGACTGCTTCGTGATGTTACTATTTCAGCACTAGTTGTCTGTTAACAATTTGTTGGCATGTTCGTCAGGTCGTAACTTGGTGCATGTTGGTCCAAATGGAGTATATGATATGTCAAAATATTCGTCTTGTGATGCTCTTCAAGATGGATGCATGTGCATGCATGTTAGGTTGCATTATGCCATGTTTAACCCTGTTGCAAAAGTGCATGTGGCTGATAAGTTTCTGAAATTGTTATCAGATGATGATTTGTCTTTTTCGTGTGAATTAATCCATGTGTCATATGAGCTAGGTGTCAACATGGGTTTCTCTCATTAGAATATGCTCTACATGATAGATTTATTTTCATGCCATGATATATCTTGAGATGAGTGCATCAACCTTGTTAACATGCCATCGTGATGTTAAATTTCTGCTAAGGCTGAATCTGTTAATTTGTATGCCATGTTTCCACGAGGCTACCATCATTGTTGTGGATAGTTAGAGTTGTCCAGTGGGTATTCCTTGATGTATATGTTATGCTCTAGTTATCCATGCTCTTGTTTACCATGATGGCTTGCGGTAGCTTGTTGTTTTCATGATCTTAAGTTGCTATAAAATGTTTCTGTCAGCCTGTTATCATCAAATTTAGTTTTGCCATGTGAATAGCTAGTGTTCTATGCATCCTATGACCATGTTCTTGCCATGAATAGCTTCATAAACATGTCTTATTGCTGTTGGTTACATTCACATGCCATGCTATGCTTTGAGATGAGTTGCACAAGCTTGCAAACATGCCACTTGTCGTTGTTGTTGTCATGCCTTGTAATTTTCACTAGGTCTGAGAAATCTATTAACTTATTGAATCTTGCCATGCTTGTTTAATTGTGTTCCAGCAAGTTTTTGGGTGTGATCTGAGTTCATGCTTGTTAAGAATCATGTCTATTTCACATCCATGCATTTTGTCTTCATGTTTGGGTGTTGTAGCATATTTAAATCTTGCTCGAAAGATGCCATGTTGTTGTTAACTGCAGTTTTGCATTGCATCTTGTTTTGCTTGTCATTTGCAAACTGTGCATCCGTTTTCCATAATCTTTATATCGATTTCGACCGAAATCTTCCAATCTATCCAGTGTCTTGCTTGGTTATCCAATATGAAGCCATTTACATCATGTTCTCCTTAGGCTCGAGAGCATCCTCATGCATAAGCACATCATACTTGCATCCCATGTCATGCCTTGCATCATGTTGTCTGTGCATTGCACCGTGATTGATCTTGTACCGTTGTTGTGCTCTTGTGTTGGGTATAGCCGGGAGCCGATACCGAGTTCGAGGATCTTGTCGAGACTGAGTTTGAGGAGCTGTCTTACCATCCCACCGACGACTTACCAGGCAAGATGACCGTTCCCCGATATCACCTCTATTTTTTAGGGCGGCTCCTCGATCCTCTGACGTGGTTGTCAAGCTTCATGTGCATGATTTTCTCCAAAAATATCTCTCGTGAAGGTTTCATTCCGTTTGGACTCCGTTTGATATTCTTTTTCTGCAAAACCCTGAAATAGGCAAAAAACAGCAATCTGGACTGGGCCTTTGGGTTAGTAGGTTAGTCCCAAAAATGATATAAAAGTGAATGATAAATCCCATTAAACATCCAAGACTTCATAAATAATAGCATGGAACACCCAAAAATTATGGATACGTTGGAGACGTATCAGTGGCAACAGTACAAAGACTACAGAGTGGGTCGTGAGATCTCTTGGGCTGATTTATGCCGTGATTTCCATTCTCATCACATCCCTACAAGTGTCATTGAAGGCATGCGTGAGCAATTCCGCAATCTGAAGCAAGGCACCATGTCTGTCTACCGGTACAATGTCAAGTTCCAGAATCTTGCCCGTTATGCGAAGCAAGACATCCCCGATGCCAAGAGCAAAATCTACTAGTTCCGAGGTGGTCTGAAAGATAAACTCCAACTTGCACTCACTCTGTTCGAGCCAGATGAATTTGATCAATTCTACAACATGGCTCTCAAGCAAGAGGCAGCTCAGCTCAAATGTGAAGCTTCCAAAAAGAGGATAAGAGATGATGTTCACTCCTCCTCTTCCTCCCAGGTGGTCGCCAAGCAGCAGAAGTTCTAGCTCCCACCTCCTCCAGTGCTCCGTCATCCGAGTCACAACAAGCACTCAGGTGGTCGTGGATTTTCCCACTCACCCAACCCAAGCAACCAGTCCAAGTCTCACTACCAAGCTCCAAGACCAAGTGTTCCTCCTTCCCGTCCAGTTTCAGAGGTCACTTGCTACAAATGTGGTCTGAAGGGTCACTATTCCAACAAGTGCACCAACTAGAGGCGCCTTCCGCCTCCTCCACCTGTCAGGAATGCTATTGTCAAGCAGAATCCCAAGCATGCAAGAGTGAACCTGATGAATGCAGCTCAAGTAGAGAATTCTTCTGATGTGATTATGGGTAACCTCTCAGTTAACTCTATTCCTGCAAAAGTTTTGTTTGACTCTGGTGCATCACTCAGTTTCATATCAAGACCATTCTTTACCAAGCATGATTTCTTTTCGACACCCCTGGGAAAGGAGTTATCAATTATTTCTCTCGGCAAACACATGAATTCTAGATTGTTTGTTCCGGACATATCTATTCACATGGGAGATTATAGTTTTCTAGTGTCCCCGGTTGTTCTCGGAAACTCGGTCATTGATCTTATTCTTGGGATGGATTGGCTCTCTAAGCATGATGCACTTATTGATTGTGCGAACGAGGAAGTCAATCTTACTCATCCTAACGAAGACATGATTATCTTCGCAGCTCGAGATAACACAATCAGGCTATTCTCTCTCTATGACAAGGGCGATATTAATGCCATTTCCCATATTCCGGTGGTTTGTGAATATGAGGATGTATTCCCTGAAGAGCTTCCAGGCATGCCTCCCAACCTTCCAGTTGAATTCATCATTGAACTTGAACCTGGTACTGAGCCAGCCTGTCGGCGTCCATACAAGCTTTCTCCTAAAGATTTGAAGGAGCTGAAGAAACAACTCAATGAGCAAGAACGAATGGGTCTGATAAGACCAAGTACTTCTCCTTGGGGCTGTGGTGTTCTTTTTGTCATGAAGAAGGATGGTACGGAACGTTTGTGCGTTGATTACCAGCCATTTAACAAGAAGACAATTAAGAATAAGTACCCGCTCCCCAATATCAATGAACTATTCGAGCAGCTCAAAGGAGCCAAGGTTTTCTCGAAGCTTGATCTCCGGATGGGCTACCATAAAATTCATATCCGTGAAGAGGATATTCCCAAGACCGCATTCATGACGAGTTATGGCTCCTATGAGTACACGGTCATGTCTTTCGGGCTTGCAAATGCTCCACCCACTTTCTCTCGGATGATGCACTTCATATTCAACCCTACACCAATGAGTTCGTTCTCGTCTACCTCGATGATATCTTGGTATTCTCCAAGAATGAAGAAGACCACGCCAAGCACCTCCGTTTGGTCCTTGACAGGCTCCGTGAGCACAACTTTTATGCGAAATTCTCCAAGTGTGAATTCTGGCTTGATAAAGTCCTTTATCTTGGCCATATTATCTCTGCAGAGGGCATTTCTATTAAACCCCAGAAGGTTCAATCTATTGTGAAGTGGGAACCTCCTCAGAATGTCAAACAACTCCGGAGTTTCCTTGGTCTCGCAAGCTATTGCTGAAGGTTCGTTGAGAACTTCTCCAAGATTGCCAAGCCTCTTTCCAACCTGTTGCAAAAGAATGTCAAGTACTCATGGGCTCCTGATTGTGATGTGGCATTCAATACACTCAAAGAGAAGCTCATTTCTGCTCTGGTACTTACTCCTCCGGATGAGTCCAGGTCTTATGAAGTGTTCTGTGATGCTTCATTGCAAGGTCTCGGCGGTGTTCTCATGCAAGACAAGAAGATTGTTGCATACACCTTGCGTCATCTTAAACCAAATGAGAATAATTACCCCACACATGATCTTGAGCTAGCAGCAGTTGTTCATGGCCTGATCACGTGGAGACACCTTCCATTGGGCAGAAAAGTGGACATCTTCACCGATCAAAAGAGCCTGAAGTACATCTTCACCCAGCCAAACCTTAACCTCTGCCAAACTCGTTGGGTTGAAATGATTCAAGAATACAATCCAAGCATTGAGTATACTCCTAGCAAGGACAATGTCATTGCAGATGCCTTGAGCAGAAAGGCTTATTGCAATAGTCTCATCCTCAAACCGTTCCAACCTGAACTTTATGAATCATTCAGGAAGCTCAACCTCCAAGTCGTTCCGCAAGGATTTCTTGCCAACCTTCAAGTTGCTCCTACCTTGGAAGATCAAATCTGTGAGGCCCAACTCAGTGATGCTATGGTGCAGAAGGTGAAACATGGTATTGCTAAGGGTACTCCGAAGTACAAGTGCTATCGCATTGATGACAAAGACACTTTATTCTTTGAGGTCAGAATTGTGGTCCCCAAAGGTGATCTCAGGAAGCTCATAATGAACGAAGCACATGACTCACTCCTCTCGATACATCCAGGAAGCTCCAAGATGTACCATGACCTCAAGAAATCCTATTGGTGGACTCGCATGAAAAGAGAGATTACATAATTCGTGAACGAGTGTGATGTCTGCAGAAGAGTGAAGGCAGAGTATCAACGTCCAGCCGGACTCCTTCAACCTCTACCTATTCCCGAGTGGAAATTTGATCACATTGAGATGGATTTCATCACCGGTTTTGCCAAGTCCAAGCGAGGAAATGACTCTATCTTTGTGGTGATTGATAAGCTCACTAAACTGGCTCAATTCCTTCCAGTCAAGGAAACCATCAACGCAGCACAGCTGGCAGAGCTATATACCTCCAGAATTGTCTCTTTGCATGGTATCCCTCAAGTAATATCCTCAGATCGTGGAAGCTTGTTCACTTCCAAATTCTGGGATTCCTTCCAGTCAGCTATGGGTACCAAGATTTGCTTTAGCACAGCTTTTCACCCTCAGACTAGTGGTCAAGTCGAAAGAGTGAACCAAATTCTTGAAGATATGCTCAGAGCATGTGTAATCTCCTTCGGTATGAAATGGGAAGATTGCCTTCCATTTGCCGAATTCTCCTACAACAACAGCTTCCAAGCAAGTGCATGCAAAGCACCGTTTGAAATTCTCTATGGCAGAAAGTGTCGTACCCCTCTCAACTGGCCCGAGACTAGTGAACATCAACTCCTTGGAAATGATTTGATCTCAGAGGCCAAAGAGATGTGCAAAGTCATATGTGAGAATCTCAAAGTCGCGCAATCGGGCCAGAAGAGCTACTTTGACGGCAAACACCAAGATTTGGCCTTCGACATTGGATATCATGTCTATCTCCGTGTTTCTCCCATGAAGGGCACTCAGAGGTTCGGTGTCAAGGGCAAGCTTGCTCCAAGATACGTGGGCCCTTTCAAGATTATTGGAAAGAGAGGGGATCTAGCCTACCAACTCGAGCTTCCGTCCATCTTTGCAAATGTGCACGATGTGTTTCACGGGTTACAACTCTACAAGTGCTTCAAGACGCCTGAACGCACCATTCCTTTCGAAGAGATTGATCTTCAGCAAGACTTGTCTTATCATGAGCACCCCGTTTCTATCCTTGAAGAAACTGAGCACAAGACCCGCAACAAGTCCATCAAATTCTTGAAAGTGAAGTGGTCACACCATACCGACCGAGAAGCTACAAGGGAACGAGAAGATCATCTTCGTTACGAGTAACCTGCTTTCTTTCAGTCCTACATCTCGGGACGAGATCTTGTTGTAGTGAAGGAGAGTTTGTAATGCCCCGGATGTAAAACTTCCTTATATGGCAATATATGCATCGTTGACTTAATCAATTCCATTCTGGGCTCTTCCTTCATTTCGGCTTTCTTCGTTTTTGCCTTGTGTGTGTTGCATGTCACCATGTCATTTCATTATGTGCATTGCATTTGCATAGTCTCACTTGCATCCGTGTGTATTTGCATCGTCTCCGTCGTCTCCGTTGTCCGTTTCGGTTTTCAACTCTCTCACACGGCACCCGTCACATCTCTCAAGCCTTTGTTTCGTGAGCGGGTTAAAAACATCCTCGGAATGGGCCGAGAGTTGTCGAGTGGTCTTGGTATATCACCGGTAGACCGCCTGTCAAGTTTCGTCTCGTTTGGAGGTCGTTTCATACTTCAACGTTTAACCACGTGGGCTGAAAACCCCCTTTCTATCTGCCCAACACCCCTCCACAACATTCCACTAGCCCGGCACAACCACCTCCATCCTCTTGGTCGTTGGATCGTGATCGTGTCGGCGAAAACCGCGCCTCATGTGGACTCTCCTAGCTCCCAAAATCTATAAATAAGCCCCCACCCCGAGATTCACGGATCCAAACCCTAGCTTTTTCCTCCTCCGCACGCCGGACACGTCCACCCCGCCGCCGGACACGTCCGGCCGACGCCCAGCCAACCGGGACATGCCACATGTCACCGCCGCCTCCCTCTCTCTCCGCCTTGCCGCCGGCCCGCCGAGGCCCTGGTCGGGCCCCCCAGCCCACTTCGCTTTAGCGCCGCCAGCCCGCTTCACCGCCGCCCGTGCGCTTCCTGCCTGTCGCGCCTCGCGCGCGCCCGCCGCCCGCGGCTCCCGTGGCCACCGCCATCACTCCGCCGGCTCGCCGGTGCCGTGACCCGACCACGCCGCCTTCGGTACTCGCCGCCTCCGCCGCCTCCTCCGGCGTTCGCCGCCGGCGACGTCTTCACCGCCGCTCCGTCGGCCGCCTCGATACCACCGTCGGCTGGCCCCGTCCTCCACTCCGGCCGCCGGAGCTCGCCGGAGCAGTGCCGTCGTTTTCCCCGTCCGCATCCGGTGGATCGGGACGAGATCCACCGGGATCCGAACCAAACGTCTCTGTGTCCGCCCGGATCTCGCCATCCCGCTTCGTCCCGTCCCGTTAACTTTTTCGAAGGGTGAAAATTCCACTAAGTCCCGGATCTGTGTAAATTTTATTCCCTCTTTGACATGTCACAACTTCATGCTTGTAACTCCGTTTCGCGCATATGATATATCAAAATGTTCGTCTTGAAGTGCTCTACATGTTAGCATCACTTTTGTGCATGATAGGCTTCATCTAGATGTCTTAATCTTCGTTGCAATACTGCTTCGCGAAGTTACTGTTTCAGCACTAGTTGTATGTTAACAATTTGTTGGCATGTTCGTGAGGTCATAACTTGGTGCATGTTGGTCCAAAAGGAGTGTATGATATGTGAAATTGTTTGTCTTGTGATGATCTTCAAGATGGATGCATTTGCATGCATTTTATGTTGCATTATGCCATGTTTAACCCTGTTGCAAAAGTGCATGTGGCTGATAAGTTTCTGAAATTGTTATGAGATGATGATTTGTCTTTTTCGTGTGAATTAATCCATGTGTCATATGAGCTAGGTGTCAACATGGGTTTTGCTCATTGGAATATGCTCTACATGAAAGATTTATTTTCATGCCATTATATGTCTTGAGATGAGTGCATCAAGCTTGTTAACATGCCATCGTGATGTTAAATTTCTGCTAAGGCTGAATCTATTAATTTTTTTGCCATGTTTCCATGAGGCTACCGTCATTGTTGTGTATGGTTAGAGTTGTCCAGTGGGTCTTCCTTGATGTATATGTTATGCTCTAGCTATCCATGCTCTTGTTTGCCAGGATGGCTTGCTGTAGCTTGTTGTTTTCATGCTCTCAAGTTGCTATAAAATGTTTCTGTCAGCCTGTTATCAGCAAGTTCAGTTTTGCCACGTGAATAGCTAGTGTTCTATGCATCCTATGACCATGTTCTTGCCATGAATAGCTTCATAAACATGTCTTATTGCTGTTGGTTACATTCACATGCCATGCTATGCTTTGAGATGAGTTGCACAAGCTTGCAAACATGCCTACTTGTCGTTGTTGCTGTCATGCCTTGTAATTTTCACTAAGTCTGAGAAATTTGTTAACTTATTGAATCTTGACATGCTTGTTTAAATGTGGTCCAACAAGTTTTTGGGTGTGCTCTGAGTTCATGCTTGTTAAGAATCATGTCTATTTCACATCCATGCCATTTGTCTTGATGTTTGGGTGATGTAGCATATATAAACTTGCTCCAAAGATGCCATGTTGCTATTAACTGCAGTTTTTCGTTGCATCTTGTTTTGCTTGTCGTTTGCAAACCGTGCATCCGTTTTCCATGATCTTTATATCGATTTCGACCGAAATCTTCCAATCTATTCAATAGCTTGCTTGGTTATCCAAGATGAAGCCTTTTCCATCATCTTCTCCTTAGGCTCGAGAGCATCCTCATGCATACGCACATCATACTTGCATCCCATGTCATATCTTGCATCATGTTGTCTGTGCATTGTACCGTGGTTGATCTTGTACTATTGTTGTGCTCTTGTGTTGGGTAGAGCCGGGAGCCGATACCGAGTTCGAGGATATTGTCAAGACTGAGTTTAAGGAGCCATCTTACCATCCCACCGATGACTTACTAGGCAAGATGACCGTTCCCCGATATCACCTCTATCTTTGCCTTGCTAGTTGTCTCGCTCTATAGTTATGCCTCGATGCCTATACTTGTCTTGTCAGCCTCCTATGTTGCATGAAACACTCTAACCGCCTTCCTAGCAAACCGTTGATTGGCTAAGTACGCTTTTGCTCAGCCCCTCTTATAGCGTTGCTAGTTGCAGGTGAAGTTTGAAGATTGCTCCGTGTTCGAACTTGTTTATTGGGATAACACAATATATATATATATATATATATATATATATATATATATATATATATATATATATATATATATATATATATCTTAATTAAATTAATGCACATATATATTGGTAACGGGTGTAAGGCTTAGCCTTCTGCTTCGTGTTTTGTTCCACTCATGCCACCTTAGGACCCGATAAACCGGTGTTATGTTCCTTGATTTTTGCGTTCGTAACATGGTTGGCGTTTATGGGCCCCCCTTGATAATTCGCACTGCTTAAAGCTTTTCCAGGAAGGCCGAACATTGGTACTACATTTGCCTAACAACTAAAACTTGCAGAGGGAGTTATAAACCCGAGTTCTTAATCGACAACCCGGGCCAGTGCTCCTCATGAGTGTTGGTCCAAACTGGGCGGACTGCGGGGCCACTACGAGGAAACTCAATGATTGGTATATACCTGTAGGCCGACCTATCTAGTCGTGGCCTGAGACGAGATACACGCGGCTACTATCAGGGTGTCGGCACACCGGGAGGTCTTGCTGGATTAGTTTTACCTTTGTCGAAATATCTTGTGCACGGGATTCCGAGAATACTCGGGTCTTCCCGACATGGAGTTGCGACTTCGCAGATCGTGAGCTTTTGATGGGCTAAGTTGGGACACCCCTGCAGGGTTATGAACTTTCGAAAGCCGTGCCCGCGGTTATGTGGGAGTTGGGAATTTGTTAATATCCAGTTGTAGATAACTTGACACCATATCCTTGAGAATACACTACCTGTGTGAGTACCGTGATGGTCTCTTTCCGAAGGGCTTAGGGAAGTGAACACGGCGGGGTTATGCATGAACGGGAGTAGCTAGGATCATTTAGTTATCATCTTGGCGACCGTTGGCACATATTATCCTCCCGCTTTAAAATCGTAAGCTAGTTGATTAGTGCTTGCTGCAAACACTTTTTTACCTCTCCACACCTAAAGGCTTTGTTAGTTTTGATACCCGGGAATGGGATTGCTGAGTACTTGTGGCTCACAGATTACAACACACACCAGATGCAGGTACAGCAGAGAACGATGCAGGAGATGGATCAGAACTTCAGTGGTAGTTCGATGAAGAGCGTGGTCGTTTCTATGTTACGTATACCGACGATCAGTAGTGGTTCCTACTAGGGGCGATCAGGACTTGTGGTTGTGGTATCTTTTCTCGTTTGGATTTCATCCGTAGTTGGACACTGTGTTATTTGGATGAATGTATGCTATTGTATTCATTGTGTGGCGTGGCGAGTGTAAGCCAACTATTTTACTCTTTCATCCCTGCTCTTTTACATGAGTTGTGCAAAGATACCACGCTTGCGATCATTCCAGAATGCGCTTATGTCTCTAACTCGTGCCTCGACACGTAGGAGATATAGTCGCATCCTGGGCATTATAGTACTTTGGGACAATTTTTGCATTTTCCAAGCAAAGTGATTGTTGTATGCAGCGGGCAGAGCTAGCAACTTATCAAAGCATCGGCACATACCAATCTTCTTTTTTTGCGGTGGTGAGCACAACGCAAACTAAAGTGGTGCATTTCGATCTACCGAGAAAGACAACTACCATATATTGAATGTAAAAATCATGTGAATATAAGTGTTGATATTTCATAGATTATCACTTATAAGTGTTGATATTTCATAGTATTACTTATATTTCAATGTTCACCCACATAGCCACACACCATGTGGATACCCCACCGAGAATGTACAAGATACATACATGATTATTAGTAAATTGTATTTTAACTTGTTTATGTTCAAAAATCAACTAGTGACGGGGTTACCCATAGCAACATGGTTAGTGATGAGTAGGCAGGGGGTATGTACGACGGCTTTATTGTGAAGGTCATCATATAATTGACAAAGTTTATTCATGTAGGAGTGAATGATTTACAAGCCAGGGGTTGTCTGATGTAGCCTTTGAGTCCTTGAGAAATGACCAAGACTACTTTCCGTAGAGGCGGTGGGAGGATTGAACTAGGTAGTTTATCGTCATTTAGGTTATATGCACGGGTCTAGACATGCCCTAGGCTATCAGGGCCATGGCCCGGGGCGTAGCAAGAAATTCCTTTGTTGACAGTAGCAATAGTGTCAAACTGTAGCAACAGTAATCACTGTAGATACTTGCCTGGCCTAGGGCTTGGGCAGATTCTGGTTATGGCACTGGATATATGCCTCTAGTTGGCTAGGAGGTGAGTTGTGTCCTACTAAGTATAGAATCCCGTACACTATTTGAAGACTTACTGGTTTGGGCTTGGGCTTCTTTGCTCATTTTCCACCATCTTTAACTTTTTATGTGGTCTTTTTTTAAACTTGTTTTTTATTGGACTTTCATTGACCATGGGGCTCACTAGGACCCATAGTAGCTTGCTTGGACTATTGTTGACCTCCTTGACTTATGTAGACAAGACTTGACCTTTGTGGGCCTCCTATGAGTCAATGCCCATCTATCTAATTGTGTCATCATAAATTAGGTTGAATTTGTTGCCTCCCTCTATGAGGAAACGCATCAGATGAATGCCATCAACAATCGGGTTCAGGACCAGCACAACTGATCCGCCATGCATGATGCTGTTCGAGTGGTCGTGTTTGTCAAATGTGACCAGGTAAGCTGCTACTTCTCGAGCTTGTGTTGTATTCGCTCAAACAGGAAAGGGTGATACATCACAGTAACGGAAGTATTTCCCTCAGTTTTTGAGAACCAAGGTATCAATCGAGTAGGAGACCACGCGCGAGTCCCTCGCACCTGCACAAACAAATATGAACTTCGCAGCCAACGCGATAAGGGGTTGTCAATCCCTTTACGGTCACTTACGAAAGTGAGAACTGATAGATAGGATAGTTTGATATTTTTGGTATTTTTGGATATAAGAACAGAAAGTAAAAGCGGAAAAGTAAAGTAGATTGTAGATTGATATGTTGATAATAGACCCGGGCGCCATAGGTTTCTCTAGTGGCTTCTCTCATGATAGCGGAATTCTACGGTGGGTGACCAAATTACTGTCGAGCAATTGATAGAAAAGCGAATACTTATGAGACTATATAGGCATGATCATTATATATAGGCATCACGTCCGAAACAAGTAAACCGAAACGATTCTGCATCTACTACTATTACTCCACACATCGACCGCTATCCAGCATGCATCTAGAGTATTATGTTCATAAGAACAGAGTAACGCCTTAAGGAAGATGACATGATGTAGAGGGATAAACTCAAGCAATATGATATAAACCCCATGTTTTTATCCTCGATGGCAACAATACAATACGTGCCTTGCTGCCCCTACTGTCACTGGGAAAGGACACCGCAAGATTGAACCCAAAGCCAAGCACTTCTCCCATTGCAAGAACTATAGATCTAGTAGGCCAAACCAAACAAATAATTTGAAGAGACTTGCAAGGATATTATAATCATACATAAAGACTTCAGAAAAGAACCAAATACTTCTCATAGATAATCTTGATCATAAACCCACAATTCATCGGATCTCGACAAACACACCGCAATAAGAGATTACATCGAATAGATCTCCTCGAAGACCGAGGATAACTTGGTATTGAGATCCAAAGAGAGAGAAGAAGCCATCTAGATACTAGCTATGGACCCGAAGGTTTGTGGTACACTACTCACAACTCATGGTGAGGCAATGATGATGATGTAGAAGCACTCTGTGGTAGATCCCCCCTCCCGTGGAGCTCCTGAACAGGCCCCAAGATGGGATCTCACGGGAACAGAAGGTTGCGGTGGTGGAACTAGGGTTTTCTCTCCCCTGATGGTTTCGGGGTACGTAGGTATATATAGGAGGAAGGAGGGCACCGGGGGCCAAACGTGGGGCCCACGAGGCAGGGGGCGCGTCCTATAGGGGGAGCGCGCCCCCACCCTCGTGGACGCCACGTGTGCCCTACTTCGTGGTTCTCAAGTCTCCCGTGCGTATTTTGCTCCAAAAATATCTCTCCCGAAATTTCATTCCGTTTGGACTCCATTTGTTATTCATTTTCTGTAAAACCCTGAAATAGGCAAAAAAACAGCAATCTGGACTGGGCCTTTGGGTTAATAGGTTAGTCCCAAAAATAATATAAAAGTGTATAACAAAGCCCATTAAACATCCAAAACATCATAAATAATAGCATGGAACAATAAAAAATTATAGATACGTTGGAGATGTATCAAGCATCCCCAAGCTTACTTCCTGCTCGTCCTCGAGTAGGTAAATGATAAAAACAGAATTTTTTATGTGGAATGCTAACCAAAATAGTTTTCAATGTAATTCTCTTAATTGTGGCATGAATGTTCAGATCTGAAAGATTCAAGACAAAAGTCTATATTGACATAAGAAATAATAATAGTTCAAGCATACTAACAAAGCAATCATGTCTTCTCAAAATACTATGGCCAAAGAAAGTTATCCCTACAAAATCATATAGTCTGGCTATGCTCCCTCCTCATCACACAAAATATTCATAGCGTGCACAACCCCGGTTTCAGCCAAGCACTTGTTTTCATACTCTATTCTTTCAAACCTTTCAACTTTCACGCAGTACATGAGCATGAGCCATGGATATAGCACTATGTGGAATAGAGTGGTGGTTGTGGAGAAGAAAAAAAGGAGGGATATAGTCTCACATTGAGTATGCGTATCAAGGGCTTTGGAGATGCCCATCAATAGAAATCAATGTGAGTGAGTAGGGATTGCCATGCAACGGATGCCCTAGAGCTAAAAATGTATGAATGCTCAACAAAAGAAACTAAGTGGGTGTGCATCCATCTTGCTTGCTCACGAAGACCTAGGTCATTTGAGGAAGCCCGTCGTTGGAATATACAAGCCAAGTTCTATTATGCAAATTCCCACTAGTATATGAAAGTGACTAAACATGAGACTCTCTATCATGAAGAACATGGTGCTACTTTGAAGCACAAGTGTGGAAAAAGATAGTAGCAATTGTCCCTTTTTCTTTTCCTTTTTTTGGAGGGGCCTTTTCTTTTGTTCGGTCTTTCCTCACATGGTACAATGCTCTAATAATGATGATCATCACACTTATATTGATTTACAACTCGATATTACAACTCGATAGCTAGAACAAAGTATGACTCTATATGAATGCCTCCAACTGTGTACCGGGATGTGCAATGAATCAAGAGTGATATGTATGAAAAGTTATGCATGGTGGCTTTGCCACAAATACGATGTCAACTACATGATCATGCATGGCAATATGACAATATGAAGTGTGTCATATGAACGGAACGGTGGAAAGTTGCAAGGCAATATATCTCAGAATGGCTATGGAAATGCCATGATAGGTAGATATGGTGGCTGTTTTGAGGAAGATATATGTTGGCTGTTTTGAGGAAGTTATATGGTGGGTGTATGGTACCGACGAAAGTTGCGCGGTACAAGAGAGGCTAGCAATGGTGGAAGGGTGAGAGTGTGTATAATCCATGGACTCAACATTAGTCATAAGAACTCATATACTTATTGCAAAAATTTACGAGTCATCAAAACATTGCAATCAACGCATGCTCCTAGGGGGGAGGTTGGTAGGAGTTAACCACCGCGCGCCCCCGACCTCCACACAAAGGATGCCACTCTACAAATACCCCATGCTCTAACTTCATCACATAGCGGTTCACCATACGTGCATGCTACAGGAATCACTAACTTTAACACAAGTATATCTCAATTTCATAATAACTCCACTAGCATGACTCTAATATCACTATCCTAATATCTCAAAACAATTATCAAGCATCCAACTTCTCATCATATTCAATGCACTTAGTATGAAAGTTTTTACTATATTGATCTTGGATGCCTATCATGTGAAGGCTAGTTTTATAGCCAACGCACATTACCATGCTGTTTTAATAGACTCTCAAAAGGATCTAAGTGAAGCATGAGAGATCAACAATTTCTACAAAATATATTTACCACCGTGCTCTAAAAGATATAAGTGAAGCACTAGAGCAAACTATTCAACTCAAAAGATATAAGTGAAGCACATAGAGTGTTCTAACAATTCCTAGGCCATATTTATCTCTCTCAAAAAGGTGTGTCTAGCAAGGATAATTGTGGCAAACTAACAAGCAAAGACTCAAATTATACATGACGCTCCAAGTAAAACACATATCATGTGGCGAATAAAAATATAGCTCCGAATATAGTTACCGACAGATGAAGACGGAAGAGGGGATGCCATCCCGGGGCATCCCCAAGCTTGGGCTTTTGGTTGTCCTTGAATTTTACCTTGGGGTGCCTTGGGCATCCCCAAACTTAGGCTCTTTCCACTCTTTGTTCCATAGTCCATCAAAGCAATACTCAAAACTTGAAAAATTCACAACACAAAACTTAGACAAAAATCTCATGAGCTTCGTTAGTATAAGAAAGCAAAGCACTACTCAAAGGTACTGTAATGAAATCATTCTTTGTTTATATTGGTGTTGAACCTACTGTATTCCAACTTCTCTATGATTCATACTCCCCAATACTACTCACAGATTCATCAAAATAAGCAAACAACACACGAAAAACAGAATCTGTCAAAAACAGAACAGTCTGTAGTAATCTGTAACTTTCGCATACTTCTGTAACTCCAAAAAAATTGAAATAAAATTTTAAAAGTGAGGAATTTGTCTATTAATCATCTGCAACAAGAATCAATTAAATAGCAGACTCCAGTAAAACCCGGTGACTATTCTAGCGAGCGCTAACGATTCTGTTTTTCACAGCAAGATCATATAAACTTCACACAAGTCTTCCCAAAGGTTCTACTTGGCACCAACACTAATTAAAACATAAAACCACACCTAAACAGAAGCTATATGCAATATTTATTCCTAAACAGAAGCAAAAATATAAAATATAAAATTGGGTTGCCTCCCAACAAGCGCTATCGTTTTACGCCCCTAGCTAGGCACGATACATGGATAGATCTAGGTATTGCCATCTTTGATCTTCACCCTTTTAATGGTGTCAAGCTCGAATCTAGGAGGTTCTTTTTGTTTCCCTTCATATTCAGAAATCTTTAGATCTAAAGAATCCAATCGCTTATTACAAAGGGTAATCAACATATTCATGCGGTGGAGATTCCCACTAACACTCTTAAGATGTTCAAGAGACTTTTGTAATATTTTTGTTCCTTCGCAAATTTTTTCAAAAACTTGTGTCCCTTCCGGGGCTGGATGTGACCCTTTTTGTTGAGGTAGTGTTCCCACTATTCCATCTATAATTTCATGCGCAATACTAGGATCAACTTCGATAAAATTCCCTTTGGCAACGCAATCCAAGAGTTGTCTATGCGACATATTTAATCCAACATAAAAATTGCGAAGCAAGATTCTAAAATTCACCTCTAAGGTCCACTTACTATAAGATTCCATCTTCCTAAACCAAGCATCTTTTAAGTTTTCTCCTTGCTTTTGCTTGAAGTGAAGAACTTCAAACTCGGGAGACAAAGGAGCGGATAAGGGACTAGCCATGACGACAAGGCAAAGCGAACGATAAACACACGACAAAAGAAGGGCAAATAAAATGGCAAGGGTGAAGTGGGAGAGAGGAAAACGAGAGGCAATAAATGTAATGCAAAGGATAAGGGTTTGTGATAGGAACTTGGTATATGACTTTTGCGTAAGCCTCCACGGCAACAGCTCCAGAAATTCTTCTTGCTACTTCTCCAGCTTGCGTTGTATTCCCTCGAAGAGGAAAGGGTGATGCAGCACAGTAGCGTAAGTATTTCCCTCAGTTTTTTAGAACCAAGGTATCAATCCAGTAGGAGACCACGCGCGAGTCCCTCGCACCTGCACAAACAAATAAGAACTTCGCAGCCAACGCGATAAGGGTTTGTCAATCCCTTTACGGTCACTTACGAAAGTGAGATCTAATAGATAGGATAGTTTGATATTTTTGGTATTTTTGGATATAAGAACAAGAAGTAAAAGCTGAAAAGTAAAGTAGATTGTAGATTGATATGTTGAGAATAGACCTGAGGGCCATAGGTTTCTCTAGTGGCTTCTCTCATGATAGCGGAATTCTACGGTGGGTGAACAAATTACTGTCGAGCAATTGATAGAAAAGCGAGTACTTATGAGACTATCTAGGCATGATCATTATATATAGGCATAATGTCCGAAACAAGTAGACTGAAACAATTCTGCATATACTACTATTACTCCACACATCGACCGCTATCCAGCATGCATCTAGTGTATTAAGTTCATAAGAACAGAGTAACGCCTTAAGCAAGATGACATGATGTAGAGGGATAAACTCAAGCAATATGATATAAACCCCATCTTTTTATCCTCGATGGCAACAATACAATATGTGCCTTACTGCCCCTACTGTCACTAGGAAAGTACACCGCAAGATTGAACCCAAAGCCAAGCACTTATCCCATTGCAAGAACTATAGATCTAGTAGGCCAAACCAAACCTATAATTCGAAGAGACTTGCAAGGATGTTATAACCATACATAAAGAGTTCAGAAAAGAACCAAATACTTCTCATAGATAATCTTGATCATAAACCCACAATTCCTTGGATCTCGACAAACACACCATAAAAAGGGATTACATCGAACAGATCTTCTCGAGTACCGAGGAGAACTTGGTATTGAGATCCAAGGAGAGAGAAGAAGCCATGTAGATACTAGATATGGACCCGAAGGTCTATGGTAAACTACTCACAACTCATGGTGAGGCGATGATGATGATGTAGAAGCACTCCGTGGTAGATCCCCCCTCCGGTGGAGCTCCGGAACAGGCCACAAGATGGGATCTCACGGGAACAGAAGGTTGTGGCGGTGGAACTAGGGTTTTCTCTCCCCTGATGGTTTCAGGGTACGTAGGTATATATAGGAGGAATGAGGGCACCGGGGGCCAAACATGGGGCCCACGAGGCAGGGGGCGCGCTCTATAGGGGGCTCCCCCCACCCTCGTGGACGCCACGTGTGCCCTACTCCGTGGTTCTCAAGTCTCCGGTGTGTATTTTGCTCCAAAAATATCTCTCCCGAAGTTTCATTCCGTTTGGACTCCATTTGATATTCCTTTTCTGTAAAACTCCGAAATAGGCAAAAAATAGCAATCTCGATTGGGCCTTTGGGTTAATAGGTTAGTTCCAAAAATAATATAAAAGTGTATAACAAAGCCCATTAAACAACCAAAACATCATAAATAATAGAATGGAACAATCAAAACTTATAGATACGTTGGGGACGTATCATAAGCCGACCATGGACTGAACTTCGGGGCGACGGGCTCCAAGGCATAAACATACCAAAGTGCGCGTTTCTGCTCCCGGTTGGGGAGGGGATGTGGGTGACATACATCATATTTTACGTCTTTCACCTCATATTTGGCCGCCGAGGTTCGTCCTCGTCTTCGCTGTGGGGTTTGGCTTATAATGTTCCCCTCCGCTGATACTTTGCCAGCCTGTTTGAAGACCCAGCAATTCCTGTTATTGTGGTTTGTGGTTTGTCTGGGGAGCCATGGATTTGGCATAGCCTGTCAAGGATTTTATCTAGCTGGCTGGGTCCATCCTTGTTCCCTTTAAAGGGTTTCCTTTTCTGCTCTGATCTAGGTCCACTGAACCCTCCATTGACTACGGCATCCTCTGTGTCACTCCTGTCGTTTCTATGTCTTTGTTTATTTTTATTACGCCTTTGGCTTGTCGTTGGCATCGTGAGTTTCCGAGATGCCAGCCTCACCGTTGTGAGTACTGCGGGCCAGCCAGCAATCCTCTCCCGCGCAAAAGTAGGTCATAAACATAGTGAGGGCTGCCATGGTCCTCGGCTTGTCCTGCCCAAGCTATCGGGTGAGCCATCCGTCCAGGATATTATGTATGAACACCACGATTGCCTCAGCGTCGGAGCAGTCTATGATCGGATTCTTTTTGGTGAGGAGCCTGTTCCAGAACTTCTGTGATGATTCGCCGGATTGCTTGATGACGCGACTGAGGTCATCGGCATCCGAGGGTCGGACATTGGTTCCTTGGAAATTTTCCCTAACGGCATCCTCGTGGGCTTCCCAACTCCCAATGGAGTGAGGAGGCAGGTTGTTGAGCCAATGCCTTGCCGACCCCTTTAACTTGAGCGACATATATTTGATGGCGTGGAGGTCATCTCCATTGGCCATGTGTATATGCAAGAGAAAATCTTCGATCCACATGGCTGGATCGGTTGTGCCATCATATGATTCTATGTTGATGGGTTTAAACCCGTTCGGGAACTGATGCTCCATTACCCTGTCTATAAAACATATCAGGTGAGCAGTACCTCGGGTCCGAGTAGTATCGCATCGGTTATCGAGAGAGATCCATACGTAGCTCTAGTCCCGAGCTCGGCCGTTCCTGCCCATCCAGGCATCATAGTCGTTACGTCCCGCGGTTTGATGCCTTCGGGCAGTCAAGACATCCGAGCCAATTAAGTTGGCCGCACTCTTACTTCTAAGGTAGCCAAAAATCCTCTCAGTCTGTCGTAGTTGGTTCTCTCAAGTACCGAGATACAAACACCTCGACCACGACACTTGCAAACCGGACCATGGCATCTTATCATGTGCTCTCAGACATCCGTATGACTTGTCCCATGAATCGGCGGTCGTGCACTTGTGGTAACCAGAGAACCCAATCCTTTCCATGGCGTCCTTTCTCAAGATGAAGTAGTCATCAAAGAATCGGACGTCATGGTAGAGATGATCGAAGAAATTTTTGCGCATATGAAAGCGCCGACGATAATTGCCAGCGAAGAGCGCATGAGGGGAAAAGTAGTCGTCCATTGGCGTCAAATGGTTGTGCACCCTATTGCGGTTGAGCACTCAATGACCCTTGATCGATCTTTGAAATTGAGAATATGCTCTTCCGCATGCTTTGCATCTGCATGGACCGCTTGCATCATCACCATCTCATTTGTGTAGTCCTCCTTGTCGGACGGGTAGACGGATGACTCAACATAGTGCTCGTATATGTAGTCCATATCCAAATCCATTGCTTCATTTCTTCAAAGAAGATGGGATGAAAAAAATAGCATGGGCATTTCATCGAACAATTGTCGGGCATGGTGAGTATCATAGGAGCTAATAGTACTTGTGTGGTGGTCAGAGAAGAGGTGTGGGACGACGACGAACGAGAAGCAGCTTGAAGCCTTGGAGGTGACAGACTCGTCGATTTTCAGCAGGGGTGTGGTGGGGTTGCTGGGTGGTAAGGTGGCGGCAAAGGCAAGAGAGAAAAAGGGAAGGAGAGAAAATGGGAGGATGGAGCTGCGGGGTCCGGGAGGGGTTTTCATAGGGGTTTTGGTGGCCCGGGGGTGTGTCTTAACACGTCCAAACCACGTAATCCGGATGGTTGCCGGTGGTTTGAGGGTCCTCTATCCAGAGGCCCTTATACACCTTGTATTTTGGAACATGGGGAATAATGGTGGTAAGGATTGGTTTTGTTTTCTTATTGTCAAAGCAGTTTGATTCAATGCAGTCCATCTGCTCATCAATGTATTTATCATGTGACTGAATTTGAAGAAACTTGAAAGGATATTATAATCATACATAAAGAGTTCAGAAAAGAACCAAATACTTCTCATAGATAATCTTGATCATAAACCCACAATTCATCGGATCTCGACAAACACACCGCAAAAAGAGATTACATCGAATAGATCTCCTGCAAGACCAAGGAGAACTTGGTATTGAGATCCAAAGAGAGAGAAGAAGCCATCTAGATACTAGCTATGGACCCGAAGGTCTGTGGTAAACAACTCACAACTCATGGTGAGGCGATGATGATAATGTAGAAGCACTCCGTGGTAGATCCCCCCTCTGGCTGAGCTCCGGAACAGGCACCAAGATGGGATCTCACAAGAACAAAAGGTTGTGGCGGTGGAACTAGGGTTTTCTCTCCCTTGATGGTTTCGGGGTACGTAGGTATATATAAGAGGAAGGAGGGCACTGGGGGCCAAACGTGGGGCCCACGAGGCAGGGGGCGCCTTATAGGGGGGGCGCGCCCCCCACCCTCGTGGACGCCATGTGTGACCTACTTTGTGGTGCTCAAGTCTCCCATGCGTATTTTGCTCCAAAAATATCTCTCCCGAAGTTTCAATCCGTTTGGACTCTGTTTGATATTCCTTTTCTGTAAAAACCTGAAATAGGCAAAAATCAGCAATCTGGACTAGGCCTTTGGGTTAATTGGTTAGTCCCCAAAAATAATATAAAAGTGTATAATAAATCCAAAACATCATAAATAATAGCATGGAACAATCAAAAATTATAGATACATTGGAGACGTATCAAGCATCCCCAAGCTTAATTCCTGCTCATCCTCGAGTAGGTAAATGATAAAAATAGAATTTTTGATGTGGAATGCTAACCAACATAGGTTTCAATGTAATTCTCTTAATTGTGGCATGAATGTTTAGATTTGAAAGATTCAAGACAAAATTCTATATTGACATAAGAAATAATAATACTTCAAGCATACTAACAAAGCAATCATGTCTTCTCAAAATACTATGGCTAAAGAAAGTTATCCCTACAAAATCATATAGTCTGGCTATGGTCCCTCTTCATCACATAAAATATTCATATCATGCACAACCACGGTTTCAGCCAAGCACTTGTTTTCATACTCTATTCTTTCAAACCTTTCAACTTTCACGCAGTACATGAGCGTGAGCCATGGATATAGCACTATGTGGAATAGGTTGGTGGTTGTGGACAAGACAAAAAGGAGGGAGATAGTCTCACATCGACTAGGCATATCAACGGGCTATGGAGATTCCCATCAATAGATATCAATGTGAGTGAGTACGGATTTCCATGCAACGGATGCACAAGAGCTAAAAATGGATGAAAGCTCAACAAAAGAAACTAAGTGGGTGTGCATCCAACTTGCTTGCTCACGAAGACCTACGGCATTTGAGGAAGCCCATCATTGGAATATACAAGCAAGTTCTATAATGAAAATTCCCACTAGTATATGAAAGTGACTGAACATGAGACTCTCTATCATGAAGAACCTGGTGCTACTTTGAAGCACAAGTGTGGAAAAATATAGTAGCAATTGTCCCTTTCTTTCTTTTCCTTTTTTGGAGTGGCCTTTTCTTCTGTTCGGACTTTCCTCACATGGGACAATTTTCTAATAATGATGATCATCACACTTACATTGATTTACAACTCAATATTACAACTCGATAGCTAGAACAAAGTATGACTCTATATGAATGCTTCCGGCGGTGTACCGGGATGCGCAATGAATCAAGAGTGACATGTATGAAAAGTTATACATGGTGGCTTTGCCACAAATACGATGTCAACTACATGATCATGCTTGGCAATATGGCAATATGAAGCGTGTCATATGAACGGAATGGTGGAAAGTTGCATGGCAATATATCTCGGAATGGCTATGGAAATGCCATGATAGGTAGGTTAGGTGGCTGTTTTGAGGAAGGTATATGGTGGGTGTATGGTAACTGCGGAAGTTGCGCGGTACAAGAGAGGCTAGCAATGATGGAAGGTGAGAGTTCGTATAATCCATGGACTCAAAATTAGTCATTAGAACTCATATAATTATTACAAAAATTTATGAGTCATCAAAACAAAGCAATCAATGGATGCTCCTAGGGAGGTTGGTAGGAGTTAACCATCGCACGCCCCCGACCTCCACACAAAGGATGACACTCTACAAATACCTCATGCTCTAACTTCGTCACATAGCAGTTCACCATATGAGCATGCTACGGGAATCACTAACTCTAACACAAGTATTTCTCAATTTCATAATAACTCCACTAGCATGACTCTAATATCAGTATCCTCATATCTCAAAACAATTATCAAGCATCCAACTTCTCATCATATTCAATGCACTCAGTATGAAAGTTTTTACTACATTGATCTTGGATGCCTATCATGTGAAGGCTAGTTTTATAGCCAACGCACATTACCATGCTGTTTTAAAAGACTCTCAAAAGGATATAAGTGAAGCATGAGAGATCAAAAATTTCTACAAAATATAATTACCACCGTGCTCTAAAAGATATAAGTGAAGCACTAGAGCAAACTATTCAACTCAAAAGATATAAGTGAAGCACATACAGTGTTCTAACAATTCCTAGGCCATATTTATCTCTCTCAAAAAGGTGTGTCCAGCAAGGATAGTTGTGGCAAACTAACAATCAAAGACTCAAATTATACATGATGCTCCAAGTAAACCACATATCATATGGTGAATAAAAATATAGCTCTGAGTATAGTTACCGATAGATGAAGACGAAAGAGGGGATGCCTTCCCGGGGCATCCCCAAGCTTAGGCTTTTGGTTGTCCTTGAATTTTACCTTGGGGTGCCTTGGGCATTCCCAAGCTTAGGCTCTTGCCACTCTTTGTTCCATAGTCCATCAAAGCAATACTCAAAACTTGAAAACTTCACAACACAAAACTTAAACCAAAAATCTCGTGAGCTCCGTTAGTATAAGAAAGCAAACCACTACTCAAAGGTACTGTAATGAACTCATTCTTTGTTTATGTTGGTGTTAAACCTACTATATTCCAACTTCTCTATGAGTCATACTCCCCAATACTACTCATAGATTCATCAAAATAACAAACAACACACGAAAAACAGAATCTGTCAAAAACAGAACAATCTATAGTAATCTATAACTTTCGCATACTTATGTAACTCCAAAAAAAATGAAATAAAATTTTAAAAGTGAGGAATTTGTTTATTAATCATCTGCAAAAAGAATCAACTAAATAGCACACTCCAGTATAATCTGGTGACTATTCTAGCGAGCGCTAACGATTCTGTTTTTCACAACAAGATCATATAAACTTCACACAAGTCTTCCCAAAGGTTCTACTTGGCACAAACACTAATTAAAACAGAAAATCACATCTAAACAGAAGCTAGATGCTATATTTATTCCTAAACAGAAGCAAAAACAAAAAAATTACAAAATTGGGTTGCCTCCCAACAAGCGCTATCGTTTTACGCCCCTAGCTAGGCACGATACATGGATAGATCTAGGTATTGCCATCTTTGATCTTCACCCTTTTAATGGTGTCAAGGTCGAATCTGGGAGGTTCTTTATGTTTCCCTTCATATTCGGAAATCTTTATATCTAAAGAATCCAACCTCTTATTACAAAGGGTAATTGTAACATCCCAAATTTTCTATTTGGAATGTTATACATTAGATCATTATGCGTATCATATTATCTTGCTTTTGGTGGATCCAAGAAAATCCTAAGCAACTCAAGGACCCTCGGAGAGAGTTGGGGATTTCAATATTTTCATAATTGAGGTTTCTCAAAATTTGAAAATAGGATCATTTGATTTTATTTATTTTATCTTCAAGTATTTCTGTCATAAAAATATGAGAGAGGGAGTAAAACGACTCTCCCAAAATTTAAGAAATACGGAAGATTTAATAAAAAAATCAAATAAGTTTTATTTGGAGTTTTATTTGAATTAGGAAAAATTGCATGTTTTCAAAAATGCATTTTAGTGCCAATAAATGTTCATCTTGTTCGAAATATTCTATTTAGACGGTGGAAATTTGTTTTGGCAATTTTAGATTTTCTTTCTTTTTTCTAGAGTTCTTTTCGTAGCGCACACGTAATTAGAAAAAAAAGAGAGAGAGAGGACCCAACCCGACTGGGCCGAAGCCCAGCCGAGCCAGGCCCAGCGCCCTGCACCGCCTTCCCCACCCGCGCCGTTCGTCGTGGCCGAGCCGGACTCACCGCCGCCGCGGTTTTGCTTGCCCCTCCCCCAAGCTTCCAAGCCCCCCCTATATATACAGCACCCCTGCCTCTGCCGCACACCGACGCCGTCGCCGCAGCTCAAGCCGCCGCTGCCGCTGTTAGCCGCCGCCGCCGCCGTTGCCGCACGCCGCCGTCGCCGCAACACCGCCGCCGCTGCTGCCCACCACCACCACCACCGCAGCCCCGCCGCAGCCCCGCCGCTCGCCGTCGCCGACGCCGCCGCCCGCCGGCCGTTCGACGAGGTAGCCGCCCGCCGGCCGGTTTTCGGTAGAAAACCGTCGGTTTTTCTTTTAGAACCCTAGTTCGTTTTTTAACTAGATCGGTTTTTTTTCTCTATTCCGGTTTAGTTAATTAGAGAGCGTTCGCTCATTCGTTCGTTCGTTTTAAACGAACGAGTTCGACGTTTAGTTTCAGCTGACAAACGTCCGTTCGTTAAGCTGTATTAGCTTTCTTTTTCTAGTTTATTTTCTGATCGCGATCTCTGATCCGATTTTCATTTTAGTTTATCTTCTCGCTCGTTTATCAGAATCAGGTGATTCAAGCGCTTGGAGTTTCATCTCGAAATTCTCTTTCTGTTTAACCTAGTCACCCAAGCGTTGGCCTCTGCTAAATTTGGACTTAGGTCCAGATTGGTTCGGTAGTTGTTTTTCTTTCGCCGTTTGTCTTTCGTTGCTTTTCTTTTGCCGTTTCTTTTGCAAACCGGAGTTCTTAAGTTGAACTTTCTGGTTAGATCTCTTATTTGAGTTTTGCCCGTGCATTAGTTAAGTACTTATTGTGTGCTTGTTTGTTTGCGATAGAGTACCCGGAGTGCGCCGCTTGCTACTTTGAATCTCTAGGTTTTGCGGATCATCAGCAAGGCAAGTAACACTTTGATCATACTTTCCAATTACCCGGTTTTCATTGCATTAGTCAAATCCTCAGACATTGCATGAGTAGGATCTAATAACTTGTGGGACTGGGAAGTAGATTGAGGTAGTACCTATTACCTGCATTACATTCAAACCTTTGGGAGTTACTTCTACGTTTGCTGTTAGGCCATGCTATGCTCGTAGACGTGGATTGGGTGAGTGTATCCATGACAGATGTGAGTTTGTTAACTAATGGTTCAACTTAACGCGGCAACTTTAACACACATCTAGGTGGATTGAGGCACCTGGGTATTCCAACTATTGCCTGTTTTTCTTTTGGACCGCCACCCAGGCTCAAAGGGATCATGAGATTATTCATACTAGAAACTTCCGTGTGCGGCCACATGCCAATATGGGCTCTGGCATAGTTGAGTAAGTTGTGGGAAACATTTCCGTGATGGGCTAGCAGATGTAGAGGGATTGTAGGTGTACCGGCCTATCTATCCGGTTAAGGGGACCTCTTCGGAAAGACTGTGTCTCGGTGATCCATTTCTCAAACACCATGCAGTGCGAGAAACCAAACGGAGGCGATCGAGTCTTGTGGGGAAAAGTGCACAAACCTCTGCAGAGTATACAAACTGATCATGATTAGCCGTGTCCCCGGTTATGGACGTCTTGAGTATCTAGTACTTGGATATCATGTGAATCTCATCATGTTACTTAAATTAATATTGTTGGGTTTAATGATGATTAGTAATTGGGGTTGAGAGGATGTCTATCTTCTCGACGATGTTTCAACTACCATGATAGTTAATTAAAATATATTCCTTTGCAGTCGGGAAAAATTGGCTTTACGCAAAAACGGAAACCATAGAGCTTTCCACCAGCCATATTGCATATAGTGTAGCTTTACTTTTGTTACTCACTATATGTGTTACTTTGCCAGCATATTCCATGTGCTGACCCGTTTTCGGGCTGCAACGTTCATGTTGCAGACTTTTCAGACGACGAGTAAGGTGCCTTATAGGTCGTGGTACTATAGTCAGTGATGCCGTTGAAGTTGATGGACTCACTTATCTTCCAAGCCTTCCGCTGTTATTGTGTTAGATGGCCTTAAGCCATTTTTATTGTAATAAGTTCATCGTTGGAACTATCGATGTAATAAGTGTGTGATTGCTACTCTGTTATAAATCCTTCAAGTACTGTGCGTGTCAGCATTACTAATCCAGGGATGACACTGATGCACAGAGATCAGACTGTTTGAGGTCTGGTCGCTACAAGATGGTATCAGAGCACATCTTGACTGTAGGACACGAGCACTAAGCTAAAACCTTAGAGCACTATTCACTCTTCTCTTTTCTGACTCCTCATCTTTTCTACTCTTTTAGGATGGTGGATGCAAGGAATAAGTTCACGCAACCTGATGAAGATACACCATTTGGACGACAACTGAAGGAAGTCACCAGATATCTAAACATCGGACTACCAAGCTTCACCGGAACCTACAACGCCAGTTTCCCTGAAGAGGAGCGCTGGATGATTCAAGCTCAAGTTCCAGGAAGGACGTTCAAGCCCGTCACCACACCCATAGAATTTTCCTTTAATGCGCCTACATGGAGCCTAGGCAGAAGCATGGCAGCCCACATCACTATGGGAAGGATTGGAGAAATCTACAAGCAGGAGCTAAAGGACACCATCTACCAGATTTGTGGACGTAGAGATGAGCGGTGGGACATGATCAAACACCCGGAAGGACAGGTCCATTGCCTCGTTCATTCAAGAGTTAAACCAGCACATTCGTCGCCAGGAGCTGCAGATGTGTGCAGGGATGATAGATTTGAAGAAAGCACTAACCAAAAACATGGAGTTAGAGGAAGAACTCAAATCGACACGTGACGGATATGAGGAGGAGATGTTAATACTCGTGGAGAAGAATGATGATTTGACACTGAAGTTAGGAATACTCATGGGAGAAGAAGAAGAGGAAGAAGAACCAAAGGAGATTCCACCTAAAGACTACATCATCATTGATGACACGGACTCAGACCTCGATGATAGTGATGATGAGGACTATGAAGATGAAGCTGGAGCGGATATCATTGAATCCTCTGCCGATCAAAATTTCTAGAAGACCTTCCTATGACTAGTAGTTTTTCCCAATTAATAGACTTAGAGCACTTTTGTAACGATTAGATCCATGTAAGCCCTTGTTTGAAATTGATATTGGTGTGATGATATGTGTGTTTGCCTCATGTGCATTGGGTAGTGATTTCCCTTAGACCTCTTTTCTATTCTAATCTCTTCCCTCTACACCCATCAGATGCCTCCGAGACGTGAGCCCGGATTTGAGTTTCCCCCTAAGCTCACCCAGTTGATCCAACAGCAGAACACCCTGATGAAACTTCTTGTCCAGAACACTCAGAACAACCAGAACAACGACAACAATCCTCCACCACCACCACCCGTTGATAACCTGACCTGTTTCTTAAGGTTACAACCACCAGTGTTTGCTAGCAGCATTGAACCAATAGTCGCTGATGACTGGTTGCGCAAGATTGGAAGGGATTTGACCACTGCTAACTGCTCAGATGCTGAGAAGGTGCATTTTGCCGCACATCAGTTGTCTGGACCAGCCGCAGCATGGTGGGAGAATTACACATCCACTTTTCCCATAGCCAATGTGACTTGGGATAAGTTTCAGCAAGCTTTTCGTACCGCCCATGTCTCAACTGGAGCTATGAGTATGAATAAGCAGGAGTTTCGCAATTTGCGCCAAGGCAACCGTACTGTGGCTCAGTACGTGGATGAGTTTAGTACCCTATCTCGTTATGCACCAGATGATGTGGCCACAGATGCCGCTAAGCGGGAGAGATTCATGGAAGGGCTGAATGATGAGATGAGTGTATAGTTGATGGTGGCAACTTTCAATAACTACCACGAGTTGGTTGATCGCGCTCTAATGACTGAAAGGAAGCACCAACAGATTGAAAGTCGCAAGAGGAAGTATGGACAAGGAAAGTACAATTCGGAAGCTCAGCAGAAGCCTCGTTTTACCCCTAAAACGGTAGGACAATTCCAGCATACCCATGGAGGAGGTAGCTGGTAATCAACATATTCATGCGGTGGAGATTCCCTCTAACACTCTTAAGAGGTTCAAGAGACTTTTGTAATATTTTTGTTACTTCACAAATTTTCTCAAAAACTTGTGTCCCTTCCTGGGCTGGATGTGACCCTTTTTGTGGAGGTAGTGTTCTCACTATTCCCTCTATAATTTCATGTGCAATACTAGGATCAACTTCGATAAATTTCCTTTTGGCAACGCAATCCAAGAGTTGTCTATGGGACATATTTAATCCAACATAAAAATTGTGAAGCAAGATTCTAAAATTCACCTCTAAGGTGCACTTATGATAAGATTCCATCATCCTAAACCAAGCATATTTTAAGTTTTCTCCTTGCTTTTTCTTGAAGTGAAGAACTTCAAACTCGGGAGACAAAGGAGCGGATAAGGGACTAGCCATGACGGCAAGGCAAAGGGAACGATAAACACACGGCAAAAGAAGGGAAAATAAAACGGCAAGGGTGAAGTGGGGGAGAGGAAAACGAGAGGCAAAAAATGTAATGCGAAGGACAAGGGTTTGTGATAGGTACTTGGTATATGAATTTTGCGTATGCCTCCCCGGCAACGGCGCCAGAAACACTTCTTGCTATTTCTCGAGCTTGTGTTGTATTCCCTCAAAGAGGAAAGGGTGATGCAGTACAGTAGCGAAAGTATTTCCCTCAGTTTTTGAGAGCCAAGGTATCAATCCAGTAGGAGACCACGCGGGAGTCCCTCGCACCTACACAAACAAATTAGAACTTCGCAGCCAACATGATAAGGGGTTGTCAATCCCTTTATGGTCACTTACGAAAGTGAGAACTGATAGATAGGATAGTTTGATATTTTTGGTATTTTTGGATATAAGAACAGAAAGTAAAAGCGGAAAAGGAAAGTAGATTGTAGATTGATATGTTGAGAATAGACCCGGGGGCCATATGTTTCTCTAGTGGCCTCTCTCATGATAGCGGAATTCTACGGTGGGTGAACAAATTACTGTCGAGCAATTGATAGAAAAGCGAATACTTATGAGACTATCTAGGCATGATCATTATATATAGGCATCACGTCCGAAACAAGTAGACCGAAACGATTCTGCATCTACTACTATTACTCCACACATCGACGGCTATCCATCATGCATCTAGAGTATTAAGTTCATAAGAACACAGTAACGCCTTATGCAAGATGACATGATGTAGAGGGATAAGCTCAAGCATTATGATATAAACCCCATCTTTTTATCCTCGATGGCAACAATACAATACGTGCCTTGATGCCTCTACTTTCACTGGGAAAGGACAACGCAAGATTGAACCCAAAGCCAAGCACTTCTCCCATTGCAAGAGCTATAGATCTAGTAGGCCAAACTAAACCAATAATTTGAAGAGACTTGCAAGAATATTATAATCATACATAAAGAGTTCAGAAAAGAACCAAATACTTCTCATAGATAATCTTGATCATAAACCCACAATTCATTGGATCTCGACAAACACACCACAAAAAGATATTACATCGAATAGATCTCCTCGAAGACCGAGGAGAACTTGGTATGGAGATCCAAAGAGAGATAAGAAGCCTTATAGATACTAGTTATGGACCCGAAGGTCTGCGGTAAACTACACACAACTCATGGTGAGGCGATGACGATGATGTAGAAGCACTTCGTGGTAGATCCCCCCACCCCCGGCGGAGCTCTGGAATAGGCCCCAAGATGGGATCTCACGCGAACAGAAGGTTGTGGCGATGGAACTAGGGTTTTCTCTCCCTGATGGTTTCGGGGTACGTAGGTATATATAGGAGGAAGGAGGGCACCGGGGGCCCAACGTGGGGCCCACGAGGCAGGGGACGCGCCCTATAGGGGGGCGCGCCCCCACCCTCGTGGACGCCACATCTGCCCTACTCCGTGGTTTTCAAGTCTCCCGTGTTTATTTTGCTCCAAAAATATCTCTCCCAAAGTTTCATTCCGTTTGGACTCCGTTTGATATTCCTTTTCTGTAAAACCCTGAAATAGGCAAAAACAGCAATCTGGACTAGGCCTTTGGGTTAATAGGTTAGTCCCAAAAATAATATAAAAGTGTATAACAAAGCCCATTAAACATCCAAAACATCATAAATAATAGCATGGAATAGTAAAAAATTATAGATACATTGGAGACGTATCATAAGCTGACCATGGATTGAACTTCGGGGCGACGTTTCTATGTATGTGTATATTTTTATTACGCCTTGGCTTGTCGTTGGCGTCGTGAGTTTCCTAGGTGCCTGCCTAACCGTTGTGAGTACTGCGGGCCAGCCCGCTATCCTCTCCCGCACAGAAGTAGGTCATAAACATAGTGAGGGCTGCCATGATCCTCGACTTGTCCTGCCCAAGCTGTCGGGTGAGCCATCCGTCCTGGATATTATTTTTAAACACCACGATTGCCTCAGCATCGGAGCAGTCTATGATCGGATTCTTTTTGGTGAGGAGCCTGTTCCAGAACTTCCGTGATGATTCGCTGGATTGCTGGATGACGCGACTGAGGTCATCGGTGTCCGAGGTTCAGACATAGGTTCCTTGGAAATTTGCCCTAAAGGCATCCTCGTGGGCTTCCCAACTCCCAATGGAGTGAGGAGGCAGGTTGTTGAGCCAATGCCTTGCCGACCCCTTTAACTTGAGGGACATATATTTGATGGCATGGAGGTCATCTCCATTGGCCATGTGTATATGCAAGAGGAAATCTTTGATCCACATGGCTGGATCGGTTGTGCCATCATATGATTCTATGTTGATGGGTTTAAACCCGTTCGTGAACTGATGCTCCATTACCCTGTCTGTAAAACATATCAGGTGAGCGGGACCTCGGGTCCGAGTAGTATCACATCAGTTATCGAGAGAGATCCGTATGTACCTCTGGTCCCGAGCTCGGCCATTCCTGCCCATCCAGGCATCATAGCCATTACGTCCCGCGGGTTCATGCCTTCGGGCAGTCAAGACATCCGAGTAAATTAACCTGGCCGCACTCTTACTTCTAAGGTAGCCAAAAATCCTCTCAGTCTGTCGTAGTTGGTTCTCTCAAGTACGGAGATACAAACACCTCTACCACGGCACTTGCAAACCTGACCATGGCATCTTAGCATGTGATCTCAGACATTCGTATGACTTGTCCCATGAATCGGCGGTCGTGCACTTGTGGTAACCAGAGAACCCAATCCTTTCCATGGCGTCCTTTTTCAAGATGAAGTAGTCATCAAAGAACCAGATGTCATGGTAGAGACGATCATAGACATTTTTGCGCATATGAAAGCGTCGACGAAAATTGCCAGTGAAGAGCGCATCAGGGGCAAAGTAGTCATCCATCGGCGTCAAATGGTTGTGTGCCCTATTGCGGTTGAGCACTCAATGACCCTTGACCGATTTTTGAAATTGAGAATATGCTCTTTCGCATGCTTTGCATCTGCAAGGACCGCTTGCATCATGACCGTCTCATTTGTGTAGTCCTCCTCGTCGGACAGGCAGACGGATGACTCAACATAGTGCTCGTATATGTAGTCCATATCCAAATCCATTGCTTCATTTCTTCGAAGAAGATGGGACGAAAAAAATAAGATGGGCATTTCATCGAACAATTTTGGGCCATGGTGAGTGTCGTAGGAGCTAATAGTACTTGTGTGGCGGTCAGAGAAGAGGTGTGGGACGAGACGAAGGAGAAGCAACTTGAAGCCTTGGAGGTGCCAGACTCGTCGATTTTCAGCAGGGGTGTGGCTGGGTGGCTGGGTGGTAAGGTGGCGGCAAAGGCAAGAGAGAAAAATGGAAGGTCAGAAAATGGGAGGATGGAGGTGCGGGGTCCGGGAGTGGTTTTCCTAGGTTTTTTGGTGGCCCGGCAGTGTGGCTTAACACGTCCAAACCACGTAATCCGGATGGTTGCCGGTGGTTTGAAGTTCCGCTTTGGAGAGGCCCTTATACACCTTGTATTTTGGAACATGGGGAATAGTGGTGGTAAGGATTGGTTTTGTTTTCTTATTGTCAAAGCAGTTTGATTCAATGTAGTCCATCTGCTCATCAATGTATTTATCATGTGAATGAATTCGCATTGAAGAACTAATGACTACCAAAACTCCATGCAACCAAATAACGCAAAAAATGACGAAACTTGTCAGCGCATCAATAGATCATGCATCGAATGAAACTGACGACCATATCATATCTTATAACTTAAAGAATCCTTTTATCCCATCTAATATGCAGACAAGGTTGAATTTTGGAATGTGTAGATACCTTATTCATTGCAATGGAGGTAGTATATGATATTTCTTTTATACACACAACAATTTTCATATGATGCACCTCATTAAGCCGTCTGTACGTATTGCAAACTTGGATGGAATTTCCTTCATCTCTATCATGCAAAGTTTGTTTGGCAACTGTTGTCCGTGTAGTAGCTTCGTTTCTTTCAGGGAAACATCTAAAATCACCCGGATGATTTCTTCCCCGTTTAAGCCACCTGTTTCGCACGACACATGCCATGTGGGGGCCACCAACTGCTCTCATACAGCCTTTATCTCCTCCCATACTCTTGTACCCGTTGCCATGGCAGCAGCTGACTCAGGGTAAGCAGGTGTTTTTGCGAAGGAGGCTTCCATATTGTGAGTCGGAGTTGGGGAAGGCATCATGCGTGGTGCCATGATCCCAAGGATATCGACAAAATGGTGGAGCTGCAATGCAGCACACCTGGTGCCGCAACCTGCCTATCTCGCCAACAGCAGAAGCTGACAATGTAACAAGCAAGGTGGTGCACGCGTGGAGCTTCAATGCAGCGGGGAAGGGGGAGGTTGCTATGTTCAAATGCAACTCTCGTCAGTGTTGCCAATGATGCAGCGCTCCTTGGCGACCATCGGTGCTTATATTCAGTGTCATCAATGGCAGCTGGCACTAGGATGCGGCATTCTTCGGCAATTCCCGGTGCAGCAACGCAGCACTCGTCGGTGCTGCCAGTTGATACGTCTCCAATGTATCTATATTTTTTTATTGTTCCATGCTATTATATTATCTATCTTGGATGCTTTGTATGCATTTATATGCTATTTTATATGAATTTTGGAATAACCTATTAACCCAGAGCCCAGTGCCAGTTTCTGTTTTTTCCTTGTTTATGAGTTTCGCGGAAAAGAAATATCAAACGGAGTCCAAACGGAACGAAACTTTACGGAGATTTTTCTTGGACCAAAAGACACCAGATGGATTTGTAGTACATGCCAGGGGACCCTCGAGGCGGCCACAAGGGTGGAGGGCGCGCCCCCTACCTTGTGGGCCCCCCGAGCCTCCCCTGACCTACTTCTTCCACCTATAAATTCACATATATTACAGAAACCCCAAAACATCCATCGAAACCACTTTTCCGCCGCTGTAACTTTCTATTCTCGCGAGATCCCATCTAGAGGCCTTTTACGGTACTCTGTTGGAGGGGAAATCAACCACAGAGGGCATCTACATCAACCCCATTACCCTTCCGATGAAGTGTGAGTAGTTTACCACAGACCTACGGGTCCATAGCTACTAGCTAGATAGCTTATTCTCTCTCTTTGATCTTCAATACCATGTTCTCCTCGTTGTTCTTGGAGATCTATCCGATGCAATCTTATTTTGCGGTGTGTTTGTCAAGATCCGATGAATTGTGGGTTTATGATCAGATTATCTAGGAATAATATTTGAGTTTCTTCTGAATTATTTTATGCATGATCTAATATCTTGGTAATTCTCTTCGAACTATCTGTTTGGTTTGGCCAACTAGATTGATTTTTGTTGCAATGGGAGAAGTGCTTTGTTTTGGGTTCAATCTTGTGGTGCTCAATCCCAGCGACAGAAAGGGATGTGGCACATATTGTATTGTTGCCATCGCGGATAACAAGATGGGGTTTTCATCATATTGCTTGAGTTAATTCCGCTACATCATGTCATGTTGCTTAAGGTGTTACTCTGTTCTTATGAACTTAATACTCTAGATGCAGAATTGGTTCGGTCTACTTGTCTCAGACATGATGCCTATATTCATGATCATTGCCATATATGTCATTATAATTATTCGCTCTTCTGTCAATTGCTTGACTGTAATTTGTTCACTGATACGAATCCGTCGTATCTATAATTTCTGATTGTTTCATGCCAATATTATTCAACTTTTACATACTTTTGGCAACAATATATATCATTTATTTGGACTAACTTACTGATCCAGTGCCCAGTGCCAGCTCCTGTTTTTTGCATGTATTTTATTGCAAATCAAACTAAGTCCAAACGCGATAAAAATTTACAGAGAATTATTTTGGAATATATGTGATTTTTAGGAGGTGGAATCAACGCAAACGGGGGTCCGTAGTGCCCACATCCCACCAGGGCACGCTACAGGGCCTAGGCGCGCCCTGGTGTCTTGTGCCCTCCTCGAATGTCAGTTGGGGCCCTTCTTCTGGCACAAGACATCTAATTTATGGATAAAAATCGTGTTAAAATCTCAGCGCAATCGGAGTTACGGATCTCCGAGAATATAAGAAACGGTGAAGGGCCAAATCTAGGGGACGCGAAACAGAGAGAGACAGAGAGACATGTCCAATCTCAAAGGGGCTCTCGCCCCTCCCATGCCATGGATACCAAGGACCACAGGGAGAAACCTTGTCCCACCTAGGGAGGAGGCCAAGAAAGAAGAAGAAGGAGGGGGTCTCTCTCCCCCTCTGTAATGCCCAGTATGAGATTATACCTCCCACGTGTCGAGGCATGACTTAAAGGCATAATATCATACTGGAATGATCTCAAGAATGGTATCTTTGCACAACTCATGTAAAAGAGGGATGAAATTGCAAAAGAGTAGTTGGCTTACACTCGCCACGTCACACAATGCATTACATAAACATTCATCATCCAAATAACATCAGAGTCCGAATACGCACGAAGATCCAAATGAAAGATACCATAATTAAATAGCACACGGTCCCGATCATCCTAGTAAGAGCCCTACTGATCCTCTGGATAAGACACGTAGTATCGCCCACGTTCTTCCTTGAACTCCCAGTACAACTCTGAACCACCAGCTGTGTAGTTCTCAACGGTACCTGCATCTGGTGTTGTGTAGAATCTGTGAGCCACGGAGGACTCAGCAATCCCGTTCGTGGGTAGCAATAATATCAAAGCCTTGGGTGTGGAACAAGGATGAAAGACAAGGTTGCAGCTGCACTAGCACAAGCTTACGTGTTTAGAGCGAGAAGAGAAGTGCCAATGATCGACAAAGTGATCACGAAGTGATCCTATCTAAGCACGTCAACCATAACCCCACCGTGTTCACTTCCCGAACCCCTTCGGAAAGCGACCGTCACAGTTACTCACACTGGTACTGTATTATGAACATAGTGTCAAGTTTTCTACAACCGGATATTAACAAATTCCCATCTGCCACATAACCGTGGGCACGGCTTTCAAAAGATCAAAACCCTGCAGGGGTGTCCCAACTTAGCCCATCACAACCACATGATCTGGAGAGTCGCAACTCCAAGGCGGGAAGACCCGAGTATTCTCGGAATCCCATGCTCAAGATATTCCGACTAAGGTAAAACTAATCCAGCAAGACCTCCCGGCGTGCCGACACCCTGATAGTATCCGCGCGTATCTCGTCTCAGGCCATGACCGGATGGGACAAGCTACAGGTTTTTACTAGCCCTCGGGTTTCCCCAAGGTGGCCCCGCAGGTTGCCCAGTTTGGACCAACACTCATGTGGAGCATTGGCCCGGGTTGTTGATTAATAAAAAAGGGTTTATAACTCCCTATTCCAGTTTTAGTTGTTAGGCAACTGTAAAACCAATGTTGGGCCTTGCTGGAAAAGCTTTAGCGCTAAGCGGGTTATCAAGGGGGGCCCATAAACCCCAACCGTGATAGGGACGCAAAATCAAGGAACATAACACCGGTTTAAACGGTTCCTAGGGTGGCATGAGTGGAACAAAACACCAAGCAAGAGGCTTAGCCTTCCTCCCATTACCAATATATATATGATTTAGTTTAATAGTTTATATATATATTGTGATATCCCAACAATAACTTCAACATGAAGCAAGAATCTTCAAATCTTCTCCTGCAACTAACAACGCTATAAGAGGGGCTGAGCGAAGCTTACGTAGCCAATCAAAGGTTTGCTAGGTTGGGTGGTTAGCGAGTTTCGTGGCAACAATAGGAGGCTAACAAACAGACAGAGGTATCGAGGCAATAAGCTAAAGAGCGAGACATCTAGCATAGGCAAAGATAGTAATCATATCTGGGTCATGTCATCTTGCCTGTTGATTCCACGAAGGGATCGTAAGATGGCTCCTCGTACTCGGTCTCGGTAAGATCCTCGAACTCGGTCTCGGCTCCCAGCTCTACTCAACACAAGAACACAACACGGCATAATATCAAACAAGGTGCAATGCACAATCAACATGATGCTAGTATGATGAGCGTATGCATGTGGAAGCACTTAAGCCTAAGGAGAAGATGATGGAAAAGGCCTCATCTTCGAAAACCAAGCAAGCCACTAGATAGAGGGGAAGATTTCGGTTGAAATCGATATAAAGATCGCCGGAAACGGACACACGGTTTGCAAATGGCAAGCAAAACAATATTCACACAAAACTGTAGTTTACAGCCACATGGCATCTTTGGAGCAAGAAATAATTATGCTACAACACTCAAACATGGAGACGAAGGGCATGGATGTGAAGTAGACATGTTACTTACCAAGCATGAACTTAGAACACACCCAAAAACCTACTGGAACACAATTAACCAAGCATGGCAAGTTGCAGTAAATTTATCCAGACTTCGTCAAAATCTGGGAAGGCAAAACATCATCCCGATGCTGCCTTTGGAGGCACAAAACAACATGCATATCAACTCCATTAAGTATATAAAGATCATGGACATGTAATAGACATAGCATACATCAAATGAATCCATTGGAGCAACTCCATAGGAGGCATGGATCAATAGCAACAAGCTTCACCAAATTGATCATGCTGATAAAAACCTGACAGGTAAATTTATAGCAACTTGAGAGCCAGAAATAAATAAGCTACAGCGGGCTATATATGCAAATAAGGGCATGGATGGATAGAGCATAACATGGACAACAAGGAATGATCATTTGGCATACTAAAACATGCATGGATTTCAGTGAGGCATCAAGCAAACATAGCATCAGGTTAAACAGATTCCAGACTTGGCAGTTTTTTCACTAAGTATAAAACAGTAACATTGGCATGGCATGTTTACATGCTTGTTTTAAGTCACCTCAAGGCATATCATGGAAAGTGTATTGCACCACAGCAAAGACCATATGATGGTGCTTCTAAAACATATTGACATGTGACATGAGGACAAACACATCAATAGCAATGAGCAAGTCAAAACATCATCTCACAACAAGTTTCAGCACTTAATAGCAACACGCACTTTTGCAACAGAGATTAACATGGCAATATGACACCTAACATGAATGCTACAGCAACCATCATGTAGAGCACTTCACAATGAACATTTTGACATATCATATGCTCCATTTGGACCAATATGCACAAAGTTATCACATCTCAAACATGGCAACAAAATTACAGTCATCAGCAGTTTTAAACATATAGCACTCTTGCAACGATGATTAGGGCATCAATATGAACTCTAACAGGCATCCCACAGTGGAAAAAAATGAAGAGCACATCTCAACGAACATTTTGATATATTACACGCCCAAAACGGATCTACGAGCCCAAAGTTATTGCATGGAAAAGAGAGCATAAAAAGTCAAACGTAGACGGGACGGAGCGGGACGAGTCGATGCGAGATCGGGATGGCCGTTTGGATCGCCGAACCGGTGGATCTGGTCCCGCCTGGACCAGATCGGGATCCGGCCGGAGCTCTCGCCGGAGACGGTGGAGGACGGCGCCGGCGGTCGGCGAGGAGAGGGCGGCGGTGGACGGGGCGGCGGCCGAGGCGCAGGCGGCGGGGCGCGGCGCTCTGAGGCGGTGGCGGCGGGGCCCGAGGCAGTCGGCGGTGGTGGCCGGAGGGGCAGCAGCTGCTCGGGGCCGGCCGGCGGCGCGGCCGGTTGAGGCGGAGTCGGTGGCGGGGGCCGGCGACGCGAGCTCGCCAGCGGCGGGCGGAGCTCGCCGGCGGCGGAGGGGATGCGCGGGGCGGAGGCGGAGGACGCGCGGGCGCGGTCGCTGGCCGGGCGGGCCAGCTACGGGCCCGCGGGCCACGGCGGCGCGGTGGGAACCGGAGGCGGCGGTGGACCGTTGGAGTACCAAACGAACTCCAAACGCGATGAAACTTGACAGGCGGCCTACACGTATCAAAACAACAATGCACGACAAGTCTCACCTCATTCCGGGAATGTTACATGGCCACACACGAAAGAAGGACTCGGGGGTTGCCACGGGCACATGTGTGAGTGTCCAAACTCGAAACGGGCAACGGGAAGAGGCGAGTGGGACCGGGTGCAAGTGACAACACGAATGCAATGCAATGCACATGATAACATGACATGGATGAAATGCACACACGCACGCGACAAAACGAAGTAACCCGAAATGAAAGAAGAGCCCAGAATGGAATTGATGAAGTCAACATTTCATATATTGCCATAAATGGAAAGTATCACATATCGGGTGTTACAAACTCTCCTCTACTACAAAAAGATCTCGTCCCGAGATTTAGGACTGGAAGAAGGAAGGGTACTCGAAACGAAGGTGATCTTCTCGTTCCCACGTAGCTTCTCGGTCGGTATGGTGTGACCACTTTACTTTCAAGAACTTGATGGACTTGTTGCGGGTCTTGCGCTCAGTTTCTTCAAGAATAGCAATAGGGTGCTCACGGTAAGACAAGTGTTTTTGAAGATCAATCTCCTCGAACAGAATGGTGCGTTTAGGCGTCTTGAAGCACTTGCAGAGTTGAGACACGTGAAACACATCATGAACATTTTCAAAGTTGGAGGAGAGCTCAAGTTGATAGGCTAGATCGCCTCTTTTGCCAAGAATCTTGAAAGGGCCCACGTATCTCGGAGAAAGCTTTCCTTTGATACCGGATCTTTGGGTTCCTTTCATAAGAGAAACACGGAGATAGACATGATCCCCAATTTTGAACACGATGCTTGCCGTCATAGTAGCTCTTTTGACGCGATTGTGCGGCTTTGAGATTCTCACGTATGACTTTGCACTTTTCTTTAGCTTCCGAGATCAAGTCATTGCCAAGAAGTTGACGTTCACCAGTCTCGGACCAGTTGAGAGGCGTACGACACTTTTTGCCATAGAGGATTTCAAAAGGAGCTTTGCCGACACTTGCTTGGAAACTGTTGTTGTAAGAGAACTCGGCAAACGGGAGACAATCTTCCCACTTCATGCCAAAAGAGATGACACAAGCTCTGAGTATGTCTTCGAGGATCTGGTTCACTCTTTCGAATCTTGGTGCCCATGGCTGACTGAAAGGAGTCCCAGAACTTGGATGTGAACAAACTTCCACGGTCTGAGGAGATGACTTGAGGAATGCCATGCAACGAAACAATTCTGGAAGTGTACAACTCTGGCAACTGAGCTGCGTTGATGGATTCTTTGACGGGAAGGAAGTGAGCTACTTTAGTTAGCTTGTCAATCACTACAAAGATAGCATCATTCCCCTTCTTGGATTTAGGAAACTAAGTGACAAAATCCATTTCAACATGGTCAAATTTCCACTCGGGAATAGGTAGAGGTTGGAGGAGACCGGCTGGACGTTGATGCTCCGCCTTCACTCTTCTGCAGACATCACATTCATTCACGAATTGGGCAATCTAGCTTTTCATTCGAGTCCACCAGTATGATTGCTTGAGGTCTTGGTACATCTTGGAACTTCCGGGATGAATCGAGAGGAAGGAGTCATGTGCTTCGTTCATTATGAGCTTCCTGAGATCACCCTTGGGATCCACAATTCTGTCCTCAAAGAACAAGGTGTCTTTCTCATCAACACGATAGCACTTGTATTTGGGAGTACCCTTAGCAATACCATGTTTCACTTTCTGCACCATAGCATCACTGAGCTGGGCCTCACGGATCTGATCTTCCAAGGTAGGAGCAACTTGAAGGTTTGTAAGAAAGCCTTGTGGAACAACTTGGAGGTTGAGATTCCTGAATGATTCACAAAGTTCAGGCTGGAACGGTTTGAGAAGGAGACTGTTGCAATATGCCTTTCTGCTCAAGGCATCTGCAATGACATTGGCCTAGCCAGGTGTGTATTCAATGCTTGGATCATACTCTTGGATCATCTCAACCCAACAAGTCTGGCGAAGGTTCAGGTTTGGCTGTGTGAAGATGTACTTCAAGCTCTTGTGATCGGTGAAGATGTCCACTTTTCTGCCCAACAGAAGGTGTCTCCACGTGATCAAGGCATGTACCACTGCTGCTAGCTCGAGATCATGTGTGGGGTAATTCTTCTCATTTGGCTTCAACTGACGGGAAGTGTATGCCACAATCTTCTTGTCTTGCATGAGAACACCACCAAGTCCTTGTAAAGAAGCATCACAGAAAACATCATAGCGCTTGGACTCATCCGGAGGAGTAAGAAGCGGAGCAAAAATGAGCTTATCTTTGAGTGTTTTGAATGCCACATCACAATCAGGAGTCCATGAGTACTTGACATTCTTCTTCAACAGGTTGGAAAGAGGCTTGGCAATCTTGGAGAAGTTCTCAATGAACCTTCTGCAATAGCTAGCGAGACCAAGGAAGCTTCGGAGTTGCTTGACGTTCTGCGGGGGTTCCTAGTTGACAATAGCTTCAACTTTCTCGGGGTTGACAGAAATACCCTCAGCAGAGATGATATGGCCCAGATATAAGACCTTATCCAGCCAAAATTCACATTTGGAGAACTTCGCATAGAACTTGTGTTCACGGAGCCTGTCCATGACCAAACGGAGGTGCTTGGCATGGTCTTCTTCATTCTTGGAGAATACCATGATGTCATCTAGATAGACGAGAACAAATTCATTGGTGTAGGGGTTGAATATGAAGTGCATCATCCTCGAGAAAGTGGGTGGAGCATTTGCGAGGCCAAAAGACATGACCGTGTATTCATAGGAGCCATAGCTTGTTCTGAATGCGGTCTTGTGAATATCTTCTTCATGGATATGGATCTGGTGATGTCAGGACCCCGATCCTAAGTCACACCGATCTAGCTGTAACACGTCATATCACTTTGCGGCCTCACGCATGGTAACCCCACGGGTGCCACCTTACCTGGCCCGGGACCGTTTGCGCATTTTGGCACACGTATATGACAGTGTCGCTAGCATCCATATGACAGAGAACCCGGGCCGACATGGCTAGTTATAAACCAAAAGTGGCACTAAATTACAGAGACAGGCATCCATGACCAAGCAACGAACGTGTCGGTCATCAACGTATGAACCCAAGTTGTAGCAAGCTACATGGACTTAAAGGAACAACGCGTGACATTTCCCCTAAGGGACAGACACAGGAACGAAGAAGGACACATGCCGGCCAGCCTACGTGTTCCGAGCAGTAGCAAGCTACCAAGGCTCATTGGAGACACTAGGAGGCATTTCCCTGTAAGGTAGGCTACCAAAGGAAAACAACTAGGTGTCGGATCCCACACATACCAAGCATTTCAATCATACACGCAATATGCTCAATATGTGCAAATACAACATTGCATCACAACAGAACTCTATGACTCAAAGTACTTTATTTAAAAGGCTCCAAGAGCCATACATAACATATCCATACAGGTAGGGGTCACATGACCCAACACTCAAGTCATACAGTCATACAAACACAAGCGGAAGCTACATGTCTGAGTACAGACAACTTAGAAAATAAAACAGGCTTGGTGTAGCCCGACTATCTACAAGGCCCTCCAGAAGCTCCAGATCTCCGTCTGGGTGTCAAGCTACTCGTCGACGTCAACGTCTATGTAGAACCCATCAGCAGGGGCAGGGTTCTCCTCTGCAACAGTTATTAAGCAAACATGAGTACAAAGGTACTCAGCAAGTCTTACCACAGAACCTATCATACATGCAACATTATCAAAGGGGGTGGTGGAGTTTATAGCAGAATGCCAGCTTTGACCTTGGCTAACCTATACTACAACTCTCAACAGATTGCAAGATGTTATTACGAACACGAGTCCTCTACTCACACATCAATACACTACCGAGGATCCTCTTCCGTCATCCTACGGAAGGGCCATCCACGGCACTCACACTTATCTTGAGGCTTTTAGTAGTATCCATCAACTTGTCTATGAACTGTAAGAGCAACCAAGTAGTTCGTACCGCGAACAACGGCTATTCGAATAGTTTGATAACCCTGCAGGGGTGTACTTCTTCACACACGCTTTCACCACTTATCGCCGTTTACTCGGCGTGTACTCGGCAACCTTCAAGCGGAAGCCCAGCGAGGGTGTCGGCCACGACCTGACTAACTACTCAAGTCTCTCGTCCAGGTTTATCGCCTATTTGGGTTCCATCCGTGGGGAGATCCGGCCGGGGTGTCGCTCACGGCCCCAAACGATGTGTACAGGGTTCCCGAGTCACCAAACGGGCAACCGGTACACCGTGCCACGTACCTGTCGCATCACAACCCACCCTGAGGGTCAGCATTGTGCACGACCTCCAGTAAGCTATAAACACCAGAAACTAGTTGCAACTCCTGGACAGAGATCAAGGATAATTAATAAGCCGAGAGGGTCAATTAAGGATCCCAATGCGTGGTAGTAGCTGTAACTTGAACCACACATAAAGATCTCGAGTCCTATGGACGATTCCAATGAAACAACCCACCATGTACTCCTACATGGCCTTTCATCGATACCTTTACCAAGCGTATTCCACACTTCCCTCTCTTTACCGGTATAATCATTTCACTCTGATCCATCACCCAGATGAATCAGACCAGACATAACTCTAAGCATAGCAGGCAACATAAACAAATAGCATGGTGGATCACACAACACATGGCTCAATCAACTCCTACACATGCTAGTGGGTTTCAACTATTTACTGTGGCAATGACAGGTCATGCAAGGGAATAGGGTTCAACTACCGCAGCAAGTAGCAGTTCACACGCTGTTGCCTTAATGCAGTAAAAGAGAGCAGGAGCGAGAAGATTGGGTCTGTATCGGAATGATCAATGATTGCTTGCCTGACAAGCTAGTTGTCGGGTACTGCTCGTCAACTGGATACGCAGCAGTATCCTCGGGAGCAGGACCTAACACAGAGAATACCGGCGATACAATCATTAACAAACAAATGCAACAATATGATGCATGTTCATGACATGCCAAGATGCATGTGTGTGTTGGCTAATGCAACTAAAACCAGAAGGGTTTGAACCTATTTGAATCAAAGATTCAAATTGAAGTTCAAACTATTATTTAAATAAGTGCATTATCATGTTTTAGATGTATACAACAAGTCAACTTGTTCAAACATGCATGAAACCAGTGCCATTGGAAAGATTGGATTTTTCTGATCATTTTTCATATATAAATCTTTTCCATCTGAGCTATGGTTGATTTTATATGATTTTTAGAAGTTTTGGGTATTTTCTGGAATTTCCTGAATTATTTTTAAACCTAAAATCTCAGAAAAACCTTTACTGCGTCAGCATGACATCATGCTGACGTCAGGCAGTCAACAGGGCCAGTCCAAGTCAAACCTGACCAGTGGGACCCACTGGTCAGTGTCTCAGTTAACTAATGAACTGATTAGAATTAAATTAACACCTAAACTAGGTTTGACTTGCGGGCAGGGCCCACATGTCAGTGACCCAGGGGGGTCAAACCCGTGGTCAAACAGGTCCATCCCGCCGGCGTTTAGCCGCCGGCGAGGCCAAACACGGCGGCGTGCTTCGGAAATTGCCTACGGTGCACGGCTCGAGCTGTGGCTAGGCGCGTTGGAAAGCCCTTGCTCTTGCGCGTCGGTTGGTGGTGGTCGCCGGACCTGGCATGGCCGGAGACGACGGCAACGAGCTCGACGGCGGCAACATGCGTCGGGCGTGTGTGGAGATGCGGCTGCAGGGGCCTAGGCGATGCGTGCGTAGCACCTTTCGCATCTACGTGCTGCGGTGAGTGTGATGGACGGGTGCCAGTGACCAAATGGTCACCGGAGCATCACCGGCGGCGAGCACGGCGGCGGTGCGTGCGGGTGAGCTTCGTGCAGTGCGTTCCAGGGCAAAAGGGAGCTAACGGAGAGGGGGAGGATGAAGCTCGGCTCACAGGGGTTGCAGCAAGCGCCGGAGCGAGCTCGGGGGTGGTCAGAGCTGAGCGAGACGGCGAGGGGGATCTCCGCGGCCGGAGTTGGGGAAGAAGAGGTCGGGGCGTCTCCAGGGCGGGCGAGCGCTCGGGGCTCGGCCTGTTCGAAGCAGTCGAGGACGGCGGAGACGATGGACACCAAGGTGGGGGTCAGGGACGACGGTGGACGCGACTTCTACGACGGTGCGAGCACGGCGGCGTCGGCCATGGCGCGGGGAGAGCGAGGGAGAGGAACTGGGGGGAGGTGGAGGTGTCTGCGAGGTCGGGGAGGACGTGGACGACCGAACCATCCATCCAGAACGCCGAGGGGGTGAAGCAGGGCGGCGGGCAGCTGCGTGGCGCGCGGCGCGGTCGCCGTCGAGCACCTGCCTGCCTGCCTGGCCGAGCCAAGCAGCTCGCTGGAGCGGCAGCTGGGCTGGGCCGGCAGGTGGGCCGAGTGGCGCCAGGTAAGCTTCTTCTCTCTCTCTTTTTCCTATTTTCTTTTTTGTTTCATTTCTTTTGCAACTTTGTTTAATTAAATAAAATGCCAGAGCATTTTTGTAACTCATAACACTTGTCATACCTATTGTATATAATATGAACAGTAGGAAACATTATAGTTTATGATTATTTGAGCATTTAAAATATTTTATAGCATTTAAATGCCCAAATTCAAATACCATAAGATTTAATCCAGAGCCCTTTAGTGTCCTAGAAAATTGTGCACCATTTTTGGCAGAGGTTTAAGACCAAGGCAGAAATGATGAACATTTTTGAAGGCATTTTGGGTACATTGGAAAATATTTTAGCAAACCCTAGTTGTTAGGAGAGGGGTGCTGGGGTTTCTGTTAATCCCATTTCAAGTTTCTTTGAAAGTAGACATGATGCACACTCTAGTTAAGTCCAAATGCAAGTGCTAGCTAGGGATGTGACAGGTGATAACCCATCCGGAGATCGAGCTTTGAGAACACCTTTGCTCCTTTGAGCTGCTCGAACAATTCATTGATATTGGGGAGCGGATACTTGTTCTTTATTGTCTTCTTGTTCAATGGCCGGTAATCCACACAAAGGCATTCCGTGCCATCCTTCTTCTTAACAAATAGAACACCACAGCCCCAAGGAGAAGTGCTAGGCCTGATTAGACCCATACACTCTTGCTCATCGAGTTGTTTCTTCAGCTCCTTCAACTTATCAGGAGAAAGCTTGTACGGACGCCAACATGCTGGCTCGGTACCGGGCTCGAGTTCAATGACGAATTCAACTTGATGATGCGGAGGCATGCCTAAAAGCTCTTCAGGGAAAACATCTTCATATTCATTGACCACCAGAATCTGAGAGATGGCATTAATCTCACCCTTGTCATTGAGAGAGAATAGCCTGATTGTGTTATCTCGAGAGGCGAAGATAATCACGTCTTCGTCAGGATGAGTAAGGTTGACTTCCTTATTTGCACAATCAATGTTTGCATCATGCTTGGAAAGCCAATCCATCCCAAGAATAAGATCAATGTCGGAGTTGCCGAGAATAACCGGAGAAACCAGAAAGTGGTAATCACCCATGTGAATAGATATATCCGGAGCATACAAGCTAGAATTCATTTGCTTTCCCGGAGAAGTAATTGATAACTCTCTTGGTAAAGCCACTATGCCCACATTGTGCTTGGATGCAAATGGATATGACATGAAAGAATGTGATGCACCAGAATCGAACAAAACTTTAGCAGGTTTAAGGATGACTGGAAGCTTACCAAGTATCACATCTGTAGAATTTTCTGCTTGAGCTGCATTCATCAGATTCACTCTTGCAACCTTGGAGTTGTGCTTGACAATAGCAGTGCTGACAGGTGGAGGAGGCGGAAGGCGCCTTGGGTTGGGACACTTGTTAGCATAATGACCCTTCTGAGCGCACTTGTTGCAAATCACTCCTGAGAGAGGACGGTGATAAGGACCACTTGACTTCGAAGCTTGAAATTGATTCTTGGACTGATTGCTTGGGTTGGGTGGGTGGGAGAAGCCACGTCCACCAGAGTGCTTGTTGTTGTTGTAGTAGTTGGGAGGGCGGAGCACTGGAGGAGGTGGAAGCCAAAACTTCTGCTGCTTTGCGACCACTTGGGAAGAAGAGGAGGAGTTGACAGCATCTCTGGTTCTCTTTTTGGAAGCTTCAACCTTGAGCTGGGCTGCCTCTTTCTTAAGGGCCATGTTATAGAATTGATCAAATTCATCCGGCTCAAACAAGGTGAGAGCTAGTTGGAGTTCATCCTTCAGACCACCACGAAACTGATAAATCTTGCTCTTGGAATCTGGGATGTCTTGCTTGGCGTAGCGGGAAAGGTTCTGGAACTTCACATTGTATCGATAAACAGACATGGTGCCTTGCTTCAGGTTGCGGAATTGCTCATGCATGCCTTCGGTGACACTAGTTGGAATGTGGTGAGAGAGGAAATCCTTGCAGAAGTCAGTCCACGAGATCTCACGTCCTTCTCTGGAATCTTTGTACTGTTGCCACCAATCAGCGGCTTGATCCTTGAGTTGGAAGGCGGCAAACTTGAGATAATCCTCAGGTCTCACATTACTGCACTCGAAATGCTTCTTGATGTCCGTTATCTAGTCTTCAGCATCTAGCGGATCCACACAGTAAATGAACGCCTTCGGTTGTTTTGCCAGGAATTGGTTGAGGGTTGCAAAGTGAGGTTGATTGAACAGATTTCCTTGGCCCTGGTTCCCATGACCACCTTGATTTGCTTGGTTGGCTTGAATGTTCTGCATCATTTGCATAAGCATCCGGGTGTTCTGGTTGGTCGCTTGCATGATTGCTTTCCAGGCCTCATATGGAGGAGGAGGGGAAGGAGGACGATCAGGAACTTCTTCACCCTCTGGGTTAGCATTGGGAACCTTCTTAGGAGCCATCCTGAATGAGATGACAACTATTATCCATTGATTGAAATATATAAGCTGAATCAACGGCTATAATTGCAACATAAGTCTTCACAAGAACATTCGGACAAAATGAACGAATGTAATCCACAGTTTAATGGTACAACAATCTTCTGGAGAATCCACTTGGGAGAACAAAAGGTAAATAAAAACAACAAGGAGCAGATAGAACAATTACAAGATAGAAGCTTCGTTCCACATGTTCGTGCTGAAAGCTCATGGAACGTGTTACAAAAGGGTTTTGCAATCCTCGGATCAGCTTAGCGAGGGACCCTTTAAGATGCAACTCCCGATCGGAACAACGCCCATAAAACCACTTCACTCAATGTAGAACCCCTAACTCCATATCATGCATTCATTGGAAGAATGCCTACGAGCTACTAGATGAACCCACCTATTAATTTCCGAAAGTTTCAAGTTATGCAATCGGGTGTTGGGGATACAGGGGAAGCACCGCGCACTCAACTCTAATCCTACATCTAGCTGTATCCATCATTCAACACATAACCAGTTATTTCCGAAAACCTTTTACCTCGGACCTTCGAAACGCATCTGCTATACAAGCTATGGCAATACTCCCGAACTACCTCCCCAGTACTGGGTGATGTCGGGGTTATCCTGCCACTAACCGCATAGAAGATTTTTCGATGTCGGCCGTCTTAAGTATTCCAGAACTGCTACGATAGATTTGTGACGACAACACCTCGGAGCTCAACTCCCCGGGACACTGCCACAACCCCTAAATGACAGGAGGCATCGAGAACAATGTTCTCGTCACAAAGACATCGGAACAATCCAAACAATACACGCGTGATCCTAAAAAAAACTTGGTGAATTTTTTAGAGTAGAAGAGATAGAACATCGTCAGGAGTCCTCACCAGAGTGATAAAGGGATGAGGAGTAAAAGAAATCCTACTCTCCGATATATATATGTATATATATATATATATATATATATATATATATATATATATATATATATATATATATATATATATATATATATATATATATATATATATATATATATAGGACTCAAAACATTTTCAAGTGTGTGCCTAGACTCAACCGTCAATGATTCGATCAATCAGTGGGGTCTCCTAGGTCGGAGAAGGTTCTGATTACTGTAACACCCCAAAAATTTAGCAATGTTTTACTAAATAAAATTTTGCCAGTAAATTATTTTTTTTGCCTTTTGCTATATGTTCCTTGGTTTCAGAACCATTCTTGTTATGTTATGTTGGAATTTTTACCCCTAGTGAAAACCTTCTAATTAATATTAGAGTCTCTTATGCACCCCTTTAAAAACTTTGCTTATATCAGCAGGATTAATTATATATTGGTCTCCATAATTTACTTCTCTATATAAATGATTAAACCTAGTTTTAAGGCCTCTTTTGAACTGCAACCACTTGATAGATTTATTCATGATTTCAACCAAAAATTGGAGATGTCCGGTGATGCTATTAGATTACTTTTATGCAAGAATATAATTATTTCAGTTAATATCTTGAGCTCCACAACTTGTTTGCCAATCTGGTCCAGTAGACCAAATTGCACTACAACCCCTTTAAATATTCATGCAATGCTTCCACCAAAATTATGGGATGTTCATAGCAGTATGTTATCCATCTTTATGCAAAAACCCATCTTGGTCCTTTGGAAGTTTTGAGTGAAACAACCTCTTTTCCATTCTGGTTCAGTTTGGTGATTTGCACTGCAACCCTAGTCTATTTTGCTCCAGTACCTTTGAGCTTCCTCATGCTTATAGTTCCTCTTGCAAAACCCTTAAATCCAGAAGAGTGGGCCTATTGGGATAGTTTTGGTTCATGGAACAGTGCTCTGCATTTTCTGTCCAGAACTAAAATCTTGCAAAACTTGCACTAACAAGTTTTTGCTTTTGTTGAACTAACCTCACCATCTTCTTACTTATCCAAGGAGACAACCATCTGGTAAATTTGGCCACACCAAGAGCTTGCTAGATGCCACTGGCAATTTGTCAAACACCCTGAGTGCATGACCATATTTGGCTTAGCTTCTGGTTCATATTATGAACTTGATTCCCTGGCTAAACCAACATGTCCCATGAGTTTGTCCCAACCTTTAGCCTAACCCTGCCGACCCCCTTGTGGTTTGGAGCTCCCTAGCACGCATTGGCATATCGCGGAGCACGTTGCGTGCGTGCTCCGGGTGCGCCCAGACCGCGCGTTTTGCACGTGCGTGCGCTCGGGTCGCCGCGTCGCGCCCCTGGCCCCAACTCACGCGCAGAGCCACGCCCAGCCTTATCTGCGCACAAGAACACGCCAAACCGCACCTGGGACTCAACTGCGCCGCCGTCAGAGCACTCCTGGCGACACGCCGGCGCTCACAGCGGCTTTCTGCCACAGTCGGCGCCGCCCAAGCCACGCGCACTCGCCAGCTGCCCCCGGGAGCAGTGCGAGCTCATCCGCAGGCCCGTCCGCAAGCATTCGTCGCCGCCACATCTTCTGCGGCCACAGTAGAGCGGTCGCCGGCGATCTTATCTCCTGCCGCCGCTGAACCGCCATGGCTCGCCTATTTAAAGGTGCCCGGACCTCTCCGCAGCATGAGACCCTCATTAGGTACCCCGTAGAGCAGCCCCGTGGCAACCATTCGCCCCCGGGAAGCTTCCTTCTTCATCTCCGGCGAACACGGCCACCGTCTCTGCCTCGAGCAATCCGGCGCCACCAGACCCTCCCACGCCCATCCAACACCACTGTCGCCTTCGCCTCGACCTTGCGGAGCTGCCCGACCCCTCCAACACGATCAAAACTCACCGCAACTCGAATCCATATTTATGCCTGAAGCTCCCTCCGTCGCGGAGCTCACCGCCGGCGACTCCCTCCGCCGCGGAGCTCGCCGCCGGCGACTCCCTCCGCCCCCTTCGACCAGCCGACTACCAGGGGGACCGCCAAGGAGTGGCGGATCCATTCCCGCACCCTGTAACCCTCGAGGAGCCTCCGTCCGCCGGCGACGATCACCGGAGCCCCGCATCCGTTCGGGCAGAGGAAGAGGAGGGGGGAAAGACAGGTCAAACCTGACTAGTGGACCCCCTGGACCCACTGTCAGTGACCCAACGTCGCCACCGCGCATTTTTAAGTGAAGGCGTAAAACGCAAAGTACGTATTCCCTAGCCCGAAGGCGTATTCTCAGCCGAAACATTTTCTTTTCTGTTTTAGTTTTAAAATCAGATTTGACCAAACTTTGACTGGCTTTAACTTTTTAACCACAGCTCCAAATGACTTGATTCTTTTTCTGTTGTTTCCCAAATATTGTCTAGTTTATTTTCATATTTGTATGAAAATTTTCCAGACAACTTTTTGGGCGTGTTCTAAGTCTATGTATTGATTTCCTTTTCATTCTTTTAGGATTTTTGAAGAGGGAGAAAACTTCCAAAATTCTTGGAATGCTTTTCTCCTCCCCTCTACTTGAAGGCAAGCATCTTGAACCCTGTGATAATACAATTTGTGTGTTGTTTGCTTTAATCTCAAGAACTCCATTAATATGCCAAAAATGGAGCATCATTATTTCATGTGGAGATCATACTCTTGCATATCAACATGTGGTGAATAATCCTTTTCAGTCATGTATGTGATATTGGTGACAGCCACCACTCCTCATGCCACATGTGCCTGGTGATGGTTCAGATGAAGTCCGAAGGAAGGTTGTGTTTCGGTGAACCGACGGCGTGAGTGACATCTCATTGTGACGAGGATGTGCAGTGAGGTAGCATGTAGCATGAGGGGTGTGACCCTGTCAGGGAGCTGTGAGAGCATTGTGTCACTAACCATGCAGAGAATACATAAACCTCCTGAGTCGGCCATAGATCGAGTCTTGCTCCGGTAACCCCCATACTTGTTTCGTACTACCACGTGTCCCTGCTACAGGTAGGGTGCGGTTCAGTAAATTTGTCGACCCCTGTTCTATCACACACCATACGGAGAGGCCACGGTGGAAGATACCGGCTGCATCCGGTAGGCAGGCCACCTGGTCCGGGGGCATGGGTGTTTCGGTTGTAGCCGAAGGGGATAGCTTCCCCAGTTTTTCGCGCGCTTTATAAATTGTTGTGATCCCATGCTAGTCGAGGTTGTAGCCTCCCCACTTAAAGTTTGGCTTAACCGGTGTCGTGGGTGATTCCAGACACCGGTAAGTTAGGCTGGTGTGTGCAGTTAGGTGTGTCTTCAATTTAAAAGGCCGTAGACGGAATTAGTCCAGAAGGGCTATAGAGAATCCGTCATCCGTGGGTAAAGAGTACATCCTCTGCAGAGATATAAAACCTATTCGAATAGCCGTGTCCATGGTTAAGGACTACAGTCTGGGATGGGTCGAGCGTCGGTCTTAGTGTCGGTCTTCGGAGTAGAAATCTATTAATACAGAATACTAATTATGACCTATGACACGTAGTGATTGTGATTCATTATTATTGTGGACTAACCTTTCATATATTGAGACAAGGAGTATCCTTGGGACGGTTCTACCTCCCGGATATTCACTATTATTTATTTTGCTTGATGAGCCCTTTTTGTGATGTCGCTCAGACGTCCGACTGTGGCATTCTTTTTATTTACAAGCCCTTTCTGTGATGTCGCTCAGACGTCCGACTGTGACATTCTTTTTATTTACAAGCCCTTTCTGTGATGTCGCTCAGACGTCCGACTGTGGCATTCTTTTTATTTACAAGCCCTTTTTG
>LR738709.1:486933557-486950675 GCA_902687465.1 Secale cereale | reverse complement strand
GAGACAAGGAGTATCCTTGGGACGGTTCTACCTCCCGGATATTCACTATTATTTATTTTGCTTGATGAGCCCTTTTTGTGATGTCGCTCAGACGTCCGACTGTGGCATTCTTTTTATTTACAAGCCCTTTCTGTGATGTCGCTCAGACGTCCGACTGTGGCATTCTTTTTATTTACAAGCCCTTTCTGTGATGTCGCTCAGACGTCCGACTGTGGCATTCTTTTTATTTACAAGCCCTTTCTGTGATGTCGCTCAGACATCTGACTGTGGCATTCTTTTTATTTATAAGCCCTTTCTGCGATGTTGCTCAGACGTCCGACTGTGGCATTCTTTTTAATTACTAAGCCCTTTTCGTGGTGTCGCTCAGACGCCCGACTGCGGCATGTTTTCGTTCTCTTTTATCTTTTTTCTGTTTATATCTCCCTGAATGCATATGCATAGTCTTATATGTTCATACAAACGAACTGCATGCATCACGAACGGTTATATCAAATTAACATTGTGATCATAAAATATTTGTGAGCATGATTTTATTTCACCCATGCTCAAAATGTTTGCGAGTACATTCAAAGTACTCACTGGCTTGTCCCTGGCTATTGCCTTGGCAAGATTCCTTGCGTGGGAAGGAACAATGTGTATGACACCCCGGAGCCTACACTATTGGAGTTAGCAGCCTCGCGAAGATAGGAGTGAACCTGGTCAGCTGTTCCCGTGGGAGATGGAGTCCCACAGTCGCCGATGTGGCACAACCGCTTCCACCATTATCCACTAGAAACCCCGTGTTGTACTTAAAGGCCAGAATGGTCTTGTACCACATATTTGTACCTTTGCTTGGAAATTTCTGTATCAAGAGGTGCCTCATCAGCTAACAGTAATCCTGGGGCTGGTGAGCACATGGGCCAAATTTTGGGAATTCAATACCCCGAAATTCCGGTCCTGACAACCTTGGTATCAGAGCCAGGCTGACCGTTGGCTAATCCTATCTTAGCCAGGTCCAAAAAAACTAGATTTACCACCCCATCAGACCATATCCCAACCCCAGCCAAGCTTCTCGCGTAAGATACCCACACAGTGGACCGACGCCTTTGGTAGTCGGTGCCCAACCTACCAGCCTAGCTTATCGATCACGCGCCAGTGACCGACACCTAAACAGTTCCTTCCGCAAGCATGCGAAGGAAGACTCCGTCCTTTCCTATAAATAGGGCACGCTAGCCCCCAACCCAACACCACACAGCCTCTGCCCCCATGCCGAGCAAAAATGCCAGGACCCATTGTCCACAATGAAACCACAGCAACTAACCTTGGAGGTTTTGTGACCGTGCTCGCAAACCTCACCCGTCGTGCCTTTGCGATGGAAGAGCCCCCAGAATACGTGGTGTACCAAGACACCATGGGCGGTGAAAGCCGTCAATTCTGGGCCACTCTGCACATCTACGGTAGGGGTCTGTCACCAGAGCGCCCCTACAGGTTTACCGGAAGGACAACTTCCTTTGAGCCACAAGCTATCCAACTAGCCGCTCGACAGGCTATAGTTCAACTCAGGCACCTATCGCCCAGAGTTAACTGTCGCTCATTCTACTACTACCCCAGTCGTAATGGGTATGGTAGGCCTCCCCGAGTTGCGAGCGGAGACCACGAGACGGATCCCGCCTTATTGCATCTGGTACGCTATGTTAGTGTACTCGAGGAATTGTTCGATCAAATCACCCTTGATTTGATCGCAGCTCGTGGAGAACTACTTCGCCGAGCCCCAGCAAGAGGACGAGACGAGTCCGGCACCGACAACCTAGTCGTGCTGTTCGGACAACCAATCGAGTCCCCAAGGCCTGCCACGGTCATTGACCAGAATGCCTTGGTATCTCCAGAAGTGATGTGTCGCTTGTTTGGCGCACGCTCGAATGGGATTGTGGCCAACAACCCTCGCGAGGGACATCATCAATGCCCCGACCCTGCACCTCCTCAGCCACCGCCAGCCAACCCCAACGATGAAGCTCCCGGAGACGCTTCAGCATCCACAAGGCAAGGCCGCTTGGATATAAACGAGGTTGATTAAATCACCCGAGTAGTACCAAGCCTTATCTTGCCCTCACCCGTTGTCATGTAACCTGTATGCCGATATGTATGTACAGTTTATTTTGCACCCTCATAGCACTCGTACACCGTTGTGTCAGTGTGTGTATGCCTTTTATTCTTTTTCTCAGGTGTGTCTTCTAGAGCACCTCGCCGACAACCCCACAGTAAACACGTCTTTTCGCAAGACGTGAGTACCTGTAGCATTGACCCCGACCCCATAAAGCGGAACCGACAATATAGATGCCCTCACCATAACCCTATAAACCAGCCAGGCTGCTATATGTAGGCCACACCGTGAACTTGCCAAGCATCCCTCACCGGTGCTCTCCTCTCACAGCCATTACCTTCGCTATGCCGATCCCTAGCATTTACCTAAGAACCCCGGAGGCATCCCCGGGTAGTTTCGTGAAGATATTGTGGGATTTTACCTGTAGTACCATGAGTGCTACCCGTCCACCCCAGTATGAGCTGCTCAAATCGAGGATCACACCATCCACCTCGAAATATTGGGCAATGGTACACATCCCACCCGCAAACCCAAACCAAGACCCCACAGAGGTTTCCTTCATGGGGAAATCCATGCCAACTCCTCAGATGGCCATAGAGGCTGCCGCTTGTGAAGCGCTTGCTCGCCTTCGATTCACGGTGCCCTATGCCAGTGAGCGGGGATATTACTACTTTCCAAGCCGCTCAGCACCCGGAGAAGCAGCATCTTTTCCTGGTGGGCGTATTGAGAGAGACCCGGTGCTAGCCAACCTTTCGCAGTATGTGGTCACGCAAGAGAGTCTGAACCAGCAGATAATGGGTTATCTCCAGAGCCTCGCCGATTTAAATCCTCGGATCGCCATCGGCAGACCATTGAGGCCCGCGCAGGAGAAGCACATGCACCGACTGGTCAAAACACTACCACCGATAGAAGAAGAGTGTCCCCCAGCACCAGAGACCTTTTCCCAGGACCCTGTTCATTTACCGTTTATATTTTAGACGTAACTGCCATGTGAGTGTACCCATACCCCTTTTTTTATGAAAACTGTGTAACGCATCGTGTGTTAAATAAATTATTTCCTGTGTGATTGCATCTAGTCCATCTGCATAAAATAGATTTTTCGTTCATCACACAGCATCACAACAACGTTAATACAACTCCGGCCAATCCACTAAGTACACTAAGTTGCTAATCCGCCTGCACCTACTTAATCAAACACCTCCTCACACACCACAGTTTCTTGAGAAGAAACTCGTGGAGATTTATTCGAGCACTAAATGCCTACCGCACGCTAACCTCCATTAGCCCTGCTACTCTCACCTAATCCCCGTGATTGCCGCCGCCGCGGAGAGCTAGCACTCGAGCTGCCGCATCACGACGAGCGTCGAGGATCATCGCACACAGGATCGCAGATATCCCCAGCAATGCCGCCAACCCCACGCTGATACGTCTCAAACGTATCTACTTTTCCAAACACTTTTGCTATTGTTTTGACCTCATTCTTGCATGATTTGAACTAAACTAACCCGGACTGACGCTGTTTTCAGCAGAGCTGCCTGTATGGTTTTATTGTGTGCAGGAAAACGGATTTTTAGGTGTCTCAGAAAATTCCAAGAAAAATCACAGAAAATCCATGCACCCGAAGGGCCATTGTGCCAGAAGTGGGGCCAGAGGGCAGCCAGGGGGGCCCCAGGCGCCCTGCTGGCACGGCCCCACCCCTGGCCGTGCCGGGAGGCCGCCTGGTAGGGTCCTCCCCCCTCTGGTGCCCTACCTTGGCTCGTATTTATTCCCGTGATGAGAAAACCCCAGAACAGAAGTCGTTTTTCCAGTTTCCGTCGCGGAGCCGCCGCCACCCTCTTTTCTTCTTCGGGAGGGCTAATCTGGAGACTGATTTGGCCTTCGGAGAGGGGAGATCGTTGCCATCGTCATCATCATCACCACTCCATCCTCCCTCCATGACTTCTCCTTCCATGTGTGAGTAATTCCCTACTGTAGGCAAAGGGGATGGTAGGGATTGGATGAGTTAGATCATGTAGTAGTTTATCAGATTGTTGGGGGCATGATGCCTATCATCTACTTTGGTGATTATCATCTTTGCTTCAACTTGTTGCTCTTAATGCTTGTCACTTAGGGCCCGAGTGCCATGTTTTCATATCTTAACCCTATGTGTTTGCATGAATATATTTTTGTTCTTGATCCTATCTATGAGTTGATTGCACCTATTATGGTCCGGAACCGGCGATCCCAAAGGTGACAGCTTGGGACACCAAAGGGGATGGTCCATAATTTGAGGATTCCATGTATCCATTGAGTTTATTGCTTTGTTCCGGTGCTCTTTGACTGGAGCACCTTAATCTTCATAAGTTCCTTTTGGCCCCGTTCGTAGCGGGATGGTAGGACAAAAGATGTTGTGCAAGTCCTTATTGCAAGCACGTACAACTACCTATGGGATACATGCCTAATGTTTGATATTTGCCTAAATGATCATTACTTTTCTGTGTGCCTTGCCCCAAGTTAGATTCATGATGTATCTCATCCATTCAGCGCCCAACCATCCATCTCCCTAGCCTACAGTGTTTCAATCCTGCTGGTTATTAGTTGTTACTTTTGCTGTCACCACCATCACTATCATATCACCATTACCACTTATCTTTTGTTGCAAGTAAGTATATTTCAGGTGCGGTTGAATTGACAACTCAACTGTCAAAGCTTATAAATACTCTTTGGCTCCCCGTGTGTCGAATCTATAAATTGGGTTATTCTTACCCGCGAAGACTATCTCGATCCCTTACGGTTGAGGGTTATCAAGTACCGTTTCTGGCGCCGTTGCCGGGGAGCATAGCATTATTTACAAGTCTACTTGAAGTATCCTACCTGCTGCACTTCATCCGCTATGGGTAAGAAAGGAGACCCCAAGGTTCCGATCTTACTATCCACTACAAGAAGAGGTACTGTTCTGAACACTAGTGCTACACTTGATGCACCTTCTGTTATGAGTAAGTTTGCCTCACCACCACCACATGATGCTTCTACTGAATCTGTTACTATGTCCGATACTTTTGATGATGCTTCTACTACTCTTGATGATATTGGTTCACTTGGTTATGCTCTTGAGAAACAGATCGCTGCTGCTTCAAAAAAATCTAGAATTGAAATTCCTTTTACTCGCTACCCTATTGGTGGAACTTACGGTTATCCTGATTTGAGTAAACTCAAGGAGAGACTCCTTGATGATGATTACATTATGCTTGATGATGATTTATGCAGGGAACTGACAGAGTTTGCCGACTCTGACCCTGAAGCTATTAAGAAGCTGCTTGAAAAACACTCCTTGAAGAACAAGACTGTTCCTGATCCTCAATTTGCTACATCTGCTATATGCATCAATGATCCTGATTATGATTTCTCTGTAGATCTTTCACTTATATCTATGGTTGAAGCTGATCCCTTTTATGGCAGAGAAAATGATGATGCTATTCCACACCTGACCAAACTCACTGAGTTGGGTGGCTTGTTTACCACGAATGAAAAGATACGAAACTTTTATGTGACTAAGCTTCTTCCTTTCTCTTTGAAGGAAGGTGCTAAAACATGGTATGATGCACTACCATGTGGTTCCATTAAGAGTCCTCAAGACTTAGCTCACTCTTTTGTTGATAAGTACTTTACTGCTCATATGCAACATGCTGCTTTACAAAGAATTTATAACTTTAAACAGTTGCAGGATGAGCACCTCCCTAAAGCTTGGGGGAGGTACTGTAGTCTGATCCAGGCTAGACCAGGACTTGGAGTCCCTAAGAATGAATTAATTGATATATTTTATGCTGGTCTAACTGATGAATCTAGGTCCTATTTGTATAGTTGTGCTGGTTGTGTTTTCAGGAAAAGAACACCGGACGATGCAGAAGAATTGATGGGCAGGATTGCCAAAAACCATGAAGATTGGTCTGTCCCTGAACCACCTCCACCACCAAAGAAGAGGGGCATGCTTGTTCTAAGCCCCGAAGATATGCAAGAAGCAAGGAAGTCTATTAAAGAGAAGGGTATTAAAACTGAAGACGTGAAGAATCTACCCCCTATTGAGAAGTTGTGTGAGCCTACCACTCACCCTCCTATGGTAGAGGTGCACGCTCTTTTAGATTTCAACACAAGTGACATCCCTCATGGTAAGCCTCCTGATCAATGTTTAGATGAGCTTGATAATTTTATTATGAAGCAAAGTCATTTTAATGAGAGGATACAAAGTCAATTGCATGATAATTCCCTTGCTATCAAAAGTTTGCTTGATGTTCTAGGTAGAAAAGTTAATGATGTTAAATGTCTTGTGAAGCATTTTCATATGGTTCAAACTCAGCTTGAAAATTTTTCTAATGTGCAAAAAGATTTGCTTGCTAACAATACCAAACAAGATGATTTACAGGCCTTCGGGATTAAGACCCGAGGAGGAACTAGCACTCAAGATCCTCTCTATCCAGAGGGGCATCCGAGGAGAATCGAGCAAGATCCTCAAATACAGGAAGAAGAAATTGTTGGCTCTCCAAAGAAGAAGAAGAAGAAACACAAGGAGGCTGACAATTCCAATGATCCTATTACAAGTGAAGAGCCAGCTTTTGATCCAAACAGTATATCTACCTCCGATGCTGAGACTGAAGACGGTGCCGAACCTGAAGATAAGGATAAGGAGAAGAATGATCCGCCTGAAGTTCGAGAAGAAGAAGCACCCGAGAAACTAAAGAAGTACACTAGAGAAGACTTCATCGCAAGAAGACATGGGAAGGAAAGAGAACCATGGATACAGAAACCCATGCCCTTTCCAGGTAAGTCTCTCAAATCTAAAGAAGAAGAGCATTACAATAAGTTTTGTGAGTGGATGAAACCTCTTTTTCTTCAAATCCCTTTGACTGATGCTATTAAGTTACCTCCCTATTCAAAATATATGAAAGATATTGTTACTAATAAAAGAAAAGTTCCTAATGAAGCAATGTCTACTATTCTTGCTAATTACTCTTTCAGTGGCAAAATTAATGAGAAGCTTGGTGATCCAGGTATACCCACCATTCCTTGCTCCATAAAGAATAATTATGTCAAAACTGCTTTATGTGATCTTGGAGCAGGAGTGAGTGTTATGCCTCTCTCTCTTTACAAGAGGCTTTGTTTAGAGAAGCTAATCCCTATAGATATCTCTCTTCAGATGGCTGACAAGTCAACCGTCGTCCCGATAGGTATTTGCGAGGATGTTCCCGTAGAAGTTGCTAATTGTTTGATCCTTACTGATTTTGTCGTGCTTGACATGCCCGAGGATGGGAGCATGTCCATTATTCTTGGTAGACCTTTTCTTAACACCGCAGGTGCTATTATTGATTGCAATAAAGGAAAGGTTACCTTCAATGTGAATGATAAAGAACACACAGTGTATTTTCCAAAGAAGACCGACAAGAGGCATGGCCTCAACTTTGTAGAAAATATCGAGACCGTGAAGATTGGAGAATGGGACTGTCCACTACATGTGAACCACGAATACAAAACTATTATGGTGGGGACAATGTCCATTAAAGTAAAGGTGCAATGATCACTTCGTAAGAGGTGGGACTCTTTGCTCTATATATCGCCGGTTTGTTGGTGAGACTTGATCAACCTTACTAGTGAGCATGCTTTATATAGGTAAAAAGTTGAGCTTGTTATGTTTTCATTTGTTTTAGCTTTTGTTCTCCTTGCTGTACCAAGTGTTTATGTTTTTGAAGCTTCACAATACTAACCACTGCTTTAAGTTTTCAGAAAGTTTTGCAGCTTTTTGAACTTCGAAATTTTTTCAACTGTATAGTTTTCAGAAAAATTCCAGAAAAATAAAAATAAAAATTTCCATGCCGGGAGTGACCCAGAGGCACGTGGGGCTGACCAGGGGGGCCACCAGTGGCCGAGGCGGCCAGCTGGCGCGGCCTGCCCCCTGGCCGCGCCCATAGGGCACTTGGGGCCCACAGGTCCCGCCTCCAGGTGAGTCTTCTTCCTCGCTCTCTCTTTCTCTCCAAAAACACGAGTTCTGCACCTGTTCTCGCGTTCTTGGTGTTCTTGGAGGCAATTATCGATCTCTCTCTACAGCCTATCATTCGAGCTAAGATTTTGAACAAATACTCCCTGGTATGTAACTCCTCGACCCCTCCAATTAGATTTTTGGTTGGTGGCTTCATTTGTGAGTATTTAGTAGTTCTTGGTGCTGTGTAGATGAGCTTGCATGCATGTGTAGAATTTTTTTCCAAGTTTTGATGCAAGTTTATGCCGTAGGTAAGTGAGTTGAGTAGTTTGCCTTAATCCACTTTGTTTAAATCCTTGTTTTTGTAATTTGTCAAAAATTTCAGAAATGAGTTTGTTAGGAAGGGCAAAGGGGTGGCTTGAGAAGAAGAAGCCTGCGCGCTCCGATCGAGTTACCTAGAGCCGCAGCTTCACCCTCGACTGCTAGGGTGAGCTACAATGAAGATCATGTGCCTCTAGAGTTGTTGGAAGACACAAATCCAGCACGTGCGATGATGTTCCCATGTGATGAATTCCTTGAAGCTGCAGGAATTAAGGATGAGTTTTATAACCTTTGTGCTAATGCAGGTCTGACACGGCTCGTCACGTGCCGTGTTGCTCAGTATCAAAAACTCACCTCCGGTTTTATTAACAGTTTTAGATATAACCTTGATACTGGTTCTATTGAGTTTAAAATTTACAATGATCTTTTGACCATGCCCTTGGAAAAGTTTTGTGAAATAATAGGTGTGCCAAATGTTGGGCGGACGGCGAAGATGACCTCTCAGCCCTCCGAGCTGAAAACCGTCTTCAACTCTCTCTGTAGCATGGATACGAGGGATATTCATCGGTCAAAAATCTCCAGCATCTTATTCCCTCACCTCAGGTATTTTGCGTATTATGTTGCTAGAGGGGTATTAGCTCGTGACAACACGAGCAACATTTCTGCGCCGGATATTGCTATCCTGGCAGCCGCCCTCTCAGGGAGGTTTGATTATAATGTGGGTGCCTTAATTGCTCGACGCCTTTCTATGAATGGTAACAGGGGAGATTTATTTGGTGGCGTTTATGCCACACTTATCTTAGACTATCTTAAAGGCACCCCACACCCTGATGATAAGCCTTTTACTTATTTAAGTTTTGATCTTGCTGCTATGAAAAGGCTTAAGTTTGTTACCATGACTTCTGAGTTTGGTAACCTTGTTTATATCTTGCGTTTCGTAACTACCGCGGAACGCAAGATCCGTCTACCTGCACCTCTTTTGTTTGATTTTTCTCGCAGGAACGGATGGTCCTTTGATGTTATCCAGTTCGATGAGTTCATGGTCCAACATCAGTTTTATAACCCCATGGAGGGGGTTGTGCCCGACGAGGAGGAGCACGGTGAGTTACCACCTTTTCAGGGGGAGACCGTCACCCAGTTTGGTGAAGGGTCTTCCTCTGCTTGGAGTGCGGACCCTTCTTCGTGGGAGGATTCGAGGACTTCGGTGTACGCGCCGGAATCCTTATACGACCCTTGGACTCACCAGTACCACCCCGGAGCAGGAGGCTCCTGGGGGCAGTAGCTACTACCAACTTAGGGCAAAAGCCTATGCTTCGGGGAGTATGTGCCCTTCTCACTTTTCCATTGTATTATCCGTTTTATTTTTGTTTGCTTTGATCTTTTCGAAGTTGTTTCCCGTTCTTCTTTGTTTCTTTCTTTGCAAAAACAACAAAAAGATTTTCTCTTTCTTTTGCTTTCGTTCAACCTTTGAAAAAAACCCAAAAATATTTCCTTTCTCTCTTTAGTTTGCTTTGTTTTCAGAGTTCAGATCGAGTCCGTGATGGCATTTAATTATATTTCCTACGTTCGATCGTGCAAGTAACAAGGCAGTAATGACGAAGATCGACGGAAGGGAAGCAACAAGGAAAACCGGTATGAACTCTTCTTGTTTCTACTTTTGTACATATGCATGTACTTATGATCTAGAGACCAGCTTGTAGCGACATAGTGCTATGTTTACAATGCTTTCCCAGTGGTTCATGCTTTCCTTGTGGCTAATCTCAAATAGCTAGAGTATATAATGTGTTATTGAAATGATTTACATGCATTGCATTGTTCATGGTTTGGTATACTAAGGTGGTATTTCCTTTTGGAGAATTCTTGGATTGACTTGGCACATGTTTACACATGTTTAAGACTAAAAAGTCTGCTTTGCCTTGATGATCTTTGAGTTTCAGAATAGTTATATCACTTTCATGCCCAATTCAATGTTGCTTTGTCGCTCTGCATGATGATGACCGTTATTGCTCTCTAGTTGGTCGCTTCCCAGTCTCTTGCTAGCCTTCGCTCGCACTAAGCGGAATTCTGCTTGTGCATCCAAATCCTTTCAAACCAGTTATTCCATATGAGTCCACCATACCTTCCTATGTGGTATTTACCTGCCATCCTAACGAAGACTTTCTTGTACCATCTATAAATTGTTCAAAATCTTCTATTTTGTGCGCCTGTTTTAGCTCATGAGGAAGTAGTAGTTAATTCATGATCTTTTTAAGTTGGACAAGTTTTATCCCGGGATTGCATGTCTAATCTGCAAACCCCTAATACGAGGAGGAACTGGCATGAGTGCGCCCGGCTCATAAAAGATAATACAACAAACAAACCCTCCTTCGCGCTTTGTTCATGAGATATCAGAAAACTTTTGGCAGTGATAAACAAAGGAGATTAAGGGGATGTGATCGTCCCTGTGCGGGAGCCGTTCCTCGAAACTGGTCCAGTTCGGGAAGTGATTGGATTGTCTACTAACATTCGTTGACGAAATATGCACCTCCCAAAATCATTTTTACCTCTGTTTTCAAAACCAAGAGCTCTGGTACATGTTTAGTCTTTGCTTCCAACCACGGGTTTTCAACCTCGCCATCAAATTCCACGGTTCGAGAGTCTCCACCTTCTTTCTTCAAAGCACCAACTAGGAGAGCATAGTTGTCATTCTGAGTGTAATGTGCATTGTCCCAAAGTATTACATTGTCTTCTGCATGCTTGTGGTATTATTTATTCTGAAATTCTTAGTTCTAGTCTCCTTTAAAACTTTGGAGGAGTTTCTGCATTTATGTTTTGCTTCACTCATGGAGGCTAGCGAGATACCACTCTAGTATGTTCAAGCTATGTGCAATGTACTCTTGTCTTGATTTTCAGTAGCATATTATTTACTTTTAGGTATTTGTGATTGGTCACTTGAAAGAAGGATTGCTCGATGCATTGTCCTCATAGCATTGTTTCAATACTTGCTAGACTCTTTTCGTAGTACATGCTTATATACATCTAATGAAGCAAAAGAGTTTGTCCAAGTTTTGTTTGTCGCATCTAGTTCGTTGAACTGAATTGCTTGAGGACAAGCAATTTGCTAAGCTTGGGGGAGTTGATACGCCTCAAACGTATCTACTTTTCCAAACACTTTTGCTATTGTTTTGACCTCACTCTTGCATGATTTGAACTAAACTAACCCGGACTGACGCTATTTTCAGCAGAGCTGCCTGTATGGTTTTATTGTGTGCAGGAAAACGGATTTTTAGGTGTCTCAGAAAATTCCAAGAAAAATCATAGAAAATCCACGCACCCGAAGGGCCATTGTGCCAGAAGTGGGGCCAGAGGGCAGCCAGGGAGCCCCATGCACCCTGCTGGCGCGGCCCCACCCCTGGCCGCGCCGGGAGGCCGCCTGGGAGGGTCCTCCCCCCTCTGGTGCCCTACCTTGGCTCGTATTTATTCCCGTGACGAGAAAACCCCAGAACAGAAGTCGTTTTTCCAGTTTCCGTCGCGGAGCCGCCGCCACCCTCTGTTCTTCTTCGGGAGGGCTAATCTGGTGGCGGATTTGGCCTCCGGAGAGGGGAGATCGTCGCCATCGTCATCATCATCACCACTCCATCCTCCCTCCATGACTTCTCCTTCCATGTGTGAGTAATTCCCTGCTGTAGGCAAAGGGGATGGTAGGGATTGGATGAGTTAGATCATGTAATAGTTTATCAGATTGTTGGGGGCATGTTGCCTATCATCTACTTTGGTGATTATCATCTTTGCTTCAACTTGTTGCTCTTAATGCTTGTCACTTAGGGCCTGAGTGCCATGTTTTCAAATCTGAACCCTATGTGTTTGCATGAATATATTTGTGTTCTTGATCCTATCTATGAGTTGATTGCACCTATTATGGTCTGGAACCGGCGATCCCAAAGGTGACAGCTTGGGACACCAAAGGGGATTGTCCATAATTTGAGGATTCCATGTATCCATTGAGTTAATTGCTTTGTTTTGGTGCGCTTTGACAGGAGCACCTTAATCTCCATAAGTTCCTTTTGGCCCCGTTCGTAGCGGGATGGTAGGACAAAAGATGTTGTGCAAGTCCTTATTGCAAGCACGTACAACTACTTGTGGGATACATGCCTAATGTTTGATATTTGCCTAGATGATCATTAATTTTCTGTGTGCCTTGCCCCAAGTTAGATTCATGATGTATCTCATCCATGCAGCGCCCAACAATCCATCTCCCTAGCCTACAGTGTTTCAATCCTGCTGGTTATTAGTTGTTACTTTTGTTGTCACCACCATCACTATCATATCACTATTACCACTTATCTTTTGTTGCAAGTAAGTATATTTCAGGTGCGGTTGAATTGACAACTCAACTGTCAAAGCTTATAAATACTCTTTGGCTCCCCGTGTGTCGAATCTATAAATTGGGTTATTTTTACCCGCGAAGACTATCTCGATCCCTTACGGTTGAGGGTTATCACACGCACATGAGAACCATGCACCAGTCCGGCATCACCTCCTCCATTAGAGCCTCGACCCGAGCTCCTGCAAACACAAACGGAGGAGAGGGTAGAAAGGAGAAGAAGAGAGGCCAGAGGTGAGGAGGAAGGAGTAGCACCTCGGCCGTTTTATAGCTCGAGATCGGTGTACAATGAGCAAAGTCCACCAGCGCCGCTCGTCGCTCAACCGCCGGTGTTCGGAAGCGAATCCGCGAGCAGTGCCGACAGCACACTGGCCCACGAGGTGAGTGCACGCTGCACCGGCAGCTAGCGCGCCGCGCACTACAGCAATACGGCCTAGGTGCCCTACGAGCTAGCCGTAGCCGGTGGAGAAAGTGCGGGAAAAGCGCGCGGGAGAGAGGAGAAGAGAGAACCGGAGGAAGAAGAAGAGGCTGACGATGGGCCCAGGCCCCACCTGTCAGCCAGTGAGAGCACTGTGCTCTCCGGTGCAACCGGCGTATTTGTAAATTTAGAAAAAAAAATACCATTTCTAAATTTACTATGTCCCATAGTAGAAATATATCGTTTTCCTCGACAGTAGATTTTTTCTTTTCCCGTGACACGCCAGTGTTTAACACAACAGTTTACACCACTATTTGCTCTTACACTGTTGTAGCTTTTACTTGCATAAATAGAGGAGTAAAAAATTTGGTAGTATCTTTTGAGGCAGTAGTAGACCATATAGCAACCCTTAACAAATCTCGAGGACGAGATTTTTCTTAAGGGGGGTAGTGTTGTAACACCCCAAAAATTTAGCAATGTTTTACTAAATAAAATTTTGCCAGTAAATTAATTTTTTTGCCTTTTGATATATGTTCCTTGCTTTCAGAACCATTCTTGTTATGTTATGTTGGAATTTTTACCCCTAGTGAAAACCTTCCAATTAATATTAGATTCTCTTATGCACCCCTTTAAAAACTTTGCTTACATCAGCAGGATTAGTTATATATTGGTCTCCATAATTTACTTCTCTATATAAATGATTAAACCTAGTTTTAAGGCCTCTTTTGAACTGCAACCACTTGATAGATTTATTCATGATTTCAACCAAAAATTGGAGATGTCAGGTGATGCTATTAGATCACTTTTATGCAAGAATATAATTATTTCAGTTAATATCTTGAGCTCCACAACTTGTTTGCCAATCTGGTCCAGTAGACCAAATTGCACTACAACCCCTTTAAATATTCATGCAATGCTTCCACCAAAATTATGGGATGTTCATAGCAGTATGTTATCCATCTTTATGCAAAAACCCATCTTGGTCCTTTGGAAGTTTTGAGTGAAACAACCTCTTTTCCATTCTGGTTCAGTTTGGTGATTTGCACTGCAACCCTAGTCTATTTTGCTCCAGTACCTTTGAGCTTCCTCGTGCTTAAAGTTCTTCTTGCAAAACCCTTAAATCCAGAAGAGTGGGCCTATTGGGATAGTTTTGGTTCATGGAATAGTGCTCTGCATTTTCTGTCCAGAACTGAAATCTTGCAAAACTTGCACTAACAAGTTTTTGCTTTTGTTGAACTAACCTCACCATCTTCTTACTTATCCAAGGAGACAACCATCTAGTAAATTTGGCCACCCCAAGAGCTTGCTAGATGCCACTGGCAATTTGTCAAACACCCTGAGTGCATGACCATATTTGGCTTAGCTTCTGGTTCATATTATGAACTTGATTCCCTGGCTAAACCAACATGTCCCATGAGTTTGTCCCAACCTTTAGCCTAACCCTGTTGACCCCCTTGCGGTTTGGAGGTCCCTAGCACGCATTGGCATATCGCCGAGCACGTTGCGTGCGTGCTCTGGGCACGCGTTTTGCACGTGCGTGCGCTCGGGTCGCCGCGTCGCGCCCGTGGCCCCAACTCACTCGCAGAGCCACGCCCAGCCTTATCCGTGCACAAGAACACGCCAAACCGCACCTGGGACTGAACAGCGCCGCCGTCAGAGCACTCCTGGCGACAAGCCGACGCTCACAGCAGCTTTCAGCCATGGTCGGTGCCGCCCAAGCCATGCTCACTCGCCAGCTGCCCCCGGGAGCAGTGTGAGCTCGTCCGCAGGCCCGTTCGCTAGCATTCGTCGCCTCCACGTCTCCTGCGGCCATAGTAGGGCAGTCACCGGCGAGCTTATCCCCTACCGCCGCTGAACCACCATGGCTTGCCTATTTAAAGGTGCGCGGACCTCTCCGCAGCATTAGACCCTCACTAGGCACCCCGCAAAGCAGCCCCGTGGCAACCATTCGCCCCCGGGAAGCTTCCTTCTTCTTCACCGGCGAACACGGCCGCCATCTCTGCCTCGAGCAATCCGGCGCCACCAGAGCCTCCCCCGCCCGTCCAACACCACCGTCGCCTTCCCCTCGACCTTGCAGAGCTGCCCGACCCCTCCAACACGATCAAAACTCACCGCAACTCGAATCCCCATTTACGCCTGAAGCTCCCTCCGCCGCGGAGCTCGCCGCCGGCAACTCCCTCCGCCCCCTCCGACCAGCCGACTACCAGGGGGACCGCCAAGGAGTGGCGGATCCATTCCCGCACACTGTAACCCTCGAGGAGCCTCCGTCCGCCGGCGACGATCGCCGGAGCCCCGCATCCGTTCGGGCAGAGGAAGAGGAGGGGGAAAGACTGGTCAAACCTGACTAGTGGACCCACTGCCAGTGACCCAGCGTCGCCACCGCGTGTTTTTAAGTGAAGGCATAAAACGCAAAGTACGTATTCCCTAGCCCGAAGGCGTATTCTCAGCCGAAACGTTTTCTTTTCTGTTTTAGTTTAAAAATCAGATTTGACCAAACTTTGACTGGCTTTAACTTTTTAACCACAGCACCAAATGACTTGATTCTTTTTCTGTTGTTTCCCAAATATTGTCTAGTTTATTTTCATATTTTTATGAAAATTTTCCAGACAACTTTTTGGGGGTGTTCTAAGTTTATGTATTGATTTCCTTTTCATTCTTTTAGGATTTTTGAAGAGGGAGAAAACTTCCAAAATTCTTGGAATGCTTTTCTCCTCCCCTCTACTTGAAGGCAAGCATCTTGAACCCTGTGATAATACAATTTGTGTGTTGTTTGCTTTAATCTCAAGAACTCCATTAATATGCCAAAAATGGAGCATCATTATTTCATGTGGAGATCACACTCTTGCATATCAAGATGTCGTGAATAATCCTTTTCAGTCATGTATGTGATATTGGTGACAGCCACCACTCCTCATGCCACATGTGCCTGGTGATTGTTCGGATGAAGTCCGAAGGAAGGTTGTGTTTCGGTGAACCGACCGCGTGACTGACATCTCGTTGTGACGAGGATGTGCAGTGAGGTAGCATGTAGCATGAGGGGTGTGACCCTGTCAGGGAGCTGTGAGAGCATTGTGGCACTAACCATGCAGAGAATACATAAACCTCCTGAGTCGACCATAGATCGAGTCTTGCTCCGGTAACCCCCATACTTGTTTCGTACTACCACGTGTCCCTGCTACAGGTAGGGTGCGGTTTAGTAAATTTGTCGACCCCTTTTCTATCACACACCATACAGAGAAGCCACGGTGGAAGATACCGGCTGCATCCGGTAGGCAGGCCACCTGGTCCGGGGGCATGGGTGTTTCGGTTGTAGCCGAAGGGGATAGCTTCCCCAGTTTTTCGCGCGCGTTATAAATTGTTGTGATCCCATGCTAGTCGAGGTTGTAGCCTCCCCACTTAAAGTTTGGCTTAACCAGTGTCGTGGGTGATTCCAGACACCGGTAAGTTAGGTTGGTGTGTGCAGTTAGGTGTGTCTTCAATTTAAAAGGCCGTAGACGGAATTAGTCCAGAAGGGCTATAGTGAATCTGTCATCCGTGGGTAAAGAGTAAACCCTCTGCAGAGATATAAAACCTATTCGAATAGCCGTGTCCATGGTTAAGGACTACAGTCTGGGATGGGTCGAGTGTCGGTCTTAGTGTCGGTCTTCGGAGGAGAAATCTATTAAACCAGAATATTAATTATGACCTGTGACAGGTAGTGATTGTGATTCATCATTATTATGGACTAACCTTTCATATATTGAGACAAGGAGTATCCTTGGGACGGTTCTACCTCCCGGATATTCATTATTATTTATTTTGCTTTATGAGCCCTTTCTGTGATGTCGCTCAGACGTCCAACTGTGGCATTCTTTTTATTTACAAGCCCTTTCTGTGATGTCGCTCAGATGTCCAACTGTGGCATTCTTTTTATTTACAAGACCTTTCTGTGATGTCGCTCAGATGTCGGACTGTGGCATTCTATTTATTTACAAGCCCTTTCTGTGATG
>LR738709.1:486919406-486933490 GCA_902687465.1 Secale cereale | reverse complement strand
GAGACAAGGAGTATCCTTGGGACGGTTCTACCTCCCGGATATTCATTATTATTTATTTTGCTTTATGAGCCCTTTCTGTGATGTCGCTCAGACGTCCAACTGTGGCATTCTTTTTATTTACAAGCCCTTTCTGTGATGTCGCTCAGATGTCCGACTGTGGCATTCTTTTTATTTACAAGCCCTTTCTGTGATGTCGCTCAGACGTCCGACTGTGGCATTCTTTTTATTTACAAGCCCTTTCTGTGATGTAGCTCAGACGTCCGACTGTGGCATTCTTTTTATTTATAAGCCCTTTCTGCGATGTCGCTCAGACGTCCGACTGTGGCATTCTTTTTAATTACTAAGCCCTTTTCGTGGTGTCGCTCAGACGCCCGACTGCGGCATGTTTTCGTTCTCTTTTATATTTTTTCTGTTTATATCTCCCTGAATGCATATGCATAGTCTTATATGTTCATACAAACGAACTGCATGCATCACGAACGGTTATGTCAAATTAACATCGTGATCATAAAATATTTGCGAGCATGATTTTATTTCACCCATGCTCAAAATGTTTGCGAGTTCATTCAAAGAACTCACTGGCTTGTCCCTGGCTTTTGTCTTGGCCAGATTCCTTGCGTGGGAAGGAACAATGTGTATGACACCCCGGAGCCTACACTATTGGAGTTAGCAGCCTCGCGAAGATAGGAGTGAACCTGGTCAGCTGTTCCCGTGGGAGATGGAGTCCCACAGTCGCCGATGTGGCACAACCGTTTCTGCCATTATCCTCAAGAAACCCCGTGTTGTACTTAAATGCTAGAATGGTCTTGTACCACATATTTGTACCTTTGCTTGGAAATTTTTGAATCAAGAGGTGCCTCATCAGCTAACAGTAATCCTGGGGCTGGTGAGCACAAGGGCCAAATTTTGGGAATTCAATACCCCGAAATTCCGGTCCTCACAATTACCAACTTGTAACGCCCAGTATGAGATTATACCTCCCACGTGTCGAGGCACGACTTAAAGGCATAATATCATACTGGAATGATCTCAAGAATGGTATCTTTGCACAACTCATGTAAAACAGGGATGAAATTGCAAAAGAGTAGTTGGCTTACACTCGCCATGTCACACAATGCATTACATAAACATTCATCATCCAAATAACATCAGAGTCCGACTACAGACGAAGATCCAAATGAAAGATACCATAATTAAATAACACAAGGTCCCGTTCATCCTAGTAAGAGCCCTACCGATCCTCTGGATAAGACACGTAGTATCGCCCACGTTCTTCGTCAAACTCCCAGTACAACTCTGAACCACCAACTGTGTAGTTCTCAGTGGTACCGGCATCTGGTGTGGTGTAGAATCTATAAGCCACGGAGGACTCAGCAATCCCGTTCCCAGGTAGCAAAACTATCAAAGCCTTGGGTGTGGAACAAGGCTGAAGTACAAGGTTGCAGCTGCACTAGCACTAGCTTACGTGTTTAGAGCGAGAAGAGAAATGCCAACGATCGTTAAAGTGATCACGAAGTGATCCTATCTAAGCATGTCAAACATAAGCCCAGCGTGTTCACTTCCCGAACCCCTTCGGAAAGAGACCGTCACGGTTACTCATGCAGGTAGTGTATTATGAAAATGGTGTCAAGTTTTCACAAGCTCACGATCTGCGGAGTCGCAAATCCGAGGTGAGAAGACCCGAGTATTCTCGGTATCCCATGCCCAAGATATTCCGACAAAGGTAAAACTAATCCAGCAAGACCTTCCAGCGTGCCGACACCCTGATAGTCGCCGCGCGTATCTCTTCTCAGGCCACAACCGAATGGGACAAGCTACATGTTTTTACCAACCCTTGAGTTTCCTCGAGGTGGCCCCGCAGCACGCCCAGTTTGGACCAACACTCATGTGGAGCACTGGCCAGGGTTGTTGATTAAGAAAAGGGTTTATAACTCCCTATGCAAGTTTTAGTTGTTAGGCAAATGTAAAACCAATGTTGGGCCTTGCTGGAAAAGCTTTAGCGCTAAGCGGGTTATCAAGGGGGGCCCATAAACCCCAACCATGTTAGCGACGCAAAATCAAGGAACATAAACACCGGTTTAAACGGTTCCTAGGGTGGCATGAGTGGAACAAAACACCAAGCAAGAGGCTTAGCCTTCCTCCCATTACCAATATATATATGATTTAGTTTAATAGTTTATATATATATATTGTGATATCCCAACAATAACTTCAACATGAAGCAAGAATCTTCAAATCTTCTCCTGCAACTAACAACGCTATAAGAGGGGCTGAGCGAAGCTTACGTAGCCAATCAAAGGTTTGCTAGGTTGGGTGGTTAGCGAGTTTCGTGGCAACAATAGGAGGCTAACAAACAGACAGAGGTATCGAGGCAATAAGCTAAAGAGCGAGACATCTAGCATAGGCAAAGATAGTAATGATATCTGGGTCAGGTCATCTTGCCTGTTGATTCCACGAAGGGATCGTAAGATGGCTCCTCGTACTCGGTCTCGGTAAGATCCTCGAACTCGGTCTCGGCTCCCGGCTCTACTCAACACAAGAACACAACACGGCATAATATCAAACAAGGTGCAGAATCAACATGATGCTAGTATGATGAGCGTATGCATGTGGAAGCACTTGAGCCTAAGGAGAAGATGATCAAAAAGGCCTCATCTTGGAAAACCAAGCAAGCCACTGAGGGGAAGATTTCGGTTGAAATCGATATAAAGATCGCTGGAAACGGACACACGGTTTGCAAATGGCAAGCAAAACAATATTCACTCAAATCTGCAGTTTACAGCCACATGGCATCTTTGGAGCAAGAAATAATTATGCTACATCACTCAAACATGGAGATGAAGGGCACGGATGTGAAGTAGACATGTTACTTAACAAGCATGAACTTATAACACACCCAAAAACCTACTGGAACACAATTAACCAAGCATGGCAAGTTGCAATTAATTTATCCAGACTTAGTCAAAATCTGGGAAGGCAAAAACATCATCATGATGCTGCCTTCGGAGGCACAAAACAACATGCATATCAACTCCATTAAGTATATAAAGATCATGAACATGTAATAGACATAGCATACATCAAATAACTCCATTGGAGCAACTCCATAGGAGGCATGGATCAATAACAACAAGCTTCACCAAATTGATCATGCTGATAAAAACCTGACAGGTAAATTTATAGCAACTTGAGAGCAAGAAATAAATACTACATCAGGCCATATATGCAAATAAGGGTATGGATGGATAGAGCATAACATGGACAACAAGTAATGATCATTTGACATACTAAAACATGCATGGATTTGAGTGAGGCATCAAGCAAACATAGCATCAGGTTAAACAGATTCCAGACTTTGCAATTTTTTCACTAAGTATAGAACAGTAACATTGGCATGGCATGTTACAAGCTTGTTTAAGTCACCTCAAGGCATATCATGGAAAGTGAATTGCACCACAACAAAGACCATATGATGGTGCTTCTAACACATATTGACATGTGACATGAGGACAAACACATCAATAGCAATGAGCAAGTCAAAACAGCATCTCACAACAAGTTTCAGCACTTAACATCCAAATGCACTTTTGCAACAGAGATTAACATGGCAATATGACACCTAACATGAATGCTACAGCAACCATCATGTAAAGCACTTCACAATGAACATTTTGACATATCATATGCTCCATTTGGACCAACATGCACAAAGTTATCACATCTCAAACATGGCAACAAAATTACAGTCATCAGCAGTTTTAAACATATAGCACTCTTGCAATGATGATTAGGGCGTCAAGATGAACTCAAACAAGCATGCCACAGTGGAACAAAATGAAGAGCACATCTCAATGAACATTTTGATATATTACACACCCAAAACGGAGCTACGAGCACGAAGTTATTGCATGGAAAAGAGGGCATAAAAATAAAGAAATCCGGGGACTTAGTGGAAATATAACCCTCTGAAAAAGCCAAACATGGACGGGACGGAGCGGGACGAGTCGGTGCGGGATCGGGATGGCCGTTTGGATCACCGAACTAGTGGATCTGGTCCTGCCTGGACCAGATCGGGATCCGGCCGGAGCTCTCGCCGGAGACGGTGGAGGACGGCGCCGGGGGTCGGCGAGGAGAGGGCGGCGGCACACGGGGCGGCTGCCGAGGCGCCGACGGTGGGGCGCGGCACTCTGGGGCGGCGGCGGCGGGGACCGAGGCAGCTGGCGGTGGCGCCCGAGGCGGCCGACGGTGAAGGCCGGAGGGGCAGCAGCTGCTCGGGGCCGGCCGGCGGCGCGGCCGGTGGAGGCAGAGTCGGCGGCGGGGGCCGGCGACGCGAGCACACCGGCGGTGGGCTGAGCTCGCCGGCGGCGTAGGGGATGCGCGGGGCGGAGGCGGAGGACACGCAGGCGCGGTCGCGGGCCAGCTGCGGGCCCGCGGGCCGCGGAGACGCGGTGGGAACCGTAAGCGGCGGACACGTGGCACGCTGTGATTCGTCCGGCGCGTCTGGGTGGACGTGTCCGGTCCGTGCCGGACGTGTCCGGCGGCGCGAGGAGGGAGGAGCTAGGGTTTCGTCCACAAAAATGGACGTGGGGGACGTTTTTATAGGCATAGGGAGCTAGGAAGGTCCACATGGGGTGCGATTTTCGCCCACACGATCACGATCCGACGACCGAGAGGATGCGAGTGGTTGTGCTGGGTTAGTGGGCTGTTTTGGAGGGGGTCTTGGGACAAAAGGAAGATGAGCTTTTAGCCCACTAGGTTAACCGTTGGAGTACCAAACGAACTCCAAACGCTATGAAACTTGACAGGCGGCCTACACGTATCAAAACAACACGCACGACAAGTCTCACCTCATTCCGGGAACGTTACACGGCCAGACACGAAAAAAGTACTCGGGGGTTGCCACGGGCACATGTGTGAGTGTCGGAACTCGAAACGGACAACAGGAAGAGGCGAGTGGGACCGGGTTCAAGTGACAACACGAATGCAATGCAATGCACATGATAACTTGACATGGATGAAATGCACACACGCACACGACAAAACGAAGAAACCCGAAATGAAAGAAGAGTCCAGAATGGAATTGATGAAGTCAACATTTCATATGTTGCCATAAATGGAAAGTATCACATCTGGGGTGTTACACCCTTGCTTCTGGTGGCACTGGAGTGCCACAGGGGAAACGATCGGGACGGCGATCTACATCAACAATCTTGCTACCGTCCACACCAACTCTCTCCCCTTCATTGCAGCGGTGTAACACCTCTTTCCCCCCGCTGTAATCTACTTAAACATGGTGCTCAACTCCATATATTATCTCCCAATGATCTATGGTTATCCTATGATGTTTGAGTATATCTGTTTTGTCCTGTGGGTTAATCATTATCTTGGTTGGTATGATTGTATATTTTATTTATGGTGTTTTCCTATGGTGCCCTCCGTTCTCACGCAAACATGAGGGGCCCTCGCTGTAGGGTGTTGCAATATGTTCATGGTTCGCTTATGGTGGTTGCGAGAGTGACAGAAACTTAAACCCGAGTAAGGGGGGTATGACGTATGGGAGTAAAGAGGACTCGGTACTTAATGCTATGGTTGGGTTTCACGACCTTAATGATCTTTAGTAGTTGCGGATGCTTCCTAGGGGTCGAATCATAAGTGCATATGACCCAAGTAGAGAAAGTATGTTAGCTCATGCCTCGCCCTCATATAAAATTACAAGAATGATTACCGGTACTTGTTATCGGTTGGCTAGGGACAAATAACTTTCTTGTTGACAAAAGCTATCCGCTTTTATTATCTTGCAAAGTAGTTATAGTTTTATTCTTGAAAAATAGTTCTAGCATCACACCTACAAAATAGTTTCATACTTATTTTCGCTAAATTAAACGTCAAGTGTGCGTTGAGTTCTATCGGTGGTCGATAGAACTTGAGAGAATATTTGTTCTGCCTTCAGCTCCTCGTTGGGTTCGACACTCTTATTTATCGAAGAAGGCTACAAACGATCCCCTATACTTGTGGGTTATCAAGACCTTTTTTTGGCGCCGTTGCGGAGGAGTTATAGTGTGGGGTGAATATTCGCGTGTGTGCTTGTTTGCTTTATCACTAAGTAATTTTTATTTTATTTTCTCTTGTTTTCTATCTTAAGTTATGGGTAGAAAATGTAAAATACCAAAAAAAGAGTTGTACGTACTGAACCAATGGTTCAAGAACCACGCAAAATATATCATACTACTGAAGCTTTTTACTTGGATCATCTTCGATCAATTTGTGCTCGTGCTGAAAACCCAACTAGCTTAGTTGAGGGAAAATCATTAGAAGAGCATGCTTGTTTTGTGTGACTCTATTTATCTGAAAAAGGGAAACTTTTATAGCATTAAATTAATACTATGCAATGCCATGCTTGGAATTATGTGAAATATATGATGTTACTTGTTGTTCTGAAGACCCTAAGAAACACCTTCCCTACCAATGTGAGTTTATTGATAATGGAATCGTATCTTCTTATGCCAAAGGTGTTTATAATTACTTTGATATTGAAAAAATTGAAGAAATTGTTCCTTTTAAGGGTGCTTATGATATTGCTTCTTTGATTAAAGAGTATGATGCTACTCTCTACAAATCTGAAAATTTTGCCATACTTAAATATTGTTATGATAATTATTCCTATAATGCTTATATTAAACCAAAATATATTGAGGACTCCTCCGTTGTCCAAGAAGAGACTAATATTTTGCAGGAGTATATGGAAGAAGAAATTAATGACATTGTGAGCTCATTGGATGAAAAATATGAGGAGGAGAGCGAAGGACAAAATGAGGAAGAGCGGATTGATCACCCGTTCCCACCTTCTAATGAGACTAACTCTTTATCCCATACATTGTTTAATTTCCCTTTGAATTTACCGAATGATGAATGCTATGATAATTGTTATGATCCCGTTTATTCTTTTGAAATATCCCTTTTTGATGATGCTTGCTATGCTTGTGGCCAAGATGCCAATTTGAATTATGCTTATGGAGAAGAACTTGCTATTGTTCCTTATATTAAGAATTAAATAGTTGCTACTACACCCACACATGATAGTCCCATTATCTTTTAGAATTCTCCCGACTACACTATATCGGTGAAGTTTGCACTTATTAAGGATTACATGGATGGGTTGCCTTTTACCGTTGCACATGATGATTTTGATGAATGTAATATGCATGTGCTTGCTGCACCTACTTGCAATTATTATGAGAGAGGACCTACATCTCCGCCTCTCTATGTTTCCAACATGATAGAATTGCAAGAAACTTCTTATACTATGCATTAGTCTTTACTCACTACTAGGGAAAAGCCTAGCAGTAGCGCGAGTATTTTGCCTATCAATAGCGCGGGGCGTGTGATCCCACACTACTGCTATACATGGCTAGCAGCAGCACGCTTTGTCGAAACTAAAAGTGCGTTATATCGACTAGAGGGGCGGAATAGGCAATTTTTATAAATTCACCACTAAGGAAATTCCTAAGCAACGAACTACTTAGAAGTGGAAAAGATACTCAGGTGCAAGTATAACAAGACAGTAGCATGGTCATCATGATGAAATAAAAACAAGCACAAAGTACATGTAGCGTGTAAATTGGATAAGCAGGCTGAGGACTTAGGACTAAAGAAATAGGGTTGAGGAAATTGAGAAAGTCTTCAGTCAAAGTCTTCAAACAGTACATATCAAGTTCAACAACACATGAATGAGTAAATGGAAGAGTTGAGGAAATAGAACCAGTAGGCTTGATGAAGACAATGATTTGTTAAACCAGTTCCAACTGTTGTGACAGTTGTACATCTGGTTGGAGCGGCTAAGTATTTAAACCTGAGGACACACAGTCCCGGACACCCAGTCCTGGACACACAGTCCAAGACACCAAGTCCTCACCTTCTTCTCCTTGAGCTAAGGTCACACAGACCTTTCCCAATCACTCGTGGTAAGCCTTCAGAGGTGACTTCCAAACCTTCACAGACTCGGTCACTCGGCAATCCACAATTCATCTTCGATGCTCTAGACCATTGTCGCCTAACCGTCTAGAAGATCACAGTCTTCAAAGGTAACAAGCATCGGTTCCACACTGGAACAATCTCTTCAGTGATGCTCAATCACTTTTGGGTTTTAGGTGTTTGGGTTTTGGGTTTTTTCCTCACTTGATGATTTTCGCTCAAAGTCCTCGGAGGATGGGTTGCTCTAATGACAAGTGTCAGTTTAACTCGGAGCAGAGAACCAGCTAGTGTTTGTAGGGGGTGGCTATTTATAGACTAGGGAGTAGCCCGACATGATAAGACATAAATGCCCTTCAATGATATGACCGTTAGGTAGGTAGATATTTTGGGATAGCTGGCGCATAGCACAGGAACGGTCGAAATTTTGAGTATCAAATTCCTTAGGGCTATCATGTTCCTCACTTGGTAGGCAATCCGCACTGGCGAATTCCTAACTCCTTAGTCAGAACAAATTCCTCAGAGACCATAAGAACATCGTCTTTGTCACTGAAGAAATTGACTGAACTGTATGAGATTTCCAATAACTTCACTCGAAAGGATTGGTAGATGTAGGATTTGAGTTGAGCATCACTTGGAAATATGTTTCCTTAGTTTTTCCTCGACCCCCTTTAATAGTACAGTGTTTCCTATGACTCAAGAAAGAGAAAATGAAACTATGAAAACAAAAGTCTTCACGCTTCATAATCATCGCATGATTATCCAAGTCTTCAAGGTCACACCAATTTCTTCACTTTCAAAATCTTCAGAAAGTCTTCAGAAATCCAAAGTCTTCGGTTGAAGACATTCATTTTTAGGGGTCGACTTTCTTTGTAAATAACCAACTTCTCATAGACTTATAGACCTGTATACACTCACAAAAGCATTAGTCCCTTAACCTATAAGTCTTCAATACACCAAAATCACTAAGGGGCACTAGATGCACTTACAATCTCCCCCTTTTTTGTGATTGATGACAATATAGGTTAAGTTTTCAACGGGGGTAAGCATATGAAGTGTAAATACTGACATTGAGGAATTTTATTGCAAGATATAGAAGAATTCCCATTGAAGATGTGCATAGTGAGGAATTTGCTTTTGAAGCAATGCACATTTCAAGAGTAGTAGCATGGAGATCTCCCCCTATATCTTGTAATTCATAAACGCATTTAACATACAATATGAAGAATTTGAAATGCATGATTAAATATGGTGACTGGTGTAATTCAGCATGCATGGATTAACATATATGAGGAAATAGCATGCAAAAGAATATAGCGAAAGTATCAGACCACCATCGGGTTCAAGTTTACAACTCAGTCCAACAAAGTCTTCAAAAGAGCGAGAGTTGTAACTTAGCAAAAAAAACGCCCATATATAAAGACCCGCTTGAAGACTAACTCAAATTTCTCCCCCTTTGTCATTGAATGACCAAAAGGGAAGAAAACTGAGGACTAACTATGGGGACCCCGACTCATAAGTCGTGATCACCGAATGCACGTGTGCAGTGATCCCAGAGATCAATGCTTACTAAACACACAGAAGATGAATAACAAGAGTCTTACATCCATACATACTGTATTACACAAATAGGACCATTATGGTCAAGTCTTGAGTATATCATTGCAGCAGAAATCTTCAATAACAACTTGGACCCATGCCATCTGCCTTAACCCTATTGGCATTCTGACTGGGAAGCGTCCTAGCTCGCATGTTCGTCACCAAGAAATCTTCATCATATCCTGTTCTTTCATGCCTGGCCAATAAAATAACCAGTGGCAAGCCAATGAGTACTTTGAATGTACTCGCAAGCAACCCAAGTGTGATGACAGAATAATTATGCAAGGCTCTACTGCTAAATTGGCAGTTTTGTGGAAAGCTAGTATTTTCTCGTGCAAGTATGATCAACATTTAACCAGGGCATGCATGCGTCTGCAACAAGTATCAGGAGGTTACAGACATCAACATCGGGAAAGAGTTATGAAAAACTCTTGCTCAAGCTCATCGTGACTTTCTCACAAATCACGTCAACAGATTTACCCAAACTGTGTTGTTTTCCAGAAACTTAAGGACATAGTCTAAGCAGCACCACCCAACTGTCCTTGACCGTGGACACGACTATTAGAATAGTTTGACATACTGCAGAGGTTGCACACTTTACCAACAAGAATAGGGGAACTTCTGTGTCATCCATGACCCGCGGTACCTCAAGTACCGGGGGTAAGCACCCGATCACTGTCTTTCCCTAGACGACACTAACATAGAGTCCAATCGATTGGTAGTAACCCCCGTGCCCAACATTTCACATATTTAAAATTGTGGAGCCCCGCTCCCATATTCATCACATACCACTGACACGGGGTACCAATGGTGTGTTCGGTTCCCTGTGAAAACAGTCATGGCCGCCTATCCAAGCACGACCCCGTCCCGAGAGTGAAATCAGGTCACCCCCGTCACTAGTAATGCGGGCACTACAAGAAATATGTCAACTTGTGACCACCACTATTGGTCACTGAATGGTCACAAATTTCCATTTGTGACCTTTTTGTGACCAAAAACATAAGGTCAAAAGCTGGCCGTCATAAACTGACTATAGCGACCTTCTCTATGAGAAGGTCAAAAACGTTTATGACCAAAATATTCCTACTGTCGTGTTTTGGTCACTAGCAACCTCTCCACGCCACGTAGGAATCCAACGTGGCAAGCTGATGTGGCACAAGAATCAGCCCAGTCCAATTCGGTGTTTATATGGGCCGAGCCCATTAATTCAGCCCATTTATATATTTTTTTTCAGTGAATTTTTTGTCAGCTTCATGGACCAAGCCCAACATTGCAGCCTTTTTATTTTTGGCCCATGGCCTTCATTGCAGCCTTTTTATTTTTGGCCCATGGCCTTTTTGTCTCAACAGTTTCCTTTTTTCTTTTTTTGTGAGGGTCACATTCTTCATTTTCTAATTTAACGTAAATAAATACACAATATTTAAATTGGCACAGAAAACACACAAAATACTTCAAATATTACCAGCCAGTGTTGCTGCTGTACAAATATTACCAATCAATACAGAGTTGCTGTTGTACAAATAACTCTAACATACACTTTGCAAGCACTACAAGTGTTATGTTCTTCAGCAGGTGTAGCAAGCTATACAAATAACTCTAACATACAATAGTGGAAGTCACAGTTACATGCTCCAAACGTTCAATAACATGGTACTTTACAAGCTCTACAAGTGTTATGTTCTTCAGCATGGAGCTCCTTCGACAGCTTTACTGGACAACCTGTTACATGAATCGACAGAAAAGAATCAAAAAAACTGGAGCCAATATATTATGAGGAGACCTTTCAAAAAAGACAGTTATTAGGAATGCCAACACAAATTCAGGTAGTACCATGCTTTTTGTTCTCCAGCTAGTTAAAATGAGATACTCATTCATACAAGAAAACAGAGACACAATATGAAAATTCATTGCACAAGTACAGGTCATGCAAAATACTTCACTGCCACACATTGCACCTAAACTTCACAGAAGATATAATTATAAAATTCAGTTTGTTGCTACTGACATTGGAAAACTGTTGTGGGTTTTTTAATCACAGAAGATGGACTTGCGCATCAGATGACAGAGTCGCTGGACTATCATCAATACCAAATTCCCAAACTCAATATAAAACAAGAGAAGTACTCCCTCCGTTTGGAATTACTTGTCTTGGAAATGGGTGTATCTAGAACTAAAATACGTCTAGATACATCCATTTCTGCGACAAGTAATTCCGAACGGAGGGAGTAACAGCCAACTGAAAAGGTATATGAAGATAAGGAGTGAGTATAAACAGCGATTTTATTTACTTTTACTTGTTAGTTGAGGGGTGATGCACAAGGAGTCGCAAGTATCTGAAAAACTGACACGCGTGAGCTAGGAAGCAAGCATTGGATCAAAATTGCAAAGCGTACGTGACTACATACAACATCTGATTATATAAGCAACTGTACAACACAACTATGTGCTAATTGCCGGCCCCGTTTGGATGCAAAGTATTTTCAAAGCATTACTAGAATACCATAGATTTTGAAATACTGTAGTTTTGAATACTTTGAGGCGTTTGGCTATACCAAAAACTGCAGTTTCATACACAGTGGTATTTTTGTTACTGTGGTTCTCTTGGAGTATTAAAAAAGATGACGGCATGCAAAAAAATGTAACCACCTAAGCCAGGGAATTTTTTTGGGCATGGCCAAATATTTAGTATGGTGGATCTGGGCAGAAAGCAAACACATTGATATGAAAGAGGCAAGTGTATTATTAGAAACCTGCTACCAGAATCCTGAGAACTTAGGGTGCATCTTAGGTTTAACTAAATTCATACATTCACAATAACTATGGTGGGCTTGGTCAAGCATAGCTCAGCCCATCTACCAAGTGCAACTACTTCATCATTCTAGGTAAATTAAGATGTTAAATGACTAAAACTAGTAGTATGCTACAATCATATGGTACTGGTTAAAAAATGTGACCAAAGGACTACACTTGAACACATCACTTGCAATGCCTACTGGAAGGAGCAAGTGTATAGAAGAAAACAAACATTAGACAGGCTGACCATCAGTCCTAAAAAACTCGATTTTGTATTCCTCAAAGAGAATCTCAGGAATATGTTGTTGTAGCATCATCTGACCAGCCAATCCATCATTAACACACATTCATTTAGTCTGACAGCCAGGGTCAGTAACTTAATATAAGACTTCATTCTTAAGCTCTTGGAGCATGAACTCGCAACAAAAAGATTCAACTTGTTCGAACACGCAAACACGCCATAAACCACTACTGCAGAGTTAACTCTAGACAGAACTTTGATAAATCGTGTATACAATTACTACTGATATGTTTTATATATCAACAGGAAACAGATAATAGATAGGACTTCAACTTCAAAACAATTAATTCACTGCAACCTCTACTTTACTAGAGGAATAGAACTTGACATGTCGCATCTGTCTTTAAAAACTGAAAACGTACACTGATGTGATTGGGAAGTAACACAAGAATTGCCCCTAACAATGGTAGTATACCGTCCAGGTCCCTCTAACTGATCTTCAATCGATGCTCAGACCAGGATCTAACGTACACCGATCGTTCCAGTTCCACTACAATCGATCCTCATCCCCTTATACCATCAACCAACAGATCAAGAACAAAAATCACCCAACAACCGCCAATCTACCAACATATCAAATCACCTAGATCATATTCAACAAAGACCACCAATATACCAAGAGATGGAAAGGGAGACTTACAGTACGACCAGGATCTGTTGGAGGCCGTCGGCCGCTGCAAAAGCCGCGAGATTGAACACCACCAGTCAGTCCAAGCTTGACAGCAGCAGGGGCCTTGGTGACTCCACCCTGGGCAACGAACTTGGAGCAAGCCGTGGTAAAGAACGACATAGATCCCTACAAAGACAACAGATCGGTAGCCATGAGAAGAGAAAGGGGGCAAGAGACATAGTCACCAACATGACAAGAGAAAAGGGAAGGGGCATGGCCGTTTACATCTTGGTCTAGACGAAACGGATGAGCTCGTCGATCTGAGGTCTGGCCCTATGCAGGCCACGCGTGCGCCGCGGTCTGTCCAGCTCGACGAAGCGCCGCGCATCGAAGCACGCACGCGCGCACCGGCGAGCAAGCCAGCCGCGACACCGTGGTTGCTGGGCGGCATCTCCTCTCTCTCTCTCCGGTGAGACTGACGCGGGCAGCGGCGCCGGTCGGGCCCATCATCTTCACCACGGGATCTCGCATCTGGCAACAGGGGAGAGGAGCTGACCGGAGGAAAGAATCGAGATCTGGGGAGGGAGGGAGCGGACGGCGACTTACCCGGTTGATGGAGGCGGGGTCCGGTTGCTGCTTGAGCGCGTCGAGGTCTCGGAGCAGCGCGTGCAGCTCCTCCTCCATGGTTGCCGGCCGGCCGGGTGGATCCGTTCGAGTGCTGGCAGTAACGGCGGTTGTCCGGATCGGAGTGTGTCGAGTGGAGCGCGGGGGCGACGAGCCGACGGCAGAGTATTGGGGGGGACGTGGCGGTCG
>LR738709.1:486884512-486919235 GCA_902687465.1 Secale cereale | reverse complement strand
CGGGTAGGGTTTGGGAGGGACGAGGCGGCGGCGGTGGGTAGGGTTTGGGAGGGAGATGAGAGGGAGGGATGGGATCGGGGTGGGTGGGAGACGAGAGGGAGGGATGGGATCGGGGCGGCGCTGCGACGGGTAGGGTTTGGGATCGGGGTGGGGTGGGGCTGTGGGGTTTCCACCCTTTTCATTTTATTTTTTGTTTTTTTTGTTTTCTATAGATGGATGGCTGGATGGATGGATGTGGGATGATGCATGGATGGATGCGCGCCATGTCATCGATCTGTGGGAATGGTTCTGATTGGTTCGGAAAACAAATGATTTAAAAGAGTTTCTAAGTACTAAAACTAGAGGGATTTTATGAAGTAGCTATCAAAACTATTTTGCAAAAGGGTACCACACAAATTTTCACTAGAGTTAGACCATATTTTATCGATAAGGACAAATTTGTATGCATTTCTGATCTTTCTAGCTATTTTTAATCATTTTTCGAGTGCCCACAAGGAGGTTTTTTTGTGAAGGACCTCCCAAATAATTGTTGCAAAATTGGACCAAATCATTTTTATAAAATACTAGGACATATTTAATGCACAATTGACAAAATGGTTAGGTGTAAAAAGTTATGATCCACCTCTCGTGAAAAAGACAAATTTCCGCCGATTTAGTTGGAAGCGGGTCAAATTTGAACTGCGACTGCCTCATAGTTTGCTATTTATTTTTTCGAAAAATCATTTCTAGGTACATAAGTATCTATTTAATCAGAGAAACACCAAAAAAATTCCAAGATTCAACCACTAGCTAGGAACGGTCATTCCCGCTGTTTTGACCGCATTTTGAAACGGGCATAAAAAATTCAAAAAAATTAAAAAATAGGAACACCTTTGCATTGTGTCATTATATATGACCAAGTTACCAGAAAAAATATAAACTTGTAATACGGTCATTCTTTTTAAAAAGTGTTCTCAGAAATGAGCTATCTTGCGTGAAGATTCATGGCTTTCAAGCCAAATGATCAATCCTATGGCCACATGCATGGCATAGTTTGTTCAAATGATCTCATATTGTGCACAAGGGTGCATCTTGGAATGGCAAACAATGTTGCCTAAGGGAGATTTCACTTTCTTTGGACGAAAAAATCATTTTCCATTTTTCGAGTGCCCAAAAGGAAGTTTTTTTGTGAAGGACCTACCAAATAATTGTTGCAAAATTGGACCAAATCAATTTTCTAAAATACTAGGCCATATTTAATGCACAATTGACAAAATGGTTGGGTGTAAAAAGTTTTGATCCACCTCTCGTGAAAAAGACAAATTTCCGCCGATTCAGCTGGAAGCGGGTCAAATTTGAACTACGGCTGCCTCATAGTTTGCTATTTATTTTTTCCAAAAATCATTTCTAGGTACATAAGTACCTATTTAATCATAAATACATGGTTTGGTGGCGATACGTCGAGGTTTGGGCGGTGGTCGAGGGCCCCAACTCTAGAGCGCGTAAACTCGCATGCCCGCTGCGTGGTCACCGCGTGAGTGTGGCCTAGGTATGTCTAGTGGGTTGTCCACTCCCCAGGTAGGTGCTAGGAAGAAAATTACAACATAAGATTCTCACAAGGAGACCGATCGATGCTCAAACATGAATTAGTAGCCAAGTGTTTGATTAGCGGTACGGAAAATGCACATGGCTAATGGGCGTGAGTTTTGGTTGAGGATGATCAGTTATTAAGAAGACCATCTTCACAAATTTTCAGCTCAAAAGGAGGAGTCTAGGTGGTACTTGCTTTGCAAAGTACCACACTGGACATATATACGAATGTTGAAGATGGGCTCAAAATAATGAATGGATTGAGCTGGCATTTGGTGGAGGATAGTTATTTGGGCATAGGAAAGCACTGTAGAAAATGGATACCATTTGGACATGCCAAAGTGGTACTTCCTTCACAAAGTGTTTTTTTGAACAGAATAGGAAAATGAATATTTTTGAATTATTTTTGAACTAGGCAAGGAAGGTTTTTTACATATTTGACGAAGATATGACCCAAAGAATTTACGAGATTTTTTGGGGAATTTTGGGAATGACAGAAATATAGGTTGCTTCACAACCTAGGGCAAAAACTGCCACATGGACATGACACATAGGCAAAACTGATGAGGTGGGGCCTAGTCGTAGCAACCCACCACAATTTTCAAGGTTATGACCATCTATACTGGTCATGGACAGCTAGAAATAAGGCAGCGAACCAGTGCTATCTGCTTTGTGACCATTTCGTGTAAGGAAATTATGACCTTTATGACCAAAATGGTCGTTATAGTTTAGGGTTTGGAGCCCCCCGAACAGCTTTTGACCAATTGGTCTGAAATGGTCATAGATCTATGACCAATTCTTCCAGGGTCACTAACAAAAGGTCATAAGTCGACATATTTCTTGTAGTGGGGCACCATGCTAGTATCGACCTACATAATCAATAATGCCCTTTCCCATATAACGGTAGAGTGGTTGCGCATGTTTGGTAGGGACAGTCGACAAATCTTAAATCTAATCCGTCTCTGTAAACAAAACCTTCATCAAGCCTCGGTACACTGCTTCTCCACCAAGTAGTGCCCTAATTCCTCATCATCTCCCAGGGGCATTAGTGGCACCCACTAGGTTATTTGCAAGTTTGTCAAATCACACTTGTTTCTTTCCATGCATAACCCTGACCCATTTTGCGTAGCAAACTACTATAGCATATATCTTCAACCAACCAACACAACTCTAAACATAATAGAGCTATGTACAATGCAAGTATCAACAGTGTATGCAATGGAGGCAAACCTAGCAAGGTTGCCATGCAAGGAATATCATGCACTCGATGAAACGATGAAAATGCTTTCATGACATAAAAGGGTTCAACATGGTCAAAGGGCTGCTTGCCTTGTCCATCAGAGTCTTCAAACCTTCTGGTCCATCTCCAAGTACTCCGTCTATTTCGTCAACTAACGACGGAAACAATCATAATGAGCAACACAACAAGGCAAAAATAAGATTGCTCTAAAAATAGGAGTTGGACTTTTCTAGGATACCTATGGTCATATGAAAAATGACCAAGGTGGTTTCATAGGCATTGGATCAATGGATAGTTTAGAACATGTCAATATGATGGAATCAAGGGGTTTAATGGATATGTGAGAAGTGTACAGAAGAATAATTTTGAAAAATGAGCATAGGCATCCATTTAACAAGGAGTGATTTTAGAAGCAGCTAGGAGTTGGTTTCACTTGATTTGGAGTTCAAATGAATTTCCTATGATTTTGCAAAGTTGGCTATACATGGATAAATAGACCAATATTTGATGTGGTACAGGAGGTATTGGGAAAAATGTTCAAAAACTAAGTATTGAGCATACAAGTACCTAGGAATTTGAATCATGGCATTTGGATCAACTTTGAGCTCTCTGTGATTTTCTAAAGTTTATCACAGAAATAGAAAAATGAGATTTTGATAATATTTGTGAATAGAATGTTTCTACAAAAATGGGCAAATGGCACCATGTGATAGAGCATGATTTTATGAACTCATAGAAATTCGAATCATCAAATTTGGAATCCATTTGATTTATTTATGGATTTTTGAAGTTGACTGAAAAAAGAAAAAGAAAAAGGGAAAGGGTTTATACCCTTATACAGCGCACTAGGCGGGAGTTAGCAGTGGGCCGGCCCAACTACTCGGCCGCACTCGGGCTGACGACACAGGAGGCGCATTCCTGGAAATGCGCCTTCCCCGAGTGAAGACGATGGCAGGCCGAACCCGTCTCCACTTACGTGAGGCGAACGAGGCCCACCAGCCAGTGGCTCAGCCCTCTTGATCGGCCGACAGGCGGGGCCCGGTTGTCGGGTTCATCCCCCACCTCGCTCGAACAGAGCAGAGGTAGGGGCTGCTTCGACGGCGGCTGGCCGGCGTCTCAGGCCGCTGTTTCCGGTGATCTGGCCACCGGCGTGCGCAGGAGGATGATCCGCATCCGCGGGTGTGCGCCATGCCCACAGGGATGAGCCGAGGAGAGCCGGGCCCTGACCGAGGCGAACGGTGCCGCGAGCGATTCCAGGGAGCACGACACGGCCACGGGGAGGAGAGGGAGAAGCACGGGAGGGGCTCGTGGTGATGGTGGAGGTGCTTTAGTGCGGTCTAGAGGAGAGGAGGAGGGGTGGTGGGTGCAAATTTAGGCGGAGGCCGCCTGCAAGGCTCCGGTCATGGAGGTGGCTGGAGGGCATGGGGATAGGTCTGGGTTGGTCCAGACGGGCTCTAGGAGATGGAGAAGCAGATGGGGTGGATAGGAGGACCCGGGGCGGCCTTAAATAGAAGGGGCCAAGGTGCTCTCCGGGATGTGTCCAGGGAGCTCGTGGACATGGTCCAGGCCAAGGGAAAGGCAGAGGGGGAGCGGGGAGGTGCCAGAGGCCTCGCGCGTGTGAGCGCCCCCATTGGAGCTCTCTGGCGGTCGGGGGGCGTGTGGAGGAGGCAGGAGGAGGAAGAGGGAGAAGGGGCCGACGACGTGCCGTGTCCCAGATGTCGAGGCGACCTCGGGGGACATGTTGGGGAGGCCAGAGGTTGTCGGGTGGCTCGGGCAGTGAGTGGCTACAGTGCTCTGGTGCACTGTAGCGCGCTCCAGAGCACGCATATGGCTGCCATTGGCATCTTTTTGGCGCCCAGGGCGTGGCCACTAGTGTCTATGGGGTCAGATGAGGAGTAAACAAAGGGGTGGTGGCCTTGGATGCCCTGGTGAGCTTCTAGAAGGAGAGAGTGCTGAGAAAGAAGGGTGAAAATGGTTGTCCAAAGATGTAAAATGATGTTTTACCCCCCTCAATCATTGATCTGTGGTGCAGCCATTGCTGCTGGAGGTAGAAGGGGTCTAGGAGATGCTGTGGTAAAAAGCCTAGCTCAAGGAGAACAAGGGAAGAGGTGCAAATATCTGTTTTGGAAAATCACCAGAAGGTGTTTGATGGTGTTTTGGGCAAGCAAATGATTCCCAATTGACATGAGACTTAACAGGATCAAATGGCATATAGAAATAGGGTATTCCACCAAGTTTGAGCTCATTTGAAGAAACTTGCCAATGAAACTTTGGTAAACCCTAGAAATCAACAGAAATGGCTTTTCCAAGATTTATCCATGCAAATCACCCCCCTTGATGCACCACTTGGTGAAGTGTCATCATTTGGGGTTGTGAGCATGTCCACAAAATTTGTGGCCACAAGTAAAAAGTTGGTAATATGAAGTGGTTCAAATTTGAATCTGAACAGAAATGATTTTGGGGCACTCTTATCAAGTTACCCTTCTCCAAAACTTGTGCCATTTGGTCTAGATGCATAATTAGAACATTTTATCATGTGCACCAAGTTTGAGAGCATTTGGACAAGTTTGGCAATGTAAAGTTGCTTAAACTTCAAAATGGACAGAAATGGTTTGGAGGGGATTTGATGATGTTTTCTTGATCTTCAAGGCATGAGGCTTTGTAAGATCATCAAATATGTCATATTTGACATGATAGAATTTTCCTAGAATTTTTAGAGAATATTTCCTTTGTAAATATTTCAAAAGCTTGAAATATCCAGAAATGGTTTTCGAAGGATTTGTCCAATATTTTGAACATGACCATGTGTTGAAACTCTCATATATGGACAATATATGTCCTATGAGCTTCCCTGAATTTTGAAAAATATTTTTGAAACAGTTAAATAATTTTTACCTATTAAAGATCATTTCTGGCCTAAAGAAAAAGCCTTTAAATAAAATATAAGAATAACTTTTAAAATTATAATTTTGTGGTTTATGGGAGTCATATACCTAATGGGATTCAAATATACTTTTTTAAAGATTTTTCACACCCAAAATAAGGTACTTGCAGTACAAACCTCAATTCAGGGGTTTTTGGAAAACTAATTTGAGAAAATACTATTTGGCCAAATTATTTTTATAAGAAAATACTATGCTGTTCTAATCACATGGCATGATCATTGGGAAAATGTTTTGGATCAAGGAGATGAAGTATAAGAGTTGGATGATTTATTTGATTTTTAGAGCACTTGCAAACAGCAGCCAGAAAATCAATCAAGCAAAGTCAAAAACACTCAAAAGTTTTTGTCAAACCACATTTTATGATGACTATTAGCTTAAGTGTTGTGGCATGAAAATCAGGGTGTGACAGACCAACCCCCCTTACTAGAATCTCGTCCCCGAGATTCCCACACTAGGCGTGGAAAGGAATACGGAGACTTGGATATGGGGTAGTCTTCACTTCTTCTTGTTGGTTCTGCTTCCGAGCGGTGCTCTATGGAACCTTGAAGTACTTGGTGGTGTGGCTTCTCGCATGTTTCCCTCTTTGATGCAGGTTGTTGAGGGGTCTCTTGGATAGGTTAGGTTGAGCTAGACGTCAAAGGCTCGATGATCAATGTCCTTGCAGGGACCAAGCTATTTAGGAAGTTAAAAGTACTTCCAGAGTTGTGACTTGTGGAAAATTTGGTGCACGGTGGGCAACTCAGGTGGCAATCTAGCTGGTAGCCATTTACTATTCGTCTTGTAGTGTTCTTGAAGAAGGTCAATAAATCTTGGTGTGAGCGTCCCTTTGACATGGAAATGCTTGGTTCCTTCAAGAGGAGTGGCTCGCAGATACATCTGGTCTTCGACGCGGCGGTTTACTTCTTGATGATGGTGCTTTGTGTAGTTCTTCCTTCTTGACACGGCGGTCTTCAAATGTCTTCTAACCAGCTGAACGGCTCTTTTCCATCTTCGGGTAGTCAAGTATGTTGCCAAATAATGATGAAAACCGACTTGTCCAAGTACTCCATGAAGTCCATGGGGTACGCAAGGTAGGCTGGGGTATTGTTGGTGGTCTCCGTTGAATATTGGCAATGGTCTTCTTGACTTAGTGTCAACGCCCGTGGTCAGGACCTGACCATGTTGTGGCTTGGTGGGGCTTAAGGGTTTCAAGGATTCTAGTGTGTGAGTGAACGTTTATCACTTTATCCTTGAGCACAGTTTCTGATATGCCAGTAGTGCTATCTAGTCCTCTACACAAATCACTTCATACAACCGAAAGCATCATCTCGCATAGGTCAACTCCAATCACCACTCATGCCATACATATCCTCATGACTCCCAAAAGGAGGTCTAACAAAATTATTCATGTCTACGATCCACGAAAATCATATGTATGGCTACCCCTAAGAATCCATGGGTAGGGCATACAAGCTACTAAGCTTGAATTAAACACCACAATCCAAGCGCTCAACCTATTCTTGCAAGGTTCAAGATAATGAATCTCTATTCTAAGAAAACACGTCATATGCCACTCCAAGATATTGTTTCCTTCCTATGAATCAACTCCAATAGGCCATTAACTTCCATCAATCACCACATAATTCCATAATTCTACAAATCCGATGTCTACAGTATACCACTAGATCTAAAGTCCCTATAAGACCCAAATACTGTTGGAGATATGCCCTAGAGGCAATAATAAAAGCATTATTATTATATCTCCTTGTTCATGATAATTGTCTGTTATTCATGCTTGAATTGTATTGTACGGAAACAGCGATACATGTGTGAATACACAGACCACAATGAGTCCCTAGTAGGCCTCTAGTAGCCAGCTCGTTGATCAACAGATGGTCATGGTTTCCTGACCATGGACATAAGATGTCAGTGATAACGGGATCACATCATTAGGAGAATGATGTGATGGACAAGATCCAAACTTGAGCATAACACGAGATCGTATAGTTCGTAATGCATAAGCTTTTCGGTGTCAAGTATTTATTCCTTAGACCATGAGGTTGTACAACTCCCGGATACCGTAGGAGTACTTTGGGTGTGCCAACCGTCACAACGTAACTGGGTGGCTATAAAGGTACGCATCGGGTATCTCCGAAAGTGTCTGTTGGGTTGGTACGAACCGAGACTGGGATGTTGTCACTCCGTATGACGGAGAGGTACCTCTGGGCCCACTCGGTAAGACATCATCATAATGAGCTCAAAGTGACTAAGTGGTTAGTCACGGGATGATGGATTACGGATCGAGTAAAGAGACTTGCCATAACGAGATTGAACAAGGTATCGGGAATACCGACGATCGAATCTCGGGCAAGTACCGTACAGATGGACAAAGGGAATAACATACGGGATTAAGTGAATCCTTGACACGGTGGTTCATCCGATGAAGATCATCGAGGAACACGTGGGAACCAACATGGGTATCCAGATCCCGCTGTTGGTTATTGACCGGAGAGTGGTCTCGGTCATGTCTACGTGTCTCCCGAACCCGTAGGGTCTACACACTTAAGGTTCGGTAACGCTAGGGTCGTAGAGATTAATGCACGTGGAAACCCGAAAGTTGTTCGGAGTCCCGGATGAGATCCTGGACGTCGCGAGGAGTTCCGGAATGGTCCAGAGGTAAAGATTGATATATGGGAAGTCCAGTTTCGGCCAACGGGTGATCTCCGGGGGTCACCGGGAGCGTCCCGGGACCACCGGAGGGGCCCCGGGGTCCACCGGGTGGGGCCACCCATCCCGGTGGGGCCCCTAGGCCGCGAGGGGATGTGTGCAGCCCTCTGGGCTGGCGCACCACAAGGTGGCCCACCTCCCCATGCGCCTAGGGTTAAAACCCTAAGGGGAGGGGGGCCACCACTTGCCTTGGGGGAGGGGGACTCCTCCCTGGCCGCCGCCCCCCCCTTGTAGATTGGATCTGCAGGGGGCTGGCGCCCCCCTGGCCCCCTATATATATGTGGGGGGGAGAGGGCAGCCGCACCTTAGCCCTGACGCCTCTCCCCCTCCCGTCACACCTCCCAACTCCCACGCAGGGCGCCCGGCGAAGCCCTGCTGCGATCTCCACTGCATCCGTCATCACGCCGTCGTGCTGCCGGATCTCTGACGACTTCTCCTCCCCCCTTGCTGGATCAAGAAGGAGGTGACGTTGTTGCACCGTACGTGTGTTGAACGCGGAGGTGCCGTCCGTTCGGCGCTAGATCATCGGTGACGAAGAACGTGAAGAGTACGACTACTTCATCCTTGCTTCGTTGAAAGCTTCCGCGCGCAATCTTCATAACGGTATGTAGATGCACTCTTAGTTACTCGTTGCTAGATGTCTCCATAGTTGGATCTTGGTGAATACGTAGAAATTTTTTGAATTATGCTACGTTCCCCAACAGTGGCATCTGAGCCTAGGTTTTATGCGTAGCATCTTGCACGAGTAGAACACAAAGCAGTTGTGGGCGTATGATCTTGTTCAACTTTCTTACCATTACTAGTCAATCTTGATTCGGCGGTATTGTGGGAGGAAGCGGCCCGGACCGACCTTACACGTACGCTTACGTGAGACTGGTTCCACCGACAGACATGCACTAGATGCATAAGGTGGCTGGCGGGTGTCTGTCTCTCCTACTTTAGTCGGATCGGATTCGATGAAAAGGGTCCTTATGAAGGGTAAATAGAAGTTGACAAATCACGTTGTGGTTTTGGCGTAGGTAAGAAACGTTCTTGCTAGAAATCCTATAGAAGCCACGTAAAACTTGCAACAACAATTAGAGGACGTCTAACTTGTTTTGCAGCATGTGTTTTGTGACGTGGTATGGCCAAGAACGAAGATGTGATGAATGATATATGTGATGTATGAGATTGATCATGTTTTTGTAATAGGGAATCACGACTTGCATGTCGATGAACTTGACAACCGGCAGGAGCCATAGGAGTTGTCTTAATTATTGTATGACCTGCGTGTCACTGAATAACGCCATGTAATTACTTTACTTCGTTGCTAAACGTTAGCTATAGTAGTAGAAGTAATAGTTGGCGTGACGACTTCTTCAAGACACGATGATGGAGATCATGATGATGAAGATCATGGTGTCGAGCCGGTGACAAGATGATCATGGTGCCCCGAAGATGGAGATCCAAGGAGCAAGATGATATTGGCCATATCATGTCACTATAATTGATTGCATGTGATGTTTATCATGTTTTTGCATCTTGTTTACTTAGAACGACGGTAGTAAATAAGATGATCTCTCACTAAAATTTCAAGTAATGTGTTTCCCCTAACTGTGCACCGTTGCTAAAGCTCATTGCTCCGAAGCACCACGTGATGATCGGGTGTGATAGGTTCTAACGTTCACATACAACTGGTGTAAGACAGATTTACACACGCAATGCACTTAGGGTTCACTTGACGAGCCTAGCATGTACAGACATGGCCTCGGAACACGGAAGACCGAAAGGTCGAACACGAGTCGTATAGAAGATACGATCAACATGAAGATGTTCACCGTTTTTGACTAGTCCGTCTCACGTGATGATCGGACACGGACTACTCGATTCGGATCGTGTATCACTTAGATGACTAGAGAGATGTCATTCTGAGTGGGAGTTCATTAAATTTTGATTAAGATGAACTTAATTATCATGAACTTAGTCTAAATTCTTTACAATATCTCTTGTAGATCAAATGGCCCACGCTCCAGTTTCCCTCAACTTCAACGCGTTCCTAGAGAAAACCAAGCTGAAAGACGATGGTAGCAACTATACGGATTGGGTCCGTAACCTGAGGATTATCCTCATAGCTGCCAAGAGATCATATATCCTAGAAGCACCGCTAGGTGATGCACCTGCTCCCGATGCTGACCAAGACGTTTTGAACGTCTGGCAGTCGCGTAGTGATGATTACTCCCTGGTTCAGTGCGGCATGCTTTACAGTTTAGAATCGGGGCTCCAAAAGTGTTTTGAGCACCATGGAGCATATGAGATGTTCGAAGAGCTGAAAATGGTTTTCCAAGCTCATGCCCGAGTCGAGAGATATGATGTCTCCGACGCATTCTACAGCTGTAAGATGGAGGAGAATAGTTCTGTGAGTGAGCACATCCTCAAGATTTCAGGATTGCACAACCGCTTGTCTCAGCTGGGAATGAATCTCCCAGATGAAGCGGTCGTTGACAGAATCCTCCAGTCGCTCCCACCAAGCTTCAAGAGCTTCGTGCTGAACTTCAATATGCAGGGGATGGAGAAGTCCATTCCCGAAGTATATTCAATGCTGAAATCAGCGGAGGTAGACATCAAGAAAGAACATCAAGTGTTGATGGTCAATAAAACCACTAAGTTCAAGAAAGGCAAGGGTAAGAAGAACTTCAAGAAAGACGGCAAGCAAGTTGCCGCGCCTGGCAAGCCTGTTGCCTGGAAGAAGCCAAAGTATGGACCCAAGCCAGAGACTGAGTGCTTTTATTGCAAGGGAACGGGTCACTGGAAGCGGAACTGCCCCAAATACTTAGCAGACAAGAAGGCCGGCAACGTCAAAGGTATATATGATATACATGTTATTGATGTGTACCTTACCAGCACTCGTAGTAGCTCCTGGGTATTCGATACCGGTGCAGTTGCTCACATTTGTAACTCAAAACAGGAGCTGCGGAATAAACGGAGACTGGCGAAGGATGAGGTGACGATGCGCGTCGGGAATGGTTCCAAGGTCGATGTGATCGCCGTCGGCACGCTGCCTCTACATCTACCCTCGGGATTAGTTTTAAACCTGAATAATTGTTATTTAGTACCAGCTTTGAGCATGAACATTGTTTCTGGATCTCGTCTTATGCGAGATGGATATTCTTTCAAATCAGACAATAATGGTTGTTCTATTTATTTGAGAGATATGTTTTATGGTCATGCCCCGCTGGTCAATGGTTTATTTTTGATGAATCTCGAACGTAGTGATACACATATTCATAGTGTAGATGCCAAAAGATGTAAAGTTGATAATGATAGTCCCACATACTTGTGGCATTGCCGCCTTGGTCATATTGGTGTCAAACGTATGAAGAAGCTCCATTCGGATGGACTTCTAGAGTCTCTTGATTATGAATCATTTGACACGTGCGAACCATGCCTCTTGGGCAAGATGACCAAGACTCCGTTCTCCGGAACAATGGAGCGAGCAACCAACTTGCTGGAAATCATACATACCGATGTGTGCGGTCCAATGAGTGTTGAGGCTCGCGGAGGCTATCGTTATGTTCTCACCCTCACGGATGACTTGAGTAGATACGGGTATATCTATTTGATGAAACACAAGTCTGAGACCTTTGAAAAGTTCAAAGAATTTCAGAATGAGGTTGAGAATCAACGTGACAGAAAAATAAAGTTCTTACGATCGGATCGTGGGGGTGAATATTTAAGTCATGAATTTGGCACACACCTTAGAAGCTGTGGAATTGTTTCACAATTGACACCGCCCGGAACACCTCAACGTAACGGTGTGTCCGAACGTCGAAATCGTACTCTCTAAGACATGGTGCGATCTATGATGTCCCTCACCGATTTACCGCTATCTTTTTGGGGTTATGCTTTAGAGACTGCCGCATTCACTTTAAATAGGGCTCCGTCGAAATTCGTTGAGACGACTCCATATGAACTTTGGTTTGGCAAGAAACCGAAGATGTCGTTTCTGAAAGTTTGGGGTTGCGATGCTTATGTCAAGAAACTTCAACCTGAAAAGCTCGAACCCAAATCGGAAAAATGCGTCTTCATAGGATACCCAAAGGAAACAATTGGGTACACCTTCTACCACAGATCCGAAGGCAAAGTCTTTGTTACCAAGAATGGGTGCTTTCTGGAGAAAGAGTTTCTCTTGAAAGAAGTGAGTGGGAGGAAAGTAGAACTTGATGAGGTGACAGTCACCCCTCCTGTACCAGAAAGTAGCGCAGCGCAGGAAACTGTTCCTGAGGTGCCTGCACTGACAAGGGAGGAAGTTGATGATAATGATCATGAAGAAACAGATCAAGTTACTACTGAACTTCGAAGGTCCACAAGGGCACGTTCCGCACCAGAGTGGTACGGCAACCCTGTCCTGGAAATTATGTTGTTAGACAATGGTGAACCTTCGAACTATGAAGAAGCGATGGCGGGCCTAGATTCCAATAAATGGCTTGGAGCCATGAAATCCGAGATAGATTCCATGTATGAAAACAAAGTATGGACTTTGGTGGACTTGCCTGATGATAGGCACGCCATAGAAAACAAATGGATATTTAATAAGAAGACAGACGCGGATGGTAATGTGACCATCTATAAAGCTCGGCTTGTCGCTAAGGGTTATCGACAAGTTCAAGGGATTGACTACGACGAGACTTTCTCTCCCGTAGCGATGCTGAAGTCAGTCAGAATCATGTTAGCTATTGCCGCATTCTATGATTATGAGATATGGCAAATGGACGTCAAAACAGCATTCCTTAATGGCTTCCTCAAGGAAGAGTTTTATATGATGCAACCGGAAGGTTTTGTCGATCCAGAGAACGCTAACAAGGTATGCAAGCTCCAGCGCTCGATTTACGGGCTGGTGCAAGCATCTCGGAGTTGGAATATTCGCTTTGATGAGGTGATCAAAGCGTTTGGCTTTATACAGACTTATGGAGAAGCCTGTATTTACAAAAAGGTGAGTGGGAGCTCTGTGGCATTTCTCATATTATATGTTGATGACGTATTGCTGATGGGAAATTATATAGAATTCTTGGAAAATGTAAAGTCCTACTTGAATAAAAGTTTTTCAATGAAGGACCTTGGAGAAGCTGCTTACATATTAGGCATCAAAATCTATAGAGATAGATCGAGACGCCTCATAGGTCTTTCACAAAGTACATACCTTGACAAAGTACTGAAGAAGTTCAATATGGATCAGTCAAAGAAAGGATTCTTGCCTGTTTTGCAAGGTATGAGATTGAGTAAGACTCAGTCGCCGACCATGGCAGAAGATAGAGAAAAGATGAGTGTCATTCCCTATGCCTCGGCCATAGGTTCTATCATGTATGCCATGCTGTGTACCAGACCTGATGTGAACCTTGCCATAAGTTTGGTAGGGAGGTACCAAAGTGATCCCGGTACGGAACACTGGACAGCGGTCAAGAACATCCTGAAGTACCTGAAAAGGACTAAGGATATGTTTCTCGTTTATGGAGGTGACGAAGAGCTCGTCGTAAAGGGTTACGTCGATGCTAGCTTCGACACAGATCTGGATGACTCTAAGTCGCAAACCGGATACGTGTATATTTTGAATGGAGGGGCAGTCAGCTGGTGCAGTTGCAAGCAAAGCGTGGTGGCAGCATCTACATGTGAAGCGGAGTACATAGCTGCTTCTAAAGCAGCGCAGGAAGGAGTCTGGATGAAGGAGTTCATCACCGACCTAGGAGTCATTCCAAGCGCGTCAAGCCCGATGACTCTCTTCTGTGACAACACTGGTGCTATTGCTATTACCAAGGAGCCCAGGTTTCACAAGAAGACCAAGCACATCAAAATCCGTTTCAACTCCATCCGGAATTATGTTCAGGATGGAGATATAGATATTTGTAAAGTGCATACGGATCTGAATGTAGCAGACCCGTTGACTAAACCTCTTTCACGAGCAAAACATGATCAACACCAGAACTCTATGGGTGTTCGATTCATCACAATGTAACTAGATTATTGACTCTAGTGCAAGTGGGAGACTGTTGGAGATATGCCCTAGAGGCAATAATAAAAGCATTATTATTATATCTCCTTGTTCATGATAATTGTCTGTTATTCATGCTTGAATTGTATTGTACGGAAACAGCGATACATGTGTGAATACACAGACCACAATGAGTCCCTGGTAGGCCTCTAGTAGCCAGCTCGTTGATCAACAGATGGTCATGGTTTCCTGACCATGGACATAAGATGTCAGTGATAACGGGATCACATCATTAGGAGAATGATGTGATGGACAAGACCCAAACTTGAGCATAACACGAGATCGTATAGTTCGTAATGCATAAGCTTTTCGGTGTCAAGTATTTATTCCTTAGACCATGAGGTTGTACAACTCCCGGATACCGTAGGAGTACTTTGGGTGTGCCAACCGTCACAATGTAACTGGGTGGCTATAAAGGTACACATCGGGTATCTCCGAAAGTGTCTGTTGGGTTGGTACGAACCGAGACTGGGATGTTGTCACTCCGTATGACGGAGAGGTACCTCTGGGCCCACTCGGTAAGACATCATCATAATGAGCTCAAAGTGACTAAGTGGTTAGTCACGGGATGATGGATTACGGATCGAGTAAAGAGACTTGCCATAACGAGATTGAACAAGGTATCGGGAATACCGACGATCGAATCTCGGGCAAGTACCGTACCGATGGACAAAGGGAATAACATACGGGATTAAGTGAATCCTTGACACGGTGGTTCATCCGATGAAGATCATCGAGGAACACGTGGGAACCAACATGGGTATCCAGATCCCGCTGTTGGTTATTGACCGGAGAGTGGTCTCGGTCATGTCTACGTGTCTCCCGAACCCGTAGGGTCTACACACTTAAGGTTCGGTAACGCTAGGGTCGTAGAGATTAATGCACGTGGAAACCCGAAAGTTGTTCGGAGTCCCGGATGAGATCCCGGACGTCGCGAGGAGTTCCGGAATGGTCCGGAGGTAAAGATTGATATATGGGAAGTCCAGTTTCGGCCAACGGGTGATCTCCGGGGGTCACCGGGAGCGCCCCGGGACCACCGGAGGGGCCCCGAGGGTCCACCGGGTGGGGCCACCCATCCCGGTGGGGCCCCTAGGCCGCGAGGAGATGTGTGCAGCCCTCTGGGCTGGCGCACGACAAGGTGGCCCACCTCCCCATGCGCCTAGTGTTAAAACCCTAAGGGGAGGGGGGCCACCACTTGCCTTGGGGGAGGGGGACTCCTCCCTGGCCGCCCCCCCCCCCCTTGCAGATTGGATCTGCAGGGGGCTGGCGCCCCCCCTGGCCCCCTATATATATGTGGGGGGAGAGGGCAGCCGCACCTCAGCCCTGGCGCCTCTCCCCCTCCCGTCACACCTCCCAACTCCCACGCAGGGCGCCCGGCGAAGCCCTGCTGCGATCTCCACTGCATCCGTCATCACGCCGTCGTGCTGCCGGATCTCTGACGACTTCTCCTCCCCCCTTGCTGGATCAAGAAGGAGGTGACGTTGCTGCACCGTACGTTTGTTGAATGCGGAGGTGTCGTCCGTTCGGCGCTAGATCATCGGTGACGAAGAACGTGAAGAGTACGACTACTTCATCCTTGCTTCGTTGAAAGCTTCCGCGCGCAATCTTCATAACGGTATGTAGATGCACTCTTAGTTACTCGTTGCTAGATGTCTCCATAGTTGGATCTTGGTGAATACGTAGAAATTTTTTGAATTATGCTACGTTCCCCAACAAATACTTGGAAGGGCTATGCATTATTATAGTAAGTCCACCAAATTCCCACCATCATGGTCAAGTAAACTATAAGGTCATGATTATATAGATCCTTATATCACTCCGACCAATAATACAATCTCCTAGTTTGCCATTCACCAAGAAACATGGTATCCTAATCAAGATAAATAGTCTAAATCCAATTTACTCCAGACCATGCAGACATATCTAGCATCTACCCAACCGTAATTACCTACTTAAATCCAAGTCTCATGTCCGACGAGAATTCCTACATTTTCCCCCAAGTCATTATCGTAACATCAATTATCTCCAATCAATATCCTCAGATGAAGCCAAAACCTTATACTTCCAAGGATTTCATCTTGCGATCATAACTGTCCTACAAATCCAAGTTACTCCAGGGTGATGAAAGTTACGCTACTCTATTAATCATGATCCCACCAACATCAAAACCTTACAATCCATCAAGGCATCAGATTATTCCTCGAAGTCACTGATATAAAGTCACCAAATCATCTGTCCTCTATCCTCAAATTGGTCTATCTATAGCATCATCAGTTCTTGTGCTATATTAGGATGAAAATGTGCTCACTCACTGTGTCCAGTAGTTCCATTACGAACCCAGTGTTGTGCAAGGGTATAGTGGCTTAGCTGGTTCTCTTGTAATTCTAGAGGTTAAGCACATTGTCGTGGAATTAGCATGGCAGATGTCCGGTTTAACGGACTTAGTGATGGAACCATCGCACAGGTTAGCTTGAAGGGGTTAAAAGCACTCAAAGGACACAGAGGGTTTATACTAGTTCGGCCCCTTCGATGAAGGTAAAAGCCTACGTCTAGTTTGGTTTGGTATTGCTTGGGCGTCGATGAACAGGGAGCGGATCGCTTGCCTGTGTCTCGACGGGTTGTTTCTTGTCCTTGAACCGTCGCCGGGTCGTCCCTTTATATAGAGGTGACGCCCGGTCCGGTTTACAGAGTCCCGAGGCCGGCTCATATTTGTGTCTGCCTCGGTCTTTGCTCTTTCTTCCTTGTCTCTCAAGTTTACACGATAGGACGGTTTACAAACCGTGAACTTTACACATGGTCCCTAAGCCTTCATGGGCCGTAACCTCTACTGAGCTTATAATTATACAACTATATTATCATAATCCGGTTTACTCTAGCCGGTTTACACCTGCTAGTAGTATCCCTGACACACATGGTTAAGGATTCGAATTGGGGTGTCTTGTGATTTCTCGAAGGGTCTGGGGATGGGTTTCTAATCTTGAGGGGTAAACATAACTTCACGGGGTTGCACTCGGTCGTGGAGGTTGTAGCAGAATTCTTCATTGTCAGTTGGTTGCCGAGTTGGAATCCTTAGTACTTCTTGTCTTGCTGGTCTTCAGTTGAGGAGAGAAAAGAGAGGGAAAAAGTACCATATAGGAGGGGAATGCCTAAAGGGGGTTCTATAGTGCAAGTGCAAACAAACAGGTGCAAAAAGGGCGAAACTAAGGAAACAAGGCAAGGAAGCAGATATAGCCGTGTACTCGTTGCCTAGGGCAAAAGTGTGACTTATATCAAAACACAAACAATAAAAACAAGCAACACACCATCATGGTCCTATTCGAACCATCATACGGACTCGACTGTGCATAGGGGGTGCACGACTCATCCTACCCTAGGGGTTCTCGGACTCAGCAGTCGTGCCTTGTGCTTCGTGCAATCTTCTGAGTTTTCCTCAGGTGTTGCTATGTCCCTTGTAGTTGTTTGATGAACGATTCAGGTTGAGCCTGAAGAATCTTCAACAACTTTTCGCCTAATCGGGTGATGTGGTGAAGGTGTCTCCTCGTAGCTGGCGTTGACTTGGTCTCCTCTTGTCTTCTTAATCATAACGATTCCTTTTGTCTTCTAAAGCGTCGATGATATGGGGTAGGTAATCCTTATGCAATGACAATAACAAGGCATAATAGAGGTCCAACATGTCGGTTACGTTGATGACAACATCGACACCAAGAGCGGGGGACAAAGCGAACCGTTTTCCTGCTCACTATAGTGAGGCGGACCAAATGGCGAGGTTCTCATCCACCGGTGGTTGCCGATGCAACAACGGTAGTGACATGATTACTCTATTAGTGATGTATATCATGATCTTGCATATCATGTGCCCTAGTCATCATAGGTTAAGGTTGCACCATCTTGGGGCAGTGTCAAGGGTGTCACCATCTTCTAGGTCTTCATGTCCTCATTCCTCGAGGATGTATCTTCTGTTGGCACCGTCTTGTTATGGTGTCGCCAATCTTGTGTTCAGAAGAGGTGGGTGAGTGTTTGGCAAGGTGTAATCCTTCTAGGATACCCACGAGGGTTACAAGGAATCCCGTGGTCAGGGGCACAAGGGTTCTAGCGACCAAAAGTTTTGAAGGGGAAGAGATCAATAAGGAAAGTATAACCTAGTTTTCGAAAAACTGAGAAGGGAAGAGAAGTATAGATAGTTTTGAAAACCAGTAATAGTTTTGGAAATAGATTTACCTTAACTAACGAGCATGCTAAATAATGCTTCCTACAGTCAGGATGGCTCTAATACCAGCTCTGTGGGGACCCCGACTCATAAGTCGTGATCACCGAATGCACGTGTACAGCGATCCCGAAGATCAATGCTCATGAACACACAGAAGCTGAATAACAAGAGTCTTACATCCATACATACCGTATTACACAAATAGGACCATTATGGTCAAGTCCTGAGTATATCATTGCAGCGGAAATCTTTAATAACAACTTGGACCCATGCCATCTGCCTTAACCCTACAGGCATTCTGACTGGGAAGCGTCCTAGCTCGCATGTTCGTCACCAAGAAATCTTCATCATATCCTATTCTTTCATGCCTGGCCAATAAAATAACCAGTGGCAAGCCAATGAGTACTTTGAATGTACTCGCAAGCAACCCAAGTGTGATGACAGAATAATTATGCAAGGCTCTACTGCTAAATTGGCAGTTTTGCGGAAAGCTAGTTTTTTCTCATGCAAGTATGATCAACATTTAACCAGGGCATGCATGCGTCTGCAACAAGTATCAGGAGGTTACAGACATCAACATCGGGAAAGATTTATGAACAACTCTTGCTCAAGCTCATCGTGACTTTCTCACAAATCACGTCAACAGATTTACCCAAACTGTGTTGGTTTCAAGAAACTTAAGGACATAGTCTAAGCAGCAACCACCCAACTGTCCTTGACCGTGTACACGGCTATTCGAATAGTTTGACACTCTGCAGAGGTTGCACACTTTACCCACATGAACCGGGGAACTTCCGTGTCATCCACGACCCGTGGTACCTCAAGTACCCGGGGTAAGCACCCGATCACTATCTTTGCCTAGACGACACTAACATAGAGTCCACTCGATTGGTAGTAACCCTCGTGCCCAACATTTCACATCTTAAAAATTGTGGAGCCTTGCTCCCATATTCATCACATACCACTGACACGGGGTACCAACGGTGTGTTCGGTGCCCTGTAAAAACATTCATGGCCGCCTATCCAAGCACGACCCCGTCCCGAGAGTGACCTCATGTCACCCCCGTCACTAGTAATGTGGGCACCATCCTAGTATCGACCTAGGTAATCAATAATGCCCTTTCCCATATAAGGGTAGAGTGGTTGCGCATGTTTGGTTGGGACGGTCGACAAATCTTAAATCTAATCCGTCTCTGTAAACAACACCTTCATCAAGCCTCGGTACACTACTTCTCCACCAAGTAGTGCCCTAGTTCCTCATCATCTCCCAGGGGCATTAGTGGCACCCACTAGGTTATTTGCAAGTATGCCAAACCACACGTGTTTCTTTCCATGCATAACCCTGACCCATTTTGCATAGCCAACTACTATAGCATATATCTTCAACCAACCTACACAACTCTAAACATAATATAGCTATGTGCAATGCAAGTGTCAACGGGGTATGCAACGGAGGCAAACCTAGCAAGGTTGCCATGCAAGGTATATCATGCACTCGATGAAACGATGAAAATGCTTTCATGACATAAAAGGGTTCAACATGGTCAAAGGGCTACTTGCCTTGTCCTTCAGAGTCTTCAAACCTTCTGGTCCATCTCCAAGTACTCCGTCTATTTCGTCAACTAACGACGGAAACAATCATAATAAGCAACACAACAAGGCAAAAATAAGAGTGCTCTAAAAATAGGAGTTGGACTTTTCTATGATACCTATGGTCATATGAAAAATGACCAAGGTGGTTTCATAGGCATTGGATCAATGGATAGTTTGGAACATGTCAATATGATGGAATCAAGGGGTTTAATGGATCTGTGAGAAGTGTACAGAAGTATAATTTTCAAAAATGAGCATAGCCATCCATTTAACAAGGAGTAATTTTAGAAGCAGCTAGGAGTTGGTTTCACTTGATTTGGAGTTCAAATGAATTTCCTATGATTTTGCAAAGTTGGCTATACATGGATAAATAGAGCACTATTTGATGTGGTACAGAAGGTGTTGGGAAAAATGTTCAACAACTAAGTATTGAGCATACAAGTACCTAGGAATTTGAATCATGACATTTGGATCAACTTTGAGCTCTTTGTGATTTTCTAAATTTTATCATAGAAATAGAAAAATGAGATTTTGATAATATTTGTGAATAGAATGTTTCTACAAAAATGGGCAAATGGCACCATGTGATAGAGCATGATTTTATGAACTCATAGAAATTTGAATCATCGAATTTGGAATCCATTTGATTTATTTATGGATTTTTGAAGTTTACTGGAAAAAGAAAAAGAAAAAGGGAATGGGTTTATACCCTTATACAGCGCAGTGGGCGGGAGTAAGAAGTGGGCCGGCCCAACTGCTCAGCCGCGCTCGGGCGGACGACGCAGGAGGCACATTCCTGGAAATGCGCCTTCCCCGAGCGAAGACGATGGCAGGCCGAGCCCGTCTCCACTTACGCGAGGCGAACGAGGCCCACCCGCCAGTGGCTCAGCCCTCCTGGCCGGACGACGGGCGGGGCCCGGTTGTTGGGTTCATCCCCCACCTTCTTCTCGAACAAAGCAGAGGTAGGGGCGGCTTCGACGGCGACTGGCCAGCGCCACAGACCGCCGTTTCCGGTGATCTGGCCACCGTCGTGCTCAGGAGGATGATCCGCATCCACGGGTGTGCGCCATGCCCACAAGCGCGAGCCGAGGAGGGCGGGGCCCTGACCGAGGCGAACGGCGGCGCGAGCGATTCCAGGGAGCACGACACGGCCACGGGTAGGAGAGGGAGAAGCACGGGAAGGGCTCACGGTGATGGTGGAGGTGCTTTAGTGCGGTTTAGAGGAGAGGAGGAGGGGTGGTGGGTGCAAATTTAGGCGGAGGCCGCCGGCAAGGCTCCGGCCGTAGAGGTGGCTGGAGGGCACGAGGAGAGGTCTGGGTTGGTCCAGACGGGCTCTAGGAGCTAGGGGAAGCAGATGGGGTTGATAGGAGGACCCGGGGCGGCCTTAAATAGAAGGGGCCAAGGTGCACCGCAGGGCCGTGCGCCGGCGAGGCCATAGCTGTCTCTGGAGGCCGAACGGGCTCTCCGGACCGTGTCCAGGGCGCTCGTGGACATGGTCCAGGCCAAGGGAAAGGCAGAGGGGGAGCAGGGAGGTGCTAGAGGCCTCGCGCGTGTGAGCGCCCCCATTGGAGCTCTCGGGCGGTCGGGGCGCGTGTGGAGGAGGCAGCAGGAGGAAGAGGGAGAAGGGGCCGACGACGTGGCGTGTCCCAGACGTCGAGGCGACCTCGGGGGACATGCTGGGGAGGCCCGAGGTTGTCGGGCGGCTCGAGCAGTGAGCGGCTACAGCGCTCTGGTGCACTGTAGCGCGCTCCAGAGCACGCATATGGCTGCCATTGGCATCTTTTTGGCGCCCAGGGCGTGGCCACTAGTGTCTAGGGGGTCAGATGAGGAGTAAACAAAGGGGTGGTGGCCTTGGATGCCCTAGTGAGCTTCTAGAAGGAGAGAGTGCTGAGAAAGAAGGGTGAAAATGGTTGTCGAGAGATGTAAAATGAGGTTTTACCCCCCTCAATCATTGATCTGTGTGGTGCAGCCATTGCTGCTGGAGGTAGAAGGGGTCTAGGAGATGCTGTGGTAAAAAGCCTAGCTCAAGGAGAACAAGGAAAGAGGTGAAAATATCTGTTTTGGAAAATCACCAGAAGGTGTTTGACGGTGTTTTGGGCAAGCAAATGATTCCCAATTGACATGAGACTTAACAGGATCAAATGGCATATAGAAATAGGGTATTCCACCAAGTTTGAGCTCATTTGAAGAAACTTGCCAATGCAACTTTGGTAAACCTAGAAATCAACATAAATGGCTTTTTCAAGATTTAGCCATGCAAATCATCCCCCCTTGATGCACCACTTGGTGTAGTGTCATCATTTGGGGTTGTGAGCATGTCCACAAAATTTGAGGCCACAAGTAAAAAGTTGGTAATGTAAAGTTGTTCAAATTTGAATCTGAACAGAAATGATTTTGGGGCACTCTGATCAAGTTGCCCTTCTCCAAAACTTGTGCCATTTGGTCTAGATGCATAATTAGACCATTTTAGCATGTGCTCCAAGTTTGAGAGCATTCGGACAAGTTTGGCAATGCAAAGTTGCTCAAACTTCAAAATGGACAGAAATGGTTTTGAGGGGATTTGATTATGTTTTCTTGATCTTCAAGGCATGAGGCTTTGTAAGATCATCAAATATGTCATATTTGACATTATAGAATTTTCCTGGAATTTTTAGAGAATATTTCCTTTGTAAATATTTCGAAAGCTTGAAGTATCCACAAAGGGTTTTTGAAGGATTTGTCCAATATTTTGAACATGACCATGTGTTGAAACTCTCATATATGGACAATATATGTCCTATGAGCTTCCTTGAATTTTGAAAAATATTTTTGAAACAGTTAAATAATTTTTACCTATTAAAGACCATTTCTGGCCTAAAGAAAAAGCCTTTAAATAAAATATAAGAATAACTTTTAAAATTATAATTTTGTGGTTTATAGGAGTCCTATACCTAATGGGATTCAAATATACTTTTTGAAAGATTTTTCACACCCTAAATAAGGTACTTGCAGTACAAACCTCAATTCAGCGGTTTTTGGAAAACTAATTTTAGAAAATACTATTTGGCCAAATTATTTTTATAAGAAAATACTATGTCGCTCTATTCACATGGCATGATCATTGGGAAAAGGTTTTGGATCAAGGAGATGAAGTATAAGAGTTGATGATTTATTTGATTTTTAGAGCACTTGCAAACAGCAGCCAGAAAATCAATCAAGCAAAGTCAAAAACACTCAAAAGTTTTTGTCAAACCACATTTTAGCATGACTATTAGCTTAAGTGTTGTGGCATGAAAATTAGGGCGTGACACTAACTCCCCTGAAGAATATCACGAAGATTATGGAGGAGCGCCAGTGTTGTTGAGGTCGGTTCTTGGAGCAGGGTCTGCCACAATGTCATCCAAATCTTCATACTCATTAGTCTCATGTGATGAAGAATATGAGCTGGCTACCAAGGAAGAAACTTTGACTTTCTTGAATTTCTTCACCGGAGGCTGAGACCAGTCAAAGTCTTCCTTGAAGCCCATTTGCTTCAGATCTTCTTCGCTGTAGAGATGAGACATAACAGCCCAGGTGCGATTGAAAACTTCATGGAGCTAGTAGTGGTTTTTCTTCACTGCATTGTATGTAGCAGTCATGTTGTGAAGAATTGAACCAAACTGCATATTGACCCATTTATGGTTGCGATCGACCTTCTGATGAAAACTGAGGAGAATCTCACGATTAGTCATCACCCTTGGAGCTATGCCTTGAGGGTTTTGCTTTGAGGCATTGGCGGCAGAGTCATGAGTGGCAGAGTCATCATTGGTAGAGTAGGATGCAGCTTTCTGGAATTGGCCATCCAATGGACGAATTCCTTCATCAATGATTGCAGCTTTTCCTTTTCCGTCAATTAAGGAATGTGTCCGTTTGAGGACTTTAAGTGGAGGCAGATAGCTGAGATGATTCTGAATGTCAACCTTGTAAGAAATTGAAGACCTTGTTCTGATAAATCTCATGATCCAAGGAGCATAAGGCTTCAAGTTAAAAGGAGACAGTGCAACATTTGCCAAAGTCCTCATGAGGAAATCATGATAGTTGATGGGGATCCCATGCATGATATAGAACAACAGATTCTTCATGATGCCAACGATTTCTGCATCATTCGAGTCGTGGCCTTTGATTGGAGTCAATGTCTTTCCCAGAATGCGTTAGACAGTCTCAGGCACGTATAGCAATTTCTTCACGAGGAATTTGGTTTTTGGTGCTTGACCAGGCTTCAGCGGCTTCATCAATACTTGCATATAATTGTCAGTAAGTTCAGGTTCATGATATACACACCGTGCACCTTCAAGGGGAGGACTGAGAGGCAGGGCCTGAAGCAATTCAGAGGCCGGTGCCTTGAAGTGAGTGTTTTCTATCATCCAGTCCAACACCAAAGTGTTCACATCTTCAACAGTTCCTGTGATGTGCAGTGTTGCATAGAACTGAGGAATGAGCTCTTCATTCCAATCACATATGTCTGTGCAGAGGGTGAGCAATCCAGCATCGTAGAGAACGTTGAGGACCGGCGTGAAGCAAGGTAGTGATTCCATATCCACATGAGGAATATGCGCATGGTCGAAGACTTTGTCCTTACCAAAAAGTAGTGAAGAATAGAAGTTTGCTTGGCTGGCAGTCCAGAAGCGCTTCCTTCTAAGACGAGCAGAGTCATATGGATTGAAGTTGGTGAAGAACACATGCTCGTGGAAGAAGTCATCACCCTTGAAATTTTGCTTCTTAGAGAAGGGATCCTTTGGCTTGGGCTGAGGATTATCAGTTAATTTCCTCACAGCATCAGGAATCACATGCTAAGGAATTTTAGTTTCTGCTTCAGTTGCAGCCTGAGACTTCAATCTTCAGCAGCATTTTCATCAGCACTAGTGGCTGGAATTTCTTCCTGTATGGAAGGAGTAATGTGAGGTTTGTCAAAGCCTGTTTGAACTTCAGTGTGCTCTAGGGACTGAGGAATTTGCTGCAAACGCGTGAACAATGGAGAGTTGGGGTGCTGACTGTCCCAAAAGTCATTGATCATCATAGGAGTTGTGCTCCCAATGTCCACATCTTCATCATTGTCACTCATTTCCTCAACGCCTGCCTCTTCAGCTGTGAACTGAGGCATAGGCGATGAGATCACTGGGGTTGAAGGGATGTTATCCACTTCAATTTCTTTGTCCAACTGCTCTGAAGAAGCAGCAGAAGGAACATCTTCATCAGATCCGCTTGGGATCACATATTCTTTGCCAAAAGGTATGTTTTCCTTTAATGGCATGCTTGAGAGAGGAGTAGCTTCAATGGGATTGTTGATCAAACTAGTCAATTTCTTCTGCTTCTTAGGGGCAACAGACTCTGAAGAAGTAGATGCTTTCCTTTTCTTCACTGTTGCTCGTTCCGCAGGCTTTGTTTTCCTCACTTCTGATGCAGAAGGAAGAACTGAACTTCGTGTTGGTGCAGGAGGGGCAGAGGAAATTGGTGCAGTTACCTCAGGCACAACTGTTTCAGTTTGCTTGGCTTGGTCAGTTTCTTCAAGCATAGCGATTGAAGTCTCGGTTGGCCTGGCTTGTTCCTCAAGCGCAACACTAGGGGTTGCCCTGGCAATACTTCAGTGGCTAGAATAGAGTCATCAGCCCTGGTACCTTCACTTTCTTCCACAGCCTAATTTTCATCAGCGATGCTGGCATGTTCTTCAGTGGGCCGAGCAGATGCTTCAGCCTGAGGAGTTGCATCTTGCATTGGTGCTGCAACGTTTGAGGTGAATCCCTTGGTCGGATTTACGAATCTGACTTTGGCTCCCAGCCAATCAGCACGGTACCTTTCAAATTCATCATTGAGGGTTTTGATCTCAGCTTGCAGCTTCACAAGTTCCTCATAAGACATATTCACTATATTGTTCTTCAGCAATCTTTCTTTCTTGTACTAGTCCTTCTTTGCCTTTCTGGCCTATTCAAATTTCCATTTTTCCTCAGCAATGAAGGCGGCAGCATATGACTTTGAGCAGGAGTGAGGTTCATCTCAGGAAAAGAAGTGTTGGGGTCCTTATGCCATAGGTCAATGAAATTGAGAATTAACTTGGGATCCAGCTTCAATGGCACATTGCTGCCTTTGGCTCTAGCGGCCCTTTCCTGTCTGTCTCTGATAATTTTGGCAAGTTCCTCATCATCAGCTTCGTCATCACTTGACGACACATGGAAGGCAACTTGCTTCTTGTGAGGACTTGGTCTAGCGCCATGTACAGAAGTGGCCTTAGACTTCAGTAGAGTGGGGCCAGTTGAGGAATTCGGAGGAGCTGAAGAACTTGTAGAGGCTCCTGAGGAAATAGAGATGCCAGTTGTCCTTTGGCACATGGCAATATGTACAGGTGTTGAGGACTTTGGTGGAGCTGGAGCAGCTTGAGGAACTGGCCATGAGGGATTTGCAGAGTTGGGCCATGAGGGCATTGCTGAGGAGCTTGGCTTGCGAGCAGGTTTCTTAGGCATAGCCTTTTTAGGCTTGCTGGCAGAGGCTTCAGCAGCAGCAGCAGCAGAATCTTCATTAAATTTCCTCACTGCCTCTTTGGCCATCCCAGCCAACTTGGCTTGATGCTTGGCGCATTCCTTAGGAAATTCCTCACCTCTTTTGATGCTAGAGGGATCAGCAATTTGGCCAGGTGCCAATGGAGGTCTTGGGCATGGAGGGTGTACAGTGAATTTCTTTACTTGGGTGCGACATAGCGATATTCCCTCCATTCTCTGACCCATCTTCTTTCAATCCTCTGTATGCGCACCTTGCGCTGGTTCTTGGTCTCCTTGCCATACTTGGCCTCATCAGGAGTGCAATATTCTTCATAGATATCATCATGAATTTCAAAAGTAGTGTTGACTTCCAATATCTTCCCTCCTTTCTGAGGTTTCCTGCCGTCAGCCATTTTCTTCAGCTGAGGATTTTGAACAATTGAGTTCTCTGAGGAAGTGTGTATTTTTTCTTCGAGGAACACTCCAAATGAGTTAAGTTGATGAGAACCTAGAGATTCAGCAGCAGACATTTGTACCTGTGAACACAGTATAGGTGCAAAGAATTTGAAGAGGTCATATGCGTTCTCAGCCGTTTTTGCAGAAGGAACAAGTTTGAGGAATTTGACCAGTTGTCTCTTGAAGAATTTCACTAAGCGTTATTTGACTTAGGTTCCAGAGTTGTGCAGATTGAAAATCCACACAATTGAGGAATCTTTGAAGAAAATGTTGCTTAGAGAAACAGATCAAGAACAGATGTTGTGTGAGGTGTTTAGAGTGTGAAGAATGAAGAATAAACACCTTTATGAAGATTTGCAGGAATCACTAGAATTGACAAGGGCAGTAAAAGTAGATTTTAATTACCCTTGACAAAGAAAACGACGAACTGTGAATAGAAGATTTGAAGCTCATCAGTTCAGATCTTCCACGCCCTAACTTGGCAGAGGAAGTCAGCTACGGCGGCGGCAGAGTGAAGAAATCCGCGTTCGGTGTGAGTACGACGGCGACGAGGTCGAGGCAGCGATGGCTCTAGGTTTCGAGAGCTCGAGCGAGGGAGTGGAGGTCGAGCGGGGTAAAAACTAAGTGAGGAGGGTGAGGGGGTATTTATAGCTGAGGTGAAAAACCATTCGCCCGAGGAAAATGGACAAACGTGCCCTGACCCTTCTCATCCGTGCAACATGTGTCACCCACGTACAGAGAGGTGGAGATCGTGTGAGATCGTGGGTGAATAGATAAGTCGTATAGTGGAATGTGGAACGGTTAGAGTGGCAAAGCCAAAAATTCAGATAGGAAACTTTTAACGTTGTGTTCACAAATTCTTTAGCCGTCAAGGACACAGTGAAGATTTTGAACAAGTTTCAAATAGAACGCATATGAAGAAATTGTGAATAGATTAGGTTGAGAATAGCATAGAGGGGGAATGGTCCGATCACATTCACTTAGCAGAAAAATAATCTTGAAGAAATAGCAATAAGTGAATGATGTAGAGGACATAAACTCATATATATATATATATATATATATATATATATATATATATATATATATAGTCAATGAAGAACAACAACGTAAAGAGTGAAGACTTTTCAAAGTTGAAGAAATTGAACAGTTGAAGAATTTCAAAAACTGAAGAAAAACTCAAATTGAAGATTTTCAACTTTTGTTGGTGGTGTAAACCACCGTATAAGAATGATGATTTCAGACACCGCGTACAATTGTCGTAGGGCTCTGAGAATCAGTTTCTTCATTAATTTCCTCACACTTAAAGGGTCAGACTTCATTGATTGAAGAAAAATGTTACTTCGTGTGTTTTGCATCAAAAGCATCAATTTGGCATAAGTGTTAGGATGTGTGTCCTTTTTAAAGAACATTCGAAGATTCTAAGATATTTAGCTCACACCACAACTTGCAAGATCTCTTCTCATCCAAGGGCTTAGTGAAGATATCTGCCAGCTGGTCTTTAGTCTTCACGTGGTTGATGGAAATGTCGCCCTTGAAGACATCATCACGAAGAAAATGATGACGGATCTAGATGTGCTTTGCCCTTGAGTGCTGAACTAGGTTGTGAGCAATCTTGGTTGCACTCTCATTGTCACAATAGAGTGGCACATTCTTCATCTTGAAGCCATAGTCCTTGAGGGTTTGCTTCATCCATAGTAATTGAGCACAACATGACCCAGCAGCTATGTACTCAGATTCAGCAGTGGAGAGTGATACACATTTTTGCTTCTTCGAGGACCAACATATTAAGGATCGTCCGAGGAAATGGCATGTGCCGGATGTTGACTTGCGATCCACTTGATCACCAACATAGTTAGAGTCAGAATATCCAATGAGATCAAAATCAGAGCCCTTGGGATACCATAATCCAAGTGTTGGAGTGTGAGCTAGATATCGAAGAATATGCTTCACACCCTTATGGTGTGATTCCTTTGGTGTAGCTTGAAATCGGGAACACATGCAAACACTAAGCATAATATATGGCCTAGATGCACATAGATACAATAAAGAGCCAATTATGGAGCGGTATACCTTTTGATCGAAGTCTTTACCATTTTCATCGGTACACAGTTGGCAATTTGTGGGCATAGGTATTTTGACGCCTTTGCAATCTTGCATGCTGAATTTCCTCAGAACATCCTTGAGATATTGCTCTTGAGATATGAAGATGCCATTGCGTTGTTGACGAATCTGAAGACCTAGGAAGAATTTCAGCTCTCCCATTATGGACATTTGATATTCTTCACGCATCATGTAGCCAAATTCGTCACTGTAACATTCATCAGTACAGCCAATGATAATATCGTCCACATAGATTTGACACACAAAGAATTCATCATCATATGACTTAGTGAAAAGAGTTGGGTCAAGTGAACCCTGTTTGAAGCCTTTCTTCATGAGGAATTCCTTCAAATTATCATACCACGCCCGAGGGGCCTGCTTGAGGTCATAGAGGGCCTTGTTGAGTTTGAAGACTTTGTTAGGATGTTTAGGATCTTCAAAACCTAGGGGTTGAGCAACATATACTTCTTCCTCAAGCTTACCATTGAGGAATGCACTTTTAACATCCATTTGATATAAGATGATATTATGATAGTGTCAGGCCCAAGATGCGATTCTATCCCGATCATGTGACTCATACGTGATTGGGGCACAACCGCATCTCAGGCGCTTAGCAAGATGGATATCATTACATCGTACCATTACATAAATACATAGGGAATACAACAATTCATACAAGTCACATGAATACAGCAACATCAATACAAGGCATCCGACTACAGATGCAAACATGAAAAGCACAACGACATCCATCTGCTATCCCAGGCTGCCGACTAGGAACCTAACCCAAGACTGACGACGGAGAAGAAGAAAGAACTCCAACAAAAGAACATCGCTCTCACGTCAAGTCATCAAAAACCTGCACCTGCAACTGTTGTTGTAGTATCTGTGAGCCACGAGGACTCAGCAATCCCATAACCATGGGTATCAAGACTAGCAAAGCTTAAAGGGTATGGAGAGGTTAAGTGGTGAGGTTGCAGCAGCGACTAAGCAATATATGGTGGCTAATTTACGAGTACGAGAATAAGATGAGCATCTACGCAAACGGTCGCAAACTAGTAATGATCGCCAAAGATCCTGGACAACCTACGAGTCAAACAAAACCCCACCGTGTTCTCTTCTCAAAGTGAAAAGAGACAGTCACGGTTACTCACACAGTTGTGTGTTTTATTTCAGATCCTCTGTCAAGTTTTCTACAACCGGACATGAACAAATTCTAATCTTCCACATAACCGCGGGCACGGCTTTCAAAAGATCATAACCCTGTAGGGGTGTCCCAACTTAGCCCATCACAAGCTCTCACGATCAGCAGAGATAATAATAATATTACCCCTTATCTTAGGGATAATCTGATCAGGCTCAGAATCCTGGTGCACAAGACATTTCGACAATGGTAAAACAAGTCCAGAAGACCTCTCGGCGTGCCGACACCCTGATAGTAGCCGCGCGTATCTCGTCTCAGGCCACGACCGGATAGGTCAAGCTACGGGAACCAGCACCTTGAGTTGCCTCAAGTCGGCCCCGCAGGCTGCCCGTTTGGGACCAACACCATCAGCACTGGCCCCCTGTATGTAGAAAAGAATCCTCGAGGAGGCGACCCCCTATGCAATTTAATTAATTAATTAAGTTGTTATTATGAGGCAAATTAAAACAAATGTTGGGCCTTGTTGGAGGGGTTTTATTCAAAGATAACTGTCAAGGGGTCCCCATATACCCAACCGTGTTAGGAACACCAAATCAAGGAACATAACGCTAGTTTATCGGCTACTAAGGTGGCATGAGTAGAACAAAACACCGAGCAAAAGGCCAAGCCTTCCACCCATTGGCAAGTATATAGGTGTGTTAATATATATAAGACATATTATGATATTCCAACAACAAGTTCCAACATGGAACGATCTTCATCTTCACCTGCAACTAACAACACTATAAGAGGGGCTGAGCAAGCGGGTAACATATCCAAACAACGGTTTTGCTGGGAAGGTGTCAAAGGTTAGAGGTTTCATGGCAACAAGGAGAGGGGCTGACAATAAATGATGGGTAGCGCGACATATAACGACAGCATCGAGACATCTAGCATAGCAATGATAGTAAAGGTATCCAAGGTGATGGTCATCTTGCCTGTGATCCCGCAAGGAAGATGTAACACTCCAAAAAATTTGGATTGGTTTTTACCAATTTCATTATTTACTTGGAAGGAGGTTATTTAAATTTTTCTTAAAACTTCTCCTTCTCAAACCTTTTATGACAAATGTTTTATGGGTCTTCCTAACCTTGATCTTTGGTCTTGAGGGTTTTCATCTTGTCTTGGCTCAACACAAACAATTTTGGAAGGTTTTGACAATTCCTTTTTATTGAAAAATATTCCTATAAAATTGTGGACTTATCCTTTACCATTCAAAGGTTTCTCTTTTGCCATGACACCTATTGAAAACTTTCTTCCAAAACCCATCCTCCCACTTTGGGTCAAGTCAAGCATCAAGACCAGCCAAGTTCAACCCCCCTTGATTTTATTTCTAATTATTTTACCCTCAAATACTTTTCTGTCATTTAATTTGGACTTTAGTGATTTACAAAGGAACTACTAAATTCCCTTTGAGTTTTAGTTCCAAATAAACTCCCCTGGCTAGTCCTTAGTACCCTCACCCTAGATCCATCAAGAGCTGCTGGTCCACAGTTCAAAATTTGCAAAATTTTCTTGCTGCAAGTTTGGACCAGATTTGCCATTTTTGGCGAAATCCATTCTTTTTCTCTTCCTAAAAATCTGTGATAATTCAGGCAGCCTCTAGATGCATCAAGACATCACTCCACCAAGTCCCAGATCCAGAAAAAATTTCCACATGCCAAGATCATTTCATCGAACAGTTGGTGTGCACTGTTGCTGTTCAAATTCAGAAAAATTCAGAGTTTCAGTGTTGGGTTCAGTCGACCGCGTCATTTTCTCTAGAGCATGGCGTCGATCTCGCCAATAACTGCGTTGGCGCCATGCTCACTGCTCCCCCTTCTTATCCAGTGCGCCGCATAGTTGCTTGGCCGATTGCGAGCGTTGGTGGCGACGTGGCTCGCCAGCTCCGACGTCTTTCGCAGTGGCAGAGCCACCCGTGGCGGCCAACAGGGGCCAGCCCTACAGAACGGCGCCGTCCGGCACTGCCCAAACCACCAGACGCCTCCGCGTGGCCGTCCCCTCCCCTGTGCACGTTGCAGCACCGTTGCCGTGGCCTGAGAGGCGTAGAGCGCGCTCTCTGCTGCCGACGTGCCCATGAAGCCGTTCCGTAGAGAACGTGGAGTTTCACCCAAGTTTTGCCTAGTTTAGCCTCTGGATGGAACCAGTAGACCAACACGTTGATGCCCAGTCGCCTAAACCGTCTGTTCGGCCATGGCCTCGCCGTAATCACTCGCCGGAGTTATCCCGTTTGCGGCAACCGTCTCGGGATAAATAGCGACCCCGAGCTCGCCTGCGACCCTGCACCTCTCCTCCACCTCAGCAGACCACGCCCAGCCACTAGAAGGACCTCGAGGGGCCCGTCTTCCCCAGCTCCGGCCGCCCTGATCCGCTGCGGGCTCCGGCAAGTTTCTCTCTGGGGAGAGCATCTCCGACTCCCAGTTCGTGCCAGTAGCCTCCTAGTGCACCCAATCACCTAACCCGCGCTTCAATTTGGCCTCTGCAGCCCTCCCCGGCGTGATCCACCACCGCCCGAACCGCCGTCCGCCGGAGTGAAGGCTGACGTGGTGCTCACCGGCGTCCAACTCCACCACCCACAGAAGTGGGAGAGCACCATGAGTCCGTAGGTACCATCCCCTCCCCCTACCTCGCCGTGAATCGGCGCCGACGATCACCGCGCTGTTTTTCTTTTCAAATATTTATACCTGACGGGTGGGACCCCCTCGTCGGCCTCTCTTTTTCTATTCAAAACGTTTTCCTAGAAAAAGCCTTCGGGCAAAGTATACTTTCCCTTTGGGTTGGCGTATTTCTTACTGAAACATTTTCTGTTTTTATAAACAAACCCCTGGAAACTTTCTGTTTCATTACAGATAAGTCCCTGGGCTAAAACCTTTATAACTTTTTAACAGAAGATGATTTTGAATTGATTCTTTTTCTGTCATCTTTATTTTTCTATCTAGTTTTTTATCATATTTATTTGAAAAATATTTGGAACAATTTTTATGCACGCACGGTATTTATGTTAGTATCCGATTTATTTTATACATAGATACCGAAGGAAGTGACGGAGCCACAAACTTCACCGAGCTAGACTCCGACTACTCCGAACCAGGAAAGCATGTTTGAACCTTTGATATGATGAGTGCTCTACATGTTTGCTTCAGTAGTTTTTCCTCATGGCATGTTTATATAAGCATTTTTGTGGGTGTTATATTACATGCAAGACCAGCTACAAGTGAGCTCCAAAAGTTGATGGTGAGCCAACCTGATCATGGGGTGACATGATAGGTTGTAAGCTGGTATTGTTGAAGCATGCCAGTCAACCATTTAACTCCAGTGTTAACGTGGATCAAAGTCATGTTCCCGTTCGTCTCCTTTTTCGTGCTGCCACATGTTTTCTGCAAAGAATACGGTTTAGTCAGTTGCAAACCTCTTTCCTTGTACACACCAAGTAGAGGGGCCGTGATGAGGGTTCCATGGCCTTGGATTAAAGCCCGTCATCCGGTCAGGGGGCATGGGTGTTTCCGGTTGGGACCGAGAGGGGGGGCACCCCTTAGAGTGCGCGGTATAAATTTGATCCCATGCTATTCGAGGTTGTAGCCTACCCGTCTTAAAGTTTTTCTTGAACGTTGCCTAGGGTGATTCCTGGTAGCGGGATGTGGAATGGGTGTGTACTGGTTAGATGTGTTTCTTCTAAAATACCGTAAACGGAACTAGTCCTTTGTGACTATCGAAACCCATTAGCTGTGGTTAAAGAGTACAAAGTCTGCAGAGTCAAAACCATTCGAGTAATCATGTCCATGGTCAAGGTTTTTGATCGTCATATCAATGTCAGTATTACCGTCAGTCTCAGCGTCCGTCAGTCTCGGTGTCAGTCTCAGTGACAGTCTCTAGTGATTAAACATAGTGCTAAGAGTGTTAAACCTGGCCGAATGTTATTCCGGTGGATGGACTAACCAGTTTATTCTGTATTGAGTATTTCCTTAAGATGATTTACCTTCACGAGCTACTTGGTTTCGAATGATTATATAAGCCCTGTATGTGATGTCGCTCAGACGTCCGACTATGGCATTACTGTTATTTACTTTTGATATAAGCCCTTTATGTGATGTCGCTCAGACGTCCGACTACGGCATTACTATTTTTTACTTTTGATATAAGCCTTTTATGTGATGTCGCTCAGACGTCCGACCGTGGCATTACTGTTATTTACTTTTGATATAAGCCCTTTA
>LR738709.1:486868762-486884502 GCA_902687465.1 Secale cereale | reverse complement strand
ACGTCCGACTGTGGCATTACTGTTATTTACTTTTGATATAAGCCCTTTATGTGATGTCGCTCAGACGTCCGACTGTGGCATTACTGTTATTTACTTTTGATATAGGCCCTTTATGTGATGTCGCTCAGATGTCCGACTGTGGCATTATTGTTATTTATTTTTGATAGAAGCCCTTTATGTGGTGTCGCCTAGATGCCCGACTGTGGCATGGTTATTCATTTACCTTTTGAGGTGTCGCTTCAGACACCCGATCGGTCTTCAGTTATTTTATGAGGATTTCGGGAGGACTACCGCCTGACTTCCTTTTTATTTAACATGAAGTGCAAATCTATTATCTGTGTGCGCATTACTAGTTTGCTCATGTGCATTATGTTTGCATTTGTTATATCTTATGTCTGAACTGTCTTGCGAGTACATTCAAAATACTCACCTGGCTTGTTGATTTGGCCAGATGTTGACGAAGGCGATCTCATGGATGAAGAGTTCGATAGTGAGTCCGACGCCTAGAGGAGTCCTAGTCAGTCTCTTGCGATCCTAGAGTTGGTCACTTGTATTATATACGCTTCCACTACCCAAATAAATTCATCGAGCCTCACTCCGACGCTCGATGAGCTGTAAGATTTTGGAGTCGTGTCACCCACTACACTGTGACATATCCACCACCACTTTTATTACGAGTCAGTAGTTATGCCACCATACCTTTGTGTCATATCCGCCTTTATGTATAATATCGGCGTGCTTGTAATAAATTGTTGAGCAGCCTCAGGTCAACCTTGTATACTATTTAGTACTTCTGGAATTCTGTATCAAGGATTTGTCTACCAGTAAGAAGGGTTCTTCTATACTGGTTCTATAAAAGGGTCGGTTTCTCGATAAATGTTTTATTGGAAAACCGGTCCTGATAGAAGAAGAATGAGTCCATGAATGTCATAGCCCTAGACCAGCCCTTGCCTGCCTTGCTTGGTCCTCAGGTGCATCATGTTTACTTCCACAGAAAATTGAAATGGGGATGTTCAAACCCTAGCACTAAACAAATTCAACTAGGGTCAAATTAAAATCTTTTTCAATGAACCCAAAATGCCTTTGGAAAAGTTCATCATTTATGGACTGATTAAAAACCTCTGCCAAAAATGTTGCACATATTTCTAGGACATTTTTGGATTTTTGAATTAACTCATATTGTATTTGAGTTGGAGCAAATAAATCCTATAATTATTTTTATTGCTCCAATTATTCTGAAAACATTTTGTGGAGTTTTGGAATAATCCATATTGCATCCACAAATAATTTCAGAAGCAACCAAAATGGTTTAGTATTAGTACTAAATCAAAATAGAGCAAGACAAAATAGAAAACAGAAACAGAATTAGAAAAAAAAGAGAAGGACTACCTGGCCTTACCTGTGGCCCAGCTGGCGGCCCAGCCCACCACCGCCTCCTCCCTGTTGTCTTCCTCCTTGCCAGGAGGACGAGCGCGCGTGCCGGCACGTGGTTGCCGCACTCCGGCCACCTCCACTCTGTCTGGTTGCCTCCCCTTCGCCCTGGATCTCCCTCGCGACGCCACGCAACCCCCCGGTCTCTTTCTCACTCACCCCGTGCTCTTCCCCCTCCCATGTCTCTCCTCCCCGCCACTGCCGAGCGCCACCCGAGCGCTGCCGTCACCGTCGTCCACTGCCACCACGGCCACCGAGACTCCCTCGCCTAGCTAGCCTCTCAATCGGCTGTGCCGCGTCGCCCCAATGCTCTCCAACAACGAACAAGATGCCGGAAGCCCCATACCGTCTTCCCCGACCTCGTCTTGAAGCTCCGGCCGCCGGAGATCGTCGTCATCGATTCGCGTCGTCCAGAGCCTACCCGTCCACGTCGTTTCCTCCACTGGAATCTCTGTTAGCTCCTCTCCATCTTCCCCTAGACCCCCTGGTCCATCTCTCGCCGTAGACGCCGTCCCCTTGAGCTCCGAAGCTCGCCGGAGCCGTGCTTCCTCGCCGCCGTGGCCACAGCTGCTGCCGCTCTCGTCCGAGCCCATAAGCACACTCAGCGCACCCCCAGGAGCACGCCGCACCCACCAGCTCACCTCCCCGTGCCCCGCAGCGCCTAACTCGACGGTGCTCGAACTCCGGCGCCGCCGCGAGCTCGTTTCCGGCGAGCTCCAGCCACCCCAGCTCCTACCACTTGCGTGGATGGATGCGGGCGAGTAAGGGATCACTTCTGGTGCCCTCAGCGTGCCCAGCCGCGGCCTGCAGTGCCGCCCCGACCAACTCCGGCGAGTTTCCGCCGCTGTCGTGGTCGCCGGCGTCACCTGCTGACGTGGCACCGGCTATTTAGCCTAATGACGCCCTAACTAACCCCCCTAGGGCCACTGACATACGGGCCCCACTGCTAACTACCTAGTTTAGGTTTAATTAAAATAGGATTAGCCCTGGCTCACTGACATGTGGGCCCAGGCCTTTGCGTAATTAGAGTTAGGTTTAAATTAGTGTTAACTAATTTAGTTAATTAGTTCAGACACTAACATGTGGGCCCCGTGTCTGTTTAGTTTAGTTTTAAACTTTTAGTTAGTACTGAGAGACTGACCAGTGGGACCCACTGGTCAGGTTTGACCTGGACCCGCCTATTGACTTGCTGACGTCATGATGACGCAGTGCTGACACAGTAAAGCTTTTCTGGAATTAAAATAAATCAGAAAGGTCTAGAAATTCCAGAAAATGCCTTAAACTTCTAAAAATCATATAAAATCAACCGTAGCTCAGATGAAAATAATTTATATATGAAAAATGATCAGAAAAATCGAAGGAATCTGTTTATGACATTTTCATGCATGTTTGAACAAGTTAAACCTGCTGATCAGGTCAAAACAATTAAATGGCATTTAAATAATCACATTTGGAGTTTGAATTTGAATCTTGGATTCAAACCAACTTCATTTAACCTGTTGCTAGTTGCATTAGCTCAATCCACAGCATATTGCCATGTCATGTTCATGCATCATATTGTTGCATTGCATTGATTGTGTTCTTTCTCTGTATGTCGGTTTTGTCCCCTCTCAGTAGACGACGTTCCGACGATGAGCTCGATGACACCAATGAAGACCCAATGTTATCTTCAGAAGTGCCAGGCAAGCAAACCCCATTGAGTATTCCGATACAATCCCACTCTCTCGCTCTTGCTCTCTTTACTGCATTAGGACAACAACGCTTCAACTGTTACCCGCTGCGGTAGTTGAACCCCTTTCCATTGCATGACCTGTCATTGCCACAGTAAATAGTTGAAACCCACTAGTATGAGTAGGAGTTGTTTGAGCCATGTTGTGCCTACTCATTCATGCTTTATGGTTATGCCTTCTATTGCTTAGAGTTGTGTCAGGTCTGATTCATCGGGGATGAATTGGAAGGGTGATGAACATGTCCTACTGTGTGAGAGCTAAGTGTGTGAATACGATTTGGTAAAGGTAGCGATGAGAGGCCATGTAGGAGTACATGGTGGGTTGTCTCATTTCAGCCGTCCTCAGGAACTGAGTTCTGTGTTTGTGATCCATGAAACAACTACTACCACACATTGGGATCCTTAATTGACTCTCTTGACTTATTAGTCAACATGATCTCTCTTCAGGAGTTGCAATTAGTTTCTGGTGTTGTAGTTTACTGGAGGTCGTGCGCAGCGCTGACCCTCGGTTTGGGATGTGACGCGGTAGGTATGTGGCACGGTGTACCGATAGACCGTTTGGTGATGCGGGGACCCTGTACACATAGTTTGGGGCCGTGAGCGACACCCCGGCCGGATCTCCCCACCGATGGAACCCAAATAGGCGATAAACCTGGACTAGAGACATGTGTGGTTAGTCAGGTCGTGGCCAACACCCTCGTTGGGCTTCCGCTTGAAGGTTGCCGAGTACATGTCGTGTAAACGGCGGTAAGTGGTGAGAGCGTGTGTGAAGAAGTAAACCCCTGCAGGGATATATATAATCTATTCGAATAGCCGTGTCCGCGGAAATGGACTTCTGGGTTACCTCTACAGTTCATAGACAAGTGGAAGTGGATACTCTAAAACGCGCAAGATAAGTGTGAGTGCTATGGATGGCCTTCTCGTAGGTAGACGGGAGCGGATCCATAGTGGTGTATTGATTGGTGAATATGTGGACTCGTGTGCGCCACCTCAAAAGAGTTACTTGCAGTCGTAGTTCAGGATAGCCACCGAGTCAAAGCTGGCTTGCCGCAGTCAAACTCCACCACCCCTTGTTGATACTAATGCATATGTAGCTAGTCCTGATGTAAGTCTTGCTGAGTACCTTTGTACTCACGTTTGCTTAATTATGTTTTTGCAGAGAGACTTCAGTCTCACTAGTGGTTCCGTGTGGACTTCGACGTTTAGCTTGTTACCTCAGCTACGATCTTGTACCCTTGGGAGGGTCTTGTAGATAGTCAGGCTTTTCAGCCTTCTTCATTTGTAGTTGTGTGTACTCAGACATGTTATGCTTCCGTTGCCTGTATGCTCTATATGTTGGGTCATGTGACCTCTGTTTGTAATAAATGCTATGATGGCTCTTCTGGGCCTTATCTATATGAGTTGTTGAGTTATGTTGTGATGCCATGTTGTACATCACATACTTGCATGTTATGCGTACGTGTAATGTGTATTGCTATGTGTGGGATCCGACACCTAGTTGTTTACCTTTGGTAGCCTATCTTACAGGGAAATGTCTCCTAGTGCTTCCACCGAGCCTTGGTAGCTCGCTACTGCTCCGGAACACTTAGGCTGGCCGGCATGTGTCCTTCTTCGTTCCTATGTCTGTCCCTTAGGGGAAATGTCACGCATTGTTCCTTTAAGTCCTTGTAGCTTGCTATTACTTGGGTTCATACGTTGATGACCGACACGTTCGTTGCTGGGTCATGTATGCCTGTCTCTGTAATTTAGTGCCACTTTTGGTTTATAACTAGTCATGTCGGCCCGGGTTCTCTGTCATACGGATGCTAGCGACACTATCATATACGTGTGCCAAAATGCGCAAACGGTCCCGGGCCAGGTAAGGTGGCACCCGTGGGGATACCGTGCATGAGGCCGCAAAGTGATATGATGTGTTACAGGCTATACCTGTGTGACTTAGGATCGGGGTCCTGACAGCTTTGGTATCAGAGCCTGACTGCCTGTAGGATTAGCCAGCCAAACTGGTCGAAGTCGTGTCTAGAAATTCTTTAGTTATGTAAGGGAATTGTTTGTGGAAGGGAACGTAAGGCTCTTTTTACTCCTCTACCCTATGACCTTCTGATCTGAATCACCTTCTTCTTCTACGGGGATTAAGAACGAGGCTTTCTCTTATGTCTATCAGGATCACGTTAATTGTGGATTGAACTCTCAGTTCAGTTTATTCAACTTCTGTGTGTTCAATTGTTAATCTCAGAAACTTGACATTATGATGTTGAATGGTTATGCTATCTAGTGCACGAGTCTCAACAGTATTTTCGAACATTTACACTCGTTATGCTGTCCGAGTCATTCCAGGTTTCTAAATAATCTGATGCATTTGCAAACCTTCCTTCATGTTCCGATGTACCTTTGGGCCAGACTAAGCACACTAGTCAGTGTGTTGAGGTACTCCGTTACCTCGACACATATGTTGGATTTATTACTATGACCCTAAGTGTCTTAGAAGATCACCCAGTAAGCTAGCAATGCTTTATATTCATAATGTGATGATTCTGGCCATTGTTCTCGAAAGCATCCCGTGATGCCATTTAGTTAGTAGGCATTCTACTCCTGGGTTCTTGAACCCAAGACTCACCCCACTTATCTCCTGTTGGTAGTATTTGCTCGTTCCTTTAGGATATTAGTAACCTTGTGATAGTCCTCGAGGTCCGTGGTATATCCTTCTTCTAAATACCATGAACCATCCTTGGCAGAAGTTCTCCCGAACCAAAAGATCACAACCAGGGTGCTCCTGAGTAGTACTCCATTCCTATTGTGACTCTGTCAATTCTACCTTTCTGCATAGGTTATCTGGGAGAAATATGTTGAACTAATTCGACACGCTAATCTATGCACCCACAACTCAGAAAGATATATGTTCCTTTGAGTTGCCCCTTCTTAGTTGCATTGTGACCCTCGTCTATCAGTTGGTAGTCAGAAGTAATTGTGCATTCGTGCTCATCGATGCCTTTTACTCTTGTGATTCGTCAATTCATTCTATCTCGGAATGGCTAGGAGAAACCAACTCCAGTACCTTATCCTTATCCAGGATTGGGTCAAAGTAGTTGTATTCCGCAGATCAAAATGCCAATCCAGCCTTTGCTCTGCTCTACCTTGGAGTGTCACACTCTTTTATGTCAAGAATGTCCTGGGAATTGCACAACCTCCTATGAACTCTTGATACAGTGATACTTCTCACCATCATCGTTCATTCCTCGGTCTCCGTGTTGTTGTAACCGGAATACCGACAAGTGAATTGTGATGTGTGAAATCAATACTCCTAGCAACCCTGTTGCTTGGTAGTTAAAGGACAACAATTTCATTCTTAGTGTGTTGGTTACTGAATCACCATTTCTAAGATTGATCGTGCTACCTAGTCCATTTTTCTGGTGCACTCCTTGATCAATGAGTTAGGATTGCATAAATCCCTCACTCTTGTGATCATATCTTCTTGCCCCGAAAAGCAAGATTGTTTTCGGACTTAGCAACATATCGGTGGTTCATGATTTTCTGAATATCTTCTCGGAAGTATTACCAGGTTGTCACCTGACCGCTATGTTGAGTTCACGATCAAGTTGGTTTCTTATAAACCACCACTTCTCCAAGAATCTGTGTTGGATACCCTGAACTGGTTGGTTAAGCTAAAACAATAACTTGGAGAGTTGGAAGATAAAAGCTTGCCAGCTTAGTTCATCTCAAGGGGTATGTTTGCGTGTGTTGAAGATAGATGACATCTTCATCAATTGGTCCCTGTGATCAGTTGTTGGACCTATTGTCATATCAAAACTTTGATTTGAGTATGGGCTATCATCAAATCAAATCAGAACCAACGATGTTCATAATGTTGTCTTACTCGTGGTTGATCCCTCGAGCATACACCATTATATCTCCTGGGTCTGACCAATACTATCACTTGTTCACATGATTATGGAATTCCATCTCCATGGAAACCTGGATGAATTGTTCTTGAGCCCATCAGCAACACTGCTACCTCCTCCATGATTTTGTAGGACATTAAGCTAGTGTTGGAAACTTTGTAAGCATTGCCTTCGTGTCTCGTTCATGAGGTATATGTTGGTGCAAGAAGTGACTTTCTCCCAGTTCACGTGCATTAGGTGCAAGTTGCCGCCATGAGTTCGAGAAAGTTAGTTTTGCTCCCTCTGGAATCATCCCAAGTCAGTCATGCATACGTGCGAAGTATTCTGTGGTTTGGAGACTTGCAACCTTCACTGTATATGTATCCCTAGCACACCAAGCCACTGATTGAATTGTTCAAAGAAAAGAAGTTCATGTGCTAATCCCGAAGGGCCCGGACGGACATGCACAAGACTTCGTTATCCTCAATGATGATTCCTAAACCTAAAACTCGGTAGTATTTTATCATAAGACTACTATGTGGTCATGCTTGTCTGGGACAACACGTTCACAGGTTTTGTAGCAGAACCAGCTCATGTTTTGGAGCTGCTATCGTAGTTCATTCCTGAGAATCTCGCAACGCCGTCTCGTCGATTTGTGTTGCAAACTTTCATCTTTCTTCTAGACTCGATGTGTCTGGAATATCCTGACACCAACCAGAACTGAATCTCAGGCAGATATGATGGTTGGAGCATTTTCCAAGAACTATAATATTGGTCTCTCGATAACCGGTAAAGTGGATGTCGTGGCCAACACACCCAGCCGGAAGACCTGTTGTTGTAGTATCTTGATTGAAGAAGTTGGCCACCTCCCCATAAGGACTTCGTAGGAATTACTCCCTGGTTGTCCCTTATGGATCTTTGTGCTCCTGAAGTCCAACCTTTTACTTGGCATTCTAGGTATCAAACCATTTCAATAAATAGGTTGTGCTAGCACATCAAGGAGAACATTAGAAGTGGAGTGCTAAATGTCTCTCGGTCGATCATCCAGATTTTGCCCCATGACTCCACTAAGGTGAAATTTGAGAAAGTGTTATCTTCCTTTGCATCTGCATCATCCATCATTATTCATCATGGTAGTATGTGATGTTGCCAGGATCCTTGACAGAGATATTGGTAAAACCTTGATGAATATGGGAATGCTCAAGTTCTTGAGAGCACGCACAAGCACTAGGTGTTATCCTCGACACTAACCGGGATTGCTTCCAGTGTTCTTGGTTATATTATACACTAGTAGATTTACTCTCTACTGTTGGGATTCTTCCTAGTTACCAGAATCATTCCCAGCATTTGCATTTTGTTCCCAGCTTGCACCGCCAATGTGCCAATTTTCCATGGGTTGCCTTTCTCAGCCACTTCTGTTCAGGATTATTTTCAGAAGTGGACTTGCCATGGGTTCCATCCATCTCTGGTGATAACCAAAATCATCCCTGGTGTTTTCTTCAACAAGGTAGTCCACATCATCCATTCTGGCCGAGAATGTCATTCTCTCGAACTTCGTCAAACGATCGATTGTGTTTGCCTTAGGCTGGTATAGGGAATTTCAATGATCTCTATATCAAAAGTAATTCTTTTTGCCATTTAAGGGAATAACTCTACGGGGAGTCATCTTCTTTAAAGGTGCCCCGTCTGGTGTCCTCGATCACCCTCTTCTTAGGTGTGGAATTATTGCCACTAGGTGAACCTTCATCGTTTGTTTCACTCCATCCCCCTGGAGGTGTACTCTGTGTGTTGATCTTGAGTTGCTCGATCTTTCAGAAGATAAATTTTGTAGAGTTTCTTTCGTCGTCACCGTGTAGGACAAAGACCTCAAAAGCAAGGGTTTCAAGATCAACATGATGCTAGCAATCAACATTCATATGAAGGGAACTTGGATCATGAAGATAGTATTAGTTAGTGTCCCCTCTGATTTCTTACCCTACGCTCGAATCTCGGGACGAGATTCTTGTTTAGTGGGGGTGAGTTGTCACAGCCCTAGACCAGCCCTTGCCTGCCTTGCTTGGTCCTCAGGTGCATCATGTTTACTTCCACAGAAAATTGAAATGGGGATGTTCAAACCCTAGCACTAAACAAATTCAACTAGGGTCAAATTAAAATCTTTTTCAATGAACCCAAAATGCCTTTGGAAAAGTTCATCATTTATGGACTGATTAAAAACCTCTGCCAAAAATGTTGCACATATTTCTAGGACATTTTTGGATTTTTGAATTAACTCATATTGTATTTGAGTTGGAGCAAATAAATCCTATAATTATTTTTATTGCTCCAATTATTCTGAAAACATTTTGTGGAGCTTTGGAATAATCCATATTCCGTCCACAAATAATTTCAGAAGCAACCAAAATGGTTTAGTATTAGTACTAAATCAAAATAGAGCAAGATAAAATAGAAAACAGAAATAGAATTAGAAAAAAAAAAGAGAAGGACTACCTGGCCTTACCTGCGGCCCAGCTGGCGGCCCAGCCCGCCACCGCCTCCTCCCTGTCGTCTTCCTCCTTGCCAGGAGGACGAGCGCGCGTGCCGGCGCGTGGTCGCCGCACTCCGGCCACCTCCACTCTGTCTGGTTGCCTCCCCTTCGCCCTGGATCTCCCTCGCGACACCACGCAACCCCCCCGGTCTCTCTCTCTCTCACTCACCCCGTGCTCTTCCCCCTCCCCTGTCTCTCCTCCCCGCCACTGCCGAGCGCCACCCGAGCGCTGCCGTCGCCGTCGTCCACTGCCACCACGGCCACCGAGACTCCCTCGCCTAGCTAGCCTGTCCATCGGCTTCGCCATGTCGCCCCGATGCTCTCCACCAACGAACACGATACCGGAAGCCCCGTAGCGTCTTCCCCGACCTCGTCTTGAAGCTCCGGCCGCCGGAGATCGTCGTCATCGATTCGCGTCGTCCAGAGCCTCCCCGTCCACGTCGTTTGCTCCGTTGGAATCTCTGTGAGCTCCTCTCCGTCTTCCCGTTGACCATGTGGTCTATCTCTCGCCGTAGACGCCGTCCCCTTGAGCTCCAAAGCTCGCCGGAGCCATGCTTCCTCGCCGTCGTGGCCACAGCGCATCCCCAGGAGCACGCTGCACCCACCAGCTCACCTCCCCGTGCCCCGCAGCGCCTCACTCGACGGTGCCCGAACTCCGGCGCCGCCGCGAGCTCGTTTCCGGCGAGCTCCGGCCACCCCAGCTCCTACCACTTGCGTGGATGGATGCGGGCGAGTAAGGGCTCACTTCTGGTGCCCTCAGCGTGCCCAGCCGCGGCCTGCAGCGCCACCCCGACCAACTCCGGCGAGTTTCCTCCGCTGTTGTGGTCGCCGGCGTCACCTGCTGACATGGCGCCGGCTATTTAGCCTAATGACGCCCTAACTAACCCCCCCCCCCAGGGCCACTGACATACGGGCCCCACTGCTAACTACCTAGTTTAGGTTTAATTAAAATAGGATTAGCCCTGGCTCACTGACGTGTGGGCCCAGTCCTTTGACTAATTAGAGTTAGGTTTAAATTAGTGTTAACTAATTTAGTTAATTTGTTGAGACACTGACATGTGGGCCCCGTGTCTGTTTAGTTTAGTTTTAAACTTTCAGTTAGTACTGAGAGACTGACCAGTGGGACCCACTGGTCAGGTTTGACCTGGACCCGCCTGTTGACTTGCTGACGTCATGATGACGCAGTGCTGACGCAGTAAAGCTTTTCTGGAATTAAAATAAATCAGAAAGGTCTAGAAATTCCAGAAAATGCCTTAAACTTCTAAAAATCATATAAAATCAACCGTAGCTCAGATGAAAATAATTTATATATGAAAAATGATCAGAAAAATCCAAGGAATCTGTTTATGTCATTTCCATGCATGTTTGAACAAGTTAAACCTGCTGATCAGGTCAAAACAATTAAATGGCATTTAAATAATCACATATGGAGTTTGAATTTGAATCTTGGATTCAAACCAACTTCATTTAACCTGTTGCTAGTTGCATTAGCTCAATCCACAGCATATTGCCATGTCATGTTCATGCATCATATTGTTGCATTGCATTGATTGTGTTCTTTCTCTGTTTGTCGGTGTTGTCCCCTCTCAGTGGACGACGTTCCGACGATGAGCTCGATGACACCGATGAAGATCCAATGTTATCTTCAGAAGTGCCAGGCAAGCAAACCCCATTGAGCATTCCGATACAATCCCACTCTCTCGCTCTTGCTCTCTTTACTGCATTAGGACAACAACGCTTCAACTGTTACCTGCTGCGGTAGTTGAACCCCTTTCCATTGCATGACCTGTCATTGCCACAGTAAATAGTTGAAACCCACTAGTATGAGTAGGAGTTGTTTGAGCCATGTTGTGCCTACTCATTCATGCTTTCTGGTTATGCCTGCTATTGCTTAGAGTTGTGTCAGGTCTGATTCATCGGGGATGAATTGGAAGGGTGATGAACATGTCCTACTGTGTGAGAGCGATGAGAGGCCATGTAGGAGTACATGGTGGGTTGTCTCATTTCAGCCGTCCTCAGGAACTGAGTTCTGTGTTTGTGATCCATGAAACAGCTACTACCACACATTGGGATCCTTAATTGACTCTCTCGACTTATTAATCAACATGATCTCTGTCCAGGAGTTGCAATTAGTTTCTGGTGTTGTAGTTTACTGGTGGTCGTGCGCAGCGCTGACCCTCGGGGTGGGCTGTGACGCGGCAGGTACGTGGCACGGTGTACCGATCGCCCGTTTGGTGATGCGGGAACCCTGTACACATCGTTTGGGGCCGTGAGCGACACCCCGGTCGGATCTCCCCACGGATGGAACCCAAATAGGCGATAAACCTGGACTAGAGACTTGTGTGGTTAGTCAGGTCGTGGCCGACACCCTCGTTGGGCTTCCGCTTGAAGGTTGCCGAGTACATGTCGTGTAAACGGCGGTAAGTGGTGAGAGCGTGTGTGAAGAAGTACACCCCTACAGGGATATATATAATCTATTCGAATAGCTGTGTCCGCGGAAATGGACTTCTGGGTTACCTCTACAGTTCATAGACAAGTGCAAGTGGATACTCTAAAATGCGCAAGATAAGCGTGAGTGCTATGGATGGCCTTCTCGTAGGGAGACGGGAGCGGATCCATAGTTGTGTATTGATTGGTGAATATGTGGACTCGCCTGCGCCACCTCAAAAGAGTTACTTGCAGTCGTAGTTCAGGATAGCCACCGAGTCAAAGCTTGCTTGCTGCAGTCAAACTCCACCACCCCTTGTTGATACTAATGCATATGTAGCTAGTCCTGATGTAAGTCTTGCTGAGTACCTTTGTACTCACGTTTGCTTAATTTATGTTTTTGCAGAGAGACTTTAGTCTCACTAGTGGTTCCGCGTGGACTTCGACGTTTAGCTTGTTACCTCAGCTACGATCTTGTACCCTTGGGAAGGTCTTGTAGATAGTCAGGCTTTTCAGCCTTCTTCATTTGTAGTTGTCTGTACTCAGACATGTTATGCTTCTGTTGCCTATATGCTCTGTATGTTGGGTCATGTGACCTCTGTTTGTAATAAATGCTATGATGGCTCTTTTGGGCCTTATCTATATGAGTTGTTGAGTTATGTTGTGATGCCATGTTGTACAACACATACTTCCATGTTATGCGTACGTGTAATGTGTATTGCTATGTGTGGGATCCGACACCTAGTTGTTTACCTTTGCTAGCCTATCTTACAGGGAAATGTCTCCTAGTGCTTCCACCGAGCCTTGGTAGCTCGCTACTGCTCCGGAACACTTAGGCTGGCCGGCATGTGTCCTTCTTCGTTCCTGTGTCTGTCCCTTAGGGGAAATGTCACGCGTTGTTCCTTTAAGTCCTTGTAGCTTGCTATGACTTGGGTTCATACGTTGATGACCGACACGTTCGTTGCTGGGTCATGTATGCCTGTCTCTGTAATTTAGTGCCACTTTTGGTTTATAACTAGTCATGTCGGCCCGGGTTCTCTGTCATACGGATGCTAGCGACACTATCATACACGTGTGCCAAAATGAGCAAACGGTCCTGGGCCAGGTAAGGTGGCACCCGTGGGGATACCATGCGTGAGGCCGCAAAGTGATATGATGTGTTACAGGCTAGACCTGTGTGACTTAGGATCGGGGTCCTGACAATGAAGAAGACGAAGAAGAAGCCTCGAAGACGGACCAAGTGTAGTCGAATGAATCCTCATGATCGCAACGGAACAAGCACTAACGAGAAGAAAGCACACAACATGGTAAACACACCAATCAAGAACATGACAAGATGCTCAACCAAGTATGATGCAAGACAAGTCTATATGATGCAAAACATGGCAAGGGATGAAGCACACAAGAACAACACAAACCAACAAGTTTAAATGAGGCCGGAATCCACATATATCAATTCCGGTAAGTCCTCATAAGTACATTTCTAAATTGGTCCAGATCTGAACAAACCTTATGTTCAAATTGTTAAACAGCAAGTTAACAAGCACCATGATGATCTACTCAAAATTCTAGTCAAGTTTCAAATAAAGTTTACTTAATTCGGAGCTACGGCCTAGAAGATATGCGCAAAACAAGAGAAGCATGGCAAATATGCAAGATGCATCCAAACAACAAGCAAAAACACTCCAAACATGTAAATAACATGATATTATGCTTCTACATGCAAAATCACACAAGTTTCATATAGGGCACGCTCAAAACGGAGCAACGGTTCAACACATACACATGAAACAAGATATGACAATAAGCTGTCCAAAAACAGCAACATAGCAACTTTGGAGCAAGGTATATATGCGCTACAGCACCCAAACATGATAACAAGAGGCATGGATGTGAAATATACATGATACTTAACAAGCATGGACTTAGAACACACCCAAAAACTTGCTGGAACACAATTAAACAAGCATGGCAAGTTGCAATAAATTTATCCACACTTAGTCAAAAATCTGGGAAGGCAAAAACATCATCACGATGCTGCCTTCGGAGGCACAAAACAACAATCATATCAATTCTATTGAGTATATAAAGATCATGGACATGTAATAGACATAGCATACATCAAACAACTCCATTGGAGCAACTCCATAGGAGGCATGGATCAATAACAACAAGCTTCACCAAATTGATCATGCTGATAAAAGTCTGACAGGTAAATTTATAGCAACTTGAGAGCAAGAAATAAATAAGCTACAGCAGGCCATATATGCAAATAAGGGCATGGATGGATAGAGCATAACATGCACAACAAGACATGATCATTTGACATACTAAAGCATGCATGGATTTGAGTGAGGCATCAAGCAAACATAGCATCAGGTTTAACAGTTTCAGACTTAGTAGTTTTTCAACAAGTCCTAGAAAACAACAACAACGAGAAGGCTACTTTGCAAACTTGTTGCAAACACCTCAAGGCATATCATGAAAAGCGGATTGCACCACAAGAAAGAGGGTATGATTGTGCTTCTAAAACATATTCACATGTGGCATAAAGACAATCACACCAATAGCTATGAGCAAGACAAAACAACATCTCATAACAAGTTTCAGCACTTAACAGCCACATGCACCTTTGCAACAGAGATTAACATGGCAAGATGGCACCTAACATGAATGCTACAGCAACCAACATGTAGAGCACTTCACAATGAACATTTTGACATATCATATACTCCATTTGGTCCAACATGCACAAAGTTATCCTCACCACAAGCATGCAACAAAATTACTGTTATCAGCAGTTTTAAACATATAGCAATCTTGCAACGATGATTAGGACATCAAGATGAACTCAAACAAGCATGACACAGTGGAACAAAATGAAGAGCATATCACAACGAACATTTGGACATATCATTTGCATCATTTGGACATACACACAAAAAGATACAACCATGCAAAGTATGCAACAAAATGTATGAATTTCACAGACTTAGCCATTTTAAAAAAACAAAAAGTGAGCGCGGGATAAATATTCTTCGCACGGGCAGGGGTTAGAGGGAAGTCGCTCACCAAAGTGGGCTTGGCCCAGGGGGAAGGAGAGGTAGGCAGAAGCGGGGAGCTGGGCCGGGCCTCGGACAGGGGCTGGGCCGGCCTGGGCGTGCGGGGCCCACGAAGCGGTCAACGGCGGCGCTGGCGACTGGATCGGGATCTTCCCGATCCACGGCGGCGGAGCGACGGGCTCGACAGGGAATGGGGATCCGGTGACGACGCCCACACCGGAGACGGTGGCGGGGTCCTCCCTGACCAGGATCCGGCCAAACCCGGGCGTGAACCGGCGAGCAAGGCGGCGGGGTCGCATGGAGGCGCGCGGCGGCCGTGGAGCGGCAACCGGCGGCAGCGAGCGCGGCGAGGCGGGGTCAGCGAACAGGCGGGTGGCGGAGCTCCAGGCGGTGGTGGGCAGCGGCGAGCGCGCGCGACGGCGGGACCTTAGCCGGCGGCGGCACTTGCTGGAGGAGAGCGGCTCGGCGGCGCCCTGTAGGCTGGCGGCGGCGGCGTTCAGGCCCGCGCGGGCCCGTGATGGGCTCCGCGGGCCGCGGCGGCGGGGAGGCGAGAGGAGGCCGGCGGGGACAGGTGGTGCGCTGTGAGTGGAGGAGGGCGGCGGCGGCGCTGACGTGTCGGCCAGGGATTGGTCCGGGCGACGTGGAGGTGGGGTGGTCATGTCCGGCGGCGGTGCGGACATGTCCGGCGCGCG
>LR738709.1:486824585-486851263 GCA_902687465.1 Secale cereale | reverse complement strand
CCCCCCCCCCCCCCCAAGAAGCCGCAGACCAGGATCCCGAAGAAGGGCAGGTCGGCACTGATCCCTCAAGGTAGTTCCCCTGCTCCGACTCCGGCTGACACTGCTGCGAGTTCGGTTGCCGCACCCTCATCTGCTCCTGGGGCCCAGGTGTCGTTGCCCCCGGCTACGAGGCTCTCGGGCTTCGTGCTCAAGAAGAGGGCGAGGGATTACGCTGTTGTGGACCAGTAAGTGCTTCGCCCTGATTCTTTTCTGTATTTGATGCTGCTCATTGATGCTTCTCCTTCGCGATGTTAGGCCAGCGTCGGCATCGAAGAAGAAGAGGGACTCGGTGCTGACCCCTGCGGCTCAACCGTCTGTCATGGTCGCGCCGCCCCTGGGGCAGGGGGACGACGTCCATGCTTCAGCTGTTGGATTGCGCTCGCAAGGTCCCGAGACTTGTCAGGAGAAGGTGGCCCTTGTGACCAAGCCAGCTGCGGAGGCGCCAGCCCTCGGCTCGCCCTCCGGAGCTTCGAGGGCTCAGGAACCCCTGTCTCTTCTGATGCGGCCGCCTCGAAAGTCTTGGCGCTAGCGCCGCCTCCTCCTCCTTCCGTTGCACTGCCGAGTCGCGACCTTCCTGTTTCACCTGACGTTCTGGAGAAGGCCATCTCTGCGCTGACTCAGCTTCGCGATGACACCCAAGGTCCTGATCACCGCCCGGTGTCGGGGCGCTTGGAGGTAATCTCGGGGTGGTTACGGTCTGATGCGGCTATCAATGCAGCCTGGAGCCAGGCCATCAAGGCCACTGAGGAAGGCGAGCGGCCGCTGGCGTAGCCAGGGCACAGCGTGATGTGGCACTAAAGGACGTGAAGGCTGCGGAGGAACGCTGCCGGAAGCTGGAGGCCGAGCTGAAGACCCTTCACGACCAGCAAGCCGCCGAGGCCCGCCAGCTCGAGGCGCGGGTGGAGAAGCTGAAGCCCAGGAGGATGCGGTCGCCAGTCGCGACACCGAGCTGGAACAGTCAGCACAGGAGCAGACCGTGGAGCATGGCCATCTGGAGAAGCTGAAGGAGGAGGTAGAGGCAAAGATGGTACTAGAAGCCAAGGCAAAGGTTCTGACTGAAAACTCCGTGGCCTTCGAATCCATCGAGCTGAAGTCCCGCGCGGCCCTGCAGGAGCTCTATGGGAAGGGCCTGAAGAAGCTGATGGTGACTGCCGAGGAAGGCCCCGCCAAGCTGCTAGCTCAACTCGTCAAGGCGCTCGAGGGAGTTGTCAACGGGATCGGCCCAATGGTGGAAGGGCAGGCCCGTTCACTTTCTGCTTCGGCCTTGATGCGCGTCTTCAGCCACCTCCACCTGCGCGACCCGAGCACCGACCTCGGGGCCCTACTCGAGCATGTGGAGGAAGAGCGCTACGCGGCCGCCGCCGAAGTTGTGAAGGACCTAGTGGATGCCCTGCTGGAGAATTTCCTCGCCATTGACCCTGCGTCCTCTGCTGGTGACGTCGCCGACCCTGCGACTACAGCCGATGATGACGCCGACGTCGAGGGAGCGCTCCTTGCGGGTGACGATAATGCCCAAGGCTGAAGATGAGTCCCGCCGGTAGCGTTTTCCTCCGCTTTTATTTCGTGCAACAGACATCATGCCTCACGGATGCGTTTAAACTAACTGGGTATTTGAAGAACAGTATGTTTTGTAATAATTACTAGGATTTCACGACCACCTTCCCACCTGCCCTAGCGTTCTGCATCGGCTGAGCCTGATGAAAACACAAGTGCTCCCTGGGTGATTTTGGTAATTAATGTCAACATATCTCTTGTTGGACTAATGTTTTCATCTAGTATATCTCAGACAAGTTCAACAGATGGAGTGGCATGGACTAGAGGATGTGGAAACCCTTCAAGATGATACAGACAAAAGGATTGGCTCAAGCTCAGAGCTCAGGACTCTACATTTTCTATTTTAGTGATCCAAGATCACACTGAGTCCATAGGAAAGCCAATACTATTAAAAGGGGATGAGGTGCTGCTTAATGGCTGGCTTGCTCAAAATGCTTAGTGATGTGCTCCAAACCCTCAACCACTTTTTCACATCCACAAATGTCCCAAACCATAAGTCAAACTCGGCCCCACCGAAAAGATCTATCTGGCACCACCGAGTTCATTTGACATAGCCACTGCTAGAAACTCTAATCATTTCAGTGTCACCGAAAGGGATCTCGGTCTCACTGAGATGGGATTGTAAGCTCTCTGTTGCTTGTTGCAATATTGTCGGTCTAACCGAGATGTGCAATCGGTCCCACTGAATTTGCAATGCAAACTCTCTGTTGCCTCTATGTAACGTTTCGGTCTCATCGGAACGAGCAAATCAGTCCCACCGAGTTTGCCTAAACAACTCTTTGTGTGCTCATTACCGAAATCGGTCCCACCGAGTTTGTGTAATCGGTCTCATCAAGATTACGTTATGCCCTAACCCTAATGAAATCGGTCCCACCAAGTTGATCATATCGTTCCCATCGAAATGCCTAACGGTCATATTATGAACTAAATCGGTTTGACCGAGTTCTCTGAATCGGTCCCACCGAGTTTGGTAAATTGTGTGTAACGGTTAGATTTCATGTGGTGGCTATATATATACCCCTCCACCCACTCTTCACTCATGGAGAGAGCCATCAGAACATACCTACACTTCCATCATTCATGTTCTGAGAGAGATCCACCTACTCAAGTGTTGAGATCAAGATATTCCATTCCTACCATATGAATCTTGTATTAGAGCATACTCTTCTCGATCCTTTCAATTGGTATTAGAGCATTGGTCTCCATTGCTTTGGTTTAATCACCGTTGGAGGAAGATGGATGAGTCTACGTTGGGGAGTGTCAGGACTGATTTTTCAGTAAAATAATTACCGAGAGACCGACCTTTTTATCGAACTAGCACAGAAGAATACTTCTTACTGGTAGACAAATCCTTGATACAGAATTCCAGAGTACTGAATATTATACAGGGTTGAGCTGAGGTTGCTCAACAATTTATTACAAGCACGTCGATATAATACATAAGGGCGGATATGACACAATGCTAGGGTGGCATACTACTAACTCCTAATAAAAAGGTGGTGGATATGCCACAGTGTGGTGGGTGGCGTGACTACAATATCTTATAGTTCATCGAGTGTCAGAGTGAGACCCAATGAATTTATTTGGTGGTTGGCAGAAGCGGTTATATAACAGTGATCAACTCCAGGATCGCAAGAAACTGACTAGGACTCCACTAGACGTCGGACTCGCAATCGAACTCTTCATCCATGAGATCGCCTTCGTCAACATCTGGCCAAATCAACAAGCCAGGTGAGTACTTTGAATGTACTCGCAAGACAGTTCGGACATAAGATATAATAAATGCGAACATGATGCATGAGAGTTTTTTAGCAAAATGTATCCGAATAATATAATTTCTGTGCTGCATGTAAAAATAGAAGTCGGGCGGTAGTCCTCCCGAAATCCACAAGATAAATAAAAGAAAACCAAACAAGTGTCTGAACGACGCCTCGTGAGGGAAAATAAATAATAACATGCCACAGTCGGACGTCTGAGCAACATCACATAAAGGGCTTATATCAAAAATAAATAACAAGAATGCCACAGTCGGACGTCTGGGCGACATCACATAAGGGGCTTATAATGAAAGTAAATAACAACAGTGCCACAGTCGGACATCTGAGCGACATCACATATAGGGTTTATACTGAAAGTAAATAACAATAATTCCACAGTCGGACTTCTGAGCGACATCACATAAAGGGCTTATAATGAAAGTAAATAACAGTAATGCCACAGTCGGACGTCTGAGCGACATCACATAAAGGGCTTATATATAACCAATGGTGTAACGGTAAAAATATTTCAAGAGATTAATCGGTGCAGAGATAACTGATTAGTTCATCTACCCAAAATGAACCTTGATAAAAATCACCACTCTTGTTACTATCATATATCACCACAGACGGTCACCGGGGTTGACACGAAGATAATCACTAGGCCATAAACATGGCTATTAGGGAGGTTTTGACTCTACAGAGCTTGTACTCTTATATCATAGCCAACGGATTCCACTAGCCACGAGGACTAGTTCTGTCTACGGTGTTTTAGCAGAAAACACAGCTGACCAGTACACACCCATTTCACATCCTGCTGTCTGGAATCACCCGTGACAACATTCCCGAAAAACTTTGAGACGGGGTGGCTACAACCTCGAATAGCATGGGATCAAATTTATATATGCGCCCTCTAAGGGGTGCCCCCCTCTCGGTCCCAACCGGAAACACCCATGCCCCCTGACCGGATGATGGGCTTTAATCCAGGGCCATGGAACCCTCATCCTGGCCCCTCTACTTGGTGTGTACATGGAAAGAGGTTTGCAACTGACTAAACCGTAATCTTAGCAGACGGCATATGACAGTACCAAAAAGGAGACGAACGGAACCATGACTTGATCCACGTTGACACTAGAGTTAACCTTTGACTGGCATGCTCCAACAATACCAGTACACCACCCATCATGTCACCACATGATCGGGGTGTTTCAACCATCATCATTCGGGTTCACCCGAAGCTTGCTTGCATGAAATATAATCATCCACAAATGCTTATATGACCATGCTATGAAAGAAGAACTACTCAAGCAAACATGCAACACACTCATCATATCAAAGGTTCAAGCATGCTTGCCTGGTTCGGAGTACTCGGAGTCTAACTCGGTGAAGTTCGCGGCTCCGTCACGTCCTTCGGTATCTACGGGTTCAAATAAAACGAATACTAACATAAATACCACGCGTGCATAAAAGTTGACTCAAATATTTTTCAAATAAATGTGACAAAAAAGTTATTCAAAATCAATTCAAAATCACTTTTTGTTTAAAAGTTATTCAAGTTTCTGTCTAGGGACTTATCTGCAATGAAACAGAAAGTATCCAGGGGCTAGAATATAAAAACTGAAAACGAATCGGTACGCAGTACGTCAGCCGAATAGGAAAACGTACCTTGCCCGAAGGCGCCTTCCAGAAAAACGCTTCGGAAGGAAAAGAGAGGCTGACGAGGGGGTCCCACTCGTTAGGTTTAAAAACTGACACAGAGTCGCGCCGGCGCCAGATGGCTGCGGTGGTTGCCGGCGCCGATCCACGGCGGGATAGAGGGAGGGAGTGGTACCTACGGGTTCCTGGTGTTCTTCCGCGTCGGTGGGTGGTGGAGTTGAGCGTCGGCAAGCCCCACGTCTGCGGCGACCCTATCTCCTGCGGACGGCGGCTCGGGTGGTCGTGGGCCTCATCAGAGAGAGTTTCTGGGGTCAAATTGGAGTGGGGGTTAGTCTCATGTAGGTGTCAGGAGGCTACGAACGAGTCCAGGGTGGTGGAGGAGCTCTCACCAGAGAGGACGCTGCCGGAACCAGAGGCGGACGGAGGTGGCCGGAGTTGAGGAAGAAGGGCCCCTCGAGGCTCTTCCAGTGGCTGGGCGTGGTCTAGTGAGGTGGTGGAGAGGTGCGGGGTCGAGAGCGAGCTCGGAGGCGCTATATATAGCCGGCCCGAGGCGGTTGCCCTGAACGGGATAAGTTCGACGATCGATTACGGCGGCGCTATGGCTGGACGGTTGGTTAAGGAGCTTGAGCATCGACTAGGAGGTGCACTGATCCCATTTTGGTGCCTAACTTAGCAAGGTAGGGGCGGTAAAGGCCTGTCCCCAACGGAACGGCCGTGCGGCCCGTCGGCGGCAGAGAGCGCGCCCTGTGCGTGCCAGGCCAAGGCGACGGTGCTGCAGGCGTGCGCTGGCGATGGAGAAGGCCACGCAGAGCCCCCAGGCGACTTGGACGGTGCAGAACGGCGTTGTGCCGCACGGTGCCTCCTGTCGGCCGCCGCGGAAGACGCCGTCGTGGGCGGGCCAGGGCGCCACCGACGCCAAGAACCAGCCAAGCGCGCGTGCGGCGCTCTGGATAAGAGAGAGGTGCAGTGTAGCATCGAGCCAAAGAGGTACTGGTGAGATTGACGATCGTTCTCTGACGAACTGACGAAGCTGCACTGTCGCCTGTAATTCTTTAGTTAACTTATCTTAAACTGACAGAAACAGTGCAGGCCAGGTGTTTGACGAAATGATTTTGGCATGTGGAAAATCTTTCTGGAGCTGATATTTGGTGGAGTGGTCTCTTGATGCACCTAGAGGCTGCCTGAATTTTCACGGAATTTTTGGAAGAAGAAAAATATGAATTTCACCAAAATTTGCAAATCTGGTCCAAACTTGCAGCAGGTGAAATTTGAAAATTTTGAACTATGGACCAGTGAAACAAGATGGATCTAGGTTGTGGGTACTAAGGACTATCCATGGAAGTTGGTTTGGAATCAAACATCAAAGTGAACATGGTGGTTCCTTTGTAAATCACCATGGCTCATTTCATAGGACAGAAATTGATTTTGGTGCAAAATAATTTGAAGAAAAATTCCAATAAGGTTGAAACTTGCTGGAATTGATGAGAGACTTGTTTCAAGGTGAAGGGGAGGTCTTGGAGAGAAATATTTTCATTGGGTGTCAAGAAAAGAAAGGTTTGAAAGGGGAAGACAAGTCCAAGATTAATCATATGATGGATATTCATGGAGGGAAAAGAATCATACAAACCTTAATGAGAAAAGCAGCTTGTGTTGAGCTTAACACAAGAAGAAAATCTTCAAGACCAAAACCAAGCTTGAGAAGAACACACAAATTTGGTCAGAAAAGATTTTAGAAGGGTTTTCAAGAGAAGATCAAAGATCCCCCTTCCAAAAGACCAAAAGTTTGGAAGAAAACAAATCCAACAATTTGGAGTGTTACAACACCTACCCCCTTAGGAAAAATCTTGTCCCCGAGATTTCAGCTATCCTCAAATAGGTGTGGGTGTTCTGTCCGAAGAAAATCTTCCCTTTCCCATGTTGCCTCATCCTCTATGTGATTGCTCCACTGAACTTTGAGAAATTTAATTGTCTTCTGATGGGTCCTCCTTTCAGACTCTTCCAATATCTTTATTGGGCATTCCTGGTAGGTGAGGTCTGGTTGCACATCAAGATTTTCATGCGACACATGCTTTTCTGGATTGTTTACACATTTGTGTAGTTGCGAAACATGGAACACGTCGTGGATGTCTCACAGTTCTTTGGGAAGGTCCAACTGGTAGGCCACTGTGCCTCTCCGTGCAACTATACGAAAGTGTCCGATAAATCCTGGTGCTAGTTTTCCTTTGACCTTGAATCATTGCTGTCCCCTCATAGGAGATACACGTAGGTACACGTCTTCACCGGGTTCAAAACTTACTTCCCGATGCTATTGATCGTAGTAACTCTTCTGTCGACTTTCGGCTGTCTTGAGTCGATCTCGTATTATTTTAACTTTTTCCTCATCTTCTCTTAACATGTCTGGGCCGAAGATACGACTGTCCCCTATTTCTGACCAGTTTAATGGAGTACGACATCTTCGTCCGTACAAGGCTTCGAAAGGTGCCATTTTCAGGCTGGCTTGGTAACTATTGTTGTATGCGAACTCGGCATATGGTAAGCTTGCCTCCCAACTAGTTCCATAGGTGAGGACACATGCCCTCAGCATGTCTTCTAGTATTTGATTCACTCGATCTGTTTGTCCTCTAGTCTGGGGGTGATAGGCTGTACTGAACACTAGTTGCGTTCCCAGGGCTTGCTGTAAATGGTCCCAAAATTTGGAGATGAACTGAGTGCCTCTGTCGGATATTATAGTCTTTGGAACTCCATGTAGGCACACTATACGAGCGAGGTAAAGTTTGGCAAGCTTCTGGGTGGTGTGGGTTGTCTTGACTGGAATGAAGTGTGCCACCTTAGTCAGACTATCTGTGATGACCCATATGGCATCGTTTCCGTGCTGTGACCCGGGCAGTCCAACAATAAAATCCATCCCAAAATCGTCCCATTTCCACTCAGGTATCTTGTTTGGCTGTAACAGCCCTGCGGGTTTTTGGTGCTCGGCTTCAATGCGTTGACATGAATCACAGCATGCAATGTATGTGGCTATGTCCCTCTTCATACCGTGCCACCAAAATCTTTCCTGAATGTCCTTGTACATTTTGGTTCCTCCAGGGTGGATTGAATACGGAGCGGTGTGGCTCTCTGCTAGAATTTGTTGTTTGAGGTCTTCGCTATTGGCCACGCAAAGCCTGTCTCCGAACCATAATATTCCTTCACTGTGTATGGTAAATTCTGAGGCCTTGCCCTGACTCACTTTTCTTCTTATTCCTTCAATGTTGGGGTGTCCATGCTGAGCCTTCTTTATTTGTTCTATTAGTGTAGGCCGTATTTCCATATTTGACACTTCGCCTTCAGTGACCATCATTAAGTTGAGCTTGGCGAATTCCTGCTGAAACTTGGGTCTCAGGTTTTGTAGGCTGCCGTTGTCCGAGCTGGGCTTACGGCTGAGAGCATCTGCTACTACGTTTGCCTTTCCTGGGTGATAGTGGATGCCAACATCATAATCTTTTACCAGTTCCAACCAGCGTCGTTGTCGTAAATTGAGTTTTCGTTGTGTGAAAATATATTTGAGACTCTTATGGTCCGTATATATTTCACAACGATTCCCAAGCAAAAAGTGCCTCCACTCTTTGAGTGCATGAATGACTGCTGCCAATTCCAAATCGTGAGTAGGATAATTTTCTTCATGTTTCCGTAGTTGCCGGGAAGCGTATGCGACTACTTTGCCTTCTTGCATCAGTACGCATCCGAGGCCTTTCTGGGATGCGTCACAATATACTTCAAAACTTTTGTGTATGTCGGGAATGACCAATACTGGGGCTGTTGTCAATTTCTTTTTGAGTTCCTGGAAGCTTTTCTCACAAGCTTTGGTCCACACGAATATCTTATCCTTCTTGAGTAACTGTGTCATTGGTTTGGCTATGGTGGAAAATCCCTCAATAAACCTCCGGTAATATCCATCCATTCCGAGGAAACTTCGTACATCTGTTACGTTGGCCGGTGGCTTCCAACCAAGTACAACCTTGACTTTTTCCGGGTCCACAGCGACTCCTTCTTGTGTCAATACGTGGCCTAGAAAACCAACTTGTCTTAACCAAAATTCACATTTGCTGAATTTGGCATAGAGTTGATGTTTCCTTAATTCTCCCAGTACAATACGGAGATGTTCAGCATGCTCTTTTGGTGTCTTTTAATATACCAAGATATCATCAATAAATACCACCACAAATTTGTCCATAAATTTCATAAACACTTTGTTCATGAGGTGGACAAAATATGCGGGGGCGTTGGTCAGTCCAAATGGCATCACTATAAATTCATATAGTCCGTATCTAGAGGTGAATCCTGTTTTCGGGATATCTTCTGTCTGTACTTTTAATTGGTGATAACCCGGCCTTAAATCAATTTTTGAGAAAACCTTGGCTGGCGCGAGCTGGTCAAATAAATCATTTATCCGTGGCATCGGATATTTGTTCTTGATAGTGACCATGTTGAGCGCTCGGTAGTCTATACACAATCTCATAGTCCCATCTTTCTTTTTGGCAAATAATACCGGCGAACCCCAAGGTGAGGAGCTGGCCCATATAAATCCTTTGTCCAGTAATTCCTTTATTTGCTTCTTTAGTTCAACCAATTCGTACGGTGCCATTCTGTATGGTTTCTTGTAAATGGGGGTGGTTCCAGGTGCTAGCTCAATGATGAATTTTATTTCTTTGTCTGGTGGCATGCCTGGTAGTTCTTCGGGAAATACGTCCGGAAATTCACATGCTACTAGAACTTTATTTAACTCCGTAGTGTCTATCTTGTTTAATTTTGGTTGCCGCGATACTGGTCTTTCTTGAGCTGCGACTCTTATTGTCTTTCCGTGATGATGAGTAAGAATCACAGTTCGGTTGAAGCAGTCGATAAATCCTTTGTTGGTGGTTAGCCAGTCCATATCCAGGATAACATCCAGTCCCTTGTTTTCCAACACGATGAGGTTTGAGTGAAACTTTAACCCTTCAATTTCAATGGTTATACCTTGGTAGTAATTTTGAGTGATCAGCTTACTTCCAGGGGACTTGATGGTCATTGATTTTCCCAAGGGAAGCATCGAAAAATCATGTTGCAAAGCAAAGCTCTTCGAAATGAATGAATGAGAAGCTCCAGAATCAAACAAAATCATGGCAGGTATTGTGTTGACAGGGAACGTATCGAGTACGATATCCGGGGCATCCTGTGCTTGCTCCTTGGTCACATGGTTCAGGTGGCCTTTCTTGTGGTTGTTATTGGGGTTGAAGTTGTTACGCTTGGGCGCGGAATTGTTTCCGTTGCTGTTTGGCTTCGGTGCTGAGTTCCTTGGCTTTGGGCACTGTTTAGCATAGTGTCCCTCTTCTCCACAAGCGTAGCAACTAACACCTGGGCGATATGTGAAATCCTTGTCCTTTGCCTGAAATTTTTTGCTTGGACGTGTGTCATTTGTCATGGATTTGTTCGCCCCATTTTTCTCAAAATTTATCTTATTCCTGTTGTTGCGGGTGTGGTTGGTCTGATCCCTTTTTCGCCTGCGAATGTCTTCCAGACTGCGACGCTCATTTTCCAAAGTAATAGCCTTGTCCACCAGTGTCTTGAAATCTGGAAAAGTGTGTACGACCAGCTGGCATTTAAGTGCTGGTGCCAGACCGTCCAGGAATTTTTCCATCTTCTTACTTTCAGTCATACGCTCTTCGTTGGCATAACGAGATAATTGAGTAAACTGGCTGTTGTACTCAGTTACTGTCATGCACCTTTGCTTGAGGTCATCAAACTCTCTTTTCTTGATCTTCATAATGCTTCTAGGGATGTGCGCCCCACGGAAGCCTTCTTTAAAATCTTCCTAGGTGATATCATTTTCTTTGGGGTGCATATGCAGAAAATTCTCCCACCATGACGCGGCTGCTCCAGTAAGATAATGTGGTGCATAAAGTACCTTTTCACGGTCTGAGCATTGTGCCACAATTAATTTTCTTTGAATGTCTTGAAGCCAATCATCGGCCTCTAGAGGTCTGTCTGTGTGAGAAAATGTTGGCGGACGTGTCTTCTGTAATTCTGATAATTTTGAATGCTGCTGGTATGGCTCACTGTGATTCCCCATGTTAATAACATGGTTCATCATTTCCTGATGCTGCTGCTGGCTATGCTCGTAAAGATGACACACTTGAGAAAATGATGTTTCGCTGCCCTGCTGACTTGACTGCCCCTGCATGAAATTGTTACATGTCTGTGTGCCATAATTTTCCTCTGGCGGACTTGGCATGGAACGTGTCCAGGGACGAGTCATTTCTCACTCTGGGGTATTAATGCAGAAATCATGAGAAGAACTGAGCGGCAAAAATAAACCAAGATTTGCAAAAGCAGCAAAAACACGAGCTCCAAAGATTTTTAAAATAAAAACTTCATTGCGCACGGAGAAGGATCGCTTAGTACACATCTTACACGCGAGTCATAATTATACATACGTCACTCAGGATGCGCATACACATTCCTGACATGTTATTTATGCTAGTGCACTTCTCCAAGTTCCTACATGATGCACAAACAGACTACTCCCCATCAACCTATTTTACATATCACACATATCATACAAGCGAGCATAACGCGTCGCGGACAGGCGCACTAGTCGGAGATGTTGAAGACTTCCCTCGGCCTGCCGAGGGTAAGGCCCAGTGGTGATCGAGACTCAACTTCCTCCTCACTAATAGGCTCCAGGCGTGGAGTACTGGTACGAGGAGTTGATGCGGGTGCGGCAGGTGGTGCTACTCTGACTGGGGTAGGAGCAATGACCTGGTCAAACTCCTTAGTGGTAGGCAGACGGCGAGCGATGGCTAAGATGGAAGGTGCATAAGGTGCTGAGGACGAGACAAAAGTCAGTGGTGGCGAAGTATGGAGTAGCTCCCTCCTGTTGGCGGAACCACTCTGGACCAAGTCCATTCGAGCAGCCCCCAAGTCGTCCACAAGGTTTTCAAAGGCTGCCTCAAGAGCCTTGTGGTACTCAACCATTGATTTGATGGCTTCGTCACGTTCTCCATTTGCGCAAGCAAACACATAGTGGCACATGTAAGGCACGTGGCATGGAAGGTAACGGTAGTGACGAGTCTTCGTCGAAGGAAGAGCATCCCGGAGATGAGCTATCGCCTCACGGGCAGCCATTTGCATGCCATGCCTCTCCATAGGCATGGCCTAGCCCCAAATCGGAAGCGGCGTGCTTCAGAACGCCCTCCCTTGATTTTCACCACGGCCTGGTGCATCGACACGATGTCGCTGATCTAGTGATGGTAGAGTGTAAACTCTGGGCGGGTCGATGGCCCGATCGCGACCTTGGTGATGGCGACGAGGAGCTTGATAAACCCCTCAGGAATGTTGGCGAACACTTGTGAATCGCAGTCTCCGCCGGCCATCTACAAAAGTAGACAAAAATTCCACATAGTCAAGTCATAAATTTATGATGACTAACAGAAAATTGCTACAAATGCAAAATGCTGAAATAGCACTAAATACGCTAATAACCGATTAGCGATCGCACCTAGTGGCTTCCTACAGTCAGCCTGGCTCTGGTACCAAGGTTGTCAGGACTGGTTTTTCAGTAAAATAATTACCGAGAGACCGACCTTTTTATCGAACCAACACAGAAGAATACTTCTTACTGGTAGAAAAATAATTGATACAGAATTCCAGAGTACTGAATATTATACAGGGTTGACCTGAGGTTGCTCCACATTTTATTACAAACACGTCGATATAATACATAAGGGCCGATATGACACAATGCTAGGGTGGCATACTACTAACTCGTAATAAAAAGGTGGTGGATATGCCATAGTGTGGTGGGTGGCATGACTCCAATATCTTACAGTTCATCGAGTGTTGGAGTGAGACCCGATGAATTTATTTGGTGGTTGGCGGAAGCGGTTATATAACAGTGAACAACTCCAGGATCGCAAGAGACTGACTGGGACTCCACTAGACGTCGGACTCGCTATCGAACTCTTCATCCATGAGATCGCCTTCGTCAACATCTGGCTAAATCAACAAGCCAGGTGAGTACTTTGAATGTACTCGCAAGACAGTTCGGACATAAGATATAATAAATGCAAACATGATGCATGAGAGTTTTCTAGCAAAATGTACCCGGATAATATAATTTCTGTGCTACATGTAAAAATAGAAGTCGGGCGGTAGTACTCCCGAATTCCACAAGATAAATAAAAGAAAACCAAACGAGTGTCTGAACGACGCCTCGTGAGGGAAAATAAATAATAACATGCCACAGTCGGACGTCTGAGCGACATCACATAAAGGGCTTATATCAAAAATAAATAACAAGAATGCCACAGTCGGACGTTTGGGCGACATCACATAAGGGGCTTATAATGAAAGTAAATAACAACAATGCCACAGTCGGACATCTGAGCGACATCACATAAAGGGCTTATAATGAAAGTAAATAACAGTAATGCCATAGTCGGACGTCTGAGCGACATCACATAAAGGGCTTATATATAACTAATGGTGTAACGGTAAAAATACTTCAAGAGATTAATCGGTGCAGAGATAACTGGTTAGTTCATCTACCCAAAATGAACCTTGAAAAAAATCACCGCTCTTGTTACTATCATATATCACCACAGACGATCACCGGGGTTGACACGAAAATAATCACTAGGCCATAAACATGGCTATTAGGGAGGTTTTGACTCTGCAGAGCCTGTACTCTTATATCATAGCTAACGGATTCCACTAGCCATGAGGACTAGTTCCGTCTACGATGTTTTAGTAGAAAACACAGCTGACCAGTACACACCCATTTCACATCCTGCTGTCCGGAATCACCCGTGACAACATTCCCCAAAAAATTTGAGACGTGGAGGCTACAACCTCGAATAGCATGGGATCAAATTTATATATGCGCGCTCTAAGGGGTGCCCCCCTCTCGGTCCCAACCGGGAACACCCATGCCCCCTGACCGGATGACGGGCTTTAATCCAGGGCCATGGAACCCTCATCCCGTCCCCTCTACTTGGCGTGTACACGGAAAGAGGTTTGCAACTGACTAAATCGTAATCTTAGCAGACGGCATATGACAGTACCAAAAAGGAGACGAACGGAACCATGACTTGATCCACGTTGACACTAGAGTTAACCTTTGACTGGCATGCTCCAACAATACCAGTACACCACCCATCATGTCACCACATGATCGGGGTGTTTCAACCATCATCATTCGGGTTCACCCGAAGCTTGCTTGCATGAAATATAATCATCCACAAATGCTTATATGACAGTGCTATGAAAGAAGAACTACTCAAGGAAACATGCAACACACTCATCGTATCAAAGGTTCAAACATGCTTGCCTGGTTCGGAGTAGTCGGAGTCTAACTCGGTGAAGTTCGCGGCTCCGTCACGTCCTTCAGTATCTATGGGTTGAAATAAAACGAATACTAACATAAATACCGCGCGTGCATAAAAGTTGACTCAAATATTTTTGAAATAAATTTGACAAAAAACTAGATAGAAAACTAAAGAGGGCAGAAAGAGAATCAATTTAAAATCACTTTTTGTTTAAAAGTTATTCAAGTTTCTGTCTAGGGACTTATCTGCAATGAAACAGAAAGTTTCCAGGGACTAGAATATAAAAACTGAAAACGAATCGGTACACAGTACGTCAGTCGAATAGGAAAACGTACTTTGCCCGAAGGCGCCTTCCAGAAAACGCTTTGGAAGGAAAAGAGAGGCTGACGAGGGGTTCCCACTCGTCAGGTTTAAAAACTGAAAGAGAGTCGCGCCGGCGCCAGAAGGCTGCGATGGTCGCCGGCGCCGATCCACGGCGAGGTAGAGGGAGGGTCTGGTACCTATGGGTTCCTGGTGTTCTTCCTCGTCGGTGGGTGGTGGAGTTGAGCGTCGGCGAGCCCCACGTCGACGGCGACCCTATCTCCGGCGAACGGCGACTCGGGTGGTCGTGGGCCTCGTCGGAGAAAGTTTCTTTGGTCAAATTGGAGTGGGGGTTAGTCTCATGTAGGTGTTAGGAGGCTACAAACGAGTCCAGGGCAGTGGAGGAGCTCTCACCAGAGAGGACCTTGCTGGAACCCGAGGCGGACGGAGGTGGCCGGAGTTGAGGAAGAAGGGCCCCTCGAGGCTCATCCAGTGGCTGGGCGTGGTCTAGTGAGGTGGTGGAGAGGTGCGGGGTCGAGAGTGAGCTCGGAGGCGCTATATATAGCCGGCCTGAGGCGGTTTCCGTGAACGGGATAAGTCCGGCGATCGATTTTGGTGGCGCTATGGCTGGACTGTTGGTTTAGGAGATTGAGCATCGACTAGGAGGTGCACTGATCCCATTTCGGTGCCTAACTCAGCAAGGTAGGGGCGGTAATGGCCTGTCCCCAACGGAACGGCCGTGCGGCCCGTCGGCGGCAGAGAGCGCGCCCTCTGAGTGCCAGGCCACGGCGACGGTGCTAAAGGTGTGTGCTGGCGATGGAGAACACCACGCGGAGCCCCCAAGCGACGCAAAACGGCGTTGTGCCGCAGGGTTCCTCCTGTCGGCCACCACGGGTGGCTCTGCCGCCGCGGAAGACGCCGGCGTGGGCGGGCCAGGGCGCCACCGATGCCAAGAACCAGCCAAGCGCGTGTGCGCCGCTCTGGATAAGAGCGAGGTGCAGTGCAGCATCGAGCCAAAGAGGCACTGGTGAGATTGACGATCGTTCTCTGATGAACTAACGAAGCTGCATTGTCGCCTGTAATTCTGCAGTTAACTTTTCTGAAACTGACAGAAACAATGCACGCTAGGTGTTTGACGAAATGATTTTGGCATGTGGAAAATCTTTCTGGAGCTGATATTTGGTGGAGTGGTCTCTTGATGCATCTAGAGGCTGCCTGAATTTTCACAGAATTTTTGGAAGAAGAAAAATATGAATTTCACCAAAATTTGCAAATCTGGTCTAAACTTGCAGCAGGTGAAATTTGAAAATTTCGAACTGTGGACTAGTGAAACAAGATGGATCTAGGTTGTGGGTACTAAGGACTATCCAGGGAAGTTGGTTTGGAATCAAACATCAAAGTGAACATGGTGGTTCCTTTGTAAATCACCATGGCTCATTTCATAGGACAGAAATTGATTTTGGTGCAAAATAATTTGAAGAAAAATTCCAATAAGGTTGAAACTTGCTGGAATTGATGAGAGACTTGTTTCAAGGTGAAGGGGAGGTCTTGGAGAGAAATATTTTCATTGGGTGTCAAGGCAAGAATGGTTTGAAAGGGGAAGACAGGTCCAAGATTAATCATATGATGGATATTCATGGAGGGAAAAGAATCGTACAAACCTTAATGAGAAAAACAACTTGTGTTGAGCTTAACACAAGAAGAAAATCTTCAAGACCAAAACCAAGCTTGAGAAGAACACACAAACTTTGGTCAGAAAAGAATTTAGAAGGGTTTTCAAGAGAAGATCAAATATCCCCCTTCCAAAAGACCAAAAGTTTGGAAGAAAACAAATCCAAAAATTTGGAGTGTTACAGGGAGTATTAGACGTAGAGTGCCTATGCTTGATGGAGAGTACTTTAATGAATGGAAAAATGAGATACTTGAGATCTTCAATGAATATCATTTGAATAAGTACATTGATAATCCTTGCATGCCCCCCATTGATACTTCGAATCGTACTCTCAATGAGAAACTTGACATGGTTCGAAATCTTAGGACTGTTAATCTTATCACTAGAGGATTGCCTAGAAACTTTCTTGTATGTTTGCCAACTCTTGATGTGCCTACACTATATGGAGATTTCTAGAGGAACGATTCCCAAATTATTCCTTGAAAAATCTGGATGAGATTCTCCATAAGTCTATTGCATTAAATAAGATGAGTACTAGTGATCCTAAGTTTGGTGGTTGTTTGTTTGAGCTTCGTGAACTCATGCTTGCCAAAGGAGATGTTGGAATAATTAGCAATATCATTTCCGAAGTCCTTAGAATTCATAGAGATGAACATTGTTAATGTCATACTTCTAATGAATCACTCTCTCTAGGTGTTGATCAATCACATGACGATGAGGAACATGGATACTATGATGAGGATGATCTTGATGAACAAATGAGACATTTTGGTCTTATGGCAAACCTTCGTGGCTACACAGCCAGAGGAAAGGAATGGGTGCTTGATAGTGGTTGCACGGATCACATGACCGGAGATAAGGACATGTTCAATGAGATTGCTAGAAATGATGGTCCACGAAACTATGTTACCTTTGGTGACAACTCTAAGGGTAAAGTTGTTGGCCTTGGTAAGGTGGCCATATCCAACGATAGCTCAATTAAGAATGTCATGCTTGTACAATCTCTCGGATATAATCTTCTCTCCGTGTCTAGATTATCTTATTTTGGTTTAAATGTGTTATTCACTCATGTTGATTGCCAAGTCTTTCGTAGAGATAATCACAACATGGTCTTTACCGGCATTCATAGAGGTGATCTATACATTGTTGACTTCACTAAGAAAGCCCAACCTCGCACTTGTTTTATTGCTAAATCTTCTAAATGTTGGTCGTGGCATAGCAGGTTAGGTCATGTCGATATGCGAAATCTTGATAAGCTAATTAAAGGTGATCATATCCTTGGTGTTAAAGATGTTATATTTGACAAGGATAGACTCTGTAGTGCTTGTCAAGCAGGAAAACAACTTGAAGGAAGTCATCCCGTGAAGAATAGCATGACTACTAGAAGACCACTTGAGCTACTTCATATGGATCTTTTTGGTCCCAATGCTTACAAAAGCCTCGGTGGTAACTCTTTTGGTCTAGTCATTTTTGATGATTTTTCAAGATTTACGTGGGTGTTCTTTCTTCATGATAAATAGCAGATCCAAAAGATCTTCAAAAACTTAGCTAGGAAGGCCCAAAATTAATTTGAAGTGAAGATCAAGAAGGTTCGTAGCGACAATGGAACGGAGTTCAAGAACGCAAATGTGGACACCTTTTTTGACAAAGAAGGGATCTCACATGACTTCTCGGCTACGTACACACCTCAACAAAATGAAGTTTTTGAGACGAAGAACCGGGCATTCATCGAAATGGCAAGAACGATGCTTTACGAATACAAGACGCCAAGACACTTTTGGGCGGAAGCGGTTGAGATAGCTTGTCATGCAACAAATCGCTTATATCTTCATAAGCTTCTCGGCAAGACGGCATACGAGCTTCTCACCGATAACAAACCCCAAGTTGGATACTTTCAAGTATTCTGCTCAAAGTGCTACATTCTTGGTAAGCATCATCGTTCTAAATTTGCTCCTAAATCTCATGAAGGTTTCCTACTTGGTTATGGCTCAAACTCTCACAGTTACCGTTTCTAAAACAATTTCAGCCGAAAGGTTGAAGAGACGGTAGATGTGAAGTTTGATGAATCTAACAGCTCGCAAGTAGAGCAATTGCCAGTTGATGTAGGAGATAAAGATCCTTCGGAAGCAATTCAAGACTTGTCTATTGGCAAGATCCCTCCAACAAAGGTGAAAGAAAGTACTTCGTCCCTCCAGGTGTAAGCTTCTACCTCACGAGAAGGTGAGCCACAAGTTGACTTGGAGGCATCCACAAGTGGGACACGCCATGACGAAGGAAACGAGGATGTGCATCAAAATGAACCTCATCGGCCTCCTGCTCCACCTCCACAAGGGGACGACAACACCAACAACAATGAATAAGGACAAGAAGAAGATGAAGAGGATGTTCCACCCTGACCCAAAAGCTTTCACGAGTTAGAGCAAGAATTGCTAAAGATCACCCCGTAGAGCAAATCTACAATAATATCCAAACCAGGAGAATCACTCGCTCTAAATATCGTTTAGCTAACTTTTGTGAACATTACTCTTTCATATCTAACCTTGAACCTATGAAGGTTGAAGATGCTCTGGATTATCCAGATTGGGTGAACGCCATGCACGAAGAGCTACACAACTTTGAGAGAAATCAGGTGTGGACATTGGTCGAAAAGCCCGACAACAACCACAACATCATCGGTACCAAATGGGTGTTTCTCAACAAGCAAGATGAAGATGGTCAAGTCATCTACAACAAAGCACGTCTCGTCGCCCAAGGCTACACTCAAGTCGAAGGTATGGGCTACGTTGAGACATATGCCCTCGTTGCTAGAGTTGAATCCATTCGCATCTTGCTTGCCTATGCTAATCACCATGATATCACCTTGTACCAAATGGACATTAAAAGTGCTTTTCTCAATGGTGAAATTGAGGAGGAAGTTTATGTTAAACAACCTCCCGGTTTTGTTAATCCCAAGAAACCCGATCATGTTTACAAACTACACAAAGCTCTTTATGGTCTTAAACAAGCTCCTAGAGCATGGTATAAATGCTTGACCAAGTTCCTAATTGAAAAAGGCTTTGAAATTGGAAAAATAGACTCCACTCTTTTTACAAAAAGGGTTAATGGTGAATTGTTTGTGTGCCAAATCTATGTTGATGATATCATATTTGGTTCTACTAACCCCCATTTTAGTGAAAGGTTTGGAAAGCTAATGTAGGAAAAGTTTGAGATGTTTATGACGAGTGAACTCAAGTTCTTTCTTGGTTTGCAAATCAAGCAATCTAAAGAGGGTACTTTTGTTTCTCAAACCAAGTATAGCAAGGACTTGTTCAAGAAGTTCAACACGCAAGAATGCAAAGGTATGACTGCACCCATGCCTACTAATGGACATCTTGACTTGACTAAGGATGGTGAACCGGTTGATCTAAAGGTTTAACGCTCTATGATTGGTTCATTGTTATATCTATGTGCCTCTCGTCCCGATATTATGCTAAGTGTGTGCATGTGTGCATGATATCAAGCTGAAAGTGTGTTATATCGACTAGAGGGGGGTGAATAGGCGATTTTTATGAATTCTTCACTGAGGAATTTGCGGGTGAGGAAATTCCTTAGCGCAGAACAACTTGCAGTGGAATAAGTACTCATAAGAAAACACAACAGAACACAAGCATGGTCATCATGATGAAATGAAGACAAGCACAGAGTACAAAAAGCGTAATCACATGATAACAGAGGATGAAGACAAACAGACTGAAGAAATTGAACTGAGGAAATTGAGAAAGTCTTCAGTCAAAGTCTTCAAATAGATATGAGCAAGAACACAACACAGATAAGAATAAATGAAGGAGTTGAGGAAATAGAACCAATAAGTTTGGTGAAGACAATGATTTGTTAGACCAGTTCCAACTGCTGTCTCAGTTGTACATCTGGTTAGGGCGGCTAGGTATTTAAACATGAGGACACACAGTCCCGGACACGCAGTCCTGGACACACAGTCCAAGACACCAAGTCCTCACCGTATTCCCCTTGAGCTAAGGTCACACAGACCTCGCCCAATCACTCGTGGTACGTCTTCACATGTGACTTCCGAACCTTCACAAACTCGGTCACTCGGCGATCCAGAATTCCTCTTGGATGCTATAGACCATGATGCCTAACCGTCTGGAAGAAGCACAATTCTCAAAGGTAACAAACATCAGATCCACTCAGGATCAATCTCTTCAGTGATGCTCAATCACTTTTGGGTTTGTAGGTGTATGGGTTTGGTTTTGGGTTTTTCCTCACTTGATGATTTTCGCTCAAAGTCCTCAGAGGATGGGTTGCTCTTATGAGAAGTGTCAGTTTCTCTCGGAGCAGACAACCAGCTAGTGGTTGTAGGAGGCGGTTATTTATAGCCTAGGGAGCAGCCCGACATGATAAGAAATAAATGCCCCTAATGATATGAATGTTAGGTAGGTAGATATTTTGGGACAGCTAGCGCGTAGCACAACAATGGTCAGAAAATTGAGTATCAAATTCCTTAGGGCTATCATGTTGCTCACTTGTAGTAAATCCGCACTGGCGAATTCCTCACTCCTCAGTCAGAACGAATTCCTCAGAGACCAGAAGAACTTCGTCTCTGTTACTGAAGAATATGACTGAACTGTATGAGATTTCCAATGGTTTCACTCGAAGGGATTGGTAGGTGTAGGATTTTGAGTTGAGCATCAAATGGAAAATTTTCCTTAGTATTTCCTCGACCCCCTTTAACAGTATGGTGTTTCCTATGACTCAAAAAAGAGAAAATGAAACTACGAAAACTAAAGTCTTCACGCTTCATGTTCCTCAAATGAATACCAAGTCTTCAAGGTCACACCAATTTCTTCACTTTCAAAGTCTTCAGAAATCCAAAGTCTTCAGTCGAAGAACTTCATTTTTAGGGGTCGACTTTCTCTGTAAATATAAAACTCCTCATAGACTTATAGACCTCTGTACACTCATAAACACATTAGTCCCTTAACCTATAAGTCTTCAATACACCAAAATCACTAAGGGGCACTAGATGCACTTACAATCTCCCCCTTTTTGGTGATTGATGACAATATAGGTTGAGTTTTCAACGGGGATAAACATATGAAGTGTAAATACTGATATTGAGGAATTTGATTGCAAGATATAGAAGAACTCCCCCTGAAGATGTGCATAGTGAGGAATTTGCTTTTGAAGCAATGCACACTTGAAGAGTAGAATCATGGAGATCTCCCCCTATATCTTGTAATTCATACACGCATTTGACATATAATATGAAGAATTTGAAATGCATGATGAAATATGGTGACTGATGTAATTCAGCATGCGTGCATAAACATTAATGAGGAAAACCTTCAGAAAAACCACAACGAAAGTATCAGGTCACCATAGAGTTTAAGTATACAACTCGATCCAGCAAAGTCATCAGAATAGCGAGAGTTGTAACTTAGCAAAAAATTCCCATATAAATAGACCCGCATGAAGACTAACTCAAATTTCTCCCCCTTTGTCATCGAATGACCAAAAGGATCGAAACTGAGTACTAACGCCCAAGAAGAATCTCAAGATGATGAAGGAGCGCCAGCGATGTTGGGGTCGATGTTTGATGTAGGGCCTGCCGCAGTGTCGTCCAAGTCTTCATACTCGTCGGTTTCACGCGATGAAGAATAGAGCTGGCCACCAAGGGAGGAACCTTGACCTTCTTGTATTTCTTTGGTGGAGGAGCAAACCAGTCAAAGTCATCCTTGAGACCCATTTTCTTCGGATCTTCTTCGCCATAAAGGTGAGATAGAACAGCTCAGGTATGGTTGAGGGTTTCATGGAGGTAGTAATGGTTTTTCTTCACTACATTGTGTGTAGAAGTCATGTTGTGAAGAATTGAACCAAACTGACGCTTGACCCATTTGTGATTGCGATCAACCTTCTGGTGAAGACTGAGGAGAAGCTCACGATCAGTCATCACCCTGGGAGTTGTGCCTTGAGGATTTTGATTGGGAGCGTTGGCGGCAGAGTCATGGGTGGCAGAGTCATCATTGGTGGAGTAGGATGCAGCTTTGCGAAATTGACCATCCAATGGACAAATGCCTTCATCAATAGCAGCAGAAGCCTTACCCTTGTCATCAGCTGAGGAATATGTCCGTTTGAGGACTTCAATCGGGGCAAGTAGCTGCAATGATTCAGTGTATCAGCTTTGTAGTTTACTAAAGACCTTGTCCTAATAAATCTCATAATCCACGGAGCATAAGGCTTCAGGTTGAAAGGGGATAGTGCAACATTTCCCATAGTCCTCATGAAGAAATCATGGAAGTTGACGGGAACACCATGGATGATGTTGAACAACAGATTCTTCATGATGCTAATGACTTCTTCATCATTTGAGTCGTGGCCCTTGGTAGGACTCAATGTCTTCGTCAGAATGGGATAGACAGTCTGAGACAGAAATAGCAATTCCTTCACTAAAAATTTGGTTCTTGGGGCCTGACCTGGCTTCAATGGCTTCATGAGCACTTGCATATAGTGATATGTAAGATCAGTTTCTTGGTACATGCAGCGAGCAGCTTCAGTGGGAGGACTGAGAGGCAAAGCTTGAAGTAATTCAGTAGCTGGTGCCTTGTAATGAGTATTTTTGGTCATCCAGTCCATCACCCATGAATTCACATCTTCAGAGTTTCCGGTGATGTGCAGCATTGCATAGAATTGAAGAATGAGTTCTTCATTCCAATCACAGATGTCAATGCAGAAACCTAACAGTCGAGCGTCGTGAAGAACACTAAGGACTGGCACGAAGCATGGCAGAGATTCCATATCCACGTGAGGAATGTGCTCATGATCGAAGACTTTGTCTTTGTTGAACAACACTAAGGAATAGAAAATTTCCTGGCTGGCAGTCCAGAAACTCCTCTTCCTAATGTGAGTAGAGTCATAGGGGTTGTAGTCAATGAAGAATACGTGCTCGTTCAAGAAATCAGCCTTTTTGAACGTTTGCTTCCGTGAGAATGGATCCTTTGACTTGGGTTGAGGAGTTTCAGTCAGTTGCATCACAACCTCGGGATTTGCAATCTCAGGTTCTTCAGGCTGAGGAATTTCTGGTTCCTCTTCAGTGGCAATCTGAGTGTTCGTGGATTCAGCGGCAGCAGTTTCTTCAGCACTAGGGGCTGGAATGTCTTCATGGACAGATGGTGTGGGATGAGTTTCTTCAGAGCCCAATGGAACAGTACGTGCTGTGGACTGAGAAATTTGTTGCAGTGACGTGAACAGAGGGGAGTTGGGATGCTGACTATCCCAAAAGTCATCATTCATCAATGGAGTAGCACTCCCAATGTCCACGTCCGATTCTTGTTCATCCAATTCTTCAACGCCGGCCTCTTCAGCAGTGAACTGAGGCATAGGCGAGGAGATAATTAGTATTGAAGGGGTTGCATCCACTTCAATTTCTTCATCCGTCTGCTTTGAGGAAGCAGCAGAGGGAATGTGTTCTTCTGATTCACTTGGAATCACATATTCTTCATCGAAAGGAACAAGGTCCTTTGATGGCATGGATGTAATAGGATCATCATCAATTGGGTTGTCAACTGAGCTTGTCAATGGCTTCATCTTCTTTGGAGCTGAAGAATCTGATGAAGTTGATGCCTTCCTTTTCTTCTCAACTGCACGCTCTACAGCCTTGGTCTTCTTCACATCTGATGCAGATGGAAGGATCGGAGTTGGAGTAGGCGCAGGAGGAGCAGAGGAATTTGGTTGAATTTCTTCATGCACAATTGTTGCAGTTGCCCTGACTTCTTCATTTTCTTCACGTACAGCCTTTGCAGCTTCAGCTGTCCTAACATTTTCTTCAGGCGCAACACTAGAGATTGCCCTAGCAATTTCATCAACGGCTGGAATGCAGTCATCAGCCCTGGTATTCTCATTTTTCTTCAGCAGTCTGATGTTCTTCAGCGGTGCTGGCCTGTTCTTCAGTAGACTGAACAGATGCTTCAGCCTGAGGAATTTCAATGTGCGTTGGACGTGCGACATTTGAAAAAAATCCTTTTGTCATATTCACAAATCTTACTTTGGCGCCCATTCAGTCTGCACGGTATGCGTCAAATTCATCACTGAGGGTTTTGATTTTGCCTTGAAGCTTCACAAGTTCATCAGTTGTCATGTTGACAACATTTTTCTTCAGGTAGCGCTCCTTCTTGTACTGCGCTTTCTTCGTCTGCCTGGCCTTTTCTAATTTCCATTTTCTTCGCCGATGAAGGCGGTCAGCATGTGACTTTGGCGAGGAGTCAAATTGAAGTCGGGCATAGGAGTGTTGGGATCCTGATGCCACAGATCAATGAAGTCAAGGATCACTTTCAGATCCAAAAGCAGTGGCACAATGCTTCCTTTGGCTCTAGCGGCCCTGTGTTGTCTGTCTCTGATTATTTCAACCAGTTCTTCATCATCAGCTTCGGCATCATCAAACGGCACTTGGAAAGTGACTTGTTTCTTGTGAGGACTTGGGCGAGAACCTCGTCCAGCGGTGGTTGTTTTCTTCAGCAGAGAGGGGTCAGCTGAGGAACTTGGAGCAGCTGAGGAACTTGAAGAGGCTCCTGAGGCCATAGATATGCCAGCAGTCCTTTGGCATGTGGCGAGATGCACTGGTGCAGAGGATTTTGTCGGAGCATCTAAAGACTTTGGCGTAGGAGCTGAGGACTTTGGAGGAGTAGGAGCAGTTTGAGGAGTTGGCCATGAGGGCTTTGAAGAATCTGGTCGTGAGGGCATTGCTGAGGAACTTGGCCTTGAGGGCATTGAAGATGAAGCACTTGGCATATGAGCAGGCTTCTTTGCCACGGCCTTCTTTGGCTTGCTAGGAGAGGCCTCAGCAATGACAGTAGCAGCAGCAGAGTCTTTGTTGAATTTCCTCACTGCTTCTTTTGCTTGTTTAGCCAACTTGGCCTGGCACTTGGCCCATTCATCAGGATAATCATCACCGTGCTTGGGGCTATTGGGATCTGCAACTTGGCCATGTGCCAATGGAGGTCTTGGGCATGGAGGATTGAGTGCGAATTTCTTCATGTACTTGGGAGTTACATACATGTACTCCCTCCACTCTCTTGCCCATCTCCTCTCTATTCTCTGTATGCGCACCTTGCGCTGATTTTTGTCCTCTTTTCCATACTTTGCCTCATCAGGAGTTCAGTAGTCAGCATATATGTCTTCAGGGATTTCCAAAGCAGTATTGACCTCAGGCCTCTTTCCTCCCTTTTGTGGCTTCTTTTCATCAGCCATTTTCTTCGGACGAGGAATATGAACAACGGAATTCTCTGAAGATGTATGCAACTTTTCTTCGAGGAACACTGCAAATGAGTTAAGTTGATGAGAACCTAGTGATTTAGCAGCGGACATGAGTACCTGTGAACAGAGTATAGTTGCGAGGAATTTGGAGAGCTCATATGCGTTCTCAGAAGATTTTGTAAAAAGAACAAGTTTGAGGAATTTGACCAGATGAGTCTTTGAAGAATTTCACTAAGCGTTCTTTGTCTTAGGTTCCAGAGTTGAATAGATTGAGAATCCACACAATTGAGGAATCTGGAAGAAAAACATAGCTTAGAGAAATTGAATCAAGAACAGATGACATGTGAGGTGTTTCGTGTGTGAAGATTTTAAGAAAAACACCTTTGAGGATTTTTTTAGAAAACATTCGAATCAAAGCGGGCAGTAGAAGTAACTTTTAATTACCCTGGACGAAGAACACGACGAACTGTGAGACGGAGAAGTGAAGTTCGTCAGTGCAGATCTTCCACGCCCTAACTTGGCTGAGGAAGACAGCTACGGCGGCAGCGGAGTGAAGAAATCTGTGGCCGGCGCGAGTACGATGGCGACGAGGTCGAGGCAGTGAAGCTCTTCCTCACCGACGACGATGAAGTAGAGGCGGCGCTAGGGTTGGAGAAGCTCGAGCGGGAGCAGAGATCGAGCGGATTAAAAGTTAAATGAGGAAGGGGAGGGGGTATTTATAGCGGAGATGAATAACTGTTCGCCCGAAGAATTTGGACGAACGTGCCCCTGACCCTTCTCATTCGCTCGACGTGTGTCACCCACGTACTATGAAGTGGAGATCTTGGGTGAATAGATAAGTATTGTCGTGAGACGCGGAACGATTTGAGCGGCAAAACAAATTTTTTTGGATAAGATAAGTTTTAATGTTGAGTTCGCAAATTCTTCAGCTGACAAGGACAGAGTGAAGATTTTGAACGAGTTTCAAATAGAACGCACATGAAGAATTTGTGAATAGAATGGGTTGAGTTTAGCATAGAGGGGGAAGGGTCCGATCACATTCACTTAGCAGAACAAAAAACAGCTTGAAGAATTAGCAATAAGTGAATGCTATAGAGGACATAAACCCAT
>LR738709.1:486774162-486823207 GCA_902687465.1 Secale cereale | reverse complement strand
ATATATATATATATATATATATATATATATATACACACACACACAGAGCCGGTCTATTCTCATAATATTATGAGAATAATATTCTCATAAGACTTCCGAACTACATTGGAAAGCTATGCGCACTGCTTTCTTCTACTGTTCTGAACCGCAGAGAGGGGGAGTGGCGAACTGCTTCACGAAGAAGCTTTTCCAGCTAATTTGATGGATTTCCATTGTTTTATTTGTGTGTGCGCTGATCTATTATGTGATTAAACAAGAAATTCTGCGAAAAAACGACGACAATCATTTGATTTGGCGGATCGGTCTCTGTTCTTTCGTACGGGGTAGGAGCTTCACATCGTTCTTGCGGGCTTCATATTCGATTTTATAGCCGTAATCCTAGTGTGTTACTATGTTCGCGTTCATGTTTGTGTTACTCCACGACGGGTTAATTTGCTAATACGATCGAATTTTGAATAATTGGTCGAATTTTCTCTGTTCTAGTGGAAAAACGCAAGCACTATGTCCCCCCGCTTCCGAATCAAATTTGTTGTTTTTGTATGTATTTTTTCCGTTGATTTCGGCAATTACGTGCTACCTTACACCAATCTGTATGAATTGCAGCGGATTAAGTTGTTAATTTTTAAGAATTTAACTTTGCCGATGCTTTTTGTGCTCGAGCGGGCGCCACGGGGTTGGTCGTTACTCAAGATGTTTTTTGAGTTTTTGCGCATTATGTAGTTTTTAGAACTGCATTACAGTTTGTGTTTTTCGTCTGCGAATCGTGGAAGGGGGAGGGGACTAGGTAAGAGCGGGTCGTTAGTTTAATTAGTTTTTTGCTTGGTCAAGCGCGGTGAACTGCAGTACTATGCAATGCGAGCTGCACCTTGTCATGTTACCGCACTGGTTTATTTGTCGTTTTACTTTTTTTTGGGTTGTCTCTCACTATATATATATATATATATATATATATATATATATATATATATATGGCTGGGTCAATTGCCTCCCCTCCCACCTTATCCCTGGCGGCTCCCCTCCTACCTTATCCTTGGCGGCGAACATTACCTCCTCTTTTGCCACCCCTCCTTGATATGTCTTCATCCCAACCAGATCATACGTCTAGCAATGGATTGCGCGTGCGGCTGCCTGGCAAGGATGGAGCCCATGCTGGAGACCTGCGTTTTTTCTGAAGGGTTGGTTCTGAACCAGAGGCAGCGGCACAGCGCGCTCTGTTCCCTGCTTTATTCTCTAGTTATTGGATTTCGCGCTCCATTCGTTCATCAGATGACTGACGATGATGTCAATGATTCATGGGTATGTATTTCTCGCATAGTCTTTTCATGTGTTGTGTATAGTTAACACTATTTGAATATTTGTAGTAGTATTAGTTTCCGAAGAAACATTTTTCACTAAGTATAAGTGAACTGCTTTCACATAGAGTTTTATTATGAATATTGTAGGAGCAGCAGCAATTTGGTCTAGTCAATATTATTATTTGATGACATCAATATTTATTATGAAGATTGTAGCAGCAATTTAGTTTCTTATTTGTTCTTATTTTTTGTTCTTGTTCATTTCCTTGCAGAAATTCCCTTCTGGTCTAGTCAGGGTAACAGAAAGTTGTGTTAATTTGGTCTTGGTTAGCAAAAATGGATATCATAATGTTGATGTTATGTATTCTGTTGCCTGTGATGATTGTTAGGTTCTCAAAGATGGCTGGAAGGAATTGGTGGAGGAAGCTGGTCTTCAGGCTGGGGATGTTGTCATGGCTATGTTTTATAGGCATGCAAAGTGTTTGGAAATCAAGGTAAATTTGCTTTAGATCAGTCATGCTTGAGCAGCAGTGTCGGTGTACAAAAAGAGGGGTACACTTTTTGTACCCCTATGACTGTGCACGGGCAGTCTGAGCCACGAGCACCACCACACCAAGCAAGGCAAGGGAGGTGAGCCAGGGAAAGACCGAAGCTCGATGGAACTGGAGCAACACCAAGAACAAGACAACAAAGAGCAAAGGGACGAAGCGGCTTCCCCCGGCAAGATCCTTGCCGGGAGCCAGTTTCAGCAGCCCTGGCAAGATCCTTGCCGGGGGCGGCTCTGGCAGCCCCGGCAAGACCCTTGCCGCGGCAGCTCGCCCCACGCCTACGGAGCGGATCACACTTGAGAACCACTACCCCCATGGGGCAAGGATTTGGGAGATATCCCCGTGGTGGCATGCAGGTCTTTGTGAAGACATTCAGGATCAGACACACACACTAAGAGGACGACGACCCTTGGCGGGATCCCAGCCAAGGAGGACCACAATACCTCCAGCAAGCAGCTTGCCGGGGATGACAGCAGGCGCCGCGGCAAGACCCTTGCCGGGGCCCCGGCAAGGCCCTTGTCGAGGACACCCACAGGGCCACCATCAGGCCCGCACCAACTGTGTTTCCACCGCCCCATGCAGCTACCGACCCAACCAGTTGGGCAGGCACCTGCGTGGCAACATGCAGATCTTTGTGGAGACCCACCATTGCGCCACCTCAGCTGTATGCCTGCCTACATGGCACCTCAGGCATCACTGGCCAGGGCGCGTATCGACGCGAGAAGGAGCGGCGACGGACAAGACGGATGTCTCCCCCATCCCCGATAAAGCAAGGACACCTAAGCTGGGCGCACTAAATGCGCCTTGTCATGTAATGCAAGGGATAACCTTGCATCAATGTACCCTTTCCACCTCCTGTGTGCCACTGTGGCAACCCCTTTTCCCTATAAAAGGAGGCCCGAGGCGACGAGGAGGAGGATTTGGCTTTTTAGAATTTCTCACGACTCGGCTTTTGGAGCTCATCACGCCCCATAGACAGCTGAAGAACACAAACATATAATCCACCAAAGCAGGAGTAGGGTTTTACGCATCTTTGCGGCCCGAACCTGGGTAAAGGAACCGTGTGCTAACTGTTGGATCCGCTCTTCTCTCAACCCCGCGCCCCGCAACCGTAGTAGGGATTCTTGTGATCCCATAGGTGTCGATCAAATACACCGACAAGCAGCAGCATGAAACAATTTGTTGTAATAATTTGACATTTTTGTGTGGCATCTAGTTTATTTTCTAGAAGAAATCTGAGTATAAGTGAACTGCTTTTCACAGATAGGTTTTTATGTGCATCCTATTAGCAGCAGCAGTTGAAGCAATATACAGACTGGAAACACCCACTGAGCTTTCTTTTTTCTGTAACCCACATATGGGACTACACTGCTTAATAAAAGAGGACTGCATCAACCATTATAGTAGTAGCAGTTTTGTGAAGAAAAATCTATGTGAACTGCTTTCATAGCGAGTTTCTTATGTGTATCCTAGTAGCAGCAGCAGTTGAAGCAATATATAGACTGAAAACACCCACTGAGAACTGCAAATTGTTGATAGATACAAACCAAGGTTATGTGCTCATAATAAGCACAGTACATCATCAAGCAAACTAAAGCAACATAAGCAAACATTGTGCCAAAGCAAATTACAACGAAAGCAAACTAATCGACATATCAGAAGGAAACAGGTTGAGCAATTGTGACAGGAACCCTTGGCTATCAGCATCTGGCCTGCTTCATCAGTTCCACTCGGGCCAGGTGGAGGTGGAAGGTGATCCCCCCTGCTCCCCATCCCCCAGGATGACCTCGGGCGCTTCCTTGTCTTCTCTTTTATAGCGCGGGTGAGTCCATTCTACAATGTGGTGATGCGGTTCCATATCTCGAACTCAGTGTAGGCATCCTTGACAGCATACTCAATGTGCCTCCTGCTGAGAACCCAATTCCACTGGTTGTGCTCTTGGTCTGTCATCTTTCTCTTCATGTCTGCGTAGTAGTCGTCGATGATGATGGCAGATACATCTCCAAGTGAGTCCAGTGTCTTCGTTGCTTCAGGCACCCTCCAGCACGCCTGAATGTCGGTGAAGTTGGGGATGTTCAGGTTGCAGCGTGAAAGCTTCTCCTTGTCTTGGTCGACACAGAAACCAGCGAACTCGTATCTAAGTGAAGTGAACCACAAGTTATTCTTTTGCGAACTGCATACAGACGACAAATAGAACTGCATACAAATGACATGGAGAGACCCATCAGCCTGCAACTATATTTTACTCAGTAGAAAGAATGGCTTACTTTGGCTCGCTGAGGAACTTATCGAAGGCGATGCATCTCTTGCCCATTGTAGCGCATACTTGGAAAAGCAGCAATGGGTGATTTTTGCCGATGGAGAGTTGAATCACGGTGGCGTACCTCTTGTCAGGGGTGTACTCGAGGTCGATGTCGACGATCATCTCGCGGCACCCCCCGAGAACTTCCTTGTACTCGTCGACGTACCTCGCCATGGCGTCCACGTCGTTAGTGTAGACCACCGTGAGCATGGTCTTTGCGTGCGCCTCGACATCCTCGAAGACCTTGGTGAACGGCATGGCTGGAAAGAGGAGGAACATGGAGAGGAAGCGCAGTTTTGTGTGTTTTGTGAATGATCGGGGTGATGGAGCGAGGAATTTAAAGGGGAGCGGCAGCAACATCTGCCGAGCGCACGATCTCGTCCTCCAACCGGCATGGTGATTGCGTTTGTGTTCGTGGGGATCGTGGGCTTCGCGCCTTTTCCAACCGACTGGATAGAGAAGCGGGCGCGCGGCGCTTCGCTTGTGTCGGGCGATCATGGGCGTGTATATTTCGGGCAGTTTTAACAAGCATTCTGAAGTGAGGTTTGTTTGTTCGCACGTGAACCGCTTCGTTGTTTGTAACCGAACTGCATCGTGTTAACCGAGCCGTTTTTTTTTTCTTTTTGTCTATGACCTGAGAATTTTTTTTTCGCCCCTCGCGCCCCCGAGCAATCTGATGGCAATCTGGCTTTCCCAGCCGAGACAACCAAAGTCCCAGTTGAGACAGTTTCTATTGGTTCTGAAGAGGAACAGCCAAGACTCTCTCAGGACATGAGTAATCAAGCGTCGCTTGACGATGATATTACCAGGCTGGATCACTTGAGGCTCAGTGAAGATGGATCTGAGCAGCCGCAGGAAGTGTATTTTGAAACCGAAGGTAAGCCAACTGCATTATTTTTGTTCATTCCCGGGCGAATGGACCGTGTTGTTTTATTCTCTGATATCGTTCCCACTCTGTATGCAGATGACGAATTACCTGTTGTTACTCCTTCGAGCATTGATCCAGCTCTTCTGAGAAGATACAATGAGCTATATGACGCTGTTACGAGGGCTAGGAGGGATAATAAGAAGAAGTATGACATTATTTGTCTTACACCCCGGTTATTTAATATGTTATTTTTTCAGGGACACCCATCTTATCACTTTTTGCTGGGCTTTTTTCTTCTTGTCTGAAGGCATCTAGTTGCATTCAAGGATGAGTTTGGTGATATTACTATCGGTTGGGTTGGCGAGTCTTTTTGGTCGTATGGAACGTTGAGCACGCGCCTCGCAAATATTGGCGTCTCTATGTTAGCTGAGAGGTTCAAAGGATCTCAAACGATGATTGTCCCATACAACCTATGTATAAGCATTTTCATTAATTTATATTTATCCCTCATACAAGTTTATTGTGCTATAAGCATTTTCATTAACTCTCTGGTTTTGTCTTTTTGGCTGAATTCCATTTGGAACGGCGGTGCCACAAATAGGGCTTTGAAAAAGATGTTTTCTTCAAGCGCAGAGGAACGTGTGGACAAGAAAAACTTGGTAACGCATTTTGACCATTTTCATCATCTTGAAATAAGTTTTCTGTTTTTCTATTTTCTCATCTGGTTTGTTTTATTCTTTTTTAATTCAGATTATGTTTGCAACATTTGATCCTCCTCCCGCAACAATGAAGGACGCGATAGGCCACTACTGCTTGGTTAGTTTGAAGCTACGAGAGAAGCGTTTTGAGTTTCTCGACTCATTCAACGGCGCCGACAGCACTCCTGCAAATCTTGTCTTCAGGAAAATGGTCAGGAACATCAAAAAAGTTTGGAAAGATGGCAGCGTAAGCTGCGATGAGCCGTTGAACCCTCCCACCCTTGACGGCTTCGTGCTGACTCATGTTAATGTCCCGCAACAGGGAAACGGGTTTGTACTTGTTCTCCTTTCTTTTTCCTCCTTCAGTTTTTTTGTGTAAACGAGCTGCATTATTTTTACTAAATTAGAAGCACCTTTCCCTTGAGCGAACTGCATTACTAATGTGTTATTAGTTGTTCTCCCTCGGTTTTGTGTGTAGGGAGCTGCACTGTTTTACTAACATCAGTTGCACTTCATTATTGAGTGAACTGCATTAGTAATGTGTTTATCTTGGTTTTCTTGCAGGCATGATTGTGGATTTTACATGTTCCAATTCATGCAGACCTGGGATGGTGAAACGATTGCCAAGTTTGGGAAGGAGCACATTGGCTACATGAGGAAGGTGATACTCTATAGTTGGCTGACCACGTCGCAGTGCTGTCTGGACCTGACATCACTTTTAATTTTTAAAGAAGGTTATTACATTTTTTCAGTCACACACCCTTTTATTAAGTGAACTTCATTGATACAGAAAGAGGAGGTCCACTACTTTTGTTAAGCTTTTAGTAGAACTCCATTTGCATGTTAAAATGACTTTCGTTAGTGAACTTGATGATTCTTTTCATTTCGCTCATTATCCATTTTTTTTGTGCAGGCTTTGAAGAAGGCGCACACCAAGGTGGTATTTCCTTGTTTGAAACTCAGGTTCACACTCCAACGATTTAGAGTTTTGTCCTTGATGAACCCCCCGTTAAGCTTGGAAAAGAACCGGTGTGTAAGAGGTTGAGGAGTGGTGCCAGCTCTTCGAATGAAAAAGCTCTTGAGAAATCTCCTGTCAAGGTCAACCGTGGGAAGAAAGCAGTCAGCCCTCCGTATGCTGAAGATACTGATGATGATTTTGAGAGGCCACCACCAGTTCGTAGGAGGACCAGGAGCGCAGTGAGGCACTAGTTCTATCAAATAAGAGGCCTGTGTAGAAGCCATCAAATTTAAATCTCCGGTACAGAAGTTGAAGCATGCGAGTTTCAGCTATCTTGCGGAGATGAGGAAAGTCTTGCAACTCATCACGAGCACACCATTCAGGCAGAAATACAGCGAGTCAGTTCTTTTTTCGTTAGTTTTTTCGCTTTGATTTTTAATCTGTGTAACGTTTGTGTGTTTTTCCTTTGTGTTCCTAATCCACCCCACCCTCGCCGTTTGTTTTAAGCAGGTCCCCGCTTTTCATGCACATGAATCCTGTCGAAGTCTACACTAAGAATGTGGACTACATGTTCTTAACTTTCACCAGAGCTAGTTTCATGGACTCAGAATTGATGGATCATATCATCAGGTACTAGAAGAATGACGAGCATATGAATGTGGTTTATCGATCTGGCGAACGCGTTCTTCTGTCCCCTTTGTTTATCACGGTATTTCTCTTTTTCCCTTTTTTCTTTTTTCTGCTGGAGTGAACTGCAGTTAATAGTGTCTAATAATTTGTTTTAGCAATGTACTGAACTGCATACATTATTGCGTTAACTCATGTATCTTAAATGAAACAAATTGCAGAAGTGTGAACTGCATACTGTTAGAGAAGTGTGATCTGTTTTTCATTAAGCGCCAGAGTGAACTTTGAGGGAGAACTGCATTAACGTTCTTTTTTGAATTACCCACTCGCAGTATGTGCTTCAAATGAATAATCACGCGGATAGAGATAAAGATGGAAACGTTGTGTTGCCTTTTGTCCACAGCAAGTTTAATGTTGACGATGCAGTAAAGCAGTTCAAAGTTTTTGTTCGTGATGATGAGAACCTTCTTGATTGCAAATTAGTAAGTTATCAGATTTGCTGGTTCAGCCTTATGTACTTATTTTCTCTCCCATTTTTTCCAGTAATCCTTTTTCACTCATCAAACCCATAACAATTTTGATGAAACAAAATCAGATTGTGTTACCATGGATGAAAGACCAGCATTAGTCGCTATACACGATGAATAGGCACCGCGAGACCCTTGATATTCATGACACTAGGAGGTACAGCGGACCGTTTGATCAAACAACGAGGTGGCATAAGTTTGAATACCACAGCGACCGCACTAAAATGGTATGAATTTTCCTTTTTCACCTTCTTCTTCTTTTCATCAGTGTGGGTGTCGAACAACAGTTTTGTGATGTGTATTTTTGGTTTTTTTATTTTCACCAGATGATCAGGATGACTGCATTGTTGAAGAAGGTTTACGGAGAAAAGGAGTACAAGAGAAAGGAGTCGGTAGACTGGGTCGACGTTTCAAAGAAAGCTAGCTTTTTGGGCGCCCCTGAACAGGGCCCCAACGAGTGCGGCTTCTTTGTTCTGAAAATGGCTCAGTTTTACAACGGCAAAAGCTTTGTTGTGAAATTGGCAAAGTGTAATGTAAGTATATTTTTTTAACCTAATAATAATTCCTCATTCTTTGATTTTTTTTGTTAGTTCTTTTTGTAGATGATCTTGTATTTTGTCTATTTTTTTGCTTCATCGCAGGAAGCTGCTGTTGAGGAATGGAAGGCTGAGTTCTTGTTCAAGATCCTGTTCCACCCTGATAACATGGTCGTAGTCACCGAGTTCCCAGAGGATCTAAGAAATCTCTGCATTTCTCTTGGCCTTCCTCCAACACTGGATTCGCAGGAGCAGGATGAGGCATAGAATGATAGCAGATCTTTTATGTGTGTTGATGTCTTTTCGTGTGTGCTCCAAAACTTTCTGTAAACAGTATGTTTGTCGCTGTGTGTAGTTCTCGATCTGCAAAACTTTTCACACCATGTTGTGTGCATTTGTATATTCCGGTCTAGTTAGTTTTGTGTTTTTCTTTTGTGGCAGACAGTGACAATGTCAAATATGTACATAATGGAGCTTTCAGCCAATTCCTCCTGTGAATTGTAACATGTTCATAGCGCACTGCATTCACTCATATGAGTAGCAGCCAATTTTTTGTAAATATACATATCCGCACTGCATCTCACCTTATCACATGGGACAGCAAAGAGGAATTCAACGTGTTTGTCGTCGAGGTTCAAAATTTTGGAAAAATTGTATTAGAAGACAGCAACTCAACTGTGTATGCTAAGTGAGAGCTCAATTTTTACATTTTTGCACTAAGCGCACCGCACTGTATACTCGAAGCGGACTGTACTGTAAGCTTTAAACGCACCACACTTCACTGCACTGTACGTGAAGCCTAGTCTCACTCTATAGATTTTTCTTGTAACTGCATTCTATATTGTTTTTGTCATCTCAGATTCTATACGATGAAGAGAACTGCATTCTCAAAATGACATTCTGATCTCAGGGTTTTCATATAGAAGAGAACTGCATTCTGAGAATGGCATTCTCATCTTATTTCTTTCATATAGAAGAGAACTGCATTTTATCAAGCATACCCCCGCAGCACATTGATCACAAAGTATATCTGTTTTATGTTATATCTATTCATTTTCAACTTCAATATTACATGTTGAATTCTTTTTTTTGCAGTCCACTGAACACAAGCTATATCTCATATACGATACGATATATAAAAGGATGAAGTTAATATATTTAAAAGGTAAAACTGTATATGTGTTGAGCTATGTCCTCTTCCTGCTGCTTCTTCTCAAATTCTGCACTGCATTTGTTTCAATGGTTGTTGCTGCTTCTGTTTTGTTCTTGTTGTTCACATTACCCCTCGTAATGCGACCGTGTGACTGTGACGCTTGCCTACGCGCTGGATTCTGCATTCTGCCTCTCCCCCTCCTTTTTGATGATGGTTCTTCGATGTCTTCATCTTGTTCTTCTTCTTCTTCCTCATCTTCCTCTTCTACTTCCTCATCTTCCTCTTTAGTTACATCAGCTTCGCTCTCTTCCTCATTCTCTTCTTTGTCAGCATCTTCTTCGTCATCTTCTTCATCTTTTTCTTCTGTTCTATTTGGACAAGTTCTCGCGTTATGCTTCTCTCTCTTGTTGCAGACGCTACATAGTCTTCTCTTTGTTATATCATCTTGTTGGTAAGCTTGGTGATCTATGGCGGCATTTTCAGCCTGGATTTTTTTAGCCTCTCCTTACATGTTCTTGAGTTGTGTCCCGCAATCTTATAGCATGATTTGCACATCCTTACCCCCAGTGGTCTTCCTTTGCTGTCTAGTTCTGGCTCAGGCCTGCTATTTTTTTAGGACCTTTTTCATTTGCTGCAGCTTTTTTTTTTGGTTGATTTGCTGTCTTTCTTTCTCCCTTTTGTGTTTGAAACAGGTGGGGGAAGAATTGTGTCATCCATATTATGAGCTGCACCATCAGCGGCATGATCGCGCTCCTCTCCTTGTTCTTCACTCCGTGCATCCCTGATGTTCTCTGCTTCTTCTTCTTCGTTTAGTACGTCGACTTCTTGTATGAGTGCTCTCATCCTAGCTAAAGCTCTGTTGTACCCTCTACCCGATTTGACACCCCTGTTTGCCAGGTCCATCGCTGTTTCTGCAAGTAGTCTCCTACGGCAGAACATCAAACTCCCATCTGGAGCAGTTTGCTCATAGTCTCTACGGTCAAAAGTTACAGTTTGGCACGCGTTCCGTGTGTATCTCTTCAATATGTACTCTTCAGGTATCTTTTCCACCCGCAGCTGATCTAACATGCAAATGATGTGCATGCAGAACAGGCCTACAGCAAATAATTTTTTCGGTTGTTCGTGTCAGCAAACTTCACAAAAATATGCAACATTCAATTTTAGTTTGTGAACTGCATTATAAATACGTCCTGGTTTTCACTTCTAGTGAACTTCACTAAGATTTTTTTTGTTTTCATCTCTTGCTACTAGCAATAAGTGAAGTTCATTATGTTTTTTGTGTACTTATTTTTGTTTCTTGTCTCACTGACCTGTGTGTGTCCACAGCTTGCATTCGCATTCGTAGATACCGTTCGTCACATCAGCAACTATCTGGAACTCGTGTCTTGCCCAATCAAAATCATCAGACTGGTTGTAGTGGCGCACCAAATATTTCGTCGGGTTGTCAGGGGACTGCTCTGATTTGAGTGTGGTGCTGCGGTAGTGCGTTTGCTTGAAGTCAGCAAAGACCGCCCTGGTGTAAATCTTGGAGAGCTGAACCTCGAAACCAAACTGAGTAGTAGTCTTTATTTTCGTCTGTGAAACAAAGAAAACCAGTTAAGTAGTTGTTTTTCACAGCAAAAAATCAAGAAAGTGAGTAGTGTTTATTAATTGCTCATCCAACTTAAAAACTTTGCTCTGGTTATATACCTCGTTAGCTATGGTCTCGGCGTGCTCGACGCCCTTCCTTGTCTGGATGCACCTGTCCACCTGCGATGCAAAGATGTATAGGTCGTGTCTTTCCTTGACAAAGTTACTCTTCAAGATCCGGTTCATGCTTTCACTTCTCTGTGTCGACGTCATCCGTGAACAGAACACCTCCTTGTAGTAAGCTGATATCCATTATTTTCGGTTTGTCCAGAGCGCCTTCATAATTTCATCATTTTGCAGGTTATACTTCTCCATGAGCTCATGCCAAGCGCGTTCAAACTCTGATGGCATTAGCGGGTGGTTGAAAACTGAGGTCAGCTCATCTTTGAATGTCTCATACGCTTGCTACAACAAGGACAGGTGATCCAGTATATGCCAACGACATAACTTGTGCAGCGTGCCTATTAGCGTACTTTTTATCGCGGCATCCATGGAGGGGCATTGATCTGCATGTTTTTGAAAAACCAAGCAGTGAGTTATTGAGAGAACTGCATATCTTTCTCTGCTTTTGCTGATTTTTTGTTGGATGGAAGAAATGGACTACAAAACTTGGCAGTGAACTGCAGTCTTATTTAAACCCATTCTTTTAGCATACCTACAAGTATGCAGATTGGCCGCTTGTTGTTCATGCAACGCAAGAACGTCCGGAACACCCACTCAAAAGACGGTATTGTTTCATCTCTGATGAGAGCCACAACAAATATTGTACTTTAGAGGTGGTGGTTGACTCCAACGAAGACGGCCAGAGGCATGTGGAACTTGTTGGTCTTGTAGGTCGTGTCAAATGTGACACAATCTCCAAATATTCGTAGGATCCCCGGCAGCTCGCGTTCGCCCAGAAGATGTTTCGCACACGGTTATCGACATCTTTGTCGTAATCATAGAAGAACTCCGGGTTTATTTGCTGCATTTTCTCAAAGAAAGCCATGAGTTTCTTCACATTGTCTTCTATTTCTTCCCTCGCGAATTGGTGCTTCCTGCAGTTCGAAATAATAATATACTTACATCATTAAAGACATACAGAAATGCACAAGCGAACTGCATCAAATAGACGAGATATCGTTTTTGTTTAGTGAACGTACTTGTTCACCCAGTCACGGCTAGTGCGCCCCATAAAGTGCAGCCCTCCTGACATTCTTGACAGGGTTGACATCATCTGCGTGTGTGTCAGGTTGTCGCTCTGCATGTCCTTCACTAGTTTATCAAGTAACGGATCATCCGTCTTATGTGAGTGCATGTGCAGAAGCATAGCCGGGCTCTCAATCATCATGTGGTTGTGATTGAGCTCAATCTCTCCTATCACAAACACATCCTTGATTTTTTTCACTCTGATTCTCGCCTTGCAGCCAGTCCTCTTTGTTGTTTTCTCTCGCTTTCTGCCATAATCTGTGACAGTTTCCTTGCTTTTGCCTTCCTTTGAGCACACTATGTATCTGTTTGTTTTGTATCCGCCGTTTTTGCGTGTGCCGAAGCCTGCATGCCTCGCATACGTGTTGTAGAAGTTTTGCGCCGTAGCGTATGATTTGAATTGCATACCTTTCACAGGCACAAGTTCTTGGAGCATGTTCTCATTCTGCACCACAATATGGAATGTTTTTATTTGTTAATGAGAATGCACAAGTTCAAAGAATGCGTAAGTGAACTGCAGTAGTTAGGCAAGGAAGCTTACATGTGTGTACTGTTTTTTCTCTAACGGTGTTTGCAGCTCACCGATGTTTATTGGGCATGGAGGAGTGACAACAGATCTGTGTAATTTAGGATCGCGAGGAGGCAGAAGTGTTGAGAACTTTACTTTTTTGGTTGCTTGTGGCTCTCCTTGATTTTGCTTCCGATTATTTTTTTGCGCAGTAGGCGGCCTGGGTGGAATTCCACTGTCTCTTCGTTGACGAATCGTTTGCTCATGAACTTGCCGAACTTGCTGGGTTTCAACATTGGCTTGTGGAGGTGCTATATCATCCGTTCTGATCTGCTGGCCAAATGTTTCAAAGGCACGCGTGTACCTTGGCTGCATAACCGTTATGATTTGCTCTTCATCATCATCCTCCTCATCATCTTTCTGTGCATGCTCCCCCATGAAGACCAGATCGTTGTCGTCCTCCTCATCTTGCACGCTTTTTGCTTCACTGCCTTCTCCATCTCGAGTGATCTTTGGTTCACTATTTTCATCTTTATCCTCTACATCTTCCTCCACCGAGAACGCAGTTCTGTTTGTTGTGTTAAAGAAACCCCTAGGTATTTCAGGTGTTATCCATCCAGCCATCTCCCACTCTTCTCTTCCAACGCAGTTCAGGGGCTTTGTGTTGTGAATCAATCGAGGTATCTTCTGGTTTGGAGGCATAGTAATTTCCTGCACAGTATTAAGCCAAAGCGTTATGCACAGTGAAATGAACTGCATTTTCATACTATATATCATTATATATGCAACTGGAGAACTTGCACTTCAATTTTTCATTCTATAGCAGGGGCACAGGGAGTTAACATGAAGAAACAATGCACTTCAGTTTTAAGCCACAACGCTCTACATATGTAAGCCATGGTGGACTGCATTGTTCAGCCATAGCGCATTTTCATTTTTGAAGTATCTTTCTGTTTTTTACTGGGAGATACATGGCACTGCAGTTGACGCAAGAGGGCACTGCATGGTAATAAAACGGGCACTGCAATTTGAATTTCTCATCAAACACTACAAAGCAACTGCACTATACTAAACTGGAGGTGGGGGGGTTGGGTATGTGAATTTCTTACATTATCTGCAAGCGTGACTTTCCTCTTGAGAGCAGTTCTCTCCTTCTGCAGATGCAGCTCGGCCTGCTATTGGCGTGCATTCCACCTCCGCTGCAGGAACTCATGGGCTTTTTCAACTTTCGCCATTGTCGCGGGAGAAGGCTGGATTGCCGAAATGACCATTGCAGTTCGCATCCACGACGACTGTGAGGTTGCCGGAGAAGGCATACGTGCAGTTCTCTTCCCCCCGCCATGCATCACCGAGGCTGGATGCTTCAGCTGGGTGAACGGCGGCAGATCCCCCATGCGAGAGGCTCCGATCCGTGGGGGTGCTGCAGCTGGCTGTGCTTGAGGAGGCGGTGCACCAGTCATATCGCGGTAGTAGGAGAGTAGAAGCGTGCCGCCGGCGCTGTCCACGCTGATTTCGTGGAGGAGAGGAGCGGCGGCGATTCCGGTGGCGATTGGGCGGACAAGAGGGGCGGCGGCGCTGATTAGGCGCTGCCCCCGGAGAAGGGTCGCGTGATTCGATCTGCATCCTCCTGGGCCGCCGTCCACCGGCCCCCGCGCAAGAAGGCGGGGAGGGGAAGGGGTCGCTGCCGGCCGCGGGGGCGCTGCCGCGCTAGAAGGCGGGGTGGGGAGGGGGCCTTCGTCTACGGGCGCCGCCGCGCTAGAAGGTGGGGTGGGGAGGGGGTTGCTGTCCTCGGGGCGCTGCCGCGCTAGAAACCTTCGTTAAGTGGGGGGTGTTATGAGAATAAGGCCTTTGCTATGAGAATAAGGCCTTTTTTATGAGAATAAGGTCTTAAGGGGTGTTATGAGAATAGACACACCTCTGAAATCATGGCACTCGGGCCCTAGTGACAAGCATTAAGCATAGCAAAGTCATAGAAACATCCATCTCAAAACATAGTGGATATTAGGCATGAAACCCTAACAAAATTAGTTCTATTACATGATAAATCTCATCCAACCCATCACCGTCCAGCAAGCCTACGATGGAATTTCTCACGCACGACGGTGAGCATCATGAAATTAGTGATGGAGGAAGGTTGATGATGACGACGGCGACAGATCCACTCTTGGGACCCACGAACAGGCTCTAGATCAGCCCTCCCGATGAAGAACATGAGGTGGCATCAGCTCCATATCGTAAAACTTGATGAATCCTTTTTCTCTATTTTCTTCTCCCCAAACATGAATATAAAGAGTTGGAGTTAGGGTCAGAGGAGCCTCAGGGGCCCCACAAGCATGGGAGGCACTCCCTAGGGGGGCCTTGTGGCCTGTGGGTGGCCCCCTCTGGATAATTCTTCCGCCTATTTTTTATATATTCCATAAAAAATCTCCGTAAATTTCAGGTCATTCCGACAACTTTGATTTCTGTACAAAAATAACGCCATGGCAATTCTGCTAAAAACAACGTCAGTCTGGGTTAGTTCCATTCAAATCATGAAAATTAGAGTCTAAAACAAGGGAAAAAGAGTTTGGAAAAGTAGATACGACAGAGAGGTATCAACTCCCCCAAGCTTAACCCCTTGCTTGTCCTCAAGCCATTCAGTTGATAAACTGAAGTGACAAAGAAAAACTTTTACAAACTCGGTTTGATCTTGTTGTTGCAAATATGTCTAGCCAAGGTTCAAGTTTTCTGCAAAGATTATAAACTAACCATGTTCACAATAACATTTAGGTCTCACATTTAATCATATCAATGGCATAACCAACTATTGAGCAATAATAAGATATCTCAGATGACAACACTTTTCGAAACAATCATGATACAATATGATGTAATGGTATCTCGCTAGACTTTTCTGAGACCGCAAAAAATATGCAGAGCACCTCAGAAGATCAAGGACAGACTAGACATTGTAATTCATGGTAAAAGAGATCCAATCACACTCATACTCAACATCAATTAAAAACATAGCATATAAATGACAACGGTGCTCTCCAGCTGGTGCTTTATATAAGAGGATGACGACTCAACAATAAAAGTAAATATATAGGCCCTTGAAAGAGGGAAGCAGGAATTTGCAGAGGTGCCAGAGCTCGAAGCTTTTAAAATAGAGATGAACATAATTTTGAGCGGTATGCTTTCATTGTCAACGCAACAACCAAGAGTTCTCAATATCTTCCATGCTACGCACATTATAGACAGTTCCCAAACAGAATGGTAAAGTTTTACTCCCACTCCACCAACAATTACACTCCACGGCCATCCGAATCCACAGGGTAACGTCCATACCAACACCAGTCTAGGGGGAGTTTTGTTTGATTATATTTTGAATTGAATTTGAGCATGGGACTGGGCATACCAGTTACGAGCCCTCGTGAATGACAAGTGAATAAACACTCATCGTGAGAATAACCCACCTAGCATGGAAGATACTGACAGTCTCTAGTTGCCACATGAGCGATTCGGGCATAGAAAACAAATTTCTATTTGAAGGTTTAAATTTTGACATATGTAAATTTACTTGCAACAGCATGTAAATGCCGCATATAGGTAGATATGATGGACTCATATGGAACAACTTTGGGTTTATGGAAGTGGATGCACAAGCAGTATTCCCGCTTAGTACAATGTGAAGATTGAGGAGCGACCAACTAGAGAGCGACAACAGTCATGAACATGCCTTTAGGTTAATCAACATTGAATGCAAGCATGAGTAGGATATAAATCACAATGAACATAAATATCCTGGAGGCTATGTTGATTTTGATTCAACTACATGCGGGGACATGTGCCCAGCCAAGTCACTCGAACATTCAAAGGAGGATACCATCCTATCATACAACATCATAACAAGTTTAGATCCATGTTGACACACAAGGCAAATCATTATCAACTCCTAGAAAATTAAGCATGGCATGAATAACTATAATCTCTAATTGTCATTGCAAACATGTTTCATTCATAATGGGCTGAATCAAGACCGGTGAGCTAATCATATTTACACAAACCAGCTTTTCTTCATCTCAATAATTTCATCAAATTTCGTCATTATTGCCTTTCACTTGCACGACAGAATGATGTAAATAATTATAAGAGTGCACGTGCATTGGACTAAGCTAGAACCTACAAACATTTATTCAAAGGAGAAGACAAGGTAATATGGGCTCTTTGTTAGATCATCAATAATGCATATGAGAGCAACTCAACATTTTCATCGTGGTCTTCTCCTTCCAACACACAAGGAAAGAAAAAGAATTTCAGAGAAACACACTAAAATATTTTTGGAGTTTTTATTTTTTCTAAAAAAGGCAAAAACAAGAACGAGAAACATTATATACACGGGAAAGCTCCCAACAAGCAAAAGAAGAGCGAGAAATCTTTTTCATTTTATTTTTAATACTACAAACTACTATAAGAACAAGCAAGAATGAAAATACAAAAAGAAACGAGAAATATTTTTGGATTTTCAAAATTCCAACACACAAGAAGAAAGCGAGAAAAATTAAACCAACGTGGATAATTGTCACAACCCTAGCTAGTGCATGCATTAGAGTGTTTGCATAGTGTTTAGATTTCTCATAAACTTGGAAATGGGGATGACAGAACCCCCAGCACCCCCTTTAATCCAATTAGGGTTTACTAAAATCTTTTTCAATGAACCTGAAATGCCCTTCTAAAATGTTCATCATCTTTGCCTTGGTCCTAAGCCTCTGACAAAAATGGTGCACAATTTTCTAGGACATTCTTAGGTCATTGATTAAATCATATGTTATTTGCATTTGGACATTTAAATGCTATAAAATATTTTAAATGTCCAAATAATCCTAAACCAAAATGTTTCCTGTTGGATATATTCTATAAAGTGGGCATGAGTAGTTTGATGATTTTTTGAAAGTGCTTAGGCATTTTTAGAAAAGCCACAAACCTACAGAAAGAAAAGAAACACAAAATAAAAAGGGAAACTAACTTACCTGGGAAAACCCACCAGCCGGCCCACCTGGCGGACCAGCACTGTGCTGGCCCGCGCAAGCCAGCTGCTTCTTAACCGCCAGGCACGCTGGGAGGTGATGCCGGTGCGCGAGCTCACCACATCGCCAGCTGCTTGCCGCTCGAGCTGCTGGACGCTTGGACGTCATCCACGTCGTCGCCTCGACACGCTGGACACCTCACTTCCCCCCAAGCGCCTCTCTCTCGCTCTCCCCCACCATGGCCGACGCAGCCGCAGCCGCTCCGTCGTTGTAGCCGCGGCCACCATCGATTCCACATTGTCTCGCCGTGTCCAGAAGCTCCGCTGCCCTCCTCTCCATCAAGCAGACCGAGCCCCGAGCGCTCGTTCGCCCTGGAGACCACCGCACCGACCTCGCCCGACCTCGCCATCGGCGGAGATCCCTTTCGCCGTCATGCCTACACCAGCTCGTCCCCGGCCTCGCCGACTAGCTCGCTGAGACCACCGTGAGGTCCTGCCTCTCCCCATCCTCTCCGTTCTCGCTGCCGTCCTTTGCAGTGACTGCAACAAGCACCACCGCACACACCGCCGCCTGAGCTCGTCGCCGATGCAGCTCCGGCCACCCAACGGCCACGCCACCGTGTCCACTGACCTCACCGCACCTCATAGGCCACGTAGGAGTTGGCCTCATGCCTCCAGAACCATGGCAACGACGAGTTCGGCCTCGCCCGAACTCCATCAGCCGCAAATCTCGTCGCCGGTGTCGTTCCCGGCGACCTTGAGCTCAACCACCACCACCCCTCGACGTGGCTTGCTCCCAGCTACACGTAGGTGGCCTCCGCTGTCCATTTGGTCGCCGGAGGGCGAAACCTGCACCCTCCGCTGCGTCTGGACGTCGCCGGTGGCTAAACGCCGGCGAGTCAGCCTAGTTTGACCAGGGATTTGACCCCCTGGGTCACTGACATGTGGGCCCTGCCTTTTGGTCACACTTAGCTTAGTGTTAAACTAATCCTAACTAAGTTAGTTAACTAACAGTGACACAAACCAGTGGGTCCCACTGGTCAGGTTTGACCTGGACCGCCCCAGTTGACCTGCTGATGCAATGCTGACGCAGTGACTAATTTTCTGGATTTATTCTTATTCAGGCAATTCCATAAAATGGTTTAAACTTCTAAAATTCACATAAATTCAACCGTAGCACAGATTGAAATAATTTATATATGAAAAATTATCAAAAAAATATGAGGAATCTGTTTCCGGCATTTTCATGCATGTTTGAAAAAACCTACAACCACTGTATATGACAATTTGAATAAATGGCATTTTAAATGTCTCATGTGGAGTTTGAATTTGAACCTTGGGCTCAAATCAACTTCGATTAAATTGTTGCTAGCTGCATTATTTCAAATCACAGCATATTGCCATGTCACATTCATGCATCATATTGTTGCATTGCATTGATTGTGTTCTTTTCCTGTTTGCCGGTGTTTGTCCCCTCTCAGTAGACGTTGTTCCGATGATGTGATCGATGACACTGATGAAGACACAATATTATCTTCAGAAGTGCCAGGCAAGCAACCCCCATTGAACATTCCGATAAAATCCCACTCTCTCGCTCTTGCTCTCCTTTACTGCATTAGGACAACACGATTCAACTGCTTTTCGCTACGGTAGCTGAACCCCTTTCCTTTGCATGACCTGTCATTGCCATAGTAAATAGTTGAAACCCACTAGCATGAGTAGGAGTTGTTTGAGCCATGTTGTGCCTACTCATTCATGCTTGCTTGTTATGCCTACTATTGCTTAGAGTTGTGTCAGGTCCGATTCGTCGGGGATGAATTGGAATGTGGTCATCATGTCCTACATTCTCATAGCTAAGTGTGTGAACATGATTTGGTAAAGGTAGTGATGAGAGGCCATGTAGGAGTACATGGTGGGTTGTCTCATTGAAACCGTCTTCAGGAACTGAGTTCTGTGTTTGTCATCCATGAACATCTACTACCATGCGTTGGGCCCGAAACCAATGGACCCTCTCGACTTATTAACCGCCCCTGTCCTCTGTCCGGGATTTGCAAGTAGTTTCTGGTGTTTGTAGTATGCTGGAGGCCGTGCGCAACGCTGACCCGAGGGGTGGGCTGTGATGCGGTAGGCACGTGGCACGGTGTACCGGGACGCCCGTTTGGTGCCTCGGGAACCCTGTACACATCGTTCGGGGCCGTATGTGGAAACCTCGGCCGGACTCCCTGCAGATGGAACCTGAATAGGTGACAAACCTGGACTAGGGACTTATGTGGTTAGTCAGGTCGTGGCTGACACCCTCGCTGGGCTTCCGCTTGAAGGTTCCCGAGTACATGCCGTGTAAACGATGATAAGTGGTGAGAGCCTGTGTGAAGATGTACACCCCTGCAGGGTTATAAATGATCCATTCGAATAGCCGTGTCTGCGGTAAAGGACTTCTGGGTTGCCTATACAGTTCATAGACAAGTGAAACTGGATACTCTAAAATGCACAAGATAAGCGTGAGTGCTATGGATGACCTTCTCATAGCGAGACGGGAGCGCATCCATAGTGGTGTATTGATTGGTGAATATGTGGACTTGTGTGCGCCACCTCAAAAGAATTACTTGCAGTCATAGTATAGGTTAGGCACTAAGTCAAAGCTGGCTTGCTGCAGTCAAACTCCACTACCCCTTTGTTGGTACTGATGCATATGTAGCTAGTTCTGATGTAAGACTTGTTGAGTACATTTGTACTCACGTTTTCTTAATTTATGTTTTACAGAGAGACTTCAGTCTCACTTGTGGTTCCGCGTGGACTTCGACGTTTAGCTTGTTACCCCAGCTACGATCTTGTACCCTTGGGAGGGTCTGGTAGATAGTCAGGCTTGATAGCCTTCTTCCTTTTTCAGTTGTCTGTACTCAGACATGTTTATGCTTCCGTTGCCTGTATGCTTTGTATGTTGGGTCATGAGACCCATTGTTTGTAATAAATTCTGTGGTGGCTCTTCTGGGCCTTTATCTATATGAGTTGTTGAGTTATGTTGTGATGCCATGTTGTACAACACATACTTGCATGTTATGCGTACATGGAATGTGTATTGCTATGTGTGGGATCCGACACCTAGTTGTTTACCCTTGGTAGCCTATCTTATGGAGAAATGCCTCCTAGTGCTTCCACTGAGCCTTGGTAGCTTGCTACTGCTCCGGAACACTTAGGCTGGCCAGCATGTGTCCTTCTTCGTTCCTGTGTATGTCCATTCGAGGAAATATCATGTGTTGTTCCTTTAAGTCCTTGTAGCTTGCTATGACTTGGGTTCATACGTTGATGACCGACATGTTCGTTGCTGGGTCATGCATGCCTGTCCATGTAATTTAGCACCACTTTTGGTTTATAACTAGTCATGTCAGCCCGGGTTCTCTGTCATATGGATGCTAGCGACACTATCATATACGTGAGCCAAAATGCGCAAACGGTCCCGGGCCAGGTAAGGTGGCACCCGTGGGGATACCGTGCGTGAGGCCGCAAAGTGATATGATGTGTTACATGCTAGAACGATGTGACTTAGGATCGGGGTCTCGACAGATTTGGTATCAGAGCCTGGCTGCCTATAGGATTACCAAGCCAAACTGGTAGAAGTCGAGTCTAGAAATTCTTTAGCTATATAAGGGAATTGATTGTCGAAAGGAACGTAAGGCTCTTTTTACTCCTTTACCTTATGCCCTTCTGATCTGAGTCATCTTTTTATTTTCTACGGGGATTAAGAACTAGGCTTCTCATCAATTTATCAGGATCACGTTAATGGTGGATTCAACTATTATTTCAGTTTCAAGTACTTCTGTTTGTTAAGCAGTTGGTCTCAGAACCTTGACATTATGATGTTGAGTGGCTATGCTACCTCTTTACATGAATATCAAAATCTTTTTGAGCATTTACAGCCGTTATGCTGTCCGAGTCATCCCATGTTTCTAAATAGTCTGATGCATTTGCAAATCTTTCCTCCCTGTCCCAATGTCCTTTAAGGCCAGATTAACCACACTAATTGCTGAGTTGAGGTACTTGATTGCCTCGACATATATGCTGGAGCTATTATTATCACCCTAGGCCACTACAAAAAAAGACACATCCGTGACATTTTGGGCCGAACGAATTTTTTTTTGTCATACTTATGACACTTGTACGACAATAATTGTGAAAAGATACGGTATCATCATAGATGTGGTGGGGTCCTACTTCTATGACAAAAAATCATGACATAAAATGGGCTTTTCGTCCTGGGTGGGCTGGAGACGCAGCTGCATGACATTCTTTGGGCCGTCCGTGACGGAAAAAACCGTGGTAGAAGCGAGGGCGAGGAAAATATCAGGGTGTTCCCGGTTACGGTGGGTGGTCGGGTCCGAGCGATGCGCGTTTCTCTCGTACACGCACGCGCGTGGGTGCAAGGCGTTGGGCTCTAACTGAACCCGAGCGAGGCGTTGGGCTCTAACTGAACCCGAGTGATTGCACTGCAGGCTACGCGTTACTGAACCCGAGCGATCGATCGATGGCTGTTAACTGAACCCGAACGAGCGATTACTTCGCTACTGCTGCTTACTGAAGCCGATCGATGCTGCATCTGCATGAACAATGAGCGTTGCTGGGGGGTTTGGATGAACAGTTCCCGGTGGGGGTGGATGAACAGGACCCCGTGGTGTTGCCTCTGGATGAACAGGACCCCGATCGATCGAGCCGGTTGGGGCTGGATGAACAGGAGCCCGTGGAGGGCTGGATGAACAGGACCATCCCGTGGAGGGCAGGATGAACAGTATACGGTGGAGGGATGGATGAACAGTAGCCCGTGGAGGGGTGGTTGAACAGGAGCCCGTGGAGAGGGCTTGTTGAACAGTAGCCAGTGGAGTAGCGCGTGGTGGAGGCTAAACAGTCGTAGGTGGAGGCAGGAGGAGGTCGACGGTGGATGAATAGTAGCCCGTGGTGGCTGGAGGGGGTCGACGGTGGAGATGAACAGTACCCCGTGGAGTCCCGTGTTGTAGTAGGCCACACCCCTCCCAATGAACAGGACCCCCGTTTCGACCGTAGCGCTCCAACACAAGTCCGTTTCCTCCGTTTTGCGGTACGCCACACCCTTCCCGATCAACAGGACCCGTGTTTCGACTGTAGGAGGTCTGTTTCCTCCGTTTTGCGGTACGCCAGACCCCTCCCAATGAACAGGATCCCGTTTCAACCATGGCCGGTCGAACACAAGGCCGTTTCCTTCGTTCTGCGGTACGCTAGGCCTCGTTTCCATCGGCTGTTCCGTCCAAGCCCTCCCGATGAACACGACGACGCATTCCATTCCGACCAAGCCGGTTGCTCCCTAGGAACACGATGACGACGTTGCTTCTCCGTTCTGACCCAGCCATGTACATGAGCCCTGGCCGTACGTACGCGCGAGTAGGCATTCGAGACCTCGCCCGTATGTATGTACATGGTTGTATTTACTTTCTTGCACCCTGGTCGCTGTACGTACGTGTACATGCTACGTGCGTGCCTCTGCTACGACACGTGCGCGCCTCTACATCGACCAGTATGTACGTACACGTTCGCGACCAGAATGACAACGCTACATACGCTTCGACAAGGTGGGTCCCGACTGTCAGACACTTCCTTGCGTGCGAAGATGTAGCTGGTGGGTCCCAGCAGTCAGGGGGGTGAATCGTTTTTTTGCCCGAACGCACTTCCTTGCGTGCGAAGATGTAGCTGCTGGCTCCCAAAAGTCAGGGGGAAACATTTTTTTCGCGAAATACGATGGCCCGTTCGGTGGGTCCCCGATGTCAGGTGGAGGAATAATTATTTTGCGCGTAATAAGGAGGCACTTCCTTGCTGCGGCTGTGGACCCAACTGTCAGCCTCTCCACGTACAGTACTCTTTCGATGGAAGTCGTTCCTTGACCACGTTGACCACGCAGCGCCAAGAGCACCAGGGCGGTGGACGACGGCGTGGCCTCGGAAGGGGATGACGCGGAGCCGGGGAAGACACGGCAGTGGAAGCCCGCGTGGAGAGGAATACAAGGGTTCACTGGTTCGGCTGCGGTGTGAGGCTGCCATCGCCGCAGGGCCTAGCCAGTGGTGGGAATAGTAGGGGGCGGTGAGGCCTCCACGACAGCACAGCCGGCCACGGGAGGCAGGAGCATGCGGCACGACCGGCGCTGCTTTGGGCGGCTGGAGCAAGAAGACCATAGGTTGAAGAAGCACTACGGCCGTTGGATGGACATCGTACGGTAAATGGAGCTAGAATCATTCATATTGACTAAGTTGACAAAGCGCTCCATCTCCGTCAAGTTAGTAGGCCCACAAGTCAGCCACCCACCAAGGTGGGTCCCAACTAGCAGGGGGAGTATTCATTTTTTGTGCATAATAAGGCGGCACATCCGGTGGGTCCGAGCTGACAGCGGGGGGAACGTTTTTTCGCAAAATACGGTGGCCCGTCCGGTTGGTCCCAATAGTTAGGGGGAAACGTTTTTTTCGCCAAATACGGTGGCCCGTCCGGTTGGTCCCTGCTGTTAGGTGGAGGAATAATTATTTTCCGCGTAATAAGGAGGCACTTCCTTGCGGCTGTCGTGGACCCAGCGGTCAGCCTCTCCACGTACAATACTCTTCCGATGGAAGTTGTTCCTTGACCACGTTGACCACGCCGTGCTGAGAGCAATAGGGCGGTGGACGACGGCGAGGCCTAGGAAGGGGATGACGCAGAGCCGGGGAAGACGAGGAAGTGGATGCCCACGTGTAGAGGAGTATGAGGGTTCACTGGTTCGCTGCGGTGTGAGGTTGCCGTCGCCGCAGAATAACAGGGGGTGTGGGTGATTAGAGGGATGGCCTGGCCAGTGGTGGGAGTAGTAGGGGCGGTGAGGCCTCCACCACATCGCAGCCGTCCACAGGAGGCAGGAGCATGAGGCATGACCGGCGCCGGTTTGGGCGGCTGGAACAAGAAGACCAGAGGTTGAAGAAGCATTACGTACGGCCATTGGATGGACATCGTACGGTCACTGGAGCTAGAATCGTGCATATTGACTAAGTTGACAAAGACCTCCGTCCCGTCAATTTAGTAGGCCCACAAGTCAGCCCGCAACTATACTGGGTCCCAGCTAGCAGGGGGAGTATTCATTTTTTTGTGCGTAATAAGGACACACTTCCTTGCGTGCGAAGATATAGCTAGTGGGTCCGAGCTGTGAGCGGCGGTAATGTTTTTTTATCGAAATACAGAGGCCCTTTCGGTGGGTCCCAGATGTCAGGTGGAGGATTCATTATTTTGCGTGTAATAAGGAGGCATTTCCTTGCGTGCGGCCGTGGACCCAGCTGTCAGCCTCTCCACGTACAGTCCACTTCAGATGCATGTTGGTCGTTGACCATGTTGACCAGGCCGCGCCGAGAGCACCAGGGCGGTGGACGACGGCGAGGCCTAGGAAGGGAAGGACACGGAGGCAGGGAAGACTCGACAGTTGTTTCCCACGCGGAGGGGAGTATGACTGTACGAGGGTTTAGTGGTTCACTGTGGGGACCCTGACTTAAGAGTCGAGATCATCGAATGCACGTGTACAGTGATCCCAGAGATCAATTCTCACTGAACACACATAAGCTGAATAAGAAGAGTCTTACATCCATACATACCGTCTTACACAAATTATGACCATTATGGCCAAGTCTTACATAGATAAAGCCTCAAGGGCTGAATAGGAAATAAACTCGAATAGCGGAAGTCTTCGTAGATAAGTAGAACCAATGCCATCTTCCTTAACCCTACAGGCATTCTGACTGGGAAAGCATCCTAGTTCGCATGTTTATCTCCATAGAATTCTTCTTCAAATTCCTGCTCCTCCATGCCTAGCCAATTAAATAACCAGTGGCAAGCCAATGAGTACTTTGAATGTACTCGCAAGCAACCCATGATTTGGTTCAAGGTAACAATGCAATTGTACAACAATGAGAACCTAGCTACAAGCTAGATTAATTATTCTACCATCATGTAACATGCATCAATGAATCTGGCTAACCTCGGAGACAGGTTGCAGATATCAACATGAATAGAGTTTAATTCAACGAGTCAAGTCACCACCTTGACTCAACACACATACATACTTTCACCGAGATTGTAAAATTCTGGACATAGTTTACGTAGAACCTCCCAACTGTCCATGACCGTGGACACGGCTACTCAAATAGTTTTACACTCTGCAGAGGTTGCGCACTTTGCCCACAAGATCCGGGAAGCTTTCGTGTCACCCACGATCCCGCAGTACCTCAAGTACTCGGGGGAAGCACCCGGTCATTACCTTTCCCTAGACGACACTAACATAGGGTCCACTCGTTGGTGCACAACCCTCGTGTACAAACGGTAAATCATGGGACTTGCCCTTTTTGCATTGTCACGCATACACGAAGGGACCAACGGTGTGTCCAGTGCCTTGCGAAAATAGTCATGGTCGCATATCCAAGCACGACCCCGTCCCGGGAGAGACCTCAAGTCTTCCCCGTCGCTAGTATTGTCGGCACCATGCTAGTATCGGCCTAAGTAATCAATAATGCCCCGTCCCATAAGGGATAGAGTTGTTGCACTTGTTTGGTTGGGACGGTAATCACACATAAATCTAATCCATCATTTCACCCACACACAAGATCTTTCTTGGCACACCACTTCTTCCTCAAGTGATGACCTAACTCAACATCACCCTCGGGCATTAGGGGCACCCGAGGGGGTCTTCGAAAAGATTGCAACCACGAAGGATTCATGGCACACATGCATCACTAAGCATCACTACTAATCACTTTTCATTGCATCTAAACACATGGTAAATATCATGAGTAGGGTATGCATCATGTGGTGGCTTTCAACTAATTCACCACCGTCACTGTTATCTTCATGCATTCGGAAATAAAAGGGTTCCGAGGAACACAAGGGTATCATGGTCAAAGGGCTGCTTGCCTGGATTGGCTTGGTCTTCAAGGTCTTCAAATCCTTCCCCTCCTTCTTCTTCCGCAACCTCGTCAAACACGGTATCCATTCGTCGCAATAAACAACGGGAAAATAAGACCATAATAAAAACAGAAAAACCAAAGTGCTCAGAAAAATGTAAACTTATTTTTATCAAATACTAGAGGGAAAACTAAGATGGCAAAAATCCCTAGTTTGAGATTTGGAGTGACAGAATGGGGTACATGAATTTTTGAACAGGGGTTTTAATGTTCAAATATGGATTTGAATTTGAACAAAACAGAAAAGGTCCATGGATATGGGTGAAAGTGACATCATTAAATAGGTTGGATTTTTACAAGTTTTTAGGAACTGGAATTAATTCATTTGGATAAATATTTAATCTTGTGGAATTATTTGAAAATCCCACATAAAAGAAAAAGAAAAAGGGTCCTATGCAACTGGGCCAGAACGGCCACGGTGCAGCAGGCCCAGGGCGAATCAGCCCACCGCATGGGCGCCAGCGTGCGCGCCAGGTTTCAGACCTGACGGGTGGGGCCCGGCGTCAGTGAGAGGAGAGAGAGGCGAGGGCGAGGGGAGGCTGACAGGCGGGGCCCGCCTGTCATCCCTAACCCTCCGGCAGAGGGCCGGTGAGCTCACCGGCGACGATTCGGGGCACAGCGGGGCGAGCTAAGGGCAGGGACAGAATCAACGAGGTGTCGCCAATCTGGTGGAGGGGGAGTTGGTCGCCGGAGTGGCCTGGTTCATAGGCGGTGAGGTCACGCGGCAGAGGAGCTTCGGTGGTGGTGGTTCCGGCTGTTTCCGGCAGCTGCAAAGAGGCAAAAGAGGGGGAAAGGATCAGTGGGACGTCGTGGTGCTAGATCGAGCGAGAGGAGCGGCGGGGAGGGCCTGTACCGAGCGGATGACGGCGAGCCGCCGCGGCGGAGCTCGAGCTCGATCTCGAGCTCGGGCCTGTCAGGAGTGGAGTGAGGGGCGTAGGAGGAAGATTAGGTGGGTGATAGAGTAGTTGGTGAGGAGAGGAGGAGCGCGGGGGGTCCTTTTATAGGCGAACGGCGAGGTGCCGTGGACCTGTGCGCCGGCGAGCTTCTGCCCGTTGCACAGGGCTCGGGAGGAGTTGGGGTGGTGTCTGCGGAGTTGCTGGATGCTGTCCAGGGCCGGGGAGAGGAAGAGAGAGAGCGGGGGAAGCTTCGAGAGCAGCACGCGTGCGAGGCCGAAGATTGGAGCTTGCGGGCGGTCGGCGCGCATGCGAGGGCAGCCACAGGAGGGAGAAAGAGGAGGGGGACAGTGCCTGGGCGTGTTGCGGACGTCGAGGCACATCGAGTGGCGTGAGGGGGAAGCACGAGGTGGTCAGGGGCTGCTGATTGGAGGAGGCTACAGTGCGGGTGTGCACTGTAGCATGCTCTGGAGCACGCCTATTGCATGACTGGGCATGCCTTTGGCTTGCTGGACGTGGCCACCTTGTCTGGGGGGTCAGGTGAGGAGTAAACAAGTGTGCTGTGGTCTTGGATGCCCTGGTTACCCAACGGAAGAGGAGGGAGGTTGAGGGAAGGTGAAAACTGGGCTGTCCAGCAGAGTAAAATGGGGTTTTCACCCCTCTATTATTGAGCTCTAGCCATGGGGAAGTTACTGGAGGTGCAAGGGGACCTGGGGAAGCTGTGGTAGAAAGTTGGGCTCAAGGAAACAGGAGAAGAGGTGAAAATGGTAACTTTGGAAAATCACCAGAAGGTGTTTGATGTGGTTTTGAGCAATCAAATGATCTCCACTAGCCATGACACTTAACGGGATTAAATGGCATATGGAAATAGGGTGTTTCACCAAGTTTGGCCTTATTTGAAGAAACTTGCCTATGTAACTTTGGTGAACCCTAGAAATCAACAGAAATGGTTTCACCATGTTTGAGTCAAGCTAATCATCTCCCCTTGATGCACCACTTGGTGTAGTGTCATCATTTGGGGTTGCGATCATGCCCACAAGGTTTGAAGCCCCAAGTAAAAAGTTGGTAATGTAAAGTTGTTCAAATTTGGATTTGAACAAAAATGGTTTTGGGGTACTCTGATCAAGTTACCCTTCTCCAAAGCTTGTGCCATTTGGTCTAGATGCATTATTAGACCACTCTAGCATGTGTACCAAGTTTGAGAGCATTTGGACAAGTTTGGCAAATGTAAAGTTGCTCAAACTTCAGATATGGACAGAATGGTTTTGAGGTGTTTTGATGATGTTTTCTTGCTTCCCAAGGCATGGGGCTTGGCAAGATCATCAAATATGTCATATATGACATGATAGAATTTCCCTGGAATTTTTAGAGAATATTTACTTTGTAAATATTTCAAAAGCTTGAAATATCCAAAAATGGTTTCTGAGGGATTTTTCCAATATTTTGAACATGACCAAGTGTTGAAACTCTTATATATGGACAATATATGTCCTATGAGTCTCCCTGAATTTTGTCAAATATTTTTGAAATAGCTAAATAATTTTTGCCTATTAAAGACCATTTCTGGCCTTAAGAAAAAGCCTTTAAATAAAATAGGAAAATAACTTTTAAAATTATACTTTTGTGGTTTATGGGAGTCCTATATCTACTAGGTTTCAAATATACTTTTTGAAATAATTTTCTCACCCCAAATCAAGCACTTGCAGTGGAAATCTCAATTCAGGGGGTTTTTGCAAAACTAATTTTCGAAAATGCTTTTTGGCCAAATTAATTTTATAAGAAAATACTATACAGCTATAAACACTTGGTATGATCATTGGGCAGAAGTTTTGGGTTAGGAGATGAAATCTACAAGAGGGAGTAGTTGACTTTAAAGAGCACTTGAAAAACACAGGGAGAAAAACTTAATTCCAAATAAAAGCCAAATGATGCCAAAAATTTTGGTTGTCCAAATTTTCATGCTTTAATAATGCAAATGACATGTTACAAAATGCAGGGTGTGACATTCATCTGCCGTCACCGGAGAATAACAGCAGGTGTGGGTGAGTAGAGGGATGGCTAGGCCAGCGATGGGAGTACGGTGGGGCGGCGAGGCCTGCGCGGCGGCACAGCCGGCCGCGGGGAGGAGAGAGCAGGCAGTCCCGCCGGCGCTTCTTTGAGTGGCTCGAGCAGGAAGAGCAGAGATTGAAGAAGCACGACAGCCTTTGGATGGATATCCAACAGTCACTGCTTGTGCGTCAACCTTTTTTTTAGTAAAGCCTCAAATCTATGGAAAACAGCATACAACTCATCTGCCATTATTTCTAATAATTTACAGCCCATTTGCTAATTCTTAGTGTTTTTTGGAGCCCATATTCTTTTTGTTAGCATTAAAACCCATATTGTGGCCACGGTTAAAAAATTATATGAAATTTTGCATATTTCGGTGCGGTCCGTACTGTTTTTAATCCCGAAATTTCGAGTCACATTCAAACTGATTTTAAAAATAAACGTATATCAATAAAAAATCCAACAAATGGCCACGCATAAAAATTAATGCAATTTAAAATCTCGAAATGAAATAAATAAATTTGAAACTAATTGCCGGTTTGATGTGTTTTAAAAATGTACAACCCATTTCTCATTACTGATAGGCCATTTTCTCGTCCAGCCGAATGAAGCTCTCCTCGTCTTGAAAGATTTGCAGCCCAACAGGCCTGACAAAGCGACTTACTTGGCAAATCACAAAAAAAACTAGGCTAGCCATTTTCAGAAAGAAAAAAACTACTGGGCTGGTGTGTGGTAAACATAAAAGAGAAGGCTATCTAGATAGGCCAGAGTGCCCCGCACAGCCTAGTTGACACCCTGCTTCCGTCTCAAAAACAAATTAGATAAATGCCACTCCAATTATGGCGATTCATAAAAATTCCACTGCAATTTCCAAACTTTGAAAAATGACACTGCATTTTTTGCAAACGTTGGAAAACGCCACTGCAATTTGCAAACTTTGAAAAATGCCACTCCAGACTTCGAAAAATGCCACTGGAAATGGCATGAAATGGCATTTTTCAAAGTTTGGAAATTGCAGTGCAATTTCTCAGAAACACCAGATTTGGAGTGGCATTTATCAAATTAACCCAAAACAAAAATAACTGGGCGAGCTGCTAGGTCCCTGGTGTCAGCCGCTCGTTGTGAAATTCTCTCGTTTATTGACTACGTTGACAATGGCATGGGACCCAGATGTCAGAAATCCATTAGGAGGAGCCATTTTTTATTGGCTTGAAATAAGGAGGCACTTGCTTGCGTACTGCTATGACCTTGGTGGGTCCCTGCTGTCATCCTCTCCACGTACAATCATCTCCTGATTGTGTATGCGTAGGCCCACAAGTCAGCCTCTAAACCCGTGGAGGACAAATACAACTCATTTAAAAAAATAAGAGCCCATTCCATAAGTTCAAACCGAAAGTTCAACATTCAAAGCAAAGTAACAGGACTGATCCACATATAGAGTACTGAACTTCCATGTTGACAACCATCATAGCCAAGTTAACTATCTACTCCCACTAATACTCTAGCAGCGTACAAGTACTAACTTACTCTTAGCTAACTAGACGATGCCGGCCGCCATTTGCGGTACATGCTAAACGCCGGCACCGGCGTCCTCCACCTCGTCATGGACTTGCCAGAGGTGCGATAGAGCGCGTTGCTCGCGCGCGTTGGCCCTTTCCATGCCGGTGTGGTCCACCGAAGCTTTGACTTCTAAGCGGGAAACCCACTTGACGAGCTGGTAGTAAAAATCGGCGTCGCGAACGCGTGCGTGCCCGACAGCCTCCAGGGATATTTGTCGGGCGCCGGCCTCCACGTAGTCGGCCCGTTGCGGGCGCTCTGCTCATGACTCAGAGCGTCGGTGCGCTGCTGCTCCATGTCCCGTTGGCGGCACAAATTGGCGATAGACTGCTCCTCCGCCAAGCGGTCTCGCTCCAACCACTCCTGCTCCTCCACCAGGAAGTCATGCTCCAACAAGTCCTCGATCTCCGCATTGCCATCTAAAGACCGATAGAATGCCTCCTCCCTCCATCTGCCTTCCGGTGAAAAACCAAACACTAGTTCTGGCGGTGACCGCCTCCGGCCTCGCCTATCGCGGACGGGCGGGGGCATGGCGGACGTGGCCACCATAGAAGGCCGGGAAACAATACTTATAGGTAGAAGGTAGCGTGACGGTCATCGGAATTCAATGCATAATTAAGCAGGCATGGCTTAGTGCGCCAGCTTGCCTTGGAAAACTAGAGAAACTGAAATTCTGACTGTGTCGTCCCGTCACATCCGTGCTGGGTCGCACGCCAGCATGACGGTCAAACAAGTGCACTCGAATCATCTCCCTCCTTGTCAATAATGATTCCACGGATTTAAAAGGCCCGTAACTATTCAAGTGCATCTTTCTTCGCATCAGTTAGCTCTCTTATTTATGGCCGGCTGCATACAGGCACTCAAAATCGCTTGCAGCCAGTACGAGGAGCAGCATGCAACGAGTCGCAGCCGAGGGCATTAGTTGATGAACTTTAGCTGGGAGATAAGGCATTTGCGAACTCGAATCATCCAGATGAGGTACTCCCTCCTTGTCAAAAATCATTCCACCACTCATCATCTACCTTGGTTGGTGAGATTTTTGAATTAAGCCCTGCAAACCGAAAAGGAGGTAGTACATGCATGATCCGCTATTTATTTGTGTAGGACCGAGTAAGTCGTTTTTTGAATTGAGCCCTGCAAACCGAAAAGGAGGTAGTACGTGCGTGATCCGCTATTTATCCGTGTAGGATCAAGTAGGTCGGATAGTGTACGTGTAGGATCGAGTAGGCCGGATGGTGTACGTGTACGATTGCATTAACTGATGAACATTCATTGGGAGATAAGGCATTTGCGAAGGTTTTTGCTGGCAGTTTCTTCAGATTCGCATGGCATTTTCTTCAGAGCATCTTGTCAGTTTCTTTGGAGGTAGGCATTTTTATTCAAAAAACTGCCACTTTGGATCTTGCGTCGCATCTAAAACTGCCAGGAGTGCATTACTAGGCTAGCTAGTGATCGATCAGTAACTTGTAAACACTAAGCGAACAGATATAAGGAACTGTTAATGCATCTCAATGACTCACAAATCATATACAAATATGTAGCTCCAAAAGCAAAGATCAGCCACAACTAAAACCAACTAGTACGATTCCCATACATAAGTTCAACATGTTAATGCATCTCAATGATTCACAAATCATATACAAATATGTAGCTCCAAAAGCAAAGATCTAGAAAAAACATATGTTCTTCCTACTAACATGGATGCTTCTCTTGGCTAACATTCAGTACAGACCGAAAGACAAATTTGTTAGTGAAGTCTACAATTCCTCTTGCAAACGCAAGTGGTTTAACCAACAGCTGGAACCATCAGAATGAACCACACATGATGGAGGAATATCCACTGCAATATGATTTGGTCTTCTCTCGATCATACGGAGAGACTATTTTCGGAATACAAACTTTAACTTAGGAAAAATGATGCCCATTGTATAATCAGACCAAAGCAATGAAGCACCTAGTGTTGGCCAATAAATAGTACAGTACTACTTTTCTACAGTCCATGGAGTGACTATCCAATCTTTGTGTGTCTATTTTCAAATGGCACTGAATGGAGTGACTATACTATTCTGTTGTGCAGTTCAACCAAAATTGCGGTCACTTTGTGTGTTTGACAAATAGCAATGGGCAGACATCTCTGTCTGCACAAATATCAAGCAGCTAGTAAACATATACCCCACCTTGTATTTTCGGTTTAAACATGTCTCTTCCGCTTAGCATCTGTCATGTTTTGCACTAGACAATTTGATACAATCATGTTTTGCCCTGGACAATTTCATACTGAATTGATTTGCTTGTTCAGAGCAGAAATATAGCGCCTATTCTTCATCAAACCAAGGATATCCATGTTCGCAGTGATGGAAGAGGTGAAATCGATACAACCAAAATTGACCATCCAATCATTGAATCCTGTCCTGCACCTCCAATGTAGGTCCACCCTGTCAATAAATTCACATGCAAACCACTAGTATTACTATCTAATGATAGTACAAAAAGAGTAGCAAGATAGTAGCAAACCATGTACCTTCTTAATGAACAGCTCATAGTGCCACCAATTGGATATAAAGGTTTGGAAGAAAACAAGCTCCTAATGTAGAACCAGTTGGACTTTTTGTGCAGTTCCACTAAAATCGAGCATCCCTATTTGCATACATAGTGAAAGTGTGATTACTATAAAAGTGGCACTAGTTGTAGCATAGAATCACAAATATGAGCATTCCAATTTCTTAATGGGAAAAGGTTTCTATAAGCTCTAGCACTGGAAGATTTCCATAAGCTCTAGCACTGGAAGATTTCTATAAGAATTAACAATACAAAATGGTAAGGTAACAAGTTTCAGCATTGGTATACTGGCTGTGCAAGAGCATTAAACCAAATACAGAAGTCTGAAGGTAACTAGTATTATTAACTAATGACAGTATTAAAAAATTACAAACCATGTACCTTCAAGGTAAATATCATTTCGAACTCGGGTGAACATGAAAATTTGCTATCCCAATCTTTACAAAGGTGCGGCTAGCTTTACTGGCAGCATTTGAGTGAACTCTACACCCTCTGTACCAATGCTGAAACTTGTTGTACAACTAGTATACCAATGCTGAAACTTATTGCTCTGGGAAAGCTTGCCACACCTTGAAGATTGGTGAGGGAGGTATGGTTGCCCCGAGCAACAAATATCCAGGCAACATATGTGGATTATGTCCCATTTTTGTTATGTTCATCCACCTTTTTCCTATGTGAGGACAACAAACCGATAGACCTGGTCATTCTCTATTGCGTTGTCATGCCTTTCTACCCTCTTCAACCAAGAGACATGAGACTCGTTCCTTAGCTACCGATTTTCCCCTTTTCAACCTAGATGTGGGTCGATGCCTATTCTCTTGGACAGTACAGTCTCCTTTCCTTTCCTTATTCAACCCATACATGGATTAGTCTGCATGAAGTAGGGTTTTCTTTAAAAGTGCAAATTAAGGTTTTTGTCTGCGTGACCAGCAGAGCAGAGGATAGCAAATTAGGAAGATGGTGGAGTGGAAAAAGATCCACACGCAGCGACGTGGCAGATGGGGCAATAGAACAAGGGTATGGTTCGAAAAGAGGTAGCCTACCTGAAGGTCGGAGGGAAGTGGCTTCGCTCGTGGTCGTCGTCCTCCGTGCTCACTACGGTAGCGAGCTTGGGGACGGAGGCCATCCCGCACGGACGCTAGGTCTGAGAGGACGGCCTTGTCGTCAGTGCGTGACCTCGCTCACCGACGATGAGTGCGTCAACGGTGCATGTCCTTTTCTTCCCCGGCGGATCTGTGACCACTGGTGAGGAGGGAGAGAGAGGCCATCTTTTTAGATCTAGAGAGAGGGTGATAGTGTGAGAAGCAAGTGGGTAGCCCTTAGCAAGAAAGCTCTGAAGCTCCAGCCTATATATCTTTTTTATACTACTAGTACTAGAGGTGGAGTAGTGGTAGAGTAGTTTATATTTTCTCTACAAACAGTACCAGTTAGTCGTGCTTCAAAACTGAACGGCACGCCATTAAAAATATAAAGGTCAATAACTAATGCGGCACCTCGGGCCGACGCGGCCAGATCGCATTTTGCACGATAAATTACAAACCATGTTTCGTTGAGATGTGGTCTTGTGTACCAGATGAATGACTCCAACTTCGACCACCGTGATGCTAGGTGCGAGCCGAGGAACACTGTTGGAGAGACCCCCCTCATAATTTTCCTACATTGGTCGTTTGATTCATAGGCTTGAATGATATAGGATCTTTTTCCTATGTAATCATGTTTTAATTGGCAATCTAGCATCCACTCCAACTTTTGTTTCACTTCCTTTCATCCTACGAAGAGAGTACTTGCTCTAAATGATGTACCGCTGCAAGAGCCTCCTGTATTAATTAACCATTCTCTAAAAAGGTGGACCAGCTTTGGCTATAGTAGTACTGTAGGTTAGTAGGTGACCTTGCGCTTGTCTCTTCTCCTCTTTCGGAAGTCGAACAATAATGATGGTACTATTTATGGCAATCTGACACCAAATGAACTGCTGCATGTCCACCGCTTGTAAGCAAAAGTTTCTCCTCATGCTGCGAGCCACCGCGCACGCGTTGGCGAGGGAGAAGGCGTAGTTAGCAAGCTTCTTGTCGTTCTGCGAGTTTACGGGACACATCAAAGTTACATATTTATTAGTACTCTCTTCAAAAAGGGCCGACCATGTCCATGGCTACCACCCCGTTCTCTATCATTGAGTATGTGCACTATTCACGTGCCATCGAGGATAAAAAATATTGCGTAGTACTAGGTGCCATCGAAGTGCACGACTCACTTACGCACTGCATATCTCCATTTTCTTGCATGACACGCGACCTTGATGCTAGATGTCCCGTGTGTCATGGAGGCATATAGTATGATTTTGTAAAATGGAGGCATATAGATGTCCCGTGTGCAGGCAACAGGATGAACAAAGCTCATGTATTAAATGAAAGAGTGGAAGAACATAGACTCCCGACGACCGAGAAGGAGCTACAAACCTCGGGGTGGAGCGTCTGCACTCATAATATTTTATATTATTCAGCGATAACTAATGCGGCACATCGGGCCAACGTGGCCAGATCGCGTTTTGCACGAGAAATTACACACCATGTTTCGTTGACATTTGGTCCCGTTCCAACATGTCAGTGAGACGACGGCGAGTCCTTTTGTACAATTTCCGAAAGGATGTGTAGGACGGGGCGCCTTTTCGTGTACCATGGCAAACTGGCAACCGTCCACCGACTCTTCGCCTTTCCCTCTCGATTTGGAACTGCTGTCGCACGCTCTTCCTCCCTCCTCCATTTGCCTTCACCCTTCCTTCTGCCATTGTTCGATCGTCTTCTCCATGGAGGGAACAAGCTGGAAACGACCACGTTATTCTTGCCCCGATCTGAAAGATGACGTGGTGGGGAACTCATTGATCGGTGCGACGTCATCACCTCGGCTAGCATGGCAGGTTCATTCAAGAACATTCTCGACTCAACTAATAACATCATTACTAGGAACCCAAGGGTCTAGGAGTGATTTGATCTCCCCTATCTTCTTCGTTGTGACCTTGCTGACCGGCGCGGAGACGAGGGAAGCCTCGCCTTGTGCAAGTTGATGCCGCTTGATAATGATACGTATGATGTTAAGATGCCATCGCTTGAGGGCAAACATTGGGAAGGCGCAAATGGAGATTGGGTTGTTTATATTTAGTACAATCGCGAGTGGGAACTTGTGAATGTGTACACTCGTCAGCAGATTCCACTTCAAAAAATCTCTGAGTGCCCTGAGGTTGAGCACATAGATGATCGATGTACGTTCAAATATGATCATGGTGACTGTCGTCTACAGAAGATAGCAATTTCTCGAGTTCCCAACCGCTATTGGAATTACAAGAATGCTATCTTCGACAAGTTTTTTGCCGTCCGTCATGGTTCGACTTGATGGATATTGCTCAAAAATCAGTTTCTATACACGGATGTGTACTATGATGCAATTGAATACGAGGGTCTTGTGTTTGCTGCCACCACTCATGGCACTATTTTTGCATGGGATCCTTATTGTTTCAATACGTTTGTCTTCCACCGTAATTATAATTATTTCATCCACATGCATGCGAGATAGCAAGTTTCCCTTCTCTACTAATTAACCTTCTTCTTGTGTTTCCATGGTCCTATGAACATTCCACCACCTATACTTGAAAAATTTTATAACCAAGGGGAGCTGACGATGGTGATGATCACGAGCATGAGGACGAGCAGGGCCCATATGCTCATTGGCGGCTGGCAACTAATTCCAATGGATCACCACTTCTTGTTTGTATACAGCCCACTTCTGATGTTACTACTAAGGGAGCAGGTGTTATCTCCCATGGTGGCACTCTCTGGACCTATTCCAACACCCGTTGCATGGTATTCGGGATGGATACTAGTGTGCTAGCGCCAACACTTTCTCCCTGGTACAGTATTGATAGTCATGGAGCAAACTCACTCTTCCTTGGACAAAACTATCCAATGATGGTGAAAGGCGATCCAACTGCTGTTGACACAACGTTACTACCATTTATGAGAAGCAATTGTATCTATACGTCAAACATTGCGGTGGCTCCCTACCCTGGTCGTGATATAGTAGGCCGCTTCAGCTTGGATGATTAGTCCTGCGTTGGTCTCGAGATTGACACTAGATGGCCCTTCCCAGAGAATCACTTGTGGTTCAAAGCAAGCGTTTCCAATGCTAAGGATTGGTTGAGTTGAAGTTCATTTCATTGCTTGTTATTTGTTGTGTGATGAAAACTTTAGTATTTATAATGTATCCTCATTGTCGTTGTGGGTTGATGGCCTGTTGTAGGTAATAAAATGATATGCCTGTGATAAACTTACTAAATTTATGAATGGCTTTCGATTCGCTTCTCTGAGTGGGTGCTGCGACGAGGAAAAAATATATTTTCTGAATACATAATTGTACGTGCATTGCAACAGGTTATCGGATGAGGCCAATCAACAATAGTACAATATTTGTACTAGCTTCACATACTGCACTATCTCGATGTCTACGTGCGTAATACAACAGGTTTTAAACTTGAGACCAGCCACCCATCCTCACAAAGAACACTTTTTAACCTAGCACAGACTCCAGGAAATTTGGCCAGAGTGTGAGGTGGGCCATATGTTAATGTGTTCTTTGTACGTAACTAGCACCTCGAATCCTTGATACTACTACTATAAGTAGTAGGAGTAGTAGGGTGGCATGGGCTGGAACAAGCATTCATGTCTAGGAGTACGGCACATGCCACCAGCACGACTTCCAGCTGACACCATATTTGTTGGAGTCCGTGCTACAACAATCTCTTCAACCTCATCGTTTCTCTAACTCAGTCGTCGCGCGGCGGGCGAGTTGGGGGTTTGCCGATAGTCGGTTTGCTCAACTGCGGTCGCACTTGTAAGGCCAACTTCAACGCACGACCCCAAACGGACCTCCGTTTTGCCCGGGTTCTGTCGGCTTGGGAAGGGCAATGGGGTCGTGTCTGGGCCATTTCTCGGATGCGGTGGCCGTGCGCCGAACGCGCGGACGCATCCCGGCTGCGTACATTTTTCTTTGCAAACACATATCTTTTTTTCATCATTGATTTATTGGTACATGGAAATACATCACCAAAATTTTGATTAGAAAAACAAGAACCACAAGAATACATTTTAGAAGATATCCAACTTCCATAACTACTCCTGTAAGTTGGATTAGTGCCTTCTCGATACATTCATTGTTGATCTAGGGAGGCTCGATCCTGCGTGCTTCTTTCTTCTTCGAGTGTAATGACGTAGACGTGTCTAGCCTCTATTCTATCAACAAGTGCACTAGTCTCATCTCTAGCCTCTATGCTAGCTAAAAGTGCTAGAACATCTACTAAATTGCGCTCTATCAATATATCGTTGTACTCTTCTTCCCAATACCAAAACTTGCATCCATTCTACACAATAAAAGTTTAAGTTAGCACAACTAGTCTAATCCGAGAGCACAACCGAAGATTTGGTCGAGTTCTTCCTCCATTTGCCGACACATGGGACATCCAGCATCCAGGTCGTGTCATGCAAGAAAATAGAGTGGTAGCTGAAGCCATGTGATGTGCATCTTGGGTTAAACTGTAAATAGAATCTTACTACTCTTGAGTAACTTCAAAAGCAGCCACCGAAGATCTTTATTGGATTTGTTTTTCATCACCAGCACGTCGAGCTGAAAGATGTGCAGGTTCAGTGGGTCCTCTTGCGTTTTCACTGACATGTGGGACCGCATATGAGCAAACAGACGACGGGCTCCGCGCGTCTGCTGGCTGGCTGAGAAGAGAGATAGAGGAGGGCTGAGCACGGACTCCAGGAAATTTGTTCTACGTAACCAGCACCTCGATATAGTGGGGTGACATGGGCCATAACTAGCATTCATGTCTAGCAGTACGGCACACGCCACCCACACGAGTCCCATCTGACACCAATTTTCTTGGAGTCCATGCTACAGCCATCTTTTCTCCCTCTTGTTTTCTCAGCCATCGCGCGGTGGGCGGGGTGGGGGTTTGCCGATAGTCGGTTTGCTCAACTGCGGTGCCACTTGTAAGTGAAAATGCAACACAACACACATTCCCCCTTGAGCGGCGTGCCGAACCAACCGTGTGGGGGTGCGACGCGAACACGGCAGGCTTTTCCTTTTGAACTTCTAACTTGTAAAATTTGGTTCTGCTCCATGGTGCGACCGATTGATAGAAATAAAGATTTTCCCTAGAGTAATGAGAAGTTTGGTTGGCGGGGTTCATGCATGGAGTATGTAGGAAAATTATGAAGTTGATGTGAAAGGTAAGATAATTACTAGTAGTACCATATACTACTACATGGATTTGACGGAAAGATAAAGATACATATGGATCCATTAACGACATCCTCACGCTCTAGTGCACCGGGTCACCAACCGACGTGTGAGGAGCAGCGGCGTTGGCGGCAAACTCAACGTGCTTCTGAACAATGCCGTCTAAGGTTGCCATGCGGTCCAAGAAGACCAGCATCCTATCGTCCTCCTCTTGCATGTAGTAGTCCTTGTGTACTATTTGCGCATAGACGTGGGTGATTATGTCGATGGTGTCTTGCTGCGCCAGGCGCTGTGCGGTGAGCGCGACCTCGAGGTGGACATTCTCCGGCGCGATTGCGGGCAGTCGCAGGGCCACTAGTGTGTCGAAGAGGTTGTCACTATAGAGGCCGTTGAGGGTGGCAAGCATCGCAGAGCCTGGGCGCGTGGGCTGGAGGCGTACGTCAAGGTCATCCGTGAGCTTCTTGACGACGGTGAACAACGAGACGAAGCTGTCATCCAAGCTGCCCCTCGCCCTGGCAGCCTCAACCACTACCTGGAGACGTTCCTCGGTGCCGGACCGTAGGCCGGCGTCGTCGACCATCTGGCACAGCCGGCTGATGCTCGCGCTCATCGCCTCCATGGGTCTAGCTTCTAGTCAACTGATCTTGCGATTCGAGTGATCACTCTTGCCCTTGGGTGCGTAGGTGCATAGGATTTCGTAGATTGGACTAGCGGGAGCCTTTATATGAGAAGTGCAGACTCCATTGAATTCACGTGCGTGTTGGCCATCTACTCCTAGCCCCTCTAATGCACCTGCCTTTGGTTGTATGACAGGTTGGCCACCCACCCGTTGGGCCCACGTGTCATACACCGAAAGGCAGGTGCAGTAAGTCAATGAAGCTGCGGCCCCCTCCGTGCCCGTGCAGGATTTCAATGACTTGAGACTACCAAACATCACATGCAGTGGTAAGTTAATTGCATGTAATCCTATTAAGTAGCAAAAAGACATTAAGTTATATCGCCGATAGGAATAAAACAATACACCATGTATTTATTTACTGAGGGAGTAGTACATTTTTTGTGACATGCATTGCTAGATATTGCTAGTCAAATACTAAATCTAGATGGACGTGGTAGTACTACTAAATCCAGACGGTGGTGCCAGTACTAGTAGTAGTACTACCAATGTAGTAGTAGCACTGTACTACCCGTTGGTCAAATTATTATGTGTTGCTCCTCACAGTGAAGTGACAAGACCGTACGCCGGAGATGACACGTGAGTATAGGCGCCGTGTTCGTCATACCATAGTTAGCCTCACTATCTGCAGTCACTATCATCATGGCTGTGGACCTAGCCTGCTTACAACTAGCCGTGTCCGACATAATTTCCCGTGCGTAGATGCCCGTGCATTGCACGGAACACCAAGATTGGGGGGTGGACGGCGCCCGCAACGGCCATCGCGCCAGATTTTTCCATGGCCTTCTAGAGGTGGTAGGGAGGAGATAAGGTTGATTGTGAGAGATAAGGAGTTGTTTGTAAATAAGGAACATGTGCGGGCATCTTTTTCAAAACTGGAGATGTTTTGTTTGTATGCGTCAGATCTATATCCGACGGCTATTGGTGAAAGATGGCAGGCACAACATCATCACCAACTCAGGACCTGTTTGATTCGCAGGATTTTGAAAATGCAGGAATAGAACACAGCAATATTACTAGTTTCAAACTAATATTACAAATGTTAGGAGTAATGCTGCACCTACGAAGAGGGAATTACTAGGAAGTTTACGTAAGAACTTTCGTTACTTTCGGTGGATGCAGCATTATCGTAGAAACTAAAATCCACCGCCCTGACAAGTCACTAATGGGCAAATAACTATTCGAGTCTCTGGCCACTTGATGTTTCAAAAATTAATTCAGCTTGTGCGGAGACTTTGTCATTTAGGCTTAGACGCTTGCGGTGATAAGCACGCCATTCATTGTTGCGCTAGAGAACGCCAAACCTCGTTACCTTGAGCACACTTGCCTCCAGAACAAAGAACCTAGCCAATTTAATCTCAGATGTGCTGCCTCGGTAGTCAATCAAATCAATTTTTGTATGATGGAGATCAAGGCATTCGATGAGATTGTTATAGTGCAGCACATTTTTCACTTTCGGGTCTTTTTTTATCTGCAAAAGAAGAGAACATATTAGAGCAGTTGGGGATGTATAAGATGGTCGTGTCATCAAGAGGTACCAATATCATTCGCTCATACGATAGGGTTGGCTGGATAGTGATATGTTTTCACTCTCTCTCTCTCTCTCTCTCTCTCTCTCTCTCTCTCTCTCTCTCTCTCTCTCTCTCTCTCTCTCTCTTTCTCTTTCCTCTCATTTAACTAGGAGTACGTGAAGAGCTTGGGCATTTGTTGCCTTCCACTATGTGGCTGATGCCATATTTCGCAAACGTATGCCACATAATACACATCAATGTCAAATCAAAAGATTTTTGCACCGCTCTCACGATGTGAGAGAGTTTGCACCGCTTTGCACACAGACCCACATGTATATACAAATCAATCAAACGAACTACACCAGCCTCTCACTCTCCCAAAGAAGTGTTTTTTATTGCCTCGGTACTCTCTCTCTCCCACGCAAGTGTTTTTTCATTGCGTGAGTTAATTTGGCACCAGAGCAAAGTAGGTGATCCAGATTGGGGCACCAAGTGAGCAATGGAGGGGCATCGATGCCAAATGCATCACAAGTGAATTTGGCACATGTTTTGGCCTACATAGTGGAGGGCTGTTATAGCCCACTTTTGTACTACCTCTTATTTAGTATAAAATTTTGACCATATATTTATGTAAGAAAATGCCAATGCATGTCTCGGGAGATAGCAGGAGCTGAAGCTGGCACGGCGCAGTGTTGGCGCGAGGCGGAGCGCGAACGGCGGCAGAGAGCGACATCGTCCAGCTTCAAAGCTGAGCTCCTCGAGCTGATCTAGGGCGGGGGATAAGAACCACTCGTCGAACTTGGGTTGGACCTTGCAGTTGGTACTGAGCATGCGGATGTCAAGGCGTTTGGCTGGCCTAGGGTGCGATGAAAGGATCTTGGAGACTGCGGCCATGCATTCGCAATCCCCATCGCAGAGGCAGCTATCGACGGTGAGGTTTGGGGGGCTGCGGCACCAGAGGGGGCGCCACCGCCGGGATAGCAGGGCGGTCCGCACATCAGATTTGGTGGGGAGGAGGCCGATGATGACGAGAAGCATGTTGTCGGGGAGGCTGCGAATGAAGTCCAGGCTCTCCGGATGCGGTTTTGGCTCGAGCCACCTCCGCTTGTTGGCTGCCTCGCCGTCCATCTCAACCGGCAGCGACGCCGGTTTACACATGTGCTGGTGTGTGTTGTGTGCTGGACGTGCACGAGTGCGTCCTTCTGTGCATGCCGCCACGTAGTGGTGAATTGTGCGGGAGGGCATCCTCCACGCGAAAGAAGTGTGTCCTCATTGTGTAGGGGAACGTAGTAGAATTCAAAAAAAATTCTACGCTTCACCAAGATAAATCTAAGGAGTCGCCTCGCAACGAGGGTAAAGGAGTGCATCTACATACCCTTGTAGATCGCGAGCGGAAGCGTTCAAGAGAACGTGGATGATGGAGTCGTACTCGTCGTGATCCAAATCACCGATGATCCCAGCGCCGAACGGACGGCACCTCCATGTTCAACACACGTACAGTGCAGCGACGTCTCCTCCTTCTTGATCCAGCAAGGGGGGAGGAGAGGTTGATGGAGATCCAGCAGCACGACGGCGTGGTGGAGGATGCAATGGGATTTCTGCAAGGCTTCGCCAAGCATCGTGGGAGGAGGGAGAGGTGTAACGGGGGGGAGACGGAGGCGCCAGGAGTAAGGGTCCGGCTGCCCTCCCTCCCCCCCACTATATATAGGGGCCAGGGGGGGCGCCGGCCCTAGGAGATGCAATCTCTTAGGGGGCGGCGGCCAAGGGGGGAGGCTTGCCCCCAAGGCATGTGGGGCGCCCCCCACCCCTAGGTTTCCCAACCCTAGGCGCAGTGGGGAGGCCCAAGGGGGTGCACCAGACCACTATGGGCTGGTTCCCCTCCCCTACGGCCCATGGGGCCCTCCGGGATAGGTGGCCCCACCCGGTGGACCCCCGGGACCCTTCCGATGGTCCCGGTACACTACCGGTGACCCCCAAAACTCTCCCGATGGCCGAAACTGGACTTACTATATATAATTATTTACCTCCGGACCATTCCGGAACTCCTCGTGACATCCGGGATCTCATCTGGGACTCCGAACAACATTCGGGTTACCGTGTGCATATATCTCTACAACCCTAGCGTCACCGAACCTTAAGTGTGTAGACCCTATGGGTTCGGGGGACACGTAGACATGACCGAGACGACTCTCCGGTCAATAACCAACAGAGGGACATGGATACCCATGTTGGTTCCTACATGTTCCTCGATGATATCATCGGATGAACCACGATGTCAAGGATTCACTCAATCCCGTATGCAATTCCCTTTGTTTATCGGTATAGTACTTGCCCGAGATTCGATCGTCGGTATACCGATACCTTGTTCAATCTCGTCATGGTAAGTCTCTTTGCTCGTTCCTTAATACATCATCCCGTGACCAACTCCTTAGTCACATTGAGCTCGATCATTATGATGATGTCTTACCGAGTAGGCCCAGAGATACCTCTCCGTCATACGGAGTGACAAATCCCAGTCTCGGTTCATGCCAACTCAACAGATACTTTCGGAGATACCCGTTGCGTACCTTTATAGCCACCCAGTTACATTGTGACGTTTGGCACATGCAAAGTATCCCTACGGTATCCGGGAGTTGCAGAACCTCATGGTCTAAGGAAAAGATACTTGACATTGGAAAAGAGTTAGCATTACGAACTACACGATCTTGTGCTAGGCTTAGGATTGGGTCTTGTCCATCACATCATTCTCCTAATGATGTGATCCCGTTATCAATGACATCCAATGTCCATGGTCAGGAAACCGTGACCATCTATTGATCAACGAGCTAGTAACTAGAGGCTTTACCAGGGACACGTTGTGGTCTATGTATTCACACATGTATCACTGTTTCCGGATAATACAATTCAAGCATGAATAACAAACAATTATCATGAACAAGGAAATATAATTATAACCATTTTATTATTGCCTCTAGGGCATGTTTCCAACAGTCTCCCACTTGCACTAGAGTCAATAATCTAGTTACATTGTGATGAATCGAACACCCATAGAGTTCTGGTGTTGATCATGTTTTGCTCGTGGAAGAGGTTTAGTCAACGGATCTGCGACATTCAGATCCATATGCACTTTACAAATATCTATGTATCCATCCTGAACTTAATTCCGGATGGAGTTGAAACGGCGCTTGATGTGCTTGGTCTTCTTGTGAAACCTGGGCTCCTTGGCAATGGAAATAAATCCAGTGTTGTCACAGAAGAGAGTCATCGGGCCCGACGCGCTTGGAATGACTCCTAGGTCGGTGATGAACTCCTTCATCCAGACTCCTTCCAGCACTGCTTCGCAAGCAGCTATGTACTCCGCTTCACATGTAGAATGCGCCACGACGCTCTGCTTGCAACTCCACCAGCTGACTGCCCCACCATTCAAAATATACACGTATCCGGTTTGTGACTTGGACTCATCCAGATCTGTGTCGAAGCTAGCATCGACGTAACCCTTTAGGACCAGCTCTTCGTCACCTCCATAAACGAGAAACATATCCTTAGTCCTTTTCAGGTACTTCAGGATGTTCTTGACGCCTGTCCAGAGTTCCATACCGGGATCACTTTGGTACCTCCCTACCAAACTTATGGCAAGGTTCACATCAGGTCTGGTACACAGCATGGCATACATAATAGAACCTATGGCTGAGGCATAGGGGATGACACTCATCTTTTCTCTATCTTCTGACGTGGTCGGGGATTGAGCTGTGCTCAATCTCATACCTTGAAATACAGGCAAGAACCCTTTCTTGAACTGATCCATATTGAACTTCTTCAATATCTTATCAAGGTATGTGCTTTGTGAAAGACCAATGAGGCGTCTCGATCTATCTCTATAGATCTTGATGCCTAATATGTAAGCAGCTTCTCCAAGGTCCTTCATTGAAAAACTCTTATTCAAGTAGGCCTTAATGCTCTCCAAGAATTCTACATCATTTCCCATCAACAATATATCATCCACATATAATATGAGAAATGCTACAAAGCTCCCACTCACTTTCTTGTAAATACAGGCTTCTCCCCAAGTCTGTATAAAACCAAACGCTTTGATCACATCATTAAAGCGAATATTCCACCTCCGATATGCTTGCACCAGCCCATAGATTGAGCACTGGAGCTTGCATACCTTGTTAGCATTCTCGGGATCGACAAAACCTTCCGGCTGCATCATATACAGCTCTTCCTTGAGGAAGCCATTAAGGAATTCTGTTTTGACGTCCATTTGCCATATCTCATAATCATAGAATGCGGCAATTGCTAACATGATTCGGACGGACTTCAGCATCGCTATGGGAGAGAAAGTCTCGTCGTAGTCAATACCTTGAACTTGTCGATAACCTTTAGCGACAAGCCGAGCCTTATAGATGGTCACATTACCATCCGCGTCAGTCTTCTTCTTAAATATCCATTTATTTTCTATGGCGTGCCGATCATCGGGCAAGTCCAGACTAGTGCAGAACCGGGCAATATCACCGGTTCGTAAGGCCCTATAGTGTCGGTTCCATAACCGGCACTAAAGTGTGGGCACTGAAGCCCCCCCCCCCTTTAGTACCAGTTCATCACGAACCGGTGCTAAAGGGCAACCACATGGCACGAGCCAGCTCCGGGGGCCGGGAGCCCTTTAGTACCGGTTGGTAAAACCAACCAGTACTACAAGGTTTGGGGGGGTTTTGGTTGATTTCTTTTTCATTTTATTTTGTGTTTTCCATTTAATTATTTTTTATTTGCTGGTATTTTACGATACTAGCTAGCTAAAAATCATCATAGTCGTCATTACCACTGTTTAATCATCATAGTCATTACCGCTATCTAATCACCACCAACACTAGCTTAAAGAAAAATCATTCACTTGTACCAGAAGCAAGGATATCATGGAGTTCAACATGGTCATGATATTACAAGCGTTCATAACACCACGAAAGCAAATCATCCTTTGAGATTAAGTTCAGGACGAAGAACACGGACATGAGAGGATAAGTACTAAGAGCATGAACTAGCTAAATCACTCCTGCTGCTCTCTCTCTCAGGTAAAATAGCATAGAACATGTATATCTCTCCTGATTCATCATACTAGAGCATGCAGATGAACCTATCTCCTAATTGTGGGCTACGCTTCTCATTGCTGCCCCCTAGTACTTCTCTGGGATCGTTAACAATTTTGCTCCAATATTTCACTATTAAGCATTCATCGCTTTTAGAAATCCTGAATGCACTCATGTGCAATGTAGGATATCTTGGCCGTAAGCTAACCATTGACATGTGACCTTTAGTCTCGATCCACTGAGGCACAACTGTCATTGGGAGTCCCTGTTGAAGAACATCGTATAGTAATTAATGAACTTAGCAATGAAATTTAAGAAAAAAAATGTATGCAAAAGATGCACTGAGGACAAATAGTAAAAATCTTACCATCACTCGTAAATAGATGTGACCGTAGTTCAATACGATCACTATTGGTTGCACGTTTTGAGTACTAACATTTCTAAGTGCAGGAAGAAAATTTGTCTTGACAGTATGAAGATCCTCAAGACATGAAACATAATGACTTATCTCCTCGCAGTTTAGTTCAGCTCCGGGACAGCAGTAGGTCCTATCTACCAAGCGCTGGACATGTTTTCTTGAATGGAAATAAGCTGTCAATAGAAATTAGTTGTCAACTATTTTTGAATAAACAATATCAAAGACATAAATATGGTTGAGAAACTCACATAGTGGTAGAACTGGAGGCGTCTGCACATCGACCCAGATGTCTCTATTACCTTCAATATCATCTTCCGGACGAATATCAAAGGTGATAATCATATCAGGCTCAAATGCATAAGCCTTGCATAGTGCTTGCCAAGTTTTGTATTCAAAATAGGTGTACGTGTCTGCATTGTATAATTTGACGTTGAAAGTATAACCATGCTCGGTCTTCAGGTAAACTCTCTTTACCTCCATAGTTTCCATAGCACTGAGACCTATCTTATCCAAGACAAAAATTCTTGCAAGGCAGGGGATGCGCTAGGAGAATAGTGAAAATTTAAAATTATAAGTTGAAGCAAATGAAGCATATATAAGTCATGCTTAATTACGAAAAAAGACTTGTCGTTGTGACTTACTGTATCCACTTCAAAGGTCTCCTCCAACTTGATGCTAAAGCGCCTATCATCAACAAGGAAATTTCTGTCGCACAGGCCGCGCTGGTCTTCACAGTATTCGCACTTAATGAAATCTTTTTCGTCGTCAGACGATATTTCCTATTAATTAGATCATCAAATCTCAGATATCTAAATTTTCTTATGAAAAATAAACTAGTTCTATTAATTCAACTAATTCAACTAAGAATTTACTAAAAATAAACTAGTTCTATTAATTTTTTTACTAAAATATATAAAGTAGCTATATATAGTAATATTTTAATTAGATCATCAAATCTCATATACCTAAAAATAAACTAGTTCTACAAATTCAACTAGTTCAACTCCGCATTTACTAAAAATAAACTAGTTATATTAATTCAACTAGTTCAAATAATCTCATATACCTAAATTTTCATACTAAAAATAAACTTGTTCTATTAATTTTCATACTAAAAATAAACTAGTTATATTAATTTAACTAGTTCAAATCTCATATATATATACCTAATTAATATCTAGCTA
>LR738709.1:486714466-486774097 GCA_902687465.1 Secale cereale | reverse complement strand
ATTGACATTAATATTTAACAGCTTTTCCATATAATTCATCTAACATTAACATTCTAACACATTCGTATATATCTACGTAATTCATCTAACATTAATCTAAACAACAGAAAACAGAAAACATTCGTATATATCTACGTAATTCACCTAACATTAACATTCTAATATTTCTATAACTAAAAAAGAGAAAAAAATTATAACATTTATATATATATAACTAACATTTGTATAACATTTCTAATATTTCTAGAACTAAAAAAAAAGAAAATTTTCTAACTTTTTTATAACTATTTCTATAACTAAAAAACAGAAAACTTTCTAACAATTCTAACTTTTTTATAACTATTTCTATAACTAAAAAACAGACAAATTTCTAACATTTCTAACAATGCTATATAACTAACTATTTCTATAACTAAAAAAGAAAAAATTCTAACATTATTATAACTATTTCTATAACTAAAAAATAAAAAAAATGTATGTGTGTGTGTGTGCTCACCAGCGAGGCGAGAGGTGACGGGGGGTGGCGACGGGGACGGCAATGGGCGCGGCGACGGGCGCGGCGACGACGACGGGGACGGGGCGGCGACGATGGGGATGGGGCGGCGACGACGGGGCGGCGACGGGCGCGGCGACGACGGGGCGGCGACGGGCGCGGCGACGATAGGGCGGCGACGACGGGGACGGGGCGACGACGGGGCGGCGACGGGTGCAGAGGAGAAGAAGCAGATGAGAAACTGAAATTTTTGAAGTGTTTTCTTATCTAGGATGGACCTTTAGTACCGGTAGGAGCCACCGACCGATACTGAAGGCCTGTTTTGGCTAGGCCAAGCGGCGGGAAGCGCACCCCCTTTAGTACCGGTTGGTGGCTCCAACCGGTACTAAAGACACCCCTTTAGTACCGGTTGGTGCCACGACCTGGTACTAAAGGGGGTGCGCTGGCGCAGGTGCGGTGCGGCAAGTTTAGTCTCACCTCGCTAGCCGAGGGGCAGACGCACTGGTTTATAAACCCCACCGCGGCTGCTCCTTCGAGCTCCTCTCTACTGCAGGCTTGTGGGCCTAACTTTGCGGCGCTGCCCTGTGAGTCTGCTGGGCCTTTATGGGCCTGCAAATACACGCCCAGGGCCTTGCAGGCCCACTGGGTAGCGCGCAAACAATTTTTTATATGGAATTTTATTTTCTATCTAACTAACATTTCTATATCTAAAATTTATCTATCTAACATTGCCGCAAATATATCTATTTTTGAGTTTTTTTTGTGTATTTAGAGTTTCTTTGTCAATATTTTTGCTTTAGGTACAAAAAATTGCAAACTTTCTGTTAGTGCCCGTAGTTTTCAAATTTGAATAGCTTAAATTTTGAATGAAATTAGTGTGAATCACTAGTTTGTGAATAACTTAACTTTAAAAATCAGTAAAGGCATGAAATAATTTGTTTGCACATAAAATTTATTCGTGTTTCAAATGCCAAAACACATAACTACCCTAACTATTACAGAGATTCCCTTCTGGGTGTGAAACACAGAAGAAAGTGATGATAGTGAAGCCGATCACATCCCAGATCTTTGGGTGTGAAACTTTTTCATCGCGTGTGTCCCTTTGCGCCGTAACCATGGAAAATCTTCATCATTTAACGGGATGCTCGGGTCAATATTCACTGTGAATGGAGCAATTTCTTCAAACTTTTCATAATCTTCTGACTTGTCTGTCTTGTCATCCACTCCCACGATGTTTCTCTTCCCAGAAAGAACTATGTGCCGCTTTGGCTCATCGTACGATGCATTCGCTTCCTTATCTTTTCTCTTCTTGGCTTGGTAGACATGTCCTTCACATAGAAAACCTATGCCACATCATTGGCTAGGACGAATGGTTCGTCTGCATACGCAAGATTGTTGAGATCCACTGTTGTCATTCCGTACTGCGGGTCTTCCGTTACCCCGTCTCGTGTCATATTGACCCATTTGCACCTAAACAAAGGGACCTTCAAACCACGTCGATAGTCAAGTTCCCATATGTCCTGTATATAACCATAATATGTTTCCTTTCCCGTCTTGGTTTCTGCATCAAAGCGGACACCACTGTTTTGGTTGGTGCTCTTCTTATCTTGGGCGATCGTGTAAAATGTATTACCATTTATCTCGTACCCTTTGAAAGTCATTATATTCGAAGATGGTAACTGGGACAGCAAGTACAGGTCATCTTCAATAGAGGTGTCATGCATGGTACGTGTCTGCAACCAGCTGGCAAAACTCCTGGTTTGTTCACGTGTAATCCAGTCATCAGACCGCTTCGGGTGTTTGTAGCATAGCAAATTCTTTTGTTCGTCCATATACGGAGCCACCAAGGCGGAATTCTATAGAACTGTGTAGTGTGCTTTAGTGAGAGAATGTCCGTCCATACATATTATTTGTTCCCCTCCTAGCGTGCCTTTTCCATCCAGTCTGCCATTATGCCGCGATTCAGGAACACCAATCGGCTTAAGGTCAGGAATAAAGTCAATACAAAACTCAATGACCTCCTCATTGTGATGGCCCTTGGAGATGCTTCCTTCTGGCCTAGCACAGTTATGAACATACTTCTTTAAGACTCCCATGAACCTCTCAAAGGGGAACATATTGTGTAGAAATACAGGACCCAAAACGTTAATCTCTTCGCATAGGTGAACTAGGACGTGCGTCATGATGTTGAACAAGGATGGTGGGAACACCAACTCGAAACTGACAAGACATTGCACCAACTCATTCTCTAACCTTGGTATGATTTCTGGATCGATTACCTTCTGAGAGATTGCATTGAGAAATGCACATAGCTTCATAATGGCTAATCGAATGTTTTCCGCTAGAAGCCCCCTCAATGCAACCGGAAGCAGTTGCGCCATAATCACGTGGCAGTCATGAGACTTTAGGTCCTGGAACTTTTTCTCTGCCATGTTTATTATTCCCTTTATATTCGACGAGAAGCCAGACGGTACCTTAATACTGAGTAGGCATTCAAAGAAGATTTCCTTCTCTTCTTTGGTAAGAGCGTAGCTTGCATGACCCTGATGTATGCCGTCTTTTCCGTGCATACGTTGCTGGTCCTCCCGTGCCTCAGGTGTATGTTTTGTCTTCCCATACACGCCCAAGAAGCCAAGCAGGGTCACACAATGATTCTTCGTCACGTGCATCACGTCGATTGAGGAGCGGATCTCTAGGTCTTTCCAATAGGGCAGGTCCCAAAATATAGATTTCTTCTTGCACATGGGTGCGCGTCCGTCAACGTCATTCGGAACAGGTTGTCCACCAAGACCCTTTCCAAAGACCACCTTCAAATCCTTGACCATATCATGTACATCAGCACGAGTAGGGTGGCGAGGCTTCGTCCGGTGATCCGCCTCACCTTTGAAATGCTTGCCTTTCTTTCTTACGAGATGCCTGCTCGGAAGAAATCGACGATGTCCTAGGTACACATTCTTCTTACAATTAGCCAAATATATACTGTCAGTATCGTCCAAACAGTGCGTGCATGCGCGGTATCCCTTGTTTGTCTGTCCTGAAAGATTACTGAGAGCAGGCCAATCATTGATGGTCACGAACAGCAAGGCCTTTAGGTCAAATTCTTCCCCCATGTGCTCATCCCACGCACGTACACGTGTTCCATTCCACAGTTGTAAGAGTTCTTCAACTAATGGCCTTAGGTACACATCAATGTCGTTGCCGGGTTGCTTAGGGCCTTGGATGAGCACTAGCATCATAATGAACTTCCGCTTCATGCACAACCAAGGAGGAAGGTTATACAAACATAGAGTCACAGGCTAGGTGCTATGGTTGCTGCTCTGCTCCCCAACAGGATTAATGCCATCTGCGCTTAGACCAAACCATATGCTCCTTGCGTCATCTACAAACTTCTTCCCGTACTTTCTTCCGATTTTTCTCCACTGCGACCCGTCAGCGGGTACTCTCAACTTTCCGTCTTTCTTACGGTCTTCTCTGTGTCATCGCATTGCCTTGGCATGCTCTTTGATTTGGAACAAATGTTTCAACTGTGGTATTATAGGAGCATACCACATCACCTTGGCAGGAATCTTCTTCCTGGGGCGCTCGCCCTCGACATCACCAGGGTCATCGCGGCTGATCTTATAGCACAATGCACCGCATACCGGGAAAGCGTTCAAATCCTCGTACTCACCGCGGTAGAGGATGCAATCATTAGGGAATGCATGTATCTTCTACACCTCTAACCCTAGAGGGCAGACAGCCTTCTTTGCTTCGTACGTACTCTCGGGCAACTCGTTGTCCTTTGGAAGCATATCCTTTATCATTACCAACAACTTTCCAAATCCCTTGTCAGATACACCATTCTCTGCCTTCCATTGCAGCAATTCCAGTGTGGTGCCCAGCTTTTTCTTGTCACCTACGCAATTCTGGTACAACAATTTTTTGTGATCCTCTAACATGCGCTGCAACTTCTTCTTCTCCAAATCACTTGCGCAGTTTCCCTTTGCATCGGCAATGGCCCGACCTAGATCATCAACGGGCTAATCTGATGCCTCTTCTTCAGGTTCTTCCCGCATTGCCGGCTCAGCTTCTTCCCGCATTACCGGCTCAGCTTCTTCCCCCATTGTTGTATCATCGTATTCAGGGAACCCATCGCCAGGATAGCTGTCGTCGTCCTCTTCTTCTTCATTGCCTTCCATCATAACCCCTCTTTCTCCGTGCTTGGTCCAAACATTATAGTGGGGCACGAAACCGGACTTAAACAGGTGGACGTGAATGGTTCTTGACTTAGAGTAATTTAGACCATTCTTACAGACAGCACATGGACAAGGCATAAAACCATCCGCCCGCTTGTTTGCCTTAGCCGCAAGCAGAAAAGTTTCCACGCCATTAATGAACTCGGGAGAGCATCGGTCATCGTACATCCATTGTCGGCTCATCTTCAATACACAACACCAAAAACACCAACTTAATACAAGTTCATACATAAAGTTCATACAACACTTAAATGCAACAAACAAATAACTTTCTAGCTAAAGCATTTAAATGCAACAACAAATGCGATCAAGATCGCAACTAATGTAACAATTGATCCAACAACATAATGATACCAAGCCTCACTATCGATGGCATATTTTCTAATCTTTCTAATCTTCAAGCGCATTTTCTCCATCTTGATCTTGTGATCATCGACGACATCGGCAACATGCAACTCCAATTCCATCTTCTCCCCTCAATTCTTTTCAATTTTTCTTTCAAGTACTCGTTTTCTCTTTCAACTAAATTTAACCTCTCCTACATATGCAAACTAAGTGTTATTTTGGACCTCAATTTGCATAAAAATCAAATACTAGCACATATATTTCCTCCCAAATTACTAAACTCACAAATTAATCACTATATAAACCATTGTAAGAGCTAATCTAGCAATGAGAGATGAAAGGACAAAGTTGCTAACCTTTGTGATCATTTGAATGGATGGGGGCCTTCAAACCTTGACAAATTTTGGGCAAAATGTGTGATGAGCTCGAGAGGAAGAGGGGAAGAACAGAGAGGAGAGGGGAAAGGGGAAGAACAGAGCGAGCTCGGGTGGACGAAGGGTTTATGTATGACCACCTTTAGCACCTGTTCGTGCAAAGAACCGGTACTAAAGGTGCTAGAGGGGCCCGAGACTAACAACATCCTGCCACCACTCTCATTAGTACCGGTTCGTGGCACGAACCGGTGCTAAAGATTCGTCACGAACCGGTACTAATGAGAGCGGCCCGGCTAGCCGTTGGAACCGGCACTAATGTACACATTAGTGCCGGCTCAAATTCAAACCGGAACTAATGTGCTTCACGTTTGACCCTTTTTCTACTAGTGCCAAAGTACATACTTTGTTTTCATACATGGATCCTATCTCGGATTTCATGGCTTCAAGCCATTTGTTGGAATCCGGGCCCGCCATCACTTCTTCATAGTTCGAAGGTTCACCGTTGTCTAACAACATGATTTCCATGACAGGGCTACCGTACCACTCTGGTGCGGAACGTGTCCTTGTGGACCTTGGAAGTTCAGTGGTAACTTGATCTGAAGCTTCATGATCATCATCATTAACTTCCTCCCTAGTCGATGCAGGCACCTCAGGAACAACTTCCCGCGCCGCGTTACTTTCTGGTTCGGAAGGGGTGACTATCACCTCATCAAGTTCCACTTTCCTCCCACTCACTTCTTTCGAGAGAAAGTCTTTCTCCAGAAAGGATCCATTCTTAGCAACGAAGACCTTGCCTTCGGTTCTGAGGTAGAAGGTGTACCCAATAGTTTTCTTTGGGTATCCTATGAAGACGCATTTTTCCGATTTGGGTTCGATCTTTTCAGGTTGAAGTTTCTTGACATAAGCATTGCAACCCCAAACTTTCAGAAACGACAGCTTAGGTTTCTTGCCAAACCAAAGTTCATACGGTGTCGTCTCAACGGATTTGGACGGAGCCCTATTTAAAGTGAATGCGGCAGTCTCTAAAGCATATCCCCAAAAAGATAGCGGTAAGTCGGTAAGAGACATCATAGATCGCACCATGTCCAACAGAGTACGATTATGATGTTCGGACACACCATTGCACTGAGGTGTTCCGGGCGGTGTCAATTGTGAAACAATTCCACAATTCCTTAGGTGCGTGCCAAATTCGTGACTTAAATATTCACCCCCACGATCCGATCGTAAAAACTTTATTTTTCTATCACATTGATTCTCAACCTCATTCTGAAACTCCTTGAACTTTTCAAAGGTCTCAGACTTGTGTTTCATCAAGTAGACATACCCATATCTACTTAAGTCATCTGTGAGGGTGAGAACATAATGATAGCCTCCGCGAGCTTCAACACTCATTGGACCGCACACATCCATATGTATGATTTCCAATAAGTTGGTCGCTCGCTCCATTGTTCTGGAGAACGGAGTCTTGGTCATCTTGCCCAAAAGGCATGGTTCGCATGTGTCAAATGATTCATAATCAAGAGACTCTAAAAGTCCATCTGCATGGAACATCATTATCAACTTTACATATTTCGGCATTCACACTATGAATATGTGCAACATCGCGTTCGCGATTCATCAAGAATAAACCATTGACCAGTGGGGCATGACCATAAAACATATCTCTCATATAAATAGAACAACCATTATTCTTGGATTTAAATGAGTAGCCATCTCGCATTAAACGAGATCCAAATACAATGATCATGCTCAAAGCTGGTACTAAATAAAAATTATTAAGGTTTAAAACTAATCCCGAGGGTAGATGTAGAGGCAGCATGCCAACGACGATCACATCGACCTTGGAACCATTCCCGACGCGCATCATCACCTCGTCCTTCGCCAGTCTCCGCTTATTCCGCATCTCCTGCTTTGAGTTACAAATGTGAGCAACTGCACAGGTATCAAATACCCAAGATCTACTACGAGCGCTGGTAAGGTACACATCAATAACATGTATATCATATATACCTTTGATGTTGCCGGCCTTCTTATCTGCTAAGTATTTGGGGAAGTTCCGCTTCCAGTGACCCGTTCCCTTGGAATAAAAGCACTCGGTCTCAGGCTTGGGCCCATTCTTTGGCTTCTTCCCGGCAACTGGCTTACCGGGCGCGACAACTCCTTTGCCATCCTTCTTGAAGTTCTTTTTACCCTTGCCTTTCTTGAACTTAGTGGTTTTATTCACCATCAACACTTGATGCTCTTTCTTGAATTCCACCTCCGCTGATTTCAGCATTGAATACACCTTTGGAATCGACTTCTCCATCCCTTGCATATTGAAGTTTATCATGAAGCTCTTGTAGCTAGGTGGGAACGACTGGAGGATTCTGTCAATGACCGCTTCATATGGGAGATTCATTCCCAAATGAGACAAGCGATTGTGCAACCCAGACAATTTGAGTATGTGCTCGCTGACAGAACTATTCTGCTCCATCTTACAACTATAGAATGCGTCGGAGACGTCATATCTCTCGACTCGAGCATGAGCATGGAAAACCATTTTCAGCTCTTGGAACATCTCATATGCTCCGTGGTGCTCATAACGCTTTTGGAGCCCCGATTCTAAGTTGTAGAGCATACCCCACTGAACCAGGGAGTAATCATCACAACGCGACTGCCAAGAGTTCATAACATCTTGGTTTGCCGGGGCGGGAGCGTCACCTAGTGGTGCTTCAAGGACATATGTTTTCTTGGCAGCTATGAGGATGATCCTCAGGTTACGGACCCAATCCGTATAGTTGCTACCATCGTCTTTCAACTTGGAATTCTCTAGGAACGCGTTGAAGTTAAGGGTGACATGAGCATGGGCCATTTGATCTACAAGACATATTGTAAAGAATTTAGACTATGTTCATGACAATTAAGTTCATCTAATCAAATTTAATGAACTCCCACTCAGATAGACATCTCTCTAGTCATCTAAGTGAAACATGATCCGAATCGACTAGGCTGTGTCCAATCATCACGTGAGATGGACTAGTCATCAACGGTGAACATCTTCATGTTGATCATATCTTCTATACGACTCATGTTCGACCTTTCGGTCTTTCGTGTTCTGAGGCCATGTCTGTACATGCTAGGCTCGTCAAGTGAACCCTAAGTGTATTGCGTGTGTAAATCTGGCCTACACCTGTTGTATGCGAACGTTAGAGCCTATCACACCCAATCATCACGTGGTGCTTCGGAACAACGATCCTTAGAAACGGTGCACAGTTAGGGGGAACACAATTCTTGAAATTTTAGTGAGAGATCATCTTATTTACTACCATCATTCTAAGCAAATAAGATGCATAAACATGATAAACATCACATGCAATCAAATAAAGTGACATGATATGGCCAATATCATTTTGCTCCTTTGATCTTCATCTTCGGGGCATCATGATCATCTTTGTCACCGGCATGACACCATGATCTCCATCATCATGATCTCCATCATCGTGTCTTCCTGAAGTCGTCTCGCCAAATATTACTTCTACTACTATGGCTAAAATTTAGCAATAAAGTAAATTAATTACATGGCGTTATTCAGTGACACGCGGGTCATAAAAAATATAAGACAACTCCTATGGCTCCTGCCAGTTGTCATACACATCGACATGAAAGTCGTGATTCCTATTACAAGAACATGATCAATCTCATACATCACATATATCATTCATCACATCTTTTGGCCATATCACATTACATAGCCCATGCTGCAAGAACAAGTTAGACGTCCTCTAATTGCTGTTGCAAGTTTTACGTGGCTGCTATAGGTTTCTAGCAAGAACGTTTCTTACCTATGCAAAAACCACAACGTGGTATGTCAATTTCTATTTACCCTTCATAAGGACCCTTTTCATCGAATCCGATCCGACTAAAGTGGGAGAGACAGACACCCGCTAGCCACCTTATGCAACTAGTGCATGTTAGTCGGTGGAACCTGTATCACGTAAGCGTACGTGTAAGGTCGGTCCGGGCCGCTTCATCCCACGATGCCGCCGAATCAAGATTGGACTAGTAGCAGCAAGAGAATTGAACAAATCTACACCCACAACTGCTTTGTGTTCTACTCGTGCAAGATGCTACGCAAAGACCTGGCTCAGATACCACTCTAGGGGAACGTAGCAGAATTCAAAAAAAATTCTATGATTCACCAAGAACAATCTAAGGAGTCATCTAGCAACGAGGGTAAAGCAGTGCATCTACATACCCTTGTAGATCGCGAGCGGAAGCGTTCAAGAGAACGTGGATGATGGAGTCGTACTCGTCGTGATCCAAATCACCGATGATCCCAGCGCCGAACGGACGGCACCTCCGCGTTCAACACACGTACGGTGCAGCGACATCTCCTCCTTCTTGATCCAGCAAGGGGGGAGGAGAGGTTGATGGAGATCCAGCAGCACGACGGCGTGGTGGTGGATGCAACGGGATTTCTGCAGGGCTTCACCAAGCACCGCGGGAGGAGGGAGAGGCGTAACGGGGGGAGAGGGAGGCTCCAGGAGCAAGGGTGCGGCTGCCCTCCCTCCCCCCCACTATATATAGGGGCCAGGGGGGCGCCGGCCCTAGGAGATGCAATCTCCTAGGGGGGGTGGGGGCCAAGGGGGGAGGCTTGCCCCCCAAGGCATGTGGGGCACCCCTCACCCCTAGGGTTCCCAACCCTAGGCGCAGGGGGGAGGCCCAAGGGGGTGCGCCAGCCCACTATTGCATCTCTCTGATGTAGCATGTTTTATAATTGAAGCACCATTCTTCTATACAAGGCATGCAAGGGGAAGATGACTATGTTATACTCTGAAGGGTTACAAACCAGGTCATTGCAAAAGATCCAAACGCCAGGAGATAATAAACCAACTCTAGTTTTTATAGATACTGCTCCACCATAGAGAAACCCAACTCCTACTGATAATAAGCAGATTCCAGTGGCCAAAGAACTAGTCCACTCCAGTCCAGCAAAAATATGTCAACTCCATTCTAAGAAGCGTGTGCGTATCCTTGCATCATAAAATTTTATAGCATGCTGATCATATTTTCTACATGTTTCTTACCCATCTCTCTTTTAGAAAATAAGCTTAACTGATAGAAGAATTTCTGCACTGGTAGGTCTGTGAGGAAAGATTCTTGTAGGAATTCTCTGTACTCCAATGCAGATGTAAGTACCTGTTGTATATCACTATATTTTTACATTAGCATGTATTTTGTTAATCGGCGTGAATCCAACCTTTATCTGGTCGAAATTTAGTTGTAGCAAAATGTATGATTAAAGGCCACAATGTTGATTTTCCTAAGGAAACCTAGCTGGTAGTTTTGCATCCTGAGCTGCATGAGTGTACTATCTCATATCAGTGGGTTTTATTACTTTGGTTCTGCAATGTGTTTTCAGTGTTTTTTACTGTGTTCTCCCGTCGTATCCCTAACTCTTACATCATACTCCCTCCGTCCGGATTACATGTCGCAGAAATGGATAAAACTGGATGTATCTAGAACTAAAATACGTGTAGACCCATCCATTTATTTCCGTATGGAGGGAATACATGTCAATATGTCATGCCTTTCTATTCTTCAGTACCTATTCCATCTCTGTTGTAGCATGTTTTATAATTGAAGCACCATTCTTCTATATAAGGCATGCAAGGGGAAGACGGCTATGTTAGAATCTGAAGGGTTACCAACAAGGTCTTTGCAAAACATCCAAACGCTAGTAGATAATAAACCAACTCCTTTTTTCATAGATACCCCTCCAGCACAGAGAAACCCAACTCCCACTGATAATAAGCAGATTCCAGTGGCCATAGAACTAGTCCGCTATAGTCTAGCAAAAGAATGTCAACTCCATTCTAAGAAGCGTGTGCGTATCCTCGCATCATGAAATTTTATAGCATTCTGATCATATTTTCTACATGTTTCTTACCCATCTCTCTTTTAGAAAATAAGGTTAAATGATAGAATATTTCCTTCATTGGCATTGTATTCGAGGAAAATATCTTGCGGGAATTCTCTGTGCTCCAATGCTGATGTAAGTACCTTTTGTATATCACTATATTTTTACATCAGCATGTATTTTGTTAATCGGCGTGAATCCAACCTTTGTCTGATCTAAAATTAGTTGTAGCAAAATGTTAAATGCGCTAATGTTGATTTTTGTAAAGAAAACTACCTGGTAGTTTTGCATACTGAGCTGCATGAGTGTACTATCTCATATCATGCACATTACTGAATTGTAGTGCTGCTCTGGTTGCCCATTCATTCATTGTTTTAATGTTGCTTTCGTATTACCTTACCTGGCTGATGATAGCTGTGCCATATTGTGTTAATTTGGTGTTGGCTAGTTGGCTAAACGTTCGTTGTGCCAATGTTTCTTTCCTATTATCTGACTTGGCCAATGATGGCAATGCTAGTGTCTTAATTTGGTGCAGGCTGCTGAAGATAAGAAGAAAACTCTGAAAACAGCAAGGCAACCCCATTGTTTCTTTCCAATAAATCTAGGCCAGGTAATATGCCAATAACTCATGATTAATCTGTTTGGTTCCCCTCCTCATTTATGTTATGATGCAGTGGTCGAGACACACTCCCCTATCAACAATACAAGCCTGCCAAAATCGCCATCTGAATCTGTCCAGTATCCTCTGTCCCGAATGCAACGGAAAAAATGTATGTTTGTGAATCAATTAATGGATGAAGGAATGATGGAAAGGGTGGAGGAATCAGAGGTGCAGAATCGTGCGACACAACAACTGCTCAATGTTTTCAGAGACAGTGTAGCAAAGCAGCAAGAACTTGCCCACGTGCTTATGGGCATCATCTGTGCTGAGGTTGCAGATTGTGACTATGTAGATCGTTAGGTTCTGTTCATTTATTTACACTAGCATCAATATTTGATTGCCTAGTGGATGTCATTTCATGTAATATATGCTGGATGTGCAACGTTTTGCCCTGTATGCCGTACCTTTGCTTGATCGGTTTTGGTCCTGTGCATAATTGCTCGTCGTAATGGGCTCAAATTATCTAATTTGGCCTAAAGACATGTACGAACTTTAGTGGGCCCATTAAGTTAATGGGCCATTACCAGGTCGAAAGTTAATGGTCGGCCCTCTTAACTCCCGGGTCGTTAACAGGCTGACATCGAAGCGGGCAACAGGTGGGCCCAATTGATTTCACGGGCCGTTATCAGGCCGTTTCTAAGTTCGGGCTACATATGGCCCAACTATACTGTGGGCCTTTAGCGGGCCGAAAGAGACAGCGGGTTTGTACTGGACCATGAAGAGCATGGGCCGCTAAGAGGCCAAAAGTTAGGTCGTATTGTAAATGGCCCAACTGTGTTGTGGGCCTTTAGCAGGCCGAAAGAGAAACCGGGCTGGTATTGGACCATGAAAAGCATGGGCCATTAAAAGGCCAAAACCCAGGTCTAACTACAAATGGCCCAACTCATTTATGGTCTGTTAAAAGGCTGAAAGGCCCACAGGGCCGGGAATTGGCCCAACACTTAAATGGGTCGCTAAAAGGCTAAAACTCAGGTCCGATTACAAATGACCCAACAGATATATGGGCTGTCACCAGGCTGAAAGACACACCGGGCCGGAAATTGGCCCAACACTTAAATGGGTCTCTAAAAGGCCAAAACTCAGGTCCGACTACAAATGGCCCAACTGATTTATGGGCCGTCAACAGGCTGAAAGACACACCGGGCCAGCAAGTAGCCCAATATTTGAATGGGTCGCTAAAAGGCCGAAAGACGTACATCGTGAAAATTGGCCCATCCACTGAATGGGCCGTTAACAGGCCAAAATCTCATTGGGCCGATACCGAGCCCAAATATATAGCGGGCTGTTAATGGGCTCGAATTGACGATGGGCTGCAATGGTGTCAAATCTTTAACGGGCCGTTGACGGGCCGAATTGGCACATCTCGTATGGGCCGTGGGCTTAAATGGACCTGACACAAGTAGGCCTTATATGTGCCGGCCTGCTATTTTATATTGGGTCTGCCTTTTTCACCGGAATGGGCCACTGTTGGGGACGTGCCACATGTCGACCTATCATAGGCGCCTCCTGTCCAATGAGTGGATGAGATATGTCCCAACGGTGAGGCAACACGTGTTTCCTCCGGCCAATGATGATTTTACACGTGGAAAATCCCCATTGGTCGAGGCTGTTAACGGGTTATCGGATCCAAAACCGGACCTGATAGCTTAACGGCGTTCCGTTACGGTGGATGCCACGTGTCGGTGACCCTTGACGAAAGCACTTCTGTGACGCGCGATTTATCGTCATGGAAGTGGACACTTCCGTGATGATAATTTTGGTAATGTCATGGAACACTTCTACGACATCACAGGTATGAATATCTTGATTCTGCCATAAATTTGTCATGGATGTACATGCATGACAGAAAACATGACCTACTGTGACAAACATGTATCATCACAGAAGTGTATTTTTTTTGTAGTGGGCGTCTTAGAGAATCACCCAGTATCTAGCAATGCTTTATATTCCCAGTGTGATGATTCTGGCAATCATTCTCGAAAGCATCTCGTGATGCCATTTAGTTAGTAGGCATTCTATTCCTGGGTTCTTGAACCCAGGATCCACTCTACTTACCTCGTGTTGAAAGTGTTTGCTCGTTCCTTTAGGATATTAGTAACCTTGTGATAGTCCTCGAGGTTTGTGGTTATCGTTCTTCCAATACCATGAACCACCATGATAGAAGTTCTTCTGAACCAAAAGATCATAACCAGAGTGCTCTTGATGAGTTCTTGATACGTCTCAAACGTATCTACTTTTCCAAACACTTTTGATATTGTTTTGACCTCATTCTTGCATGATTTGAACTAAACTAACCCGGACTGACGCTGTTTTCAGCAGAGCTGCCTGTATGGTTTTATTGTGTGCAGGAAAACGGATTTTTAAGTATCTCAGAAAAATCCACGAAAAATCACAGAAAATCCACGCACCCGAAGGAACCAGGAGCCAGAAGTGGGGCCAGAGGGGGGCCAGGGGGTGCCCAGGCACCCTGTGGGCGCGCCCCCCCTGGGCCGCGCCGGGGGGTCGCCTGGGTGGGGCCCACACCCCCTGGTGTCCTACTTTGCCTCGTATTTTTATTCGCGACACGGAAACCCCAGATCAGAAGTTCTTTTCGCAGTTTTCCATCGCGGAGCCGCCGCCACCCTCTGTTCTTCCTCGGGAGGGCTAATCTGGAGGCTGAATTGGCCTCCGGAGAGGGGAGATCGCCGCAATCGTCATCATCATCACCACTCCATCATCCCTCCTTGACTTCTCCCTCCATGTGTGAGTAATTCCCCTGCTGTAGGCGAAGGAGATGGTAGGGATTGGATGAGTTAGATCAGGTAATAGTTTGTCAGATCGTTGGGGGCATGTTGCCTATCATCTACTATGGTGTTTATCATCTTTGCTTCAACTTGTTATTCTTAATGCTTGACACTTAGGGCCCGAGTGCCATGATCTCAGATCTGAACCATATGTGTTTGCATGAATATATTTGTGTTCGTGATCCTATCTATGAGTTGTTTGCACCTATTACGGTTCGGAACCGGCGATCCCAAAAGTGACGGCTTGGGACACCAAAGGGGATGGTCCGTAGTTTGAGGATTACATGTATCCATTGAGTTCATTGCTTTGTTCCGGTGCTCTTTGACAGGAGTACCTTAATCTCCATAAGTTCCTTTTGGCCCCGTTCGTAGCGGGATGGTAGGACAAAAGATGTTGTGCAAGTTCTTATTGCAAGCACGTACAACTACCTACGGGATACATGCCTAATATTTGATATTTGCCTAGATGATCATTACTTTTCCGTGTGCCGTGCCCCAAGTTAGAATCTATCTCATCCATGCAGCGCCCAACCATCCATATCCCTAGCCTACAGTGTTTTAAACCCTGCTTGTCACTAGTTGCTACTTTTGCCATTTACCTTCACTATTTACTTTTTGCTGTTTACTTTTACTATCACTATTATCACTATCATATCACTGTTACCACTTATCTTTTGTTGCAAGTAAGTATATTTCAGGTGCGGTTGAATTGACAACTCAACTGTCAAAGCTTATAAATACTCTTTGGCTCCCCGTGTGTCGAATCAATAAATTGGGTTATTCTTACCCGCGAAGACTATCTCGATCCCTTACGGTTGAGGGTTATCAAGTACCGTTTTCTGGCGCCGTTGCCAGGGAGCATAGCAATATTTACAAGTCTACTTGAGGTATCCTACCTGCTGCACTTTATCCACTATGGGTAAGAAAGGAGACCCCAAGGTTCCGATCTTACTATCCACTACAAGAAGAGGTACTGCTCTGAGCACTAGTGCTACACTTGATTCACCTTCCGTTATGAGTAAGTTTGCCTCACCACCACCACATGATGCTCCTACTGAATCTGTTACTATGTCTGATACTCTTGATGATGCTTCTACTACTTTTGATGATATTAGTTCGCTTAGTTATGCTCTTGAGAAACAAATTGATGCTGCTACTAAAAGGTCTGGAATTGAACTTCCTGTTACTCGCTACCCTATTGGTGAAACTTATGATTATCCTGATTTGAGTAAACTCAAAGAGAGGCTCCTTGATGATGATTACTATATGCTTGATGAAGATTTATGCAGGGAACTGACAGAGATTTCTGGCTCTGACCCTGAAGTTATTAAGAAACTATTTGAAAAACACTCTTTGAAGAACAAAACAGTTCCTGATCCTGAATTTGCTACATCTCCTATATGCATTGATGATCCTGATTATGATTTCTCTGTTGATCTTTCACTTATACCTATGGTTGAAGCTGACCCCTTTTATGGCAGAGAAAATGATGATGCTATTGCACACCTGACTAAACTCGGTGAGTTAGGTGGCCTGTTTACCACAGATGAGAAGATACGATACTTTTATATCACCAAGCTTCTTCCTTTCTCCTTGAAGGAAGGTGCTAAAGCATGGTATGATTCGCTTCCATGCGGTTCCATTAAGAGTCCTCAAGACTTAGCTCACTCTTTTGTTGATAAGTACTTTCCTGCTCACATGCAACATGCTGCTTTACAAAGAATTTATAACTTTAACCAGTTGCAGGATGAGTCCCTCCCTAAAGCTTGGGGGAGGTACTGCGGTCTGATTCGGGCTAGACCAGGACATGAAATCCCTAAGAATGAATTAATCAATATATTCTATGCTGGTCTAACTGATGAATCCAGGTCCTATTTGGACAGTTGTGCTGGTTGTGTTTTCAGGAAAAGAACACCGGACGATGCGGAAGATTTGATGGGCAGGATTGCCAAAAATCATGAAGATTGGTCCGTCCCTGAACCACCTCCACCACCAAAGAAGAGGGGCATATTTGTTCTAAGCCCCGAAGATATGCGAGAAGCAAAGAAGTCTATTAAAGAGAAAGGTATTAAAGCTGAAGACGTGAAGAATCTACCCCCTATTGAGAAGCTGTGTGAGCCTACCACTCACCCTCCTATGGTAGAGGTACACTCTCTTTTAGATTTCAACGCAAGTGACATCCCTCATGGTAAGCCTCCTGATCAATGTTTAGATGAGTTTGATAATTTTATTATGAAACAAAATCATTTTAATGAGAGGATAGAAAGTCAATTGCATGATAATTCCCTTGCTATCAAAAGCTGCTTGATGTTTTAGATAGAACAGTTAATGATGTTCAATGTCTTGTGAAGCATTTTCAAATGGTTCAAACTCAGCTTGACCAAATTTCTAAAGTGCAAAGAGATTTGCTTGCTAACAATGCCAAACAAGATAATTTGCAGGCTTTCGGGATTAAGACCCGAGGAGGAACTAGTACTCAAGATCCTCTCTATCCAGAGGGACATCCGAAGAGAATCGAGCAGGATTCTCAAATGCAGGAAGAAGAAATTGTTGGCTCTCCAAAGAAAAAGAAGAAACATAAGGAGACTGACAATTCTAATGATCCTATTGCCGATGAAGAGCCAACTATTGATCCTAACAGCGTATCTATCTCCGATACTGAGACTGAAGACGGTGCTGAACCTGAAGGTAATAATAATGAGAAGAATGATCCGCATGAAGTTCGAGAAGAAGAAGCACCTGACAAACGTAAGAGGTACACTAAAGAAGACTTCATCGCAAGAAAACATGGGAAGGAAAGAGAACCATGGGTACAGAAACCCATGCCCTTTCCAGGTAAGTCCATCAAATCTAAAGAAGAAGAGCATTATAATAAGTTTTGTGAGTGGATTAAACCTCTTTTTCTTCAAATCCCCTTGACTGATGCTATTAAGTTACTTCCTTATTCAAAATATATGAAAGATATTGTCACTAATAAAAGAAAAGTTCCTAATGATGCAATATCTACTATGCTTGCTAACTACTCTTTCAGTGGCAAGATTCCTGAGAAGCTCGGTGATCCAGGTATACCCACCATTCCTTGCTCCATAAAGAATAATTATGTCAAAACTGCTTTATGTGATCTTGGAGCAGGAGTGAGTGTTATGCCTCTCTCTCTTTACGGGAGGCTTTGTTTAGAGAAATTAATCCCTACAGATATCTCCCTTCAGATGGCTGACAAGTCAACCGCTGTTCCGATAGGTATTTGTGAGGATGTTCCCGTAGAAGTTGCTAATTGTTTGATTCTTACTGATTTTGTTGTGCTTGACATGCCTGAGGATGGGAGCATGTCCATTATTCTTGGTAGACCTTTTCTTAACACTGCAGGTGCTATCATTGATTGCAATAAAGGGAAGGTTACCTTCCATGTGAATGATAAAGAACACACGGTATATTTTCCAAAGAAGATCGACAGGAGGCATGGCCTCAACTCTATAGAGAATATCGAGACCGTGAAGATTGGAGAATGGAATTGTCCACTACATGTGCCTCACAAATACAAAACTATCATGATAGGGACAATGTCCATCAAGGTAAAGGTTCAGTGATTACTTCATGAGAGGCTAGACTTTTTGCTCTATATATCGCTTGTTTGTTGGTAAGACTTGATCAACCTTATTAGCAAATATGTTTTATATGGATAAAAAGTTGAGCTTGTTATATTTTCATTTGTTTTTAGTTTTTGTCCTACTTGCTGTACCAAGTATTTATGTTTTGAAACTTCACTATAGTACTCACTACTTCAAGTTTTCAGAGAGTTTCGCAGCTTTTTGAACTTTGAAAAAATTACAACAGTGAAGTTTTCATAAAAATTCCAGAAAAAATTAAATAAAAATTTCCACGTCGGGAGAGACCCAGAAAGTCCTGGGGCCAGCCAGGGGGACCCACCAGTGGCCCAGGCGGCCAGCTGGCACGGCCCAGCCCCTGGCCGCGCCCACAGGGCGCCTGGGGCCCACAGGACCCCCCCACCCCCTCCAGGTATGTCTTCTTCCTCCCTCTCTCTCTTTCTCCAAAAACCCGAGTTCTGCACTTGTTCTTGTGTTCTTGCTGTTCTTGGAGGCGATTCTTCGATCTCTCTCTACAGCCCCTCATTTGAGCTGAAATTTTGAGCAAATACTCCCGGGTATGTGACTCCTCCACCCCTCCAATTAGATTTTTGATTGGTGGCTTCATTTGTGAGTATTTAGTAGTTCTTGGTGCTGTATAAATGAGCTTGCATGCATATGTAGAAAGTTATTTTTCAAGTTTTGATGCAAGTTTATGCCTTGGGCAAGTGAGTTGAGTAGTTTGCCTTAGCTCACTTTGTTTTAATCCTCGTTTTTGTAAATTGTAAAAAATTTCAGAAATGAGTTTGTTAGGAAGGGCAAAAGGGTGGCTTGAGAAGAGGAGGCCCGCACACTCCGATCGAGTTACTAGAGCCGGAGCTTCACCATCGACTGCTAGGGTGAGCTATAATGAAGATCATGTGCCCCTGGAGTTGTTGGAAGATACAAGTCCAGCACGTGCGATGAAATTTCCATGTGATGAATTCATGGAAGCTGCGGGAATCAAGGATGAGTTTTATAATCTTTGTGCTAATGCAGGTTTGACACGACTCGTCACGAGCCGTGTTAATCAGTATCAAAAACTCACCTCCAGTTTCATTAACAGTTTTAGATATACTCCTGATTCAGGTGCTATTGAGTTTAAAATTTACAATGAACTTATCACCATGAATTTGGGAAATTTTTGTGAAATAATAGGTGTGCTGAACGTTGGGACGACGGCTAGGATGGCCACTCAGCCCTCCGAGCTGAAAACCATCATCAACTCTCTCTGCAGCATGGGTACGAGGGATATTCATCGGTCGAAGATCTCCAGCATCTTATTTCCTCACCTCAGGTATTTTGCATATTATATTGCCAGAGGGGTGTTAGCTCGTGACAACATGAGCAGCATTTCTGCTCCGGATATTGCTATCCTGGCAGCAGCCCTCTCAGGGAGGTCTGATTATAATCTGGGTGCCTTAATTGCTCGACGCCTTGCTATGAACGGTAACAAGGGGGACTTATATGGTGGCGTTTATGCCACACTTATCTTAGAACATCTTGGAGGCACCCCACACCCTGATGATAATCCTTTTACTTATTTGAGCTTTGATCTTGCTGCTATGAAAAGGCATAAGTTTGTCACCATGGGTTCTGAGCTTGATAATCTTACTTATATCTTGTGTTTCGGAATTACCGCGGAACGCGAGATCCGTCTACCTGCACCTCTTTTGTTTGATTTTTCTCGCAGGAATGGATGGTCCTTTGATGTTGTCCAGTTCGATGAGTTCATGGTCCAGCATCAGTTTCATAACCCCATGGAGGGGGTTGTGCCCGACGAGGAGAAGCACGGTGAGTTACCACATTTTCAGGAAGAGACCGCCACCGAGTTTGGTGAAGGTTCTTCCTCTGTTTGGCGCTCGGAACCTTCCTCGTGGGAGACTCCGAGGAGTTCGGTGTACGCGCCAGCATCATTCTACGACCCTTGGACTCACCACCATACCCCCGGAGCAGGAGGCTCCTGGGGGTAGTAGCTGCTACCAACTTAGGCCAAAAGCCTAAGCTTGGGGGAGTACGTGCCCCTCTTACTTTTCCGTTGTATTATCCATTTTATTCACTTTGATCTTTTCGAAGTTTTTGCCCGTTCTTCTTTATTTCTCTCTTTGCAAAAACAACGAAAAGATTTTCTCTTTCTTTTGCTTTTATTCAACCTTTGAAAAATCCAAAAATATTTCCTTTCTCTCTTTAGTTTGCTTTGTTTTCAGAGTTCAGCTCGAGTCCGTGATGGCATTTAATTATATTTCCTACGTTCGATCGTGCAAGTGACAAGCAGTAATGATGAAGATCGACTGAAGGGAAGCAACAAGGAAGACCGGTATGAACTCTTTTTGTTTCTACTTTTGTACATATGCCTGTACTTATGATCTAGAGACCAGCTTGTAGCGACATAGTGCTATGTTTACAATGCTCTTTCAGTGGTTCATGCTTTCCTTGTGGGTAGTCTCGAATAACTAGAGTATATAATGTGTTATTGAAATGATCTACATGCATTGCACTGTTCATAGTCCGGTATACTAAGGTGGTATTTCCCTTTAGAGAATTTTTGGATTGACTTGGCACATGCTTATACATGTTAAGACTAAAAAGTCTACTCCGCCTTGATGATATTTGAGTTTCAGAATAGTTATATCACTTTCATGCCCGATTCAATGTTGCTTTGTCGCTCTGCATGATTATGACCGTTATTGCTCTCTAGTTGGTCGCTTCCCAGTCTTTTGCTAAACTTCCACCTGTACTAAGCGGACTGACTGCTTGTGCATCCAAAATCCTTAAAACCAGTTATGCCATATGAGTCCACTATACCTTCCTATACATGGTATTTACCTGCCATTCCTAACGAAGACTTTCGTGTACCATCTCGAAATTAATCAAAAGCATTTCTCTTTTGTGCCTATGTTTTAGCTCATGAGGAAGTAGTAGTTAATTCATAATCTTTTTAAGTTGGACAAGTTTCACCCCTGGATTGCATGTATAATGTGCAAACCCCTAATACGAAAAGAAACTGGCATTGAGTGCGCCCGGCTCAAAAAGATAATATAACAAACAAACCCTCCTTCACGCTTTGTTCATGAGAAATCAGAAAACTTTGGCAGTGATAAACAAAGGAGATTAAGAGGATGTGATCGTCCTCATGCGGGAGCCGTTCCTCGAAACTTGTCCAGCTCAAGAAGTGATTGAGTTATCTGCTAGCATTCGTTGACGAAATATGCACCTCTCAAAACGTTTTTATCTCTGTTTTTAAAACCAAGAGCTCTGGTACATGTTTAGTTTTTGTTTCCGACCACGGGTTTTCAACCTTGCCAATAAAAGCCACGGTTCGAGAGTCTCACCTTCTTTCTTCAAAGCACCAACTATGAGAGCATAATTGTCATTCTGAGTGTAACGTGCATTGTCCCAAAGTATTACATTGTCTTCTGCATACTTGTGATATGATTTATTCTGAAATTCTTAGTTCTAGTCTCTTTTAAAAACTCTGGAGGAGTCTCTGCATTTATGTTTTGCTTCACTCATGGAGGCTAGCGAGATACCACCCTAATATGCTCAAGCTATGTGCAATGTAATCTTGTCTTGATTTTCAGTAATATATTATTTACTTTTAAGTATTTGTGACTGGTCACTTGAAAGAAGGATAGCTCCTTGCATTGTCCTCATAAGAACTGTTTCAATACTTGCTAAACTCTTTTCGTAGTACATGCTTATATACATCTAATGAAGCAAAAGAGTTTGTCAAAGTTTTCTTTGTCGCGTCCAGTTCGTTGAACTGAATTGCTTGAGGACAAGCAATATGCTAAGCTTGGGGGAGTTGATACGTCTCAAACGTATCTACTTTTCCAAACACTTTTGATATTGTTTTGACCTCATTCTTGCATGATTTGAACTAAACTAACCCGGACTGACGCTGTTTTCAGCAGAGCTGCCTGTATGGTTTTATTGTGTGCAGGAAAACGGATTTTTAAGTATCTCAGAAAAATCCACGAAAAATCACAGAAAATCCACGCACCAGAAGGAACCAGGAGACAGAAGTGGGGCCCGAGGGGGGCCAGGGGGTGCCCAGGCGCCCTGTGGGCGCCCCCCCCCCCCTGGGCCGCGTCGGGGGGTCGCCTGGGTGGGGCCCACACCCCCTGGTGTCCTAATTTGCCTCGTATTTTTACTCGCGACACGGAAACCCCAGATCAGAAGTTCTTTTCGCAGTTTTCCGTCGCGGAGCCACCGCCACCCTCTGTTCTTCCTCGGGAGGGCTAATCTGGAGGCTGAATTGGCCTCCGGAGAGGGGAGATCGCCGCCATCGTCATCATCATCACCACTCCATCATCCCTCCATGACTTCTCTCTCCATGTGTGAGTAATTCCCCTGCTGTAGGCGAAGGGGATGGTAGGGATTGGATGAGTTAGATCATGTAATAGTTTGTCAGATCGTTGGGGGCATGTTGCCTATCATCTACTATGGTGTTTATCATCTTTGCTTCAACTTGTTATTCTTAATGCTTGACACTTAGGGCCCGAGTGCCATGATCTCAGATCTGAACCATATGTGTTTGCATGAATATATTTGTGTTCGTGATCCTATCTATGAGTTGTTTGCACCTATTACGGTTCGGAACCGGCGATCCCAAAAGTGACAGCTTAGGACACCAAAGGGGATGGTCCGTAGTTTGAGGATTACATGTATCCATTGAGTTCATTGCTTTGTTCCGGTGCTCTTTGACAGGAGTACCTTAATCTCCATAAGTTCCTTTTGGCCCCGTTCGTAGCGGGATGGTAGGACAAAAGATATTGTGCAAGTTCTTATTGCAAGCACGTACAACTACCTACGGGATACATGCCTAATGTTTGATATTTGCCTAGATGATCATTACTTTTCCGTGTGCCTTGCCCCAAGCTAGAATCTATCTCATCCATGCAGCGCCCAACCATCCATCTCCCTAGCCTACAGTGTTTTAAACCCTGCTTGTCACTAGTTGCTACTTTTGCCATTTACCTTCACTATTTACTTTTTGTTGTTTACTTTTACTATCACTATTATCACTATCATATCACGGTTACCACTTATCTTTTGTTGCAAGTAAGTATATTTCAGGTGCGGTTGAATTGACAACTCAACTGTCAAAGCTTATAAATACTCTTTGGCTCCCATGTGTCGAATCAATAAATTGGGTTATTCTTACCCGCGAAGATTATCTCGATCCCTTACGGTTGAGGGTTATCAGTTCTCCATTCTACCTTTCTGCATGGTTATCCGGAAGAAATATGTTGAAAGTTCGACATGCTAATCTATGCATACACAACTCAGAAAATTATATTTTATTTGAGTTGTCCCTTTGAGTTGTATATATCCCCCGTCTATTAGTTGATTATCAGGAGTAGTTGTGCATTCGTGTTCATCGATGTCTTTTACTCTTGTGGTCCATCAATCTATTCTATTCTGGAATGACTAGGAGAAGCAAACTCCAGTACCTCATCCATTCCTAGGATTGGGTCAAAGAAGTTGTACTCCATAGATGAAGAATGCTAATCAAGCTTCTAATCTGTTCTACCTTGGAGTATTATCATCTTTATGTCAAGAATATCATGGGAATTGCACCACCTCCTATGAACTCTTGATACAGTGATACTTCTCGCCATCATCGTTTATTCCTCGGTCTCCGTGTTGTTGTAACCGGAATACTGACAAGTGAATCATAATGTGTGAAATCAATACTCCTAGCAACTCCGTTGTTTGGTAGCAAATGGACGATAATCTCAGTCTTAGTGTACTGGTTACCGAGTCATCATTCTAAGACTGATCGTGCTACCTAGTCCATTTTTTGGTGCACTCTTTGATCAATGAGTTAGGATTGTGTCAATGTCTCGCTCTTTTGATCATATCGTCTTGCCCTGGAAAGCAAGATTGTTCTCGAGCTTAGTAGCATATCGGTGGTTCGTGATTTTCCGAATATCTTCTCGGAAGTATTAGTAGGTTGTTCCCTGACCGCTATGTTGAGCTCGTGATCGTGTTGGTTTTCTCTAAACCATCCTTTCTCCAAGACTCCTTGTTGGATACCCCCGAGCTAGTTGGTTAAGCTAAACGACAACTTGGAGAGTTGGAAGATGAAAGTTTGTTCCACTTAGTTCATTTTCAAAGGGATATCCTTGCGTTTGTGTGTTTGATGAAGAAAGATGATATCTTCATCGATTGATCCTCGTGATCAATTGATGGATCTATTACCTTGTCAAAACTTGATTTGAGTGTGGGCTATTGTCAAGTCAAATCAGAACCAACGATAATCGTAATGTTGTCTTACTCGTGGTTGATCCCTCGAGCATACACCGATACATCTATTGGTCTGACCAATGCTATCGCTTTATTCACATAGTTATGGAATTCCATCTATATGGAAATCTCAATAAATTGTTGTTGAGCTCATTGACAACATTTTCATCTTGTCCATGATTCTGGTTGAACATCTAAGTTAGTGTTGGAACTTTGTAAGCTTTATCTTCATGTCCCGTTCATGAGGCATATGTCCAGATGAAAAAAGTGGCTTCCACTAATTCATGAGCATTTGATGCAAGTTGTCGTTGTGTATTCAAGAAAGTCAATGTTGCTTCCTCTGGAGTCATCTCAAGTTAGTCATGCATGTGTGATGTAATCTATGGTTTGGTAGATTAATTACCTCCACTCCATATGTAATTCCTAGCACACCAAGCTACTGATTGATTTGTTCAATGAGAAGAAGTTCCTTCCTAAGATCCAGACTTTTGTAAGGACATCGATATCCTCGACGATGGTTCCCCAACTGAACTCGGTAGTGTTTTACTATAAGACTACTATGTGGTCATGCTTGTCTCGGACGGCATGTTCATATGTGTGTAGCAGAGCCAGCTCATGGTTTGGAGCTTGCTATCGTAGTTTATCTCCCGAGAATCTCGCAACGTCATCTAGTCGATTTGTGTTGCAAACTTTCTTTTTGAGACATGACGTCTGAAATATCCTGTTACCAACCAGATCTGAATCTCAGGAAGATATGATTGTTGAATAATTCCCAATATTTGCATTTTGTCCCCAGCTTGCACCATCATTTTGCCATTTTACCATGGGTTGTCCTCTTGATACGTCTCAACGTATCTACTTTTCCAAACACTTTTGATATTGTTTTGACCTCATTCTTGCATGATTTGAACTAAACTAACCCGGACTGACGCTGTTTTCAGCAGAGCTGCCTGTATGGTTTTATTGTGTGCAGGAAAACGGATTTTTAAGTATCTCAGAAAAATCCATGAAAAATCACAGAAAATCCACGCACCCGAAGGGACCAGGAGCCAGAAGTGGGGCCAGAGGGGGGCCAGGGGGTGCCCAGGCTCCCTGTGGGCGCCCCCCCCCTGGGCCGCGCCGGGGGGTCGCCTGGGTGGGGCCCACACCCCCTGGTGCCCTACTTTGCCTCGTATTTTTACTCGCGACACGGAAACCCTAGATCAGAAGTTCTTTTCGCAGTTTTCCGTCGCGGAGCCGCCGCCACCCTCTGTTCTTCCTCGGGAGGGCTAATCTGGAGGCTGAATTGGCCTCCGGAGAGGGGAGATCGCCGCCATCGTCATCATCATCACCACTCCATCATCCCTCCATGACTTCTCCCTCCATGTGTGAGTAATTCCCCTGCTGTAGGCGAAGGGGGTGGTAGGGATTGGATGAGTTAGATCATGTAATAGTTTGTCAGATCGTTGGGGGCATGTTGCCTATCATCTACTATGGTGTTTATCATCTTTGCTTCAACTTGTTATTCTTAATGCTTGACACTTAGGGCCCGAGTGCCATGATCTCAGATCTGAACCATATGTGTTTGCATGGATATATTTGTGTTCGTCATCCTATCTATGAGTTGTTTGCACCTATTACGGTTCGGAACCGGCGATCCCAAAAGTGACAGCTTGGGACACCAAAGGGGATGGTCCGTAGTTTGAGGATTACATGTATCCATTGAGTTCATTGCTTTGTTCTGGTGCTCTTTGACAGGAGTACCTTAATCTCCATAAGTTCCTTTTGGCCCCGTTCGTAGCGGGATGGTAGGACAAAAGATGTTGTGCAAGTTCTTATTGCAAGCACGTACAACTACCTACGGGATACATGCCTAATGTTTGATATTTGCCTAGATGATCATTACTTTTCCGTGTGCCGTGCCCCAAGTTAGAATCTATCTCATCCATGCAACGCCCAACCATCCATCTCCCTAGCCTACAGTGTTTTAAACCCTGCTTGTCACTAGTTGCTACTTTTGCCATTTACCTTCACTATTTACTTTTTGTTGTTTACTTTTGCTATCACTATTATCACTATCATATCACTGTTACCACTTATCTTTTGTTGCTAGTAAGTATATTTCAGGTGCGGTTGAATTGACAACTCAACTGTCAAAGCTTATAAATACTCTTTGGCTCCCCGTGTGTCGAATCAATAAATTGGGTTATTCTTACCCGCGAAGACTATCTCGATCCCTTACGGTTGAGGGTTATCAAGTACCGTTTTCTGGCGCTGTTGCCGGGGAGCATAGCAATATTTACATGTCTACTTGAGGTATCCTACCTGCTGCACTTTATCCACTATGGGTAAGAAAGGAGACCCCAAGGTTCCGATCTTACTATCCACTACCAGAAGAGGTACTGCTCTGAGCACTAGTGCTACACTTGATTCACCTTCCGTTATGAGTAAGTTTGCCTCACCACCACCACATGATGCTCCTACTGAATCTGTTACTATGTCTGATACTCTTGATGATGCTTCTACTACTTTTGATGATATTAGTTCGCTTAGTTATGCTCTTGAGAAACAAATTGCTGCTGCTGCTAAAAGGTCTGGAATTGAACTTCCTGTTACTCACTACCCTATTGGTGAAACTTATGATTATCCTGATTTGAGTAAACTCAAAGAGAGGCTCCTTGATGATGATTACTATATGCTTGATGAAGATTTATGCAGGGAACTGACAGAGTTTTCTGGCTCTGACCCTGAAGTTATTAAGAAACTATTTGAAAAACACTCTTTGAAGAACAAAACAGTTCATGGTCCTGAATTTGCTACATCTCCTATATGCATTGATGATCCTGATTATGATTTCTATGTTGATCTTTCACTTATACCTATGGTTGAAGATGTCCCCTTTTATGGCAGAGAAAATGATGATGCTATTGCACACCTGACTAAACTCGGTGAGTTAGGTGGCCTATTTACCACAGATGAGAAGATACGATACTTTTATATCACCAAGCTTCTTCCTTTCTCCTTGAAGGAACGTGCTAAAGCATGGTATGATTCGCTTCCATGCGGTTCCATTAAGAGTCCTCAAGACTTAGCTCACTCTTTTGTTGATAAGTACTTTCCTGCTCACATGCAACATGCTCCTTTACAAAGAATTTATAACTTTAAACAGTTGCAGGATGAGTCCCTCCCTAAAGCTTGGGGGAGGTACTGCGGTCTGATTCGGGCTAGACCAGGACATGAAATCCCTAAGAATGAATTAATCGATATATTCTATGCTGGTCTAACTGATGAATCCAGGTCCTATTTGGACAGTTGTGCTGGTTGTGTTTTCAGGAAAAGAACATCGGACGATGCGGAAGATTTGATGGGCAGGATTGCCAAAAACCATGAAGATTGGTCTGTCCCTGAACCACCTCCACCACCTAAGAAGAAGGGCATATTTGTTCTAAGCCCCGAAGATATGCGAGAAGCAAAGAAGTCTATTAAAGAGAAAGGTACTAAAGCTAAAGACGTGAAGAATCTACCCCCTATTGAGAAGCTGTGTGAGCCTACCACTCACCCTCCTATGGTACAGGTACACTCTCTTTTAGATTTCAACGCAAGTGACATCCCTCATGGTAAGCCTCCTAATCAATGTTTAGATGAGTTTGATAATTTTATTATGAAACAAAATCATTTTAATGAGAGGATAGAAAGTCAATTGCATGATAATTCCCTTGCTATCAAAAGACTGCTTGATGTTTTAGATAGAACAGTTAATGATGTTCAATGTCTTGTGAAGCATTTTCAAATGGTTCAAACTCAGCTTGACCAAATTTCTAAAGTGCAAAGAGATTTGCTTGCTAACAATGCCAAACAAGATAATTTGCAGGCTTTCAGGATTAAGACCCGAGGAGGAACTAGTACTCAAGATCCTCTCTATCCTGAGGGACATCCGAAGAGAATCGAGCAGGATTCTCAAATGCAGGAAGAAGAAATTGTTGGCTCTCCAAAGAAAAAGAAGAAACATAAGGAGACTGACAATTCTAATGATCCTATTGCAGATGAAGAGCCAACTATTGATCCTAACAGCGTATCTATCTCCGATGTTGAGACTGAAGACGGTGCTGAACCTGAAGGTAATAATAATGAGAAGAATGATCCGCCTGAAGTTCGAGAAGAAGAAGCACTTGACAAACGTAAGAGGTACACTAAAGAAGACTTCATCGCAAGAAAACATGGGAAGGAAAGAGAACCATGGGTACAGATACCCATGCCCTTTCTAGGTAAGTCCATCAAATCTAAAGAAGAAGAGCATTATAATAAGTTTTGTGAGTGGATTAAACCTCTTTTTCTTCAAATCCCCTTGACTGATGCTATTAAGTTACTTCCTTATTCAAAATATATGAAAGATATTGTCACTAATAAAAGAAAAGTTCCTAATGATGCAATATCTACTATGCTTGCTAACTACTCTTTCAGTGGCAAGATTCCTGAGAAGCTCGGTGATCCAAGTATACCCACCATTCCTTGCTCCATAAAGAATAATTATGTCAAAACTGCTTTATGTGATCTTGGAGCAGGAGTGAGTGTTATGCCTCTCTCTCTTTACGAGAGGCTTTGTTTAGAGAAACTAATCCCTAGAGATATCTCCCTTCAGATGGCTGACAAGTCAACCGCTGTTCCGATAGGTATTTGTGAGGATGTTCTCGTAGAAGTTGCTAATTGTTTGATTCTTACTGATTTTGTTGTGCTTGACATGCCCGAGGATGGGAGCATGTCCATTATTCTTGGTAGACCTTTTCTTAACACTGCATGTGCTATCATTGATTGCAATAAAGGGAAGGTTACCTTCCATGTGAATGATAAAGAACACACGGTATATTTTCCAAAGAAGATCGACAGGAGGCATGGCCTCAACTCTATAGAAAATATCGAGACCGTGAAGATTGGAGAATGGGATTGTCCACTACATGTGCCTCACAAATACAAAACTATCATGGTAGGGACAATGTCCATCAAGGTAAAGGTTCAGTGATTACTTCGTGAGAGGTGAGACTTTTTGCTCTATATATCGCCTGTTTGTTGGTAAGACATGATCAACCTTATTAGCAAATATGTTTTATATGGATAAAAAGTGGAGCTTGTTATATTTTCATTTGTTTTATTTTTTGTCCTACTTGCTGTACCAAGTATTTATGTTTTGAAACTCCACAATACTACTCACTACTTCAAGTTTTCAGAGAGTTTCGCAGCTTTTTGAACTTTGAAAAAATTTCAACAGTGAAGTTTTCAGAAAAAATCCAGAAAAATTTAAATAAAAATTTCCACGTCGGGAGAGACCCAGAAAGTCCTGGGGCAGCCAGGGGGACCCACCAGTGGCCCAGGCGGCCGGCTGGCGCGGCCAAGCCCCTGGCCGCGCCCACAGGTTGCCTGGGGCCCACAGGACCCCCCCTCCAGGTATGTCTTCTTCCTCTCTCTCTCTCTCTCTCTTTCTCCAAAAACGCGAGTTCTGCACTTGTTCTTGTGTTCTTGCTGTTCTTGGAGGCGATTCTTCGATCTCTCTCTACAGCCCCTCATTTGAGCTGAAATTTTGAGCAAATACTCCCTGGTATGTGACTCCTCCACCTCTCCAATTAGATTTTTGATTGGTGGCTTCATTTGTGAGTATTTAGTAATTCTTGGTGCTGTATAGATGAGCTTGCATGCATATGTAGAAAGTTATTTTTCAAGTTTTGATGCAAGTTTATGCCTTGGGCAAGTGAGTTGAGTAGTTTGCCTTAGCTCACTTTGCTTTAATCCTCGTTTTTGTAAATTGTAAAAAAATTCAGAAATGAGTTTATTAGGAAGGGCAAAAGGGTGGCTTGAGAAGAGGAGGCCCGCACACTCCGATCGAGTTACTAGAGCCGCAGCTTCACCATCGACTGCTAGGGTGAGCTATAATGAAGATCATGTGCCCCTGGAGTTGTTGGAAGATACAAGTCCAGCACGTGCGATGAAATTTCCATGTGATGAATTCATGGAAGCTGCGGGAATCAAGGATGAGTTTTATAATCTTTGTGCTAATGCAGGTTTGACACGACTCGTCACGAGCCGTGTTACTCAGTATCAAAAACTCACCTCCAGTTTCATTAACAGTTTTAGATATAATCCTGATTCAGGTGCTATTGAGTTTAAAATTTGCAATGAACTTATCACCATGACTTTGGGAAATTTTTGTGAAATAATAGGTGTGCCGAACGTTGGGACGACGGCTAGGATGGCCACTCAGCCCTCCGAGCTGAAAACCGTCATCAACTCTCTCTGCAGCATGGGTACGAGGGATATTCATCGGTCGAAGATCTCCAGCATCTTATTTCCTCACCTCAGGTATTTTGCCTATTATATTGCCAGAGGGGTGTTAGCTCGTGACAACATGAGCAGCATTTCTGCTCCGGATATTGCTATCCTGGCAGCAGCCCTCTCAGGGAGGTCTGATTATAATCTGGGTGCCTTAATTGCTCGACGCCTTGCTATGAACGGTAACAAGGGGGACTTATATGGTGGCGTTTATGCCACACTTATCTTAGAACATCTTGGAGGCACCCCACACCTTGATGATAATCCTTTTACTTATTTGAGCTTTGATCTTGCTGCTATGAAAAGGCATAAGTTTGTCACCATGGGTTCTGAGCTTGATAATCTTGTTTATATCTTGCGTTTCGGAATTACCGCGGAACGCGAGATCCGTCTACCTGCACCTCTTTTGTTTGATTTTTCTCGCAGGAACGGATGGTCCTTTGATGTTGTCCAATTCGATGAGTTCATGGTCTAGCATCAGTTTCATAACCCCATGGAGGGGGTTGTGCCCGACGAGGAGAAGCACGGTGAGTTACCGCATTTTCAGGAAGAGACCGCCACCGAGTTTGGTGAAGGTTCTTCCTCTGTTTGGCGCTCGGAACCTTCCTCGTGGGAGACTCCGAGGAGTTCTGTGTACGCGCCAGCATCATTCTACGACCCTTGGACTCACCACCATACCCCCGGAGCAGGAGGCTCCTGGGGGCAGTAGCTGCTACCAACTTAGGCCAAAAGCCTAAGCTTGGGGGAGTACGTGCCCCTCTTACTTTTCCATTGTATTATTCGTTTTATTCACTTTGATCTTCTCGAAGTTTTTGCCCGTTCTTCTTTATTTCTCTCTTTGCAAAAACAACGAAAAGATTTTCTCTTTCTTTTGCTTTTATTCAACCTTTGAAAAATCCAAAAAGATTTCCTTTCTCTCTTTAGTTTGCTTTGTTTTCAGAGTTCAGCTCGAGTCCGTGATGGCATTTAATTATATTTCCTACGTCCGATCGTGCAAGTGACAAGCAGTAATGACGAAGATCGACTGAAGGGAAGCAACAAGGAAGACCGGTATGAACTCTTTTTGTTTCTATTTTTGTACATATGCCTGTACTTATGATCTAGAGACTAGCTTGTAGCGACATAGTGCTATGTTTACAATGCTCTTTCAGTGGTTCATGCTTTCCTTGTGGCTAGTCTCGAATAACTAGAATATATAATGTGTTATTGAAATGATCTACATGCATTGCACTGTTCATAGTCCGGTATAATAAGGTGGTATTTCCCTTTAGAGAATTTTTGGATTGACTTGGCACATGCTTACACATGTTTAAGACTAAAAAGTCTATTCTGCCTTGATGATCTTTGAGTTTCAGAGTAGTTATATCACTTTCATGCCCGATTCAATGTTGCTTTGTCGCTCTGCATGATTATGACCGTTATTGCTCTCTAGTTGGTCGCTTCCCAGTCTTTTGCTAAACTTCCACCTGTACTAAGCGGACTGACTGCTTGTGCATCCAGAATCCTTAAAACCAGTTATGCCATATGAGTCCATTATACCTTCCTATACATGGTATTTACCTGCCATTCCTAACGAAGACTTTCGTGTACCATCTCGAAATTAATCAAAAGCATTTCTCTTTTGTGCCTATGTTTTAGCTCATGAGGAAGTAGTAGTTAATTCATAATCTTTTTAAGTTGGACAAGTTTCACCCCTGGATTGCATGTATAATGTGCAAACCCCTAATACGAAAAGGAACTGGCATTGAGTGCGCCCGTCTCAAAAAGATAATATAACAAACAAACCCTCCTTCACGCTTTGTTCATGAGAAATCAGAAAACTTTGGCAGTGATAAACAAAGGAGATTAAGAGGATGTGATCGTCCTCATGCGGGAGCCGTTCCTCGAAGCTTGGGGGAGTACGTGCCCCTCTTACTTTTCCATTGTATTATTCGTTTTATTCACTTTGATCTTCTCGAAGTTTTTGCCCGTTCTTCTTTATTTCTCTCTTTGCAAAAACAACGAAAAGATTTTCTCTTTCTTTTGCTTTTATTCAACCTTTGAAAAATCCAAAAAGATTTCCTTTCTCTCTTTAGTTTGCTTTGTTTTCAGAGTTCAGCTCGAGTCCGTGATGGCATTTAATTATATTTCCTACGTTCGATCGTGCAAGTGACAAGCAGTAATGACGAAGATCGACTGAAGGGAAGCAACAAGGAAGACCGGTATGAACTCTTTTTGTTTCTATTTTTGTACATATGCCTGTACTTATGATCTAGAGACTAGCTTGTAGCGACATAGTGCTATGTTTACAATGCTCTTTCAGTGGTTCATGCTTTCCTTGTGGCTAGTCTCGAATAACTAGAATATATAATGTGTTATTGAAATGATCTACATGCATTGCACTGTTCATAGTCCGGTATACTAAGGTGGTATTTCCCTTTAGAGAATTTTTGGATTGACTTGGCACATGCTTACACATGTTTAAGACTAAAAAGTCTATTCTGCCTTGATGATCTTTGAGTTTCAGAGTAGTTATATCACTTTCATGCCCGATTCAATGTTGCTTTGTCGCTCTGCATGATTATGACCGTTATTGCTCTCTAGTTGGTCGCTTCCCAGTCTTTTGCTAAACTTCCACCTGTACTAAGCGGACTGACTGCTTGTGCATCCAAAATCCTTAAAACCAGTTATGCCATATGAGTCCATTATACCTTCCTATACATGGTATTTACCTGCCATTCCTAACGAAGACTTTCGTGTACCATCTCGAAATTAATCAAAAGCATTTCTCTTTTGTGCCTATGTTTTAGCTCATGAGGAAGTAGTAGTTAATTCATAATCTTTTTAAGTTGGACAAGTTTCACCCCTGGATTGCATGTATAATGTGCAAACCCCTAATACGAAAAGGAACTGGCATTGAGTGCGCCCGTCTCAAAAAGATAATATAACAAACAAACCCTCCTTCACGCTTTGTTCATGAGAAATCAGAAAACTTTGGCAGTGATAAACAAAGGAGATTAAGAGGATGTGATCGTCCTCATGCGGGAGCCGTTCCTCGAAACTTGTCCAGCTCAAGAAGTGATTGAGTTATCTGCTAGCATTCATTGACGAAATATGGACCTCTCAAAACGGTTTTTATCTCTGTTTTTAAAAGCAAGAGCTCTGGTACATGTTTAGTTTTTGTTTCCGACCACGGGTTTTCAACCTTGCCAATAAAAGCCACGGTTCGAGAGTCTCACCTTCTTTCTTCAAAGCACCAACTATGAGAGCATAATTGTCATTCTGAGTGTAACGTGCATTGTCCCAAAGTATTACATTGTCTTCTGCATACTTGTGATATGATTTATTCTGAAATTCTTAGTTCTAGTCTCTTTTAAAAACTCTGGAGGAGTCTCTGCATTTATGTTTTGCTTCACTCATGGAGGCTAGCGAGATACCACCCTAATATGCTCAAGCTATGTGCAATGTAATCTTGTCTTGATTTTCAGTAGTATATTATTTACTTTTAAGTATTTGTGACTAATCACTTGAAAGAAGGATTGCTCCTTGCATTGTCCTCATAAGTACTGTTTCAATACTTGCTAAACTCTTTCCGTAGTACATGCTTATATACATTTAATGAAGCAAAAGAGTTTGTCAAAGTTTTCTTTGTCGCGTCCAATTCGTTGAACTGAATTGCTTGAGGACAAGCAATATGCTAAGCTTGGGGGAGTTGATACGTCTCAAACGTATCTACTTTTCCAAACACTTTTGATATAGTTTTGACCTCATTCTTGCATGATTTGAACTAAACTAACCCGGACTGACGTTGTTTTCAGCAGAGCTGCCTGTATGGTTTTATTGTGTGCAGGAAAACGGATTTTTAAGTATCTCAGAAAAATCCACGAAAAATCACAAAAAATCCACGCACCCGAAGGGACCAGGAGCCAGAAGTGGGGCCTGAGGGGGGCCAGGGGGTGCCCAGGCGCCGGGGGGTCGCCTGGGTGGGGCCCACACCCACTGGTGTCCTACTTTGCCTCGTATTTTTACTCCCGACACGGAAACCCCAGATCAGAAGTTATTTTCGCAGTTTTCCGTCGCGGAGCCGCCGCCACCCTCTGTTCTTCCTCGGGAGGGCTAATCTGGAGGCTGAATTGGCCTCCGGAAAGGGGAGATCGCCACCATCGTCATCATCATCACCACTCCATCATCCCTCCATGACTTCTCCCTCCATGTGTTAGTAATTCCCCTGCTGTAGGCGAAGGGGATGGTAGGGATTGGATGAGTTAGATCATGTAATAGTTTGTCAGATCATTGGGGGCATGTTGCCTATCATCTACTATGGTGTTTATCATCTTTTCTTCAACTTGTTATTCTTAATGCTTGACACTTAGGGCCCGAGTGCCATGATCTCAGATCTGAACCATATGTGTTTGCATGAATATATTTGTGTTCGTGATCCTATCTATGAGTTGTTTGCTCCTATTACGGTTCGGAACCGGCGATCCCAAAAGTGACAGCTTGGGACACCAAAGGGGATGGTCCGTAGTTTGAGGATTACATGTATCCATTGAGTTCATTGCTTTGTTCCGGTGCTCTTTGACAGGAGTACCTTAATCTCCATAAGTTCCTTTTGGCCCCGTTCGTAGCGGGATGGTAGGACAAAAGATGTTGTGCAAGTTCTTATTGCAAGCACGTACAACTACCTACGGGATACATGCCTAATGTTTGATATTTGCCTAGATGATCATTACTTTTCCGTGTGTCGTGCCCCAAGTTAGAATCTATCTCATCCATGCAGCGCCCAACCATCCATCTCCCTAGCCTATAGTGTTTTAAACCCTGCTTGTCACTAGTTGCTACTTTTGCCATTTACCTTCACTATTTACTTTTTGTTGTTTACTTTTACTATCACTATTATCACTATCATATCACTGTTACCACTTATCTTTTGTTGCAAGTAAGTATATTTCAGGTGCGGTTGAATTGACAACTCAACTGTCAAAGCTTATAAATACTCTTTGGCTCCCCGTGTGTCGAATCAATAAATTGGGTTATTCTTACCCGCAAAGACTATCTCGATCCCTTACGGTTGAGGGTTATCACCTCTCGGTAATTACTACTCGGGATTACCTTTAAAAGTGGACTTACCATGGGTCCCATCCATTTCAGGTGATTAGCAAAAATCACTCATGGCGTTATCTTCAACAAGGTAGTCCACATCATCCATTCTAGTCCAAGGATATCATTCTTTCGAACTCCCTCAAACGATCGACTGTGATTGCCTCAGGCTGGTATAGAGAGTTTCATTGATCTCTGTATCAAAAGTAATCCTTTTTGCCACTTAAGGGAATAACTCTACTACGAGTCACTTCCCCTAAGGCACCCCACTATGGAATTGGCAATTATTTCATCGCTATCTTGAAATCATGTACCATCCTCTTCTGCGTGGGATTTTTGCCTACCTAGTAGAACCTTGTCATCTACCTCCTTCCATCACTCCTAATCTGTGTTTCATGTCTCATCTCAAGAGATGTTCTTGCGTCTCACTCCATGAGTTGATCTTGAGTTGCTCGATCTTCGAGAAGATCGATTCTTCTAGAGTTTTTCCTTTCTTCTCGTTGCCATGTTTGATGGAGTTCTCAGAGCAAGACATCGAGACAAAGATGATGAACGAATCAACGTTCTTATGAAGTGCAACCTAGAACATGGAGATTGTGTTGGCTTTGTGTCCCCTACGGTGGTGTGTAGGGTCTTTCAAATCAATTAGGAAAGCATGAGCTGAGAAGGAACACGACTTTCCGTACCTTGACAAGTGGATCTACCAAGAATAGCTTTTCCAGCTGTTACTTATTATATAATAACTCGATCCGCTCACGCATGTGATTGATTTCTCCCCTCTCTTTCGAAAATCTTCCAGTCGAACAGGAAGATTCCCTTCTTGATGTGTATCTAGAACTTGAGGATGATGAGGATCTATAAAGGCACGCCTTCATCTCCGTGGTATAATGCCACTTTGTAATGAATAATTTTCCTACGTAAAACAAATACAACAGGGCAGAGTAGTTGTTTGTCGGAGGAAATAAACATGTATTTAACAAAATATATAGGATAAATATCACCTGATTTGTTCAGACCCCAGATGATCCGCCTGTAGCATCCGTACATATCCGATTTGGAGCGGAGGCGCGGCGACTCAGGCAGAGGTGACCGGTGGATATCAGGATGTTTTAGACCGGCGGTGAAGGCGGCGTGCAGCAGCAGCGGTGATGCGGCTCCCAGCCGCAGCGGTGTGAGGCGGCGCGGGTGCGGAGCAACCTGTGCGGGGAGGAGGTGAATTGGCGCAGCGGCTCGGGACAAAGGCGAAGCACGGCCATTCGAGGTGGCTAAAGCCCCCAGTGACTTAGCGAGAGTGGCTCACGGCCGCATCAACGATGGCAGTGGAGGCGGTTTGATGCTCGGCAGCCCGCCGGTGGAGGCCGCAGCGACGATTTACAATGGCGACTCAGAGGTTGAGGCGGAGGCCGCAGAGGCCGAGTCGTCAGTCCTCAGGCGGCGGCTGCTCGAAGCGCCGAGACCCGGAGGCGTGGGATAGCTCTCCACGATGACTCGGCAACTTTGGCGAGGCCAGCGGCTCAAAATCTGCTCGAAGATGGTTACTCGGGCAGACCAATGTGAATAGAGTGAGGCCACTCCGGCAGGCCGATCAGGTGCAGCTGGCTTGAAGCGCTTAGGTCACGGAGGCGACGAAGTGTGGTTGAGCCGGTGATGGGTTTGGAAAGTGTCGGTTCAGCGGGGGGCGCACGGAGCGCGGCCGAGCGGCAGTCGGAGGCGCGCCCGATGATGGCGGCTTAGAGACAAAAATAGTGGCCGTGTCCAAGTCCGTGGCTTCGTCCACTTCCTCGATGGCCGCTCAGAAACAACAACTGAATCCGTATTGACCCAGGCCTATAAGACGTGCGGTGATAGCTTACCCCGGATGGATCTTCCTTATCCTCACGTGGGAGGCGTGTGAGCTTACGTAGTAGTATCTTTTCCTTCCATAATTCTTGAATTATCCTCCCAATAGCTTCCTCATGCGCGTGTACCAACCGGTGTTTTTTACTTGATGCATGATCTCCTCCCCTTTGTTTATCTCAACCTTGTGCTTGTATGCAGCGGCGGCGGCTCGACCAATGAGACAGAAAACGATCGCAACTTAATGATTTTGGTGTGTGTGGATGGAACTCCCCTTGCACTTGTCTTCTTGTGGTAGTGCGGCAGACATTAATCCGGATTAGATGGATCACCTAGCCATGTGATTATGTTAGTCTCAGCGATACGAGGTAGCAGTAGTGGAGATTTTGTATCCTCTCGGATCCGACTTGCAAAGGCGACGGCTCACAGCGCAGCCCTAAGTTTTTGTTTAACCTTTAAGTCTCTCCGTTCATAAATCTGATCCGATGAACTTGAATCTGACGCATGCCTTTTCAAACCGGCTCTTCTTCATTCGAAAAAATTATGAGCCCCTCGAACCCTAAAAAAGATCCCTTCAAGAACTCAACACCACCATGTGCAAGCCCCACGGTGGGCGCCAACTGTCGTGGTTTTGTCACGGCAGATGTCCTAGGTAAGGACTTAGTCGCGAGGCCAACACATCTATGTGGTAGCTTGAGAGGGGTTGAGCGGAATCGAGAGACGCTACACACAAGACAAGGATTTAGACAGCTTCGGGCCCCGGGAAACATCATCCGGTAACAACCCTACATGTTGTTTGTGGCTAGGCCTCATTATCATCACGAGAGAGTCACCGGTAAATCGGCTCTTTGTGTCTAGCCCTAGAGATTGTTTCTTCTTTTCTATCCCTCTTTGGGGAGCCCTGCCCCTCCTTATATATGTTCAAGGGGTGGGGTACATGACTAGTCCTAGTAGGATTAGGATTACTCTATTACAAGTGGAGTCCTAGTCTTGCTTCTTTTGTAGGAGAATATTCCTTTCGCTTTCCTCATAAACCGGCCCACCATAACATGAACCATCCTTCTGTAAACCGCCTTCTAGGCCACCGGGTCTTGTCGTTCCTCTGACCCGCTCGCCGGGTCACCCATGAGTCGTCAGGCTCGGGCGGGTCACTTAGTGAGTCATCCAGTTAGGGCAGGTCATACGTGAGTCACCAAGTCCGGCCGGGTTACGCTGTGGGGTATATCCCTGACAGTGGGGGTGAGTTGTCACAACCCTAGATAGTGCATGCATTAGAGTGTTTGCATCATGTTTAAATCTCATAGAAACTTGGAAATGGGGATGACAGAACCCCCAGCACCCCCTTTAATCCAACTAGGGTTTACTAAAATCTTTTTTAATGAACTTGAAATGCCCTTCTAAAATGTTCATCATCTTTGCCTTGGTCCTAAACCTCTGACAAAAATGGTGCTCAATTTTCTAGGACAACCTAAGGTCTCTGGATTAAATCATATGTTATTTGCCTTTGGACATTGAAATGCTATAAAATATTTTAAATGGCCAAATAATCATAAACCAAAATGTTTCCTGTTAGATATATTCTATACAGTGGGCATGAGTAGTTTGATGATTTTTGAAAGTGCTTAGGCATTTTTAGAAAAGCCACAAACCTACAGAAAGAAAAGAAAAACAAAATAAAAAGGGAAACTAACTTACCTGGGAAAACCCACCAGCCGGCCCACTTGGCGGGCCAGCACTGTGATGGCCCGCGCCAGCCAGCTGCTTCTTCCCTGCCAGGCAGGCAGGGAGGTGACACTGGCGCGTGTGAGCTTGCCACAGCGCCAGCTGCTTGCCGCTTGAGCTGTTGTACGCATGGACGTCCTACACGTCATCGCCCCGACACGCTCGACACCTCACTCCCCCCCCCCAGCGCCTCTCTCTCGCTCTCCCCCACCATGGCCGACGCAGCCGCACCCGCACCACCGTCGTCGCCGCGACCACCGTCGACTCCACGCAGTCTTGCCGTGTCCAGAAGCTCCGCCGCCCTCCTCTCCGTCGAGTAGACCGAGCCCCAGGCGCTCATTCGCCCTGGAGCCACCGCAACGACCTCGCCCGACCTCGCCGTCGCCGGAGATCCCTTTCACCGTCATGCCTGCACCAGCTCGTCCCCAACCTCGACGACTAGCTCGCTGAGACCACCATGTGCTCCTGCCTCACCCCATCCTCTCCGTTCTCACTGTTGTCCCCTGCAGCGACTGCAACAAGCACCACCGCACACACCGCCGCCTGAGCTCGTCGCCGACGTAGCTACGGCCACCCAACGGCCATGCCACCGTGTCCACTAACCTCAGCGCACCTCATAGGCCATGTAGGAGCTGGCCTCGTGCCTCCAGGACCACATCAACGATGAGTTCGGCCTCGCCCGAACTCCGGCAGCCGCAAAGCTCGTCGCCGACGTTGTTTCCGGCGACCTTGAGCTCAACCACCACCACCCCTCGACGCGGCTTGCTCCCAACTGCACGTAGGTGGCCTCCGTTGTCCATTTGGTCGCCGGATGGCGAAACCCGCACCCTCCGCCGCGTCTGGACGTCGCCAGCGAGTCAGCCCAGTTTGACCAGGGATTTGACCCCCCTGGGTCACTGACATGTGGGCCCTGCCTTTTGGTCAAACCTAGCTTAGTGTTAAACTAATCCTAACTAAGTTAGTTAACTAACGGTGACACTGACTAGTGGGTCCCACTGGTCAGGTTTGACCTAGACCGCCCCAGTTGACCTGCTGACGCAATGCTGACGCAGTAATTCATTTTCTGGATTTATTCTTATTCAGGAAATTCCCAAAAATGGTTTACACTTCTAAAATTCACAGAAATTCAACCGTAGCTCATATTAAAATAATTTACTTATGAAAAATTATCAGAAAAATACGAGGACTCTGTTTACGGCATTTTCATGCATGTTTGAACAACCTACCGCCACTGTATATGACAATTTGAATAAATGGCATTTTAAATGTCTTATGTGGAGTTTGAATTTGAACCTTGGGCTCAAATCAACTTCAATTAAATTGTTGCTAGCTGCATTATCTCAAATCACAGCATATTGCCATGTCACATTCATGCATCATATTGTTGCAGTGCATTGATTGTGTTCTTTTCCTGTTTGCCGGTGTTTGTCCCCTCTCAATAGACGTTGTTTCGATGATGTGATCGATGACACTGACGAAGACACAGTATTATCTTCAGAAGTGCCAGGCAAGGAACCCCCATTGAACATTCAGATAAAATCCCACTCTCTCGCTCTTGCTCTCCTTTACTGCATTAGGACAACAATGATTCAATTGCTTTTTGCTGCGGTAGCTGAACCCCTTTCCTTTGCATGACCTGTCATTGCCATAGTAAATAGTTGAAACCCACTAGCATGCGTAGTAGTTGTTTGAGCCATGTTGTGCCTACTCATTCATGCTTGCTTGTTATGCCTACTATTGCTTAGAGTTGTGTTAGGTCTGATTCATCAGGGATGAATTGGAATGTGGTCATCATGTCCTACTATTGAGAGCTAAGTGTGTGAACACGATTTGGTAAAGGTAGCGATGAGAGGCCATGTAGGAGTACATGGTGGGTTGTCTCATTGAAACCATCCTCAGGAACTGAGTTATGTGTTTATGATCCATGAACAGCTACTACCACGCGTTGGGCCCGAAACCAATGGACCCTCTCGACTTATTAACCGCCCATGTCCTTTCTGCGGGAGTTGCAAGTAGTTTTTGGTGTTTGTAGTATGCTGGAGGCCGTGCGCAGCACTGACCCGAGGGGTGGGCTTTGATGCAATAGGCACGTGGCACGGTGTACTGGGACGCCTGTTTGGTGCCTCGGGAACCCTATACACATCGTTCTGGGCCGTATGCGGAAACCTCGGTCGGACTCCCTGCGGATGGAACCTGAATAGGCGATAAACCTGGACTATGGACTTATGTGGTTAGTCAGGTCATGGCCGACACCCACGCTGGGCTTCCGCTTGAAGGTTCCCGAGTACATGTCGTGTAAACGGCGATAAGTGGTGAGAGCGTGAGTGAAGAAGTACACCCCTGCAGGGTTATAAATGATCTATTCGAATAGCCGTGTCCGCGGTAAAGGACTTCTGGGTTGCCTATACAGTTCATAGGCAAGTGAAACTGGATACTCTAAATGCGCAAGATAAGCGTGAGTGCTAAGGATGGCCTTCTCGTAGGGAGATGGGAGCGGATCCATAGTGGTGTATTGATTGGTGAATATGTGGACTCGTGTGCGCCACCTCAAAAGAGTTACTTGCAGTCATAGTATAGGTTAGGCACTGAGTCAAAGCTGGCTTGCTGCAGTAAAACTCCACTACCCCTTTGTTGATACTGATGCATAAGTAGCTAGTTCTGATGTAAGTCTTGCTGAGTACATTTGTACTCACGTTTGCTTAATTTATGTTTTGCAGAGAGACTTCAGTCTCACTAGTGGTTCCGCGTGGACTTTGACGTTTAGCTTGTTACCTTAGCTACGATCTTGTACCCTTGGGAGGGTCTAGTAGATAGTCAGGCTTGATAGCCTTCTTCCTTTTTCAAATGTCTGTACTCAGACATGTTTATGCTTCCGTTGCCTGTATGCTCTTTATGTTAGGTCATGAGACCCACTGCTTGTAATAAATGCTATGATGACTCTTCTAGGCCTTTATCTATATGAGTTGTTGAGGTATGTTGTGATTCCATGTTGTACAACACATACTTGCATGTTATGCGTACGTGTAATGTGTATTTCTATGTGTGGGATCCAACACCTAGTTGTTTACCCTTGGTATCCTATCTTATGGGGAAATACCTCCTAGTGCTTCCACTGAGCCTTGGTAGCTTGCTACTGCTCAGGAACACTTAGGCTGGTCGGCATGTGTCCTTCTTCGTTCATGTGTCTGTCCCTTCGGGGAAATGTCACGCGTTGTTCCTTTAAGTCCTTGTAGCTTGCTACGACTTGGGTTCATACATTGATGACCGACACGTTCGTTGCTGGGTCATGTATGCCTGTCCCTATAATTTAGCGCCACTTTTGGTTTATAACTAGTCATGTCGGCCCGGATTCTCTGTCATATGGATGCTAGCGACACTATCATATACGCGAGCCAAAATGTGCAAACGGTCCCTGGCCAGGTAAGGTGGCACCCGTGGGGATACCGTGCGTGAGGCCGCAAAGTGATATAATGTGTTACATGCTAGATCGGTGTGACTTAGGATCGGGGTCCCGACAATAATACAATAAAAAAGTGTGAACGCCGACAACTGAAATAAGTGTGTGAACATGAATGTAATGTCGATGAGAAACACGTACTCCCCCAATCTTAGGCCTTTTGGCCTAAGTTGGTCTATGCCCACAGATCAAAGTAGCCCTCTCCTGGGTACTAAGGAGGGTCCTGAGGGTTCCACTAGTTAGAGAGATCCTATGACTCCCACTGATAGAAAGACTCCTGATACGAATCAGGTGATGGTCCTGGCTCCGAAAATGGGGATCGAGTCTGCTCCAGTATGCATAAATGTTATCGGGCATAATAGTGTATCTGCTTGAATGAATATCGAACAAAGAAGATGCAGGCAAGGTAATAATCTGACAAGTGCCCTGACTAAACACTAGGATGTAGAGGAGCCGCTTCTCCTTGTCGTTAGCAATAAAATCATGTGCCACCATACTAGCATAGTCTAAATATTTGACGGGCAGCATCTCTTCTTTCTCATCATGCCTAATTGGTATCACAAAGTGCCTAGCAAGGCGAGAGGCATATATACCTCCAAAGATAGCTTCCTTTGAACGCTTCATGTTCAACCACCGAGCAATAATAGTGCCCAAACTAAAAGTTCTATCAACATGTAGAGCATGGCACAAAATAGCGAGGTCAGGGACACTAAGGCCTCCAGTCTCCCCACGGCCAATCAAACATCTCCCAACAAATAATGAGTAATAGAGTAAAACAGGAAAATGTAAGCTAGGCACTCTCGCTTTTGAGACCCCTCTCTCTCCCCCCCACAGTAGTCTCAGCAAGGAAATCCTCAGCATCCCTAGGACATGGGTCACTAAGACCACCCACATAAGGTATTTTGCAAACATCACAAAAATCATAAAGCATCATCTCCTTGTGCTCATCATCTAAATAAAACTCTACCGTGGGTGGTGTCTTCTTAGGATAAAAATGAAAATTTTGCACGAAGGTGTTAGTGAGCAAAAGGCATTATTCACACTTACCTTATAGGAGGTCGGTGATGCCTGCATTCTCTGCCAAATAATAGAAATTATCATAAATTCCGGCTGCCCTCAAGAATGCATCGCTTGGCCATTCACATGGCGGAACTTCCGCCGCATGCAGAAGATTATCCTTGGGCTTCTTCTTATTATTATTTTCATTTTCATTTGAATTCCGGCTTGAAGATCCCCTTAACAATCTCTTCATTATTTCTTTCCCTTTTCTCTGAAAATTTCTGAAAATTTTAGTGACTCAAAATAAAAGTTAACAAAACTCAACCAAAGTAATAACAACTACTCCTACAAGTGTCTAGAGGCTATATCATGCAACAAAACTATTTTGGACCATATAAATTTGACATGCAAGCTCAAGAACATGGTCACCACAGCAGCAAAAATTTGCAATATATAAAGCACTATAACAAAAACTAATTGGACCAATGGAGGAGTCACATACCAGTGAACAATCTTCCAAAACAGTTTTGGAAATGGAGAAATGAGCAAGGAGATCGAAAATGGCAGCAAGATGAGCTAGAACACGGGTTTGAGCAATGGAGTGATTTTTTCTGAAGGAAGATGAAGTGGATGGGTGCTGGAATAAGTGAGGGGGGACCACATGGGACCCACAAGCCGGGGGGCGCATCAAGGGGGTGGGTGCGCCCTGTGGGCTTGTGGCCCACTGGTGCACCCCCTAATGTGTTTTTAGCGCCAGAAATTCTTATATATTCCAGAAAAAATCATACTAAATTTTTAGGGCATTTGGAGAAATTTTATTTTCTGGTCATTTTTTAATTGCACGGATAATTCAGAAAAAAGAAAAATAATACTCTTTTATTATTTAATAACTCTAAGTAACAGAAAATAAATAGTGGATACAAAATGTTGTGTTTACTAAATTCATCCATCTCATGTCCGTCAAAAGGAATCCCTTAATAAGGTTGATCAAGTCTTATTAACAAACTTCTACCGAATGTCATGAAACCAGAAAATCTTCATATATGACTAGGTTACCTCAATGGGGATATGCATTTCCCCAACAATAAGAATATCATATTTCTTTTTGATAGTAGGAATAGGGAATTCAAAACCTCCGATAGCAGTTGTTGAATTTTTTCCAATAGAATTAATGCTATTCACTTGAGGTTGTTTCTTTAGAAAGTGTACCGTATGCTTATTACCATTGACATGAAAAGTGACATTCCCTTTATTACAATCAATAACAGCCCCTGCAGTATTCAAAAAAGGTCTACCAAGGATGATCGACATAATGTCGTCCTCGGGTATATCAAGAATAATAAAGTTTGTTAAGATAGTAATATTTGCAACTACGACAAGTACGTCCTCACAAATACCGATGGATAAAGTAGTTGATTTATTGGACATTTGCAACTTATTCAAATCAAGTCTTCGATACAAAGAAAAATGCATAACACTAACACCGGCTCCTAAATCACATAAAGCATTTTTAACATAGTTCCTTTTAATGGAGCATTGTATAGATGGTATTTCCAGATCTCCTAGTTTCTTAGGCATTCCACCCTTGGAAGTATAATTTGCAAGCATGGTGGAAATTTCAGCTTCCGGTATCTTTCTTTTATTAGTAAGAATATCTTTCATATACTTAGCATAGGGAGACATTTTCAAGATATCGATCAAACGCAAGCACAAAAATACATGTCTAAGCATTTCACAAAAGCGCTCAAATTCCTCATCATCTTTATTCTTAGAAGCTTTAGGAGGAAAGGACATGGTTTTCCGAACCCATGGTTCTCTCTCCCTACCATGTTTCCCAGCAATGAAGTCTCTTTTCTCATACCTTTTGTTCTTAGGTTGTGGGTCATCAAGATCAACAACACGTTCTATCTCTACATCGTTATCATTAATGGGTTGATCATCAACATGAACATCGTCAATATCATCGTTACTAGGTTCATGTTCACTACCAGATTGTGTTTCAGCATGAGAAATAGAAATATCATTAGGATTTTCAGGTGTGTCTACAGTATGTTCACTAGAAGCATGCAAAGTCTTACCATTTTTCTCCTTAGACGAACTAGGTGCACCAACACAAACCATAGAGAGTCTTGTTCAAATCTTTTAGGATGACCTTCAGGATACAAGGGTTCCTGAGTCATTTTACCAGTTCCAGTCATAACTCTAACAACATGATCATTTTTCTTGTTGTTCATTCCATTAATCAAATCATTTTGTGCCTTAAGAACTTGTTCTACTTCGGTTTTTATCACTAGTCATCAACCCGTGCACCTGCACGTGCTAGCACTTCTAATATTAAATGGGCCCTCCGGACAATTTATTCCGCGGATAAGATTTGTTTGAAGTAAAACTTCATAAAGTTTGGGCAACTTCAGAGTAAAAATATCAACATTCACAACGTGAAATCAATATCATTAAATGTAACATGAATTTAATTTTCATATTTTATGATTTTAGTATTGTCGATATTGATATTTTTAATATAAATATGCTCAAACTTACAAAGATTGACATCAGACAAATCCTATATGCGGACTAAAAAGGATTATTTGGAGTAGTAGTACGTGATACGATAGCAAATAATATATAAAAAATGGATTTTTTTTTTCATTTTCTTGTTACGTTAAGTACCATAGGTTATTCATATTTTAGGTTCTTGTATTAACATAAAAAATTCTTAAAGAAAACGTTTTATGATTGGCTGGGAATTGTGTGATAGATTATTCGTATTTCAAGATCATGTTCGTACCCAGAAAAATGTAAATGAAATACTTCTATGATTAATGTGCATGAATGTTTATAGTATTTTCTATCTCTACTACACATATTGTGTATCGCATACATAATCATTTGTTTATATAAGATCTTTGTGTTGCATGATACATAGTTTTTACTGTAGAAATTTAGTACTCCCTCCTCCCAAAATTCTTGTCTTACATTTGTCTAGATACGGATGTATCTAATATTAAAATGTGACTTGATACATCCGTATTTAGACAAATCTAAGACAAAATTTTTGGGACGAAGGGAGTATTAAAGATACATTAATAGCTATATTTTTAATTACTTATCAGGCGGTCTCGCAAAAAATACTTATCAAGCCAAAATAAAGACATGCTTAGACGTACTATAAGTGCAAATAATTGGTATTAGCAATATGCTCCTGCGTAGAAACATATGAGTCCACATAATTCATCAATCTCAAGTATGCATGTCAGGCAAAGTAGTTTATCTGCCAAGAGAATAGTATTATGTGCGTGCAAAATGATAATAATAAACGCCTAGCTTATTTAGCATGCAGACTAAACTTGCACAACACCATTACCTTGCTCCCGGCAACAATGGATGCAGCCAGCGCCCGGTAGCCTTTCCTCAGCCAGTGCCCGGTAGCTTAGCATGTGGAGCTCGTCGACCCGTCACGCAAGAAGTGCTCGTCCACACATCCGATCATGACTATTAATTGGCGGATCACGGACTATTTTCGATTTTTGTCATTGGATTATTTTTTAATTTTATCATTGGAGTTTTTAACGGAGGCATTCCTTCTTAATTTGTGGGGACGGGTAGAGGGTTTCGTTTTATTTGTTTAATTGATGTGAAGCTTTTCTTGTCTTTTTTTCTTTGTTGATGACGTGAGGCTTTCCTTTATTTTTGAACAAATGTTGGACGTGTGAGATCCGTTTTGTCTCATAGGACGGGATAATTTGTGTTACGTGCTTATTTTTTATATCAAAGGCAATCAGCCCGATCATTGATTTCTTTTCCCTTTTATCGTTGGAATTTGTTTCGGCAGTTTATCAGAGTTTTTATTTGCGGTTTAGTTTCTTAATTTGTGGGAATGGGAGCATGCTTTCCCTTTTTTACGTGAGGTGATTTTGCTTCTTAATTTGTGGGAACGGGTGGGGTAATTCCTTTTTATTATGCGAAGCTTCCTTGTTTGTTTTTTAAGAACTTTCCTTGTTTTTTGTCATTATTATTATTTTCTCGGTTTGTTTAGCAAAAGTTGGACGTGTCAGATGCGTTTTTTATTTGACGGGATCATCTTTTTTTTTTTTGAAATCATTTGACAGGATCATCTGCATTATGCAAGTTGTCCTTTTATCGCCCTCAAAAAAAAGTTGTCCTTTTATCGACCCCTTCAAAAGATTGTCCTTTTATCCTGGTGGTGCTTCTTAATTTGTGGTGATCGGGTGGGTGCTTATCTTTTTTTTTTTACATGAGGATTTCTTGATTTTTTTATGGGCGTTTTGTTTTCTTAGGAATGGGCGTTTTCCTTCTTAATTTGTGGGAACGGGTAGGTTTTTTTTTTACGTGAAGCTTTCCGTTTTGTTTGTTTTACATGATTTTTTACATGGTTTGTTTAACAAAAGTTGGACGTGTCAGATGCTTTTTTAATAGAACAACACCATCTGCGTAACGCAAGTTGTCCTTTTATCCTGGTCGTATATTTTACGATCTAACGGTTTCATTAATTTTGATGATGTGGATTAATGAGAGATCACGAATGGTGCCTCCAATTAGTAAATATACTAGTCGTCAACCCGTGCATTCGCACGGGCTAGTTATTTCATTTTATCTTGTTGTCTATGTTATGACCATATATTAATTTGTGGTTTTGCTTGGATGTGTGTCCAATCATATAGGTTAATAAACACAGGATCTCATATACTTTTTTGCTTACACATGTGTGTCATCTCATATTGGTTGAAAAGATACAGTCATGTGATTCATGCATTGTTATTTCCTTACACATATGCTTTTTTTTTGTCCGGGGAGGATGTAGAGCTGCCGAATACACTGATTATTTGCTTAAACTTAGGGACGTGACTTATTATACATGTAAATATCTCAAAATATATTTTAACAAAACATATATGGAGAAATGTTTTCCTAAAATATACGTCACATGTATGCTAATGCATTTTTGTGACTTTCAATATGAAATAATAGTGTTTTGGCAACATCTGGCTGTAAATGTATGGTGTGGTCCTGAAAATTGACTAAATATGTTCTATTTCCTTCAGTTGTAATATTTTCATAGAATATTCATATAAAATTGTTGCACAATATCATAGGGGTACTGTGACTTTTTACCATATGATATAAAACTTAAAGATGAAAGTGAATTATTGTAACTGTGCTATTTCCAAAATGTCATCAACTTACCATCTGGTAGTGTATTTGACTTATGAAAAATATCATGTACACTACGTGAAAGGTGATCTTTATTTCGTTCCATGATAACTAATTACCGTTCCTTGTATTTGTCGTACATATGCATGTACATAATTGATATATGACCTTTTGTCATCCAAAATAGTATAAATATGCCTTGGTGTTTCAGAAACTGAAAACAACTAAATAGTTAATTAATAACTTCTTTAATCCTATAACAACTAAAAGCTGATAAATTTGGTTGTTGTTTAGTCAATAAGCAAAGAGTAGAAAATATAAGCCAAAATCTACAATTCAACACATATGGTTGCAAAATGAATAATTTATAAATACTGATAACAAAACATCAAGGGTAGAAGATATATGCCAAAATCAACAACTCAACACATGTAGGTGAAAAATGGATAATTTATAAATACTGATAACAAACATTATTCTCAATCAAACATGCAGAAGTACAGTAAGTAAAAGTTGATTTATATTTATATGTTGCCGGATGATTCCAGTAAAAAATAATCAACAATTACATGATCATAGAGAAACAATATGTCATTTCTATTTCTACGGGGCTATATGGTTGCAAGTTAAACCCAAATAATGCCTTGGTTGGAGAAAAGGTTCCATAGAGCCAAGAGCAAAGACAACAGAGACACTATAGGTATTAGAAACATTAGCCATGCTACACACCACTACAGGAAAATTGAGTTCTGCTAAAGTGAAATATTAACGGGTAAATTAGTTCTATCACCCAAGGTACTCATTACCCACATACAAAATTTTAAACTAATTACATTCCCAGAGACACAAATATAGTATATCGGAAGATGTAATAAATAAATTCAAACACATCATAATTTACTTCATATACCCAAAGCACATCACAATAAAAATAAGCCGATCAAGTTGGTTCCATAATTAGGCCGATCACTTGCATGATTTTTTTACTTGCTTGATTAAGAGCATACTATGTGGCTTAACACAAATCAAGTTGGGTCCTTAATTAAAAATTTAAGCAATACCATGCAGCGAGAGCATGCACAATGCTGAAGCAGAGCGTCATATTCATCTCTGGTAAGAATCTTGTAAACAAAGTTGCTGAAAAAGTTACTCACTGGATGGTCGGTTGGACTGGCTACTCTCCATCATTGCTAATCAGACATGATGGAACCAATATGGCGAAGATAACTCGATCATCGAGGAGGCTATTCACAAAATGAAAATCTTGAAGAATCTAGTCGCCAGAAGAATGGCTGGTCATGTCCCTGAATTATTGCTAGTCAGCACAAGGCCATCAAAAGTGTAGTAGGGTATAAGCTATAGAGGCTCGGTGTAGTTTATATGATCTACGACAACAATGACTAAGGTGGTACAGCGCAAAGATTGTCAAGATGTCATGGTAAAATGATCCTGCGCTAGGACGTAGGAAGCCTACAAAAGAAGCAAATATGATAATACAGATAAATGCTGGGGTATGGTTGCACGTTCACCCAAGAGTACAGTATCGACAATCTAATAGACACTGCCACGACATCCATTGTATCATTTCATCAAAGGCTTGGAGAGGATGCAGTTCAGCTGTGCAGTGATATATAGCAATAGGGATATGTATCCATAGTCTGAACAAAGACTTGGAGAGATTGCAGCGCCGCTATGCCACCGTGTTTATCTGACTTTTCACTTCGGATTAATCTCAGTTCAGCCAAATTGTTGATTTTGAAGTTCCGGGATACACTGAGCAATCTATATAGTTCATTTGCAGAATGTTATAGGGAATCCATTCATTTGCATAAGACATCACAACCACATCTGACCTCAAGGCAAACTGATTGTAAAGGACTGAATGTTTTCTGTGAACTTGCAAAGTTGTGATTAGAAGAATGGATGAAACAACTTGTCTGACAACCTGCAGAGATCTACAAAATCTGAAGCCTAATATATTAGTGTAGTAGAAAAGAAATAATTAACTGAATTAAATAATCTGACATGGGCGAGCGCCCTATATCGAAGAAGATCTAAAACTATGTACAAAATCATGTATCCTAAAGAGTGCAAATAGTGATTCAAATTGTAGCATTGAGATTCTTCTGTATTGTTATCTGAATCACTGGTAAATGTACAAAGAGCAAAACTAAAACACTGGTGGCATGCCATAGTTTCTGAAAAAATTAACTAAAACTAATGAAAAAAATTAGCAAATAAAAGTCTAACTCTATTTTGAAAAAAATTAAGTCACATAGGGGATCAAATTTGAAAGCGCATTCAGTATTCAAGTTGAGAACAAAGTAACTACAATAATAGGGAATGCACGCGTACATTAGAATTCCAATATAGAAAATAAATATGGGAGCACTTCTCTCGCCACCATATGATTATGCTTCAAAACTTCCTTTCCTCGGCGCTGAACTGTTTGTCTTGGCATATTTTCTTGTAAACTTGCGAAGTTGTGATTAGATGAATGTTTGAAATACCTTGTTAGACAACCTGCAGAAATCTAAAAAATCTGACGCCTAATAATTAGATGAATGTTTGAAATACCTTGTTAGACAACCTGCAGAAATCTAAAAAATCTGATGCCTAATATGTCAGTGTAGCAGTAGACAAATTATTATCTGAATAAAAGATACTGATATGGGCGACTGCCCAATACCTAAAAGAAATAAGCTGCTATTTTCAACATTTTGTATCCTAAATAGTGCAAATACTGATTAATCCTATACCCAAAAAAAACTAATGAAGAAATTTAACATTTTTTTATCAAATAAAATTATATTTCAATTTTTTTAGTCCCATATAGGGGATCGCATTTCAATGCACATTCAATTTTCCATGTTGAGAACCATGTAACTGTAAGAATAGACAATGCACACGCACATTACAATTTTGAACTCGAAGGAAAAAATAGCGTAGCAGTCCACTGGCCACCGTACGAATATGCTTCAAAACTTCCTTTGCTCAGCATTCGATAGTTTGTCTAGGCAAGATGTCGGATGCCTTCCATTGTTACCAGCATTTCTTTCCGAATCACCTGATTTCGTAAGCCCTAACCACATTCTAATGCTTGTTATAGAAGTTCTGATGGTAGTTGGAGGGCTTGAGATACACATCCATGAATTGAACATGCATGGTTGATTGGTTCTGAACCAGTGTCCGGCATACCGCTGCCACACATCCATACATGTTTCCTCGGTTGAGATGTGAAAATGACAATGAGCTGTTTCTGCCAGGCCACAAAACACGTGCTCTAGAGTTCAGAGAGATGATGATCTAGAATCTGCCGAAAAAACAACTTCCAAAAGATTAAATTTCTATTACATGGAATTTGAAATTAGATGAATATCTTAGAAGAAGCCTCAAATCGATGCGAAGTTTAAGAAATCCACAAACCTTGGACAGATGAGAGATCAGCATTAGCCACGGATTTGACTTGTCATGCAGGGTCGACTTTTCCTCTTTCCTGCAAAGAAGATCACATCAGTGTTTTATCTGTAATGATGGTATTGTTCAGGTGGTCAACTGATCTGAAGCGTAGCATGCGGTGACCAATGAATTATAGCGTGGGGTTAGCGTTGCATGTTGATTATCTTCAGGCCAGTATAGGAATCGTCCATACATATAGCTGGCCTGGTGGTTGTTGGGGAGGAATAGAAATGGCAAGATTAGGGCACAAAGGAGCGAATACACACGATGCTCACCAGATCAAAACAAATCGCCATGGACGCGAGATGGCTTGAGGAAGGAGAGGAGCACCTGGATTCGTTATTTTTTCTTTGAGAGAGATTGGATTTGTATATTCCTCCTGTACCAAGAAGACACCTTTTTTTTCCTTTACCTATTCATCCTCCCGTAGGTGAAAGCATTTGGGCCTTTTGAAGCACTGTATATTTTATATATTTTATTTAAGTTGTATTAACAACCGTGATGAGAGATCAGATGAAGATTAATCTCATTTGGCTTCTTTTAAAAGAAGAAGAGCTAATCGTATCATGTCTCAAAAAAAAAGAGCTAACCGTATCCCTTTTGGTTTCTTTTTTTCAGCTTATAGTTTTCCAACTACACGTGAATGTCCTTTAAAGAAAGACTACACGTGACAGCACTATGAGCCTTTTCAATCATCTTTTTTTATTAGGGTCAATCTTCTTTTAATTCGTATATGCTGGTACATATTTTTTTCTTTTCTCTATATTAAACGGGTAAATCTACACCGTAATAATAGGGTCCCATCAGATTAACGGCTCCTAATTACTGATTAATATGGGATTTTCTAGGGAGTCTCTAATTAGTATAGGTATAGATAAGATAAGATAAGATGGAGGCATATTTCACTAGTAAATAAAGGGGGATCAGACCCGATTTGTTAGGGCCTTTAGCCCCGGTTCTTGAACCGGGACAAAAATGTCGGTACTAATGCTCTGACCGTTTAGTCCCGGTTCGATCCAGAACCGGGGCAGATGGGTGTCCACGTGGCCTGTGCGTCGAGCCCAGGCAGGAGGGGCCTTGGTCCCGGTTGGTGGCACCAATCGGGACCAAAAGGCATCCACGCGCCAGCATTTCTGTGGCTATGGTTTTTGTTTTTTTTTAAGGGGAGGGGGTTGGAGGTTTTGGGGGGCTAATTTAGGTGTTTCATATTGTGTTAGCTAGCTAATTAATAGAGAGAAGTGTCCTCTCTTATGTCCGTGCTTGGTCGACGCTACGTACTACACATACGTATAGAGAGGACTAGACACGCTAGCTAGCTAGCTAGCTAGTAAGCAAACGAAGGAAACAGAAGATCGTATAATTAACATATATATATGTGCATACAGAGAGAAGTAATATCGACCACCTCTCCTTCTCTGAGAGATTGGTCGAACAACAAGTTCTCGTATATCTATCCGACACTACCGGGTACATATATACAATAATTATCTCTTACAAATATAATCTCCTATACGATGAACGCATGGTCCACATAGTATTCTCCGTCTGGCGCGATCACGTGTTCAAGGAAGAATGTCGCCAATTCCTCTTGAATTGCTCACAGACGATCTGGTGTTAGGAGTTCATCCCGCATCCGAAACATATAATTTGAAGAAGGGGGTCAATACATGAAATGATGCTATAAAATTGTGAATATTATTAATTGCTTACGCACTTAAAATTATGCTTCAGAGTAGCCCCGCTCACAGGTCGTGTGGCGGATGGACTCGCAAATGTAGTATCCACAGTAATCATTCTCGGGTTCCTGCCACAACCACTTTACAAGAAATAGAGGTCAATCAAACTGATAAGCAAGAATGCCAAATGGTATTGATGAAACTAGTGCTGGAATCAAGATATAGGAGATGCGCGGAACATGCTACTATATAGTACTTACTTTCGGGTGTCTAAATTCTAGCTTCTTCGGCAGTCCCGGAGCTTTTTTGGTGAATTTTCTCCAAACCCTGCCAGACAAAGAAAACAATTACTTGATATCAGAAATGAACAAAGTTGCTGATATGCATGGTGGATAATATTGATCGATTTAACTTACCTGTCGAGCATTTGAGTCATGTCCGCATACTCCTCAGGATCTTTACGTTTAGAGTTCAAGACAGTTACTACTCCCTTCTCAAGCTTAATCTCTAAGAGAATATAATGGAAGCTGCGCACGCATGCATGAACTCATCAATTACATTACTATAACCTTGACTGATATATAAGGGAAACCAAATATGCACAAGACAGTAACACTCACTTGAAGTTGTAAGGAAAGAGTATTATATCTTTGTTTTCATTTACCACCAACAATCGTAGCAAGTTGGTCTCGGTATCTGAGGGACGCCATTTAACCTTGATTGCATCTATGAGGTATGTGTTAATAAACCCAATATCACCTACTTGTCTTTTCTTCAATTCGATGATCTTCAATCTGCATAATATAGTGAGGATAATTATAAATACATGCAATGAAAGAGATCAGCTATATAGAGAGACTTAATGACAGAAGTAGTACTACTTACAAATAGTAGCAGGTGACCGTCGCTTTATCGAGGGCCAATTGATTGAAAAACTGATAGAACTCCTCAAATGGAATAGGCAACAGTTCAATTCCAACGAGGTCATGCTCCGGTTTAACTCTCACATACAAGCTATCCCTCCCCCCAGACTCTCTGCAGATTTTCAAGTACCAATCATGCAATCTTCGTATATTCGTTGATAGAGATCTTTCATTTTTGACGAGAGGCTTCCCGTACTCGTATCTTTGTATCTGCACCTCCAAGAAATCATATTGTACATCGTCGGACAGGCAATCTCCAGGATTGCTATAACCGGGCACCATCCTCGGATCATTAGCGACCATGTCGCTAGACACCTTGAGCGGGGGGCACGATTGGTCCGCTTGTTCGCCGAGCTGGGCAATATGTTTCCCAGCTCGTCCTTCTGCTAACCTTTGATCACTTTTAGTACTTCCCGACCGCTTCGCTGCTTGAAATGACTTTTCAATCATGCGGTCATAGTTGTCCTTCGGCTTACTTATCGCTAGTTGCTTCAGGGCAGCAAGAGTGCGCTTTGCTTTCACCGGATCTATCTTCTCCTCCGGAGGTGGATGTCTCTGTGCTTTCAACCCTTCAAGCCAGTCCTTCACTTCGCCTTGAGCGATCTTCGTGTTTTCCTCGTCGGACCTCTCGTATGGTAACTTCTCTAAAGCGTGAGAGAAGGACCAAATCTGCATCGCCTCCCGCCTCTGGCTGTACTGCTAGACGTCGCCAGTCCAGACGAAGCGGCTGTCTTCTTTCCTTGCTTACGCGCCGGAGCAGGAGCAGCCGGAGAGGCGGCAGGTCTCCTCCGCCCTTGCTGACTAGGCGGAGAAGGAGGAGCAGGCTGGTTGCTCAGGCGCGCCGGCGCAGGCGGAGAAGGAGGAGGCTGGCTGCTCGGACGCGCCGGCGCGGGCGAAGGAGGCAGAGTGCCGCCACGCGCCAGAGAAGGAGCCAGAGTGACCTGATTGTCACTCGCCGGAGGAGGAGGCGGTGGAGGAGGTGGAGTGCCCTGACTCGCCGGAGGAGGAGGAGGCGGAGGCGTCCAGTTGAGAATGTTGATGAGGTCCTTCCGCCATAGGCATGGAGTCTTCAGGGAAGAACCCAGCCGAGTCTCCCCTTCACCGGTAGGGTGGTCAAGCTGGAGCTCCTCAAATCCCTCCGTAATTTCATCCACCATCACCCTAGCATATCCTTCTGGAATCGGCCGGCAGTGAAAAGTGTCGCCGGGTCCAGTAGGAAAAACAGAGCCAGCAGCCGCCTTGACCTTCAGATTTATCCACTACGTCATAAGGTGGCAATTTTGTACGTCCGTGATAGCATCCACGGGATACCTGGCAGTAGCCGTCAAGACATGCTCCGGCTGAAGCAGCTCGGTGGAAGCCACGCTGCTTCTCCGCTGAGATAGCGAGGTAGCTTCGGGGGAAGCTTCGACAATTCTTTTGTCCCGATTTGCTTCCCGTTCCTCTATCGCTTGTATTCTGGCTCGCAGCGCCTGCAGTTCGGTCTGCTGCATTTTCTTCCTCCTCTCGTGGCATTTGTAGCCGCCTGCGTCCGGAAACCCAGCACTCCACGGAAGGGAGCCTGCCGTGCCTCGTGTCCGTCCAGGGTGCTCAGGATTCCCGAGGGCCATTGTCAGCTCGTCGTTCTCTCTGTCGGGGAAGAACGTCCCTTCATGCGCTAATTTGATATAGTGCCGAAGCTTCCTGAGTGGTGTTTCCAATTGCTTGTCCGTCCAAATGCACCTCCCTGATACAGGGTCCAAGGTTCCTCCAGCCTCGAAGAACCAAGTCCGGCAACGGTCTGGCCATTGCATTGTCTCTGGCTCGATCACTTTCTCAAGCAGATCATTCTCAGCCTTGGCCCACTTAGGCCGGGCTCTGAGGTAGCCACCTGACCCCGTGCGATGGTGATGCTTCTTCTTCGCAGCATTTATCTGGTTTGTCGCCGACATCTTCTTACTCTTTTCCGATGTCTTATAGGCCACAAATGCGAGCCAGTCATCTTTGATCTTCTCATATATGCCCACGAATTCTGGAGTCTCTTTATCGCGGACAAACTTATTCAGTTTTTTCTTCCATGCCCTGAATTGGTCTGCCATCTTCGAAAGAGCAGCAGACTTGATTAATTCCTCTTTAACTAGATTCGCAGGATCATCCTCTGGCGGTATGATGAAATTTGACTTCAGCTCAGTCCAAAGATCTTCTTTCTGCATATCAGTGACATAAGACACCTGAGCGTCTTTTGCAGCCGGCTTTAACCATTGATGGATGCTGATCGGGATCTTGTCCCTAACCAGAACCCCGCACTGATTAACAAATGTGTTCTTTGTCCGGATGGGTTCAATCGGCTCGCCGGAGCGCGAGATTTCTGAGATCTCAAACTTTTCATCCGGCCTCAACTTTTTCTTCGCGCCTCGTCTCTTTACCAAAGATTTGCTCGATCCGGAGGGCTAGAAAAAGGAACAAAGACGAGAGTTAATGTATGCATCAATTAACTAGTCAGCACAGGCTTAACTAACATATATACCTCCTGGCCGGACTCGGTTCGGTCACCGGAGCCAGCATCACGGTCTCCTTCTTGCACCGGCATTGGGTCACCGGAGCCGTCCTCACGGTCTACTTCTTCCATGTGCATTGGGTCACCGGAGCCATCAATATCATAGCCTAGATCTTCCAACTCCAGCTCTCTTTCCACCTGCTCATTGGTGTCGTTGAGAAACGACAAGACGGCATCTTGTCCGTCTGCGATTATGTCCATCAACATCGCTTCTTGTGCTAGGTCTCGGGTGTTGTCGTCCATAGTTTCTACAAATATTTACAACATGCCAATTATTATTCAAACATGACAGATGGATATATTAATGGCAAACGTAGAACTAGCTTCGACCGTCGACCCTTGGACGACCCTCGACTGCTCGGCGATCCACAACCTTAGACCCCCTCATGTCACATTTTGTCTAGTGTCAAAGGATTCAACAAAACCAATACTTCATTATTAGGCGAAAGTAACAGTCGCATGATGGTACGAAGCTCTCCAAAGTTATTTTGGAACGGAGTCCCGGATAGGATAATTCGTAACAAAAGACGGATTATCCTATCAGGAACTCCGTTCCAAAACAACTTTGCAGAACTTCGTACCAACATGCCCCGGTTACTTCTGGCAAATGATGAAGTCATGGATTTCTTCAATACTTTGACACTAGCTAGGCAACCTCTCGACCCCTCGACCCTCGACTGCTCGGCGATCCACAACCCTAGACCCCCTCATGTCACATTTTGTCTAGTGTCAAAGGATTCAACAAAACCAATACTTCATCATTAGGCAAAAGTAACAGTCGCATGATGGTACGAAGCTCTCCAAAGTTATTTTGGAACGGAGTCCCAGATAGGATAATTCGTAACAAAAGACGGATTATCCTATCAGGAACTCCGTTCCAAAACAACTTTGCAGAACTTCGTACCAACATGCCCCGGTTACTTCTGGCAAATGATGAAGTCATGGATTTCTTCAATACTTTGACACTAGCTAGGCAACCTCTCGACCCCTCGACCCTCGACTGCTCGGCAATCCACAACCCTAGACCCCCTCATGTCACATTTTGTCTAGTGTCAAAGGATTCAACAAAACCAATACTTCATCATTAGGCGAAAGTAACAGTCGCATGATGGTACGAAGCTCTCCAAAGTTATTTTGGAACGGAGTCCCAGATAGGATAATTCGTAACAAAAGACGGATTATCCTATCAGGAACTCCGTTCCAAAATAACTTTGCATAACTTCGTACCAACATGCCCCGGTTACTTCTGGCAAATGATGAAGTCATGGATTTCTTCAATACTTTGACACTAGCTAGGCAACCTCTCTCGACCCCTCGACCCTCGACTGCTCGGCGATCCACAACCCTAGACCCCCTCATGTCACATTTTGTCTAGTGTCAAAGGATTCAACAAAACCAATACTTCATCATTAGGCGAAAGTAACAGTCGCATGATGGTACGAAGCTCTCCAAAGTGGTTTTGGAACGGAGTCCCAGAAAGGATAATTCGTAACAAAAGATGGATTATCCTATCAGGAACTTTGTTCCAGAACAACTTTGCATAACTTCGTACCAACATGCCCCGGTTACTTCTGGCAAATGATGAAGTCATGGATTTCTTCAATACTTTGACACTAGCTAGGCAACCTCTCGACCCCTCGACCCTCGGTCCCTCGACGACACCCTCGGCCCCTCGACGACCCTCGGCCTCTCGACCCCTCGACCCTAGGCCTCTCGACCCCTCGACCCTCGGCCTCTCGACCCCTCGACGATCCTCGGCCCCTCGGCGATCTCTCGACCCTTGACGACCCTCGGTCCCTCGACGACCCTC
>LR738709.1:486684116-486714268 GCA_902687465.1 Secale cereale | reverse complement strand
GTCGCATGATGGTACGAAGCTCTCCAAAGTGGTTTTGGAACGGAGTCCCAGAAAGGATAATTCGTAACAAAAGACGGATTATCCTATCAGGAACTTCGTTCCAGAACAACTTTGCATAACTTCGTACCAACATGCCCCGGTTACTTCTGGCAAATGATGAAGTCATGGATTTCTTCAATACTTTGACACTAGCTAGGCAACCTCTCGACCCCTTGACCCTCGGTCCCTCGACGACCCTCGGCCCCTCGACCCTCGGCCTCTCGACCCCTCGACGACCCTCGGCCCCTCGGCGATCTCTCGACCCTTGACGACCCTCGGTCCCTCGACGACCCTCGACCCCCGCCCCCTAATGTCGAAGTTATCGGGGAGGGTGTATATCGACAACGACATATCCGATAAAAAAAAGAGGAAGAAGAAGAAGAAAAAAGGAACCGCTAGCTAGAGGAGAAGATCGAAGAAAAAAAAGGAAAAAAAGGAGAAGAAGAAAGGAATAGAGGAGAAGAAGAGAAAATTTCTCTTCTTCTCCTCTATTCCTTTCTTCTTCTCCTCTTTTTTTTCTTCTTTTTTCTTCTTCTTATTTATTTCTTCTCTTCTTCCTCTCCTCTTCTTCTTTCTTTTCTCTTTCTTATTTTCTTCTTTCCTATCCTTCTTTTTCTAAATTTGTAAATTTTGCATATATAAAACTTTCTATATATATTTAGCATATATAAACAAAAAACTATATAGCCACATACACATATACATCACATACACATCACATACAGCAACTATACATCACAATGTAACTATCTATATATAAACAAAAAACATTCTATGAAAAAAACATTTTTAACATATATATTTAGCAAATTCCTAAGAAAAAAAAATATACACATAGAAAATATATATACAGCAACTATATACACATAAACACATATACACATATACACATATATATATACAGCAACTATATACATCAACTATATACACATATACACATATACACATATACACATATATATACACATACAAAAAAAAATCTCCTCACATCGCGACGGCGCAGGGCGGGGCGACGGCGCGGCGCGACGGCGACGGGGCGGCGTCGGGGGCGACCGTGACGGGGCGACGGCGACGGGGCGGGGCGACGGCGCGGGGCGGGGCGGGGGCGCAGGGCGGGGCGACGGCGCGACGACGACGGGGCGGCGTCGGGGGCGACGGCGATGGCGCGATGGGGCGACGGTGACGGGGCGACGGGGCGACGGCCGGGGCGACGGGGGCGGGGAAGGAGATGTGAGGAGGCGTCGGGGCGGGGAAGGAGAAACTGAACGAAATTTTCGCAAGTGTAGCTTATATAGGAGGAGTATTAGTCCCGGTTCGTGGCACAAACCGGGACTAATAGCCCCCTTTAGTCCCGGTTGATGCCACCAAACGGGACTAAAGGTCCCTTTTCAGCAGCCCAAAGGGCGGGAGGAGGGGCCTTTGGTCCCGGTTGGTGGCACCAACCGGGACTAAAGGGGGGTATTAGTCCCGGTTGGTGCCTCCAACCGGGACTAATACGCCCTTTAGTCCCGGTTGGTGCCACCAACCGGGACCAAAGGCCTTGCGCTGGCGCTGCGGTGGGAGTTTAGTCCCACCTCGCTAGTTGAGAGAGGCCAGCACCTGTTTATAAGCTGCGCTGCCTCTCTCCTCTCGAGCTCCTCTCAACTACAGGCTTACGGGCCTAATTTATACACTGCTATGCCTGTTGGGCCTGCTGGGCCTTCTACGGTCCTGAATCCTGGCCCATGGTTGGGTTTCTAGTCGTATTCAGGCCGTGCTGGCCCAGTAGGTGGCATTTTTTTTTCTTTTTTTCTATTTTTTTTTCATTTCTACTTAGAACTAAATATTTATAGTTTTTTAGTGATTTCTTTTTTCTTTTAGGTCACAAAAATTATAAACTTTCTTTGTTTTCTTTGTTGCTTTATTTATTTTATTTTGTTTCTACTTACAACAAAATACTTATTGTTGCTATTTTTATTTTTTTTGTAAGTTTTCTTGTTTTGTTTTCTGCATTATTTATTTTCTTTTGTTTTTTGCTTTATTTTTTAATTCTTTCTGGTAAAACCCAATTACAAACTTTCTGTTAGTGCAAGTAGTATTCAAATTTGAATAGTTTAAATTTGAAATTATTTGTTTTCTTTGTTGCTTTATTTATTTTATTTTGTTTCTACTTACAATGAAATACTTATTGTTGCTATTTTTATTTTTTTTGCAAGTTTTTTTTTGTTTTCTGCATTATTTATTTTCTTTTGTTTTTTGCTTTATTTTTTAATTCTTTCTGGTAAAACCAATTACAAACTTTCTGTTAGTGCAAGTAGTATTGAAATTTGAATAGTACAAACGGACAATGGTATCATACTCGTCTGTTACAAAGTTGGCATGGTATCATCATAATAGTTGTGGAAAAAAGTCTTCACTTTTTCTTCGCTTGTGTCATTTGCTTATTGCGCCGTAACCATGGATAATCTTCATCGTTTATCAGGATGCTTGGGTCAGCCTTGACTTTGAAGGGAGGAATTTCATGAAACTTTTCATAATCTTCGAATATGTCTGTCGTGCCCTCCACTCCCAGGATGTCCCTTTTTCCTGAAAGAACTATGTGGCGCTTTGACTCATCGTATGATGTATTCGCTTCCTTATCTTTTCTTTTTCTCGGTCTGGTAGACATGTCCTTCACATAGATAACCTGTGCCACATCATTGGCTAGGACGAACGGTTCGTCAGTGTATCCAAGATTTTTCAGATCCACTGTTGTCATTCCGTACTGTGGGTCTACCTGTACCCCGCCTCCTGACAGATTGACCCATTTGCACTTAAACAAAGGGACCTTAAAATCATGTCCGTAGTCAAGTTCCCATATGTCCACTATGTAACCATAATATGTGTCCTTTCCCCTCTCGGTTGTTGCATCAAAGCGGACACCGCTGTTTTGGTTGGTGCTCTTTTGATCTTGGACAATCGTGTAAAATGTATTCCCATTTATCTCGTATCCTTTGTAAATCAATACAGTCGAAGATGGTCCCCTGGACAACAAGTACAACTCATCACAAACAGTGTTGTCACCTCTGAGACGTGTTTCCAACCAACTGCTGAAAGTCCTGATGTGTTCACATGTAATCCAGTCGTCACACTGCTCCGGGTGTTTGGAGCGCAGACTGTTCTTGTGTTCATCGACATACGGGGTCACCAATGTAGAGTTTTGTAGAACTGTGTAGTGTGCATGAGACCAAGAATATCCGTCCCTGCATATTATTGAGTCCCTTCCAAGCGTGCCTTTTCCAGTCAGTCTCCACTCATACCGCGATTTAGGGAGACCTATCTTATTAAGGCCAGGAATGAAGTCAACACAAAACCCGATGACATCCTCTGTTTGATGGCCCATGGAGATGCTTCCTTCTGGCCTGGCGCGGTTACGGACATATTTCTTTAGGACTCCCATGAACCTCTCAAAGGGGAACATATTGTGTAGAAATACAGGCCCCAGAATGACAATCTCGTCGACTAGATGAACTAGGACGTGTGTCATGATATTGAAGAAGGATGGTGGGAACACAAGCTCGAAACTGACAAGACATTGCGCCACATCACTCCTTAGCCTTGGTACGATTTCTGGATCGATCACCTTCTGAGAGATTGCATTGAGGAATGCACATAGCTTCACAATGGCTAATCGGACGTTTTCCGGTAGAAGCCCCCTCAATGCAACCGGAAGCAGTTGCGTCATAATCACATGGCAGTCATGAGACTTTAGGTTCTGGAACTTTTTCTCTGCCATATTTATTATTCCCTTTATATTCGACGAGAAGCCAATCGGGACCTTCATACTGAGCAGGCATTCAAAGAAGATTTCTTTCTCTTCTTTCATAAGAGCATAGCTGGTAGGACCTTCATACTGCTTCGGAGGGATGCCGTCTTTTTCGTGCAAACGTTGCAGGTCCTCCCGTGCCTCAGCTGTATCTTTTGTCTTTCCATACACGCCCAAGAAGCCTAGCAGGTTCACGCAAAGGTTCTTTGTCACGTGCATCACGTCGATTGAAGAGCGGACCTCTAGGTCTTTCCAGTAGGGTAGGTCCCAAAATATAGATTTCTTCTTCCACATGGGTGCGTGTCCCTCAGCGTTATTCGGAACAGCTAGTGCGTCGGGGCCCTTTACAAAGATTACGTGTAAATCATTGACCATAGCAAGTACGTGATCACCGGTACGCATGGCGGGCTTCTTCCGGTGATCTGCCTCGCCTTTGAAATGCTTGCCTTTCTTTCGACATTGATGGTTGGTCGGAAGAAATCAACGATGGCCCAGGTACACATTCTTCCTGCACTTGTCCAGGTATATACTTTCAGTGTCATCTAAACAGTGCGTGCATGCGTGGTATCCTTTGTTTGTCTGTCCTGAAAGGTTACTGAGAGCAGGCCAATCGTTGATGGTCACGAACAGCAACGCCTTTAGGTCAAATTCCTCCTGTTTGTGCTCATCCCACGCACGTACACCGTTTCCATTCCATAGCTGTAAAAGTTCTTCAACTAATGGCCTTAGGTACACATCAATGTCGTTGTCGGGTTGCTTAGGGCCTTGGATGAGAACTGGCATCATAATGAACTTCCGCTTCATGCACATCCAAGGAGGAAGGTTATACATACATAGAGTCACGGGCCAGGTGTTGTGATTGCTGCTCTGCTCCCCGAAAGGATTAATGCCATCCGCGCTTAAAGCAAACCATACGTTCCTTGGGTCCTTTGCAAACTCCTTCCAGTACTTCCTCTCGATTTTTCTGCACTGCGACCCGTCAGCGGGTGCTCTCAACTTCCCGTCTTTCTTACGGTCCTCACTGTGCCATCGCATCAACTTGGCATGATCTCTGTTTCTAAACAAACGTTTCAACCATGGTATTATAGGAGCATACCACATCACCTTCGCAGGAACCCTCTTCCTGGCGGGCTCGCCATCAACATCACCAGGGTCATCTCGTATCATCTTATACCGCAATGCACCGCATACCGGGCATGCGTTCAGATCCTTGTATGCACCACGGTAGAGGTTGCAGTCATTAGGGCATGCATGTATCTTCTGCACCTCCAATCTTAGAGGGCATACGACCTTCTTTGTTGTGTATGTACTGTCGGGCAATTCGTTATCCTTCGGAAGCTTCTTCTTCAATATTTTCAGTAGCTTCTCAAATCCTTTGTCAGCCACAGCATTCTCTGCCTTCCACTGCAGCAATTCCAGTACGATAACAGCTTTGTGTTGCCATCTTCGCAATTGGGGTACGACCCTTTTTTGTGATCCTCTAACATGCGATCGAACTTCAGCTTCTCCTTTTGACTTTCGCATTGTGTCCTTGCATCGACAATGACCCGGCGGAGATCATCATTTGGTTCCTCTTGATCTTCGGCAGCTTCAACCGTTGCAGCATCATTGGGCACATCATCTGGTTCCTCTTGATCTTCACCAGCTCCCCCCATTGCAGCATCACCATATTCAGGGGGCACATAGTTGTCATCGTACTCTTCTTCTTCGCCGTCTTCCATCATAACCCCTATTTCTCCGTCCCTCGTCCAAACATTATAGTGTGGCATGAAACCCTTGTAAAGCAGGTGGGAGTGAAGGATTTTCCGGTTAGAGTAAGACATCGTATTCCCACATTTAGTGCATGGACAACACATAAAACCATTCTGCTTGTTTGCCTCAGCTGCATTTAGAAACTCATGCACGCCCTTAATGTACTCGGAGGTGTGTCTGTCACCGTACATCCATTGCCGGTTCATCTACGTGCATTATATATAATTAAGTGTGTAAAAAACCATTACAGAACATCATAAATAGATAATTAAGTGACCAAATTAATAAAAGTTCATCATCACATTAAAACCAAAGTACATACATATATAGTTCTCATCTAACAACATATAGCTCTCCATACACATCGAAACTATGTAAAACATTTCAATGCGAAAACAAATGCGATCATAATCGCAACCAAGGTAACAATTGATCCAACGGCATAATGATACCAAGCCTCGTGTAATGCCTCGGATGTAATACTTTCCCTTTTGGGCAATATATGATATCTTTGGCTCCATCAATTCCTTTCTGGGTTCTTTGTCTTTTGGGTTTTCGTCGTTTTGTCGTGTTGCGTGTGTGCATTCATTCATATCATGTAGTCATGTGCATTGCATTGCATTTGTGTTGTCGTTTGCATCCGGTCCCACTCGTTTCTTTACGTTGTCCGTTTCGAGTCCCGGAGCTCTCTCACGTGTCCGTGGCATCACCGAGGCCTACTTTGGTGTTTCGCCGTGTAACGTTTCCGGTTTGGCGCGAGACTTGTCGTGTGTTGTTTTTTTGGTGTGTGTAACCCGCTTGTCAAATCTCGTCGTGTTTGGAGTTCGTTTGCTACCCCAACAGTTATTCTTGTGGGCTCAAAGTACCCCCTCTTTGAGGCCCAAGACACCCCTCCAACAGCCCACCAAACCAACCCAAACCCCTCCCTTCATCTAGGCCATCTAATTGTGATCATGTGGCTGAACACCTCACCTCATTTGAACAACCCTAGCTCCTTGTGCCTATATAAACGTCCATCTCCCCCAAAATTTGCGTCCAGAAAACCCTAATGCTTCCACAGTTCACCGCCGGTGCTTCCACCGTTGATCCGCGGTGCTTCCACCGTTGAAAACTCGTGCTTCCGACGTCCCAGAAACCATGCTTCCGAGATTCGCGGCCGTGCTTCCGTGTTGTGTCGCGGGTGCTTCTGTCCGACGCGTGGGCCCCGCCGCCTCTTCTTCAACCTCCAGCGTCGCCGCCTTCTTCTCTGCCGCCGGCGCCCCTCGCCGGAGGAGCTCGCCGCCGCCATCTCCTCCTCCGCGCCGGCCGCTCCTCGCCGCCCCGCCCTCCTCCAACGCCGACGCGCCGCCCCGCCGCCTCCGCGCCGACCGCTCCTCGCCGCCCCGCCCTCCTCCAACGCCGGCGCGCCGCCGTCGGGCGCCGCCACCCACCGCCGGTCGCCAGCCGGCCGCCGCGGCTCCCGCCTCCGTCGATCTCCCTCCTCCCGCCGGGCTCGAAGAGCCGCGCCGCCGCCGCTCGGGAGCGGCCCCGATCGCCCCGATCCCAACCTCCCGTTCGGCCAGGAACCCTAGCGGGCCGGGATCGCCCGATCCGGCCCGTTAGCTGGCGGATTCGGCCCGATCCGCAAGCCCGGTGGATCCGAAGCCCGTCAGCCTGCCTCCGCGTTGACCAGACCCGATCCGCGCCGCCGTTTGACCGTTGACCCCGAGGTGGTTATTATTCTGCCATGTCCCTGTTTTTTAGATGCCTGATGCAGTTTTAAAATGTGGATAACTTTTTGTGTGATGGTCCGATTTGAGCAAATGATATGTCAAAATGATAGTGGAGACTTGTACTACGTTTTGTTCCATTGTGCCATGCATGTTTGAGGTCATCTAGATGCTTATATATCTGTTGGAAGAGTGCTACTTGTTATAAACTGCTGTTAGTAGTTGTTTTCATGCCATCTTTGCAATGTGATAACTTGGTGCATGTTTATCCAAATGATGCAAATGATATGTCCACGTGTTCGTCATGAAATTCTCTACATGTTGGGTGCTTTAGCTTACATGATAGATTTCATCTTGCCATGTTTATCTCCTTTGCAAAGTGCTATGTGGCTGTTATGTTGTTAAACTTGTTATGAGATGTCAATTTGAGGAGCTCATTGCTATCGTTGTGTTTGTCCCTTGATGCATGCTTAGGTGTTTTGGATTCACCATCATGTGTACTTTGCTGTGGTGCTTACCACTTGTCATGCTTAGCTTTGAGGTGACTTAAACTTGCTCTCAAAGATGCCATGATGAAACTGCTGTTTTAACACTTAGTGAAATTTCACTAAGTCTGGAATCTGTAATTTCCAGATGCCATGTTTGCTTGTTGTTCTAGGCAAATCCATGTTAGTTTTGGGGTGACTCTTGATGGTTCCTTGTTGTACATATTGTTGGCTATCCATTCATGCTCTCACATGCTTATTTGAGTGGTTGTAGCATATTTAACTTTTGCTCCCAAGTTGCAACAAATTACTGCTGTCAGGATTTTGTTGTCAAGTTCAATATGTCATAGCTTGTTGCTATTGATCCATGGCTCCTTTGGGGATGCTCCAATGGACTTGTTTGCTGTAGAATATATCTAGTTTATGTCCATGCTCATTGCCATGATGTTTGAGTATTGTAGCCCATTTATTTATTGCTCCGAAGTTGCTATGTGGCTGTTATTTTCAGCTTGTGCTTGTTTATTGTTTCGGGTGAAACTTTTAGCCTGTTGCTCCGTTTTGAGAAAGTCTGATGGGCCTCGAACCCCTCGTTGGATTACCCCAAGTGGAAGGTGTAAGATGCAGTAAGTAGAAGTGTTTTCCCTTAGCAAAGATGCCAAGGATCGAATCCCGAGAGACTCCTAGGTTCAACAGGTAGGTGTCAACTGCTAACGGCGCAATTAGCAATCAACGTGGACCTGCACACAGATACAAATAACTTTGCTCCCAACGAGTACAGAGAGGTTGTCAATCTTCGGCCTTGTAGTTCACAAAGGGTTAAAAGCAATATGATAGTAGTGATAGATAGTATTTTGCAATAGTAAATAAAATAGCAGAAAGTAAAATAGTGTATGTGATCAATGATATTAATATGGACCGGAGTCACATGATGTTCACTAGTGATGTCTCTCTCCCAAAAGACGATAAAACAGCTATGCGAGGTAACAAATTACAGCTGGGCAATTGACAGGACCACGAACGCAAACCAATGCTGACTACATTGCAAGAAAGGTTGAGGTTCAAAGCATGGGCGGTACGCCAAAGTAAGTAGACCGAAATCCATCTGCATCTACTACTAATCATCCACCTTGAGATATCTATCCAGAACATCTCGCTGGTATTAAGTTGCGAGTCCCACCCATAGTGTAAACTCAATGCAACAGACAACTGCATTAAAAGAACTTTGCGTAAAGTAAACAATCCTTGCACCCGCGGGCACAAGCACCGTTGTTTTCCCCCTTGTGGCAACAGCACATCCCCTAGACTCATGTTTCTGTCACTCAAGCTAGTGATCGAGGGGCATGAACCCACAATCGAGCATAACGTTCCCTCTTGGAGTCACTACCTATTACTCGGCCAAAGCAATAAATAACAACGGAGAACATGCAAGAATTACTTATGAACTAAAATATAAAAGAAGTGAATCAAATATATTACTCAAGATCAATCTGAACATAATCTCATAATCCATCGGATCCTAGCAAACTCAACATAGCAACAACACAAGGATTACATAGGTGCCTCGATCATGTAGGGCAGCTCACAAGGACTAATTAGTGAAGCACAAGAACGGGAGGAGAACATCACATAGCTACTGGTCATGGACTCATGGCCCAAGGGAGACTACTCACGAGTCATCCGGGAGGCGTCCATGGTGGTGGAGAAGCTCCCGGTGGTGATCCTCCCCTCCGGCAGGGTGCCGGGAAGAGTTCTCCTGGTGCTCCCGATCTTGGAAGCGGCGGCGGCGGCGGAACAGAGATGGGATCGCAAAAAGAAGTCATGGTTCAAGGGTTACGGGGGACCCTTTAAATATCTGCCAAAGTAGGGCACCGGGGGGCTCTCGGGGGGCCGAGGCGCCCCCCGGCGCGGCCTAGGGGGGGGGCGCGCCCACAGGGCGCCTGGAGCCCCTGTGGCCCCCCAGGCTCCCCTTCGGAAGCAGTGTCGTTCCCGATACGCTGATTTTTTATATAATTTTTCTGTATTTTTCTGGGCAGTTCTTGAAACGTGAAAACCTGAAATACAAAAACAGCCGAAAACAGAAACTGGCACTGGGGTGCACTGGGTTAGTAAGTTAGTCAAAATATGATCAACAGTGTATGGAAGTGTATGAATATCATAGCAATATCACCCAAAAGTGGCATGGAGCAAGCAGAAATTATAGATACGTTTTGGACGTATCAACATCCCCAAGCTTAATTCCTGCTCGTCCTCGAGTAGGTAAATGATAACAAGAATAATTTCTGTGGTGACATGCTATTAACCATATAAGACTTTCTCATAGTCATATGACAAAAGCTTACTGAGACAGTGATTCTAAAGTAACTAAGTTGTCTCAAGAGAAAATCACAAATGACTGAAAGTTTTACAACATGAAACTGCAACATCAAAAAGATTTGCAATGAACATGATGTGCAAATATGATCAAGTGATATCTAGCTTGCCCCATTTAGTGATGCAAAACATAAGTGCAGGGGCACCTTCAAGGTTTAAGTGATGACTAGATACAATCATTTCAAAATAAACGATATCACAATCATGCATAAGACAATGCTACTTTGGGACAATGCACATTACACTCAGAATGACAATCATGCTCTCAGTAGTTGGTGCTTCAACATAAAGGTAAAAGAAAGGTTAAGTGCTAAAGATTTTTGTTTTGAAAACATGGAAGCAATTGTGTCAATGGTAGTAGTACTTCATATGTGTCATGCATAAAACATCTTATAAGTTGCAAGCCTCATGCATCGAATACTAATAGTGCTCGCTCCTTGTCCTAATTAGCTCGGATCCCCATGGGTTATCATTGCATTGCATATGTTTTAACCAAGTGTCACAAAGGGGTACCTCTATGCCACCTGTACAAAGGTCCAAGGAGATAGATCGCATTTGATTTCTCGTTTTTGATAGATCTCAACTTGAGGACATCCATACCGGTACAACATAGAAAATAGATGATGGACTCCTCTTTAATGCATAAGCATACTCTCATGAGAGATTGAGGATTAAGGTCCAAGCTAAAACTTCCACCATGATGCATGGCTTTGGTTGGCGGCCCAATGTTCTTCTCTAACAATATGCATATTAATTAAACCCACGGTAAATCACCCTTACTTCAGACAAGACGAACATGCATAGCAACTCACATGATATTCAACAAAAGTGTGACAGTTGATGGCGTCCCCAGAAACATGGTTACCGCTCAGCAAGCAACTCATAAGAAATAAGATACATAAGCAACATATTCTTTACCACAATAGTTTTTAGGCTACTTTCCCATGAGCTATGTATTGCATGGTTAATTTGCTTAGTACAGGTGGAGGTTAGCAAAAGACTGGGAGCAACCAACTAAGAGAGCAATGACGGTCATAATCATGCAGAGCGACAAAGCAATATTGAATCAGGCATGGTAGTTATATCGCTACTTAGAAACAAAAGATCATCAAGGCTTGACAGACTTTCTTTACAGTCTTGAATATGCGTGAGCATACGCCAAGTCAATCAAAATAAATTCTCAAAGGAAGATATTACTAAACCATACCACATCATAGGCAAACAAACCAAGTTGGTATTCCAATGACACATTGGGAACCCCCCAGCTATTCGAGATTAACCAAAAGAAAACCTGAACTACTAAGCACCATCATGAAAGTAGCATCTTTATCATAGACACATTAACCAATGCAATGGAAGCAAACTCTCTTAATAAGGTGATCATGATAATTAAAGAGAGTTCAAGCAACCAACTAAATAAAAGCTCTTGAAAAGATAAGCATGAATACTAAGAGTAGAGCACGATAGTAGCTATTTAAAAGACAAAGAACACACACGGCATAGATAGACATGAAAATTCTATGTAATGTTCTAGGTAGAGGTGGAGCGTGTTTCTCTCCCACATAAAGGAATGCTGAGTTCCGACTCGTTATGAAAAACTAAAAAAGAAAACTAAAAGCAAGACGCTCCAAGCATAGCACATAACACATGAAGTGATAAAAATATAGCGGAACGAAAGACGAACTGATAATGTTGATGGAGAAGGGGATGCACGGGGGCATCCCCAAGCTTAGACGCTTGAGTATCCTTGAATATTTCTTGGGGTGCACGGGGGCATCCCCAAGCTTGAGCGCTTGACACTCCTGAATCTTTTTATCATCTTCCCTCGCACACTTGAAAACTCCCTTCATACATAACTCATCATAATCTGATTAGCGCGGTTAGTACCCTTAATAAAATAATTATACCTTGCTGGAAATAAGGATATTCTTGAAGTTCTACTATTTCTCAAGATTGCCAAAAGGTTTTTGCAAAGAAAAAGCAAGTTCTTAATTTGCAAAGTGAAGGTAAGGCAAAACAGGACAGAATCTGTGAAAAACAGAACAGCAGGCAGTAATTGACCTGTTCGGGATACTTCTGCAACTCAAATCAAAAAACTCAGAACTGACGCACGAAAGACAATTATATAGAGAACTCTGTCGAAAAAATTCAGACCAAAAAGATGATCTGGTGATTTTATACGAATTTTTCTATCCAAGGACAGAATCTGTTTCCTGGACAGCACCTCACAACTTTTGAACTTTCTAGCAATCAGAGGCTATACTTGGCACAAATATGAAAAGCAAAGATACAATGATGATGCTACAGCAGTAAACAACATCAAGACACAACAAAAGCAAAAAAATTATTCATGTGGGCTGCCTCCCAAAAGCGCTTTTTTTATGCCTTTAAGCTAGGCATAATGCATAGATCAAGTTTTATCAAAAGTAAAAGAATAACTAGCCCGTACAACGGACTCAAAAGGTAACTTGACCTTCTTACGAGGGAAGTGTTCCATCCCTGTCAGGACCCCGATCCTAAGTCACACCGATCTAGCTGTAACACGTCATATCACTTTGCGGCCTCACGCACGGTAATCCCACGGGTGCCACCTTACCTGGCCCGGGACCGTTTGCGCATTTTGGCACACGTATATGACAGTGTCGCTAGCATCCATATGACAGAGAACCCGGGCCGACATGGCTAGTTATAAACCAAAAGTGGCACTAAATTACAGAGACAGGCATCCATGACCCAGCAACGAACGTGTCGGTCATCAACGTATGAACCCAAGTCGTAGCAAGCTACATGGACTTAAAGGAACAACGCGTGACATTTCCCCTAAGGGACAGACACGGGAACGAAGAAGGACACATGCCGGCCAGCCTACGTGTTCCGAGCAGTAGCAAGCTACCAAGGCTCATTGGAATCACTAGGAGGCATTTCCCTGTAAGATAGGCTACCAAAGGAAAACAACTAGGTGTCGGATCCCACACATACCAAGCATTTCAATCATACACGCAATATGCTCAATATGTGCAAATACAACATTGCATCACAACAGAACTCTATGACTCAAAGTACTTTATTTAAAAGGCTCCAGGAGCCATACATAACATATCCATACAGGTAGGGGTCACATGACCCAACACTCAAGTCATACAGTCATACAAGCACAAGCGGAAGCTACATGTCTGAGTACAGAAAACTTAGAAAATAAAATAGGCTTGGTGTAGCCTGACTATCTACAAGGCCCTTCACAAGCTCCAGATCACCGTCTGGGTGTCAAGCTACTCGTCGACGTCAACGTCTATGTAGAACCCATCAGCAGGGGCAGGGTTCTCCTCTGCAACAGTTATTAAGCAAACATGAGTGCAAAGGTACTCAGCAAGTCTTACCACAGAACCTATCATACATGCAACATTATCAAAGGGGGTAGTGGAGTTTATAGCAGAATGCCAGCTTTGACCTTGGCTAACCTATACTACAACTCTCAACAGATTGCAAGATGTTATTACGAACACGAGTCCTCTACTCACCACATCAATACACTACCGAGGATCCTCTTCCGTCATCCTACGGAAGGGCCATCCACGGCACTCACGCTTATCATGAGGCTTTTAGTAGTATCCATCAACTTGTCTATGAACTGTAAGAGCAACCAAGTAGTTCGTACCGCGAACAACCGCTATTCGAATAGTTTGATAACCCTACAGGGGTGTACTTCTTCACACATGTTTTCACCACTTAGCGTCTGCACACGACATGTGCTCGGCAGACTTCAAGCGAAAACCGACGTGGGTGTAGACCACGACCTAACCAACCACTCAAGTCTCTCGTCCAGGTTTATCGCCTATTTGGGTTCCATACGTGGGGAGATCCGGCCGGGGTGTCGCTCACGGCCCCAAACGATGTGTACAGGGTTCCCGAGTTACCAAACGGGCAACCGGTACACCGTGCCACGTACCTGTCGCATCACAACCCACCCCGAGGGTCAGCGTTGTGCACGACCTCCAGTAAGCTATAAACACCAGAAACTAGTTGCAACTCCTGGACAGAGATCAAGGGTAATTAATAAGTCGAGCGGGGTCATATTTCAGGGCCCAATGTGTGGTAGTAACTGTAACTTGAATCACACACACAGATCTCGGGTCCTATGGACGATTCCAATGAAACAACCCACCATGTACTCCTACATGGCCTTTCATCGATACCTTTACCAAGCGTGTTCCACACTTCCCTCTCTTTATCGGTAAGATCATTTCACTCTGATCCATCACCCAGATGAACCAGACCAGACACAACTCTAGGCATAGCAGGCAACATAAACAAATAGCATGGTGGATCACACATCACATGGCTCAATCAACTCCTACACATGCTAGTGGGTTTCAACTATTTACTGTGGCAATGACAGGTCATGCAAGGGATAGGGTTCAACTACCGCAGCAAGTAGCAGTTCACACGCTGTTGCCTTAGTGCAGTAAAAGAGAGCAGGAGCGAGAAGGTTGGGTTTGTATCGGAATGATCAATGATTGCTTGCTTGACAAGGTAGTTGTCTGGTACTGCTCTTCAACTGGATACGCAGCAGTATCCTCGGGAGCAGGACCTAACACAGGGAATACCGACGATACAATCATTAACAAACAAATGCAACAATATGATGCATGTTTATGACATGGCAAGATGCATGTGTGTTGGCTAATGCAACTAAAACCAGAAGGGTTTGAACCTATTTGAATCAAGGATTCAAATTAAAGTTCAAACTATTATTTAAATAAGTGCATTATCATGTTTTTGATGTATACAGCAAGTTAACTTGTTCAAACATGCATGAAACCAGTGCCATTGGAAAGATTGGATTTTTCTGATCATTTTTCATATATATATATATCTTTTCTATCTGAGCTATGGTTGATTTTATATGATTTTAAGAAGTTTTGGGTATTTTCTGGAATTTCCTGAATTATTTTAAATCTAAAATCCCACAAAAACCTTTACTGCGTCAGCATGACATCATGCTGACGTCAGCCAGTCAACAGGGCCAGTCCAGGTCAAACCTGACCAGTGGGTCCCTCATGTCAGTGTCACAGTTAACTAATTAACTAATTAGAATTAATTTAACACCTAAACTAGGTTTGACTTGCGGACAGGGCCCACATGTCAGTGACCCAGGGGGTCAAACCCGTGGTCAAAACAGGTCAAACTCGCCGGCGTTTAGCCGCCGGCGAGGCGAAACACGGCGGCGTGCTTCGGAAAACGCCTACGGTGCACGGCTCGAGCTGCGGTTAGGTGCGTTGGAAAGCCCTTGCTGTTGCGCGTTGGATGGTGGTGGTCGCCGGACCTGCGGTGGCCGGAGACGACGGCAACGAGCTCGACGGCGGCGACCGGCGTCGGGCATGTGTGGAGATACGGCTGCAGGGGCCTAGGCGATGCGTGCGTAGCACCTTTCGCATCTACGTGCTGTGGTGAGTGTGTTGGACGGGTGCCAGTGACCAAATGGTCACCGGAGCATCACCGGCGGCGAGCACGGCGGCGGTGCGTGCGGTTGAGCATTGTGCAGTGCGTTACAGGGCAAAAGAGAGCCAACGGAGAGGGGGAGGAGGAAGTTAGGCTCACAGAGGTTGTAGCAAGCACCGGAGCGAGCTTGGGGGTGGTCGGAGCTGAGCAGAACGGCGAGGGGGATCTCCGCGGCCGGAGTTGGGGAAGAAGAGGTCGGGGGCGTCTCCAGGGCGGGCGAGCGCTCGGGGCTTGGCCTGTTCGAAGCAGTCGAGGACGGCGGATACGATGGACACCAAGGCGGAGCTCAGAGACGACGGTGGACGCGGCTTCTACGACGGTGCGAACACGGCGGCGTCGGCCATGGCGCGGGGAGAGCGAAGGAGAGGAACTGGGGGAGGTGGAGGTGTCTGCGGGGTCGGGGAGGACGTGGACGTTTGAACCAGCCCTCCAGGACGGCGAGGGGACGAAGCAAGACGGCGGGCAGCTGCGTGGCGCGCCGTGCGGTCGCCGTCGAGCACCTGCCTGCCTGCCTGGCCGAGCCAAGCAGCTCCCTGGAGCGGCAGCTGGGCTGGGCCGGCTGGTGGGCCGGGTGGGGCGCCAGGTAAGCTTCTCTCTCTCCCTTTTTTTCTATTTTCTTTTCTGTTTCATTTCTTTTGCAGCTTTGTTCATTTAATTAAAATGCTAGAGCATTTTTGTAAATCATAACACTTGTCATACCTACTGTATATATTATGAACAGTAGGAAACATTATAGTTTATGATTATTTGAGCATTTAAAATATTTTGTAGCATTTAAATGCCCAAATTCAAATACCATATGATTTAATCCAAAGCCCTAGATTGTCCTAGAAAATTGTGCACCATTTTTAGCAGAGGTTTAAGACCAAGGCAGAAATGATGAACATTTTTGAAGGGCATTTTGGGTACATTGGAAAATATTTTAGCAAACCCTAGTTGTTAGGAGAGGGGTGCTGGGGTTTCTGTTAATCCCATTTCAAGTTTCTTTGAAAGTAGACATGATGCACACTCTAGTCAGGTCCTAATGCAAGTGCTAGCTAGGGATGTGACAACTCACCCCCACTTAAAAGAATCGCGTCCCGAGATTCGGGTTCCTCCGGGAAGAGGGTAGGGTACTCAAGTCGAAGACGATCCTCCCTTTCCCAAGTAGCTTCACTCTCGGAATGATGTGACCATTGAACCTTGAGAAACTTGATATTGTGGCGTCGAGTGGTGCGCTCAGTTTGATCAAGAATACGAACGGGGTATTCTCGATATGTGAGATTATCCTGGAGATCAAGCGTTTCGTGGTCCACTCCGCGGATAGGATTCGAGAAGCAACGCCTGAGTTGAGAAACGTGGAAAACATCATGAACTCTGGAGAGGTGCGGAGGTAGTTCCAATTGGTAGGCAACTTCTCCTCGTTTGGCAAGAATGCGAAAAGGACCGATGAAACGAGGGGCCAATTTGCCTTTGATACCGAAGCGATGGGTTCCCTTAAGAGGAGTAACCCGAAGGTAAGCCTTATCGCCGACTTCAAAAGTCACAGCCTTATGATGACTATCATATTGGCTCTTTTGGCGAGACTGGGCTGTTTTCAATCTCTCACGAACGATGCGAACTTGTTCCTCTGCTTCCTGGATCATATCCGGGCCAAAGAATTGTCTTTCCCCGGTCTCTGACCAGTTAAGAGGTGTTCGACACCTTCGTCCATATAAAACTTCGAAGGGAGCTTTGCCCAAGCTGGCTTGATAACTATTGTTATAAGCGAATTCGGCAAATGGAAGACATTTTTCCCATTCCATACCGAAAGAAATGACAGAGGCTCGAAGCATGTCTTCCAGAATTTGATTGACTCGTTCCACTTGACCACTTGACTGCGGATGGAAGGCAGTACTGAAAGAGAGATGAGTTCCCATAGCATTCTGGAAACTTTCCCAAAATCGGGAAGTGAAAAGACTTCCACGGTCTGAGTTAATCTCCAACGGCACACCATGAAGTGATACTATTCGAGAGACATATGAGTCTGCAAGCTGGCTAGCGGTAATACTCTCCCGAACAGGCAGGAAATGAGCTACTTTAGAGAGGCGGTTGATAACGACGAAGATAGCATTATTCCCTTTCCTGGACCTGGGAAACCCTGTAATGAAGTCCATACCAACTTTGTCCCATTTCCATTCAGGAATAGCTAAAGGTTGAAGGGTGCCGGCAGGCCGTTGATGCTCTGCTATGACTCGACGACAAACATCGCAGTTAGCAATGAATTGAGCGATTTCTCTCTTCATCCTAGTCCACCAGAATCTCTGACGTAGATCCTGATACATTTTAGTACTACCGGGATAAATCGTGAGAGGAGATTCATGAGCCTCCTTAAGGATTAATTGCCGTAGATGGTGGTTCTTGGGAACCACTACATGGTTCTCAAAGAAAACAACACCTCGATCATCCATAGAGAAACTTTTAGCGAGTCCGCTAGCAATGTTCTCTTGGAGTCGGGTTATACCTTTATCACGCTTCTGGGCAGCTATAACTTGATCCATAAGGGTAGGTTTTGCCACCAAGGTGGAAAGGAATCCTCGAGGAACAATGTGAAGGTTAAGCTTGCGGAATTCCTCGTGGAGAAGTGGTTGACTTTGTTGTAACATTAAATTGTTACAATATGACTTACGACTTAGTGCATCAGCCATGACATTGGCCTTTCCAGGAGTGTAAGTGATTCTAAGTCATAGTCTGTGAGCAACTCAACCCAACGTCTTTGTCTGAGATTTAAATCCGGTTGGGTGAAGATATACTTCAAACTTTGATGATCAGTGAATATTTCACAGCGATTACCAAGAAGGTAATGTCGCCATGTTTTGAGTGCATGGACTACAGCTACAAGCTCTAAATCATGAGTAGGATAGTTATCCTCGTGTGGACGCAACTGTCGAGATGCGTATGCAATCACTTGACGATCTTGCATGAGAATGCAACCTAGTCCTTGTCGCGAGGCGTCGCAGTAGATTATAAAATCCTTGGAAAAATCTGGTGGTACCAGTACAGGTGCAGATGTCAAGCATCTTTTCAGTTCCTGAAAACTGGACTCGCACTGTGGGGTCCACTCAAACTTTTTATCTTTCTTGAGGAGTTCGGTTAGAGGTTTAGCAACCTTGGAGAAATTCTCGACGAAACGTCGGCAATAGCTCGCTAAGCCAAGAAAACTCCTAACTTGCTTGACCGATTCAGGGGGAGTCCAATCAAGTACGGCTTGAACTCGCTCGGGATTGACAGCAATACCCTGGCCAGAGATCACATGACCTAGATAGGTTACTTCTGGCAACCAAAATTCACACTTAGAGAATTTGGCATAAAGGCGGTGCTCTCGTAGTTTCGTCAATACCAGCCTTAAATGCTCGGCATGATCTTCCTTGTTCTTGGAGAAAATGAGTATATCATCGAGGTATACCACGACGAATTTATCCAAATACTCCATGAATATAGAATTCATTAACCGAGAAAAGGTAGCTGGGGCATTGGTTAATCCGAAGGACATGACGGTGTACTCATATTGGCCATAACGAGTAACGAAAGCCGTTTTAGGAATGTCCCCGTTCTTGATTTTGATTTGATGGTAGCCCAATCTCAAATCCATCTTAGAGAAGACTGAGGATCCGGCGAGCTGATCATACAGGTCGTTGATCCTGGGAAGCGGATACTTGTTCTTTATGGTGACCAAATTGACAGGTCAGTAATCTACAACCATCCGCTCCGTTCCATCCTTCTTCTTAACGAAGAGGACGGGACAAGCCCAAGGGGAAGAACTAGGACGGATGAAACCTTTTTGCAAAGACTCATCGAGTTGTTTCTTTAGCTCAGCTAATTCTAGTGGTGCCATCTTATAAGGTCTCCTAGAGATTGGGACAGTTCCAGGGATAAGATCTATCACGAACTCGACATCTCTGTCAGGTGGAACTCCTGGCAGTTCTTCTGGAAAAACATCCGGGAAGTCACGGACTACCGGGATATCTTCGAGTTCTGGTAGAGGGCTGGCATTAAGAGAGTAGAGCTGACGCTCAGCCATTCGGGTCAAGACATTGACTATCTTGCCGGATGGATGTGTAAGTTGAACGGTCCTAGTAAAGCAATCAATCTTGGCATAATGAGTTGTCATCCAATCCATACCCAAGATGATGTTTATGTCCGAGGAATTGAGAGCGATTAGAGATGCAAGGAAAACAAGTCTATCGACAAGGATTTCATTTCCATGGCTTACCCTAGAGGTTTGCCACTTTGAACCAGGAGTTTGAATAACCATGGAAGTAGGCATGTCACAAAAAGTCATGTTGTGCAATCGAGCATAGCTCTCAGATATGAACGAATGGGATGCTCCGGTATCGAAAAGAACAGATGCCGGATGGCAATTTATGAGAAGCGTACCAAGGACGACGTTAGGATCCTCATAAGCTTCTTCGGCAGAAACATAGTTGACATGACCACGTGCAGTGGGGATTGGCTTGACATAGTTCACCTTGCCGGTTGGCTTACCACGGCCAACGGGTTTTCCTGGCTGGTTCTGGGGACAATCACGCATGTAGTGTCCCGGTTCTCCACACTTGAAACAAGTCACAGTGGTGGTGCATGGAGCAAAGTTGGATGGTGGTCCTCCATAGGTCTTAGCAGGTGCAAACTGTTGAGTTGGGCGAGGCGCCTCATAGGATGGCCTCGGTGTATACTTGGGTGGCAGAGCAGTGTTAGGAACCCACACACGGCGCTTGTGAGAGCCAGAGCCGGATGAGGAACCAAGGTCTCGAGTATGCTTGCGGGTGGCCTCGAAGTCGGTCTGGCCTGTTTCAGCACTGATAGCCTTGTTTACCAACTTCTGGAAGGAGGTGCACTCGTGCAGACGTAGATCTCGGCGGAGTTCAGTGCTGTGTCCCTTGTGGAACCTCGCCTGTTTCTTGGCATTGGTGGATACTTCCTCAGGTGCATAGCGTGCCAGATTACCAAACTCGCGGCTGCAGCCATCCACAGTTAAACGGCCCTGGGTGAAATTGCAGAATTCCTCCCGCTTGCGATCCATGAGACCTTCCGGAATATGATGTTCACGGAATGCCTCACTGAACTCAACCCAGGTAGTGACTTGGCCAGCAGGACGCATAGCTTCAAAGTTTTCCCACCAAAGACTGGCAGGGCCCTCAAGATGGTAGGCGGCGTAGATAACCTTGTCAGCTTCAGCCACACGGGAAGAGTGTAGCTTGTGGGTAATACTACGTAACCAGTCATCCGCATCCAGAGGTTCAGTGGAGTGATGGAACTTCGGTGGACACATCTTGATAAAATCGTGGATTGACACCACATCGTTCCTCTGGCGGAACCCAGTGTTCTGCTCTATGCGTTCCAGCAGACAGTTGGTCTCTCTCTTGTTCCGTTCTGCTTCAAGCATAACTTCCGCCAAAGAGGGTGGCTGGGGCAGATTTCCATCTCTAGCCCCACTAGCCTCACCCTGCTCCTGAGCAGCAGGAGTGTTGCGAGTGTTGACCATCCTAGGAAAACAAAACAACGGTTTAGACAAGGATGGCAAAATTTTGACATAGAAGTGCAGAATGTAATGGATGACACGGAATGCAAAGATGTTCATCCGTACGACATGGTAATATAGGAACTGCTATATATACACCAGTGGTCATACACACCATACAAAGTTTAGTACAAGCCAAGGCTAAAGTACAACTGCGGTGAAAGACGATACATCCCATCAGAGGCATTCCAAGCTCCTATACATTATTTAACTACACCTCCGGAACTCAGTACACACTAAGTCATATTCCACAAGACGCGCAGGACTGTGGAAATACAACTACTACAATACTACTACTACCACGGACTAGCTCAGACATTCGCGTAGTAATCCTCGTAAAGATTACCACCGTAGCCTGGAAGTGGTACAGACGGATCTTGGAACTCGTGAGCACTCGAAGGCTGTGGACCATAAGGGCATGGGTGTGGTCTCGGTCCCGATGCTGGTGGTAACCGACGCCCACGTGGAGGTGTAATACCCCCAACGTCACGCCAATCCATGTGATCAGGCAGACGAGTCCGCACAGGATACAAATCCCGCATGTCCAGATATCCGGCGTGCACAGCAGGTGCAAGCCGTGTCAAAGTAGTCCAATGAGCGGCTCGAGTGTTATACAGCTCCATTCGGAGGGCACGGACCTCACGGTCCCTATCCTCCAACATCTGAACAGTAGTCTGAAGCAGTGGCTCTTCATGAGCAGCATCAGTATACAGACCAGTGTAGTAGCCTTCCTCTCCGGGAAGTGAGGCCGGCACGTAACAGAACTCAGTGTTCAGCAACAGGGCATGCCTAGCACGGAGAATGGTCATCATCGAATAAGCGGCATCCTGCACTGCCATCTCGATGGTAATCCCGAGTCCATAAGACCAATGGATGGGATCATTAGCTCCGGGATATGAGGGGTATATCCGGACTGTGCAGAAATAATGACTTTGATTGAAATCCCGGTACTATTCCTCCACAGTGTATTCAGGATACCAGCGATAACCGGTCTCAGTCATCACACGGACTAGCATGGCCGTGTGACCGGGCACATTAATGCACGGAGTCAAACGAACCACTTGGTGAGGGATGCGGCCAGACATCTGAAACACGAAGTAATGCAAAGGCATTAGTGTTTCTGGAAGAAATCGGGCAGCATAACAACTGTAAATGCTCAAACAAAGATTTGAGACATCATACAAATTATAGCATAGCCACTCAACAATTCCATATCAAGGTTCCGGTTCAACAATCATCATACTAAAAGGATAGAAACTGAACTGAGGCTTGAAACCAACAATCCTAAGAGTCTACGGATTAGTAACACGTGAACCTAGTAAGGATAAGAGGCCTAGTCCTGAATCCCCGTAGAAAGAATAGACTGACTCAGATCAGAAGGGCATAAGGTAAAGGAGTAAAAGAGCCTTACGTTCCCTTCCACAATCAATTCCCCTACATATAACTAAGAATTTTTCTAGACTCAACATCGACCAGTTTGGCTTGAGAAACCTACAGGCAGTCCAGCTCTGATACCAACGCTGTCAGGACCCCGATCCTAAGTCACACCGATCTAGCTGTAACACGTCATGTCACTTTGCGGCCTCACGCACGGTAACCCCACGGGTGCCACCTTACCTGGCCCGGGACCGTTTGCGCATTTTGGCACACGTATATGACAGTGTCGCTAGCATCCATATGACAGAGAACCCGGGCCGACATGGCTAGTTATAAACCAAAAGTGGCACTAAATTACAGAGACAGGCATCCATGACCCAGCAACGAACGTGTCGGTCATCAACGTATGAACCCCAAGTCGTAGCAAGCTACATGGACTTAAAGGAACAACGCGTGACATTTCCCCTAAGGGACAGACACAGGAACGAAGAAGGACACATGCCGGCGAGCCTACGTGTTCCGAGCAGTAGCAAGCTACCAAGGCTCATTGGAATCACTAGGAGGCATTTCCCTGTAAGATAGGCTACCAAAGGAAAACAACTAGGTGTCGGATCCCACACATACCAAGCATTTCAATCATACACGCAATATGCTCAATATGTGCAAATACAACATTGCATCACAACAGAACTCTATGACTCAAAGTACTTTATTTAAAAGGCTCCAGGAGCCATACATAACATATCCATACAGGTAGGGGTCACATGACCCAACACTCAAGTCATACAGTCATACAAGCACAAGCGGAAGCTACATGTCTGAGTACAGACAACTTAGAAAATAAAACAGGCTTGGTGTAGCCTGACTATCTACAAGGCCCTTCACAAGCTCCAGATCACCGTCTGGGTGTCAAGCTACTCGTCGACGTCAACGTCTATGTAGAACCCATCAGCAGGGGCAGGGTTCTCCTCTGCAACAGTTATTAAGCAAACATGAGTACAAAGGTACTCAGCAAGTCTTACCACAGAACCTATCATACATGCAACATTATCAAAGGGGGTAGTGGAGTTTATAGCAGAATGCTAGCTTTGACCTTGGCTAACCTATACTACAACTCTCAACAGATTGCAAGATGTTATTACGAACACGAGTCCTCTACTCACCACATCAATACACTACCGAGGATCCTCTTCCGTCATCCTACGGAAGGGCCATCCACGGCACTCACACTTATCTTGAGGCTTTTAGTAGTATCCATGAACTTGTCTATGAACTGTAAGAGCAACCAAGTAGTTCGTACCGCGAACAACGGCTATTCGAATAGTTTGATAACCCTGCAGGGGTGTACTTCTTCACACATGTTTTCACCACTTAGCGTCTGCACACGACATGTGCTCGGCAGACTTCAAGCGAAAACCGACGTGGGTGTAGACCACGACCTAACCAACCACTCAAGTCTCTCGTCTAGGTTTATCGCCTATTTGGGTTCCATCCGTGGGGAGATCCGGCCGGGGTGTCGCTCACGGCCCCAAACAATGTGTACAGGGTTCCCGAGTTACCAAACGGGCAACCGGTACACCATGCCACGTACCTGTCGCATCACAACCCACCCCGAGGGTCAGCGTTGTGCACGACCTCCAGTAAGCTATAAACACCAGAAACTAGTTGCAACTCCTGGACAGAGATCAAGGGTAATTAATAAGTCGAGCGGGGTCATATTTCAGGGCCCAATGTGTGGTAGTAACTGTAACTTGAATCACACACACAGATCTCGGGTCCTATGGACGATTCCAATGAAACAACCCACCATGTACTCCTACATGGCCTTTCATCGATACATTTACCAAGCGTGTTCCACACTTCCCTCTCTTTATCGGTAAGATCATTTCACTCTGATCCATCACCCATATGAACCAGACCAGACACAACTCTAGGCATAGCAGGCAACATAAACAAATAGCATGGTGGATCACACATCACATGGCTCAATCAACTCCTACACATGCTAGTGGGTTTCAACTATTTACTGTGGCAATGACAGGTCATGCAAGGGATAGGGTTCAACTACCGCAGCAAGTAGCAGTTCACACGCTGTTGCCTTAATGCAGTAAAAGAGAGCAGGAGCGAGAAGGTTGGGTTTGTATCGGAATGATCAATGATTGCTTGCCTGACAAGGTAGTTGTCGGGTACTGCACTTCAACTGGATACGCAGCAGTATCCTCGGGAGCAGGACCTAACACAGGGAATACCGATGATACAATCATTAACAAACAAATGCAACAATATGATGCATGTTTATGACATGGCAAGATGCATGTGTGTTGGCTAATGCAACTAAAACCAAAAGGGTTTGAACCTATTTGAATCAAGGATTCAAATTAAAGTTCAAACTATTATTTAAATAAGTGCATTATCATATTTTTGATGTATACAGCAAGTTAACTTGTTCAAACATGCATGAAACCAGTGCCATTGGAAAGATTGGATTTTTCTGATCATTTTTCATATATAAATCTTTTCCATCTGAGCTATGGTTGATTTTATATGATTTTTAGAAGTTTTGGGTATTTTCTGGAATTTCCTGAATTATTTTAAATCTAAAATCCCAGAAAAACCTTTACTGCGTCAGCATGACATCATGCTGACGTCAGCTAGTCAACAGGGCCAGTCCAGGTCAAACCTGACCAGTGGGTCCCTCATGTCAGTGTCACAGTTAACTAATTAACTAATTAGAATTAATTTAACACCTAAACTAGGTTTGACTTGCGGACAGGGCCCACATGTCAGTGACCCAGGGGGTCAAACCCGTGGTCAAAACAGGTCCAACTCGCCGGTGTTTAGCCGCCGGCGAGGCCAAACACGGCGGCGTGCTTCGGAAAACGCCTACGGTGCACGGCTCGAGCTGCGGTTAGGTGCGTTGGAAAGCCCTTGCTGTTGCGCGTCGGATGGTGGTGGTCGCCGGACCTGGGGTGGCCGGAGACGACGACAACGAGCTCGACGGCGTAGGGCGTGTGTGGAGAAACGGCTGCAGGGGCCTAGGCGATGCGTGCGTAGCACCTTTCGCATCTACGTGCTGCGGTGAGTGTGTTGGACGGGTGCCAGTGACCAAATGGTCACCGGAGCATCACCGGCGGCGAGCACGGCGGCGGTGCGTGCGGTTGAGCATTGTGCAGTGCGTTACAGGGCAAAAGAGAGCCAACGGAGAGGGGGAGGAGGAAGTTAGGCTCACAGAGGTTGCAGCAAGCACCGTAGCGAGCTCGGGGGTGGTCGGAGCTGAGCAGAACGGCGAGGGGGATCTCCGCGGCCGGAGTTGGGGAAGAAGAGGTCGGGGGCGTCTCCAGGGCGGGCGAGCGCTCGGGGCTCGGCCTGTTCGAAGCAGTCGAGGACGGCGGAGACGATGGACACCAAGGCGGAGCTCAAAGACGACGGTGGACGCGGCTTCTACGACGGTGCGAACACGGCGGCGTCGGCCATGGCGCGGGGTGAGCGAAGGAGAGGAACTGGGGGGGAGGTGGAGGTGTCTGCGGGGTCGGGGAGTACGTGGACGTTCGAAACAGCCCTCCAGGACGGCGAGGGGACGAAGCAGGGCGGCGGGCAGCTGCGTGGCGCGCCGTGCGGTCGCCGTCGAGCACCTGCCTGCCTGCCTGGCCGAGCCAAGCAACTCGCTGGAGCGGCAGCTGGGCTGGGCCGGCAGGTGGGCCGGGTGGGGCGCCAGGTAAGCTTCTCTCTCTCCCTTTTTTTCTATTTTCTTTTCTGTTTCATTTCTTTTGCAGCTTTGTTCATTTAATTAAAATGCCAAAGCATTTTTGTAAATCATAACACTTGTCATACCTACTGTATATATTATGAACAGTAGGAAACATTATAGTTTATGATTATTTGAGCATTTAAAATATTTTGTAGCATTTAAATGCCCAAATTGAAATACCATATGATTTAATCCAAAGCCCTAGATTGTCCTAGAAAATTGTGCACCATTTTTAGCAGAGGTTTAAGACCAAGGCAGAAATGATGAACATTTTTGAAGGGCATTTTGGGTACATTGGAAAATATTTTAGCAAACCCTAGTTGTTAGGAGAGGGGTGCTGGGGTTTCTGTTAATCCCATTTCAAGTTTCTTTGAAAGTAGACATGATGCACACTCTAGTCAGGTCCTAATGCAAGTGCTAGCTAGGGATGTGACAATCCCTTTCTTGAGAGGAAACAGAAATTTTATATTACCCTCTTTCATGTCAATGACAGCACCAACGGTGCGCAAAAAGGGACGTCCCAAAATAATTGGACATGAAGGATCACATTCAATATACATAATAGTGAAATCAACGGGCACATAATTATCATTGACAACAATAAGAACATCGTCGATCCTCCCCAAAGGTTTCTTTATGGAAGAATCAACGAGACAAACACCAAAAGAACAAGAATCATAAGGTTTCAATTTAAGCATATCATATATCCTTTTGGGCATAACAGAAGTACTAGCACCAACATCACATAATGCATAACAAGAGAAGTCATTCAAATAAATTTTTATCATAGGATCCCAACCATCCTCTAGCTTTCTAGGTATGGAGGCTTCTACTCTAAGTTTCTCCTCCCTAGCTTTGATGAGAGCATTAGTGATATGCTCTGTGAAGGCAAGGTTAAGCGTGCTAGTGCGGGGATCTCTAGACATCTTGTGAAGGAAATCAATAACTTCGGTAAGAGTGCAATTATCAAAATCAAGGTCACGAGCATCAAGTAAAGTGGTAGTGGTGTCCTTAAGGCTCACCTGTTTGGTAGTTGACATAGCATCACCATTAATAGGTCCATTGGGACCAGGAGTACATTGGGTGCTAAGAGTGTGAACATTCTCAATAACTTGGATAGTAGCAACAGTGTGGTGGGTAGGAAGGCTCTTAATTCTTTCCTCTTCCTCCCTTTCTCTAGCCCATCTCTCTTTAAGCTTAGCCATCATCCTAATGTTTTCATTGATTTGCACTTGAGTAGCATTAATAGGGATGACTTCCTTCTCCTTAAGAGAAGAAGTTTCAATTTTTAGCAATTTTAACTTATTGGCTAAGTGGTCTACCTTAAAAGAAAGATCATCTAGTTTATGTAGTCTGTCTTCTACATTCTTGTTAAAGGCTTTTTGGGTAGTGATGAAATCTCTAAGCATGCTCTCTAGTTCAGTGTTGGAGTTCTTGGTATTAGGATAAGCATTGTTGTTCCCATAAGAGTTAGAGGGGAACGGTCTAGAATTGTTACCAAAGTTACTCCTATAAGCATTGTTGTTGAAATTATTTCTAGAGATAAAGTTAACATCTACTTGTTCTTGAGCAATCAAAGAATTTAAAGGAACATCACGAGGATCAACAGTAGTTTGCTTTGAAAGTAGAGACATGATCAAGTCAACTTTTTCATTGAGGGAGGAAATCTCCTCGACAGAGTTTACCTTCCTACCTGTTGGAGCGCGTTCGGTGTGCCATTGGGAATAGTTGGTCATCATCTCATCGAGAAGCTTTGTGGCAGCACCAGGTGTAGTTGACATAAAAGTTCCTCCCGCGGCCGAATCTAACAAGTTCCGCGAGGTAAAGTTCAAGCCTGCATACAAAGTTTGGATAACCATCCAAGTAGTCAAACCGTGAGTAGGGCAGTTCTTGATAAGAGACTTCATACGTTCCCAAGCTTGGGCAACATGTTCATTATCCAATTGTTTAAAATTCATGATGTTACTTCTAAGTTGGATAATTTTAGCAGGTGGATAGTATTTTCCAATAAAAGCATATTTGCACTTGTCCCAAGAATCTATGCTATTTCTAGGCAAAGACTGAAACCAAATTTTAGCTCCTCCTCTCAAAGAGAAAGGAAAAAGCTTAAGCTTAACAATATTACCATCTATTTCTTGGTACTTTTGCATATCACAAAGTTCTACAAAGTTGTTCAAGTGTAAAGCAGCATCATCTCCAGCACCGGAGAATTGTTCTCTCATAACTAAGTTCAGTAAAGCAGGTTTAATTTCATATGAAGGTGCTGAAGTGGCAGGTGTAGTGATAGGTGTGCTGATAAAGTCATCGTTGTTGTGACTAGTGAAGTCACACAACTTGGTGTTCTCGGTGGAACCCATAGTAGCAAGCAAGCAAGATAACTATTTTTGTGATTTTCGATAAAAAGGTACTAAAGCAAATATGAAAGGTAAACTAACAAGACTAAAAAGCAAAGGTAAAAGATAGCATGCAACTCCCCTATCCTGAAGAGTGGAGTCCCCGGCAATGGCGCCAGAAAATACTCCTTGATGGGCCTCGAACCCCTCGTTGGATTAACCCAAGTGGAAGGTGTAAGATGCAGTAAGTAGAAGTGTTTTCCCTTAGCAAAGATGCCAAGGATCGAATCCCCAGAGACTCCTAGGTTCAACAGGTAGGTGTCAACTGCTAACGGCGCAATTAGCAATCAACGTGGACCTGCACACAGATACAAATAACTTTGCTCCCAACGAGTACAGAGAGGTTGTCAATCTTCGGCCTTGTAGTTCACAAAGGGTTAAAAGCAATATGATAGTAGTGATAGATAGTATTTTGCAATAGTAAATAAAATAGCGGAAAGTAAAATAGTGTATGTGATCAATGATAGTAATATGGACCGGAGTCACATGATGTTCACTAGTGATGTCTCTCTCCCAAAAGACGATAAAACAGCTATGCGAGGTAACAAATTACAGCTGGGCAATTGACAGGACCACGAACGCAAACCAATGCTGACTACATTGCAAGAAAGGTTGAGGTTCAAAGCATGGGCGGTACGCCAAAGTAAGTAGACCGAAATCCATCTGCATCTACTACTAATCATCCACCTTGAGATATCTATCCAGAACATCTCGCTGGTATTAAGTTGCGAGTCCCACCCATAGTGTAAACTCAATGCAACAGACAATTGCATTAAAAGAACTTTGCGTAAAGTAAACAATCCTTGCACCCGCGGGCACAAGCACCATTGTTTTCCCCCTTGTGGCAACAGCACATCCCCTAGACTCATGTTTCCGTCACTCAAGCTAGTCATCGAGGGGCATGAACCCACAATCGAGCATAACGTTCCCTCTTGGAGTCACTACCTATTACTCGGCCAAAGCAATAAATAACAACGGAGAACATGCAAGAATTACTTATGAACTAAAATATAAAAGAGGTGAATCAAATATATTACTCAAGATCAATCTGAACATAATCTCATAATCCATCGGATCCCAGCAAACTCAACATAGCAACAACACAAGGATTACATAGGTGCCTCAATCATGTAGGGCAGCTCACGAGGACTAATTAGTGAAGCACAGGAACGGGAGGAGAACATCACATAGCTACTGGTCATGGACTCATGGTCCAAGGGAGACTACTCACGAGTCATCCGGGAGGCGTCCATGGTGGTGGAGAAGCTCTCGGTGGTGATCCTCCCCTCCGGCAGGGTGCCGGGAAGAGTTCTCCTGGTGCTCCCGATCTTGGAAGCGGCGGCGGCGGCGGAACAGAGATGGGATCGCGAAAAGAAGTCCTAGTTCAAGGGTTACGGGGGACCCTTTAAATATCTACCAAAGTAGGGCACCGGGGGGCTCTCGGGGGGCCGAGGCGCCCC
>LR738709.1:486629928-486683855 GCA_902687465.1 Secale cereale | reverse complement strand
GCCCACAGGGCGCCTGGAGCCCCTGTGCCCCCCCCCCCAGGCTCCCCTTCGGAAGCAGTGTCGTTCCCGATACGCTGATTTTTTATATAATTTTTCTGTATTTTTCTGGGCAGTTCTCGAAACGTGAAAACCTGAAATACAAAAACAGCCGAAAACAGAAACTGGCACTGGGGTGCACTTGGTTAGTAAGTTAGTCCAAATATGATCAAAAGTGTATGGAAGTGTATGAATATCATAGCAATATCACCCAAAAGTGGCATGGAGCAAGCAGAAATTATAGATACGTTTTGGACGTATCAAAGTCCTATATGTAACTTGTGTGTTTTTGCATGTAGATTCATATTATCCTATTGTTATCATGTTTTGAAGCATTTTGCTTGATGCATATTGTTGTGCTGTAACACTGTGCTTCCTAAGTAGACTTTCTGTGCTTCCATAGTGCATCTGTTTTGCTTCCAGAGTGCATCAGTCATGCATCCAGTAATTTTTCTGCGCATTGCATCTTGTTTGATTTGTTGCCTTGTGTTCTTGTGTTTGAGTAAAGCCGGAAGCTGAGACTGAGTACGAGTACGAGCACGAGGTTACTACTGAGGCTAAGAACGAGGACCCCTCTTACGATCCCATCGACAACTCTTCAGGCAAGATGACCGAACCCCGATAATATTACTATCTTTGCCTATTGCTAGAAGTCTCGATCTATAGTTTTGCCTCGATGCCCATGTTTTCCTGTCAGCCTCCTATTGTAACCATGAACCTGTTTAACCACCCTACCTATGCAAACCCTTGATTGGCTATACGTAGGCTTCGCTCAGCCCCTCTTATAGCATTGTTAGTTGCAGGTGAAGATTGAAGATTCTTGCTTCTTGTTGAAGCTTGTTGGGATATCACACTATATTAATTATTAAATGAAATCATCTATATATTGGTAATGGGTGGAAGGCTAAGCCTTTTGCTTGGTGATTTGTTCCACACATGCCGCTAGGAACCATATAAACCGCTGTTATGTTCCTTGATTATGCGTTCCTCACACGGTTGGGGTTATGGGACCCCCTCGATAAACCGCTAAGTGCTAAGTCTTTTCCAGCAAGTCCCAACATTGGTACTATTCGCCTAATAACTAAAAACTTGCATAGGGAGTAATTAACCCTCTTCTTAATCAACAACCCCGGGCCAGTGCTCCACATGAGTGTTGGTCCGAACTGGGGGTTACGCGAGGCCACCCCGAGGGAACTCAAGGTCTGGTAAAAACTTGTGGGATCACCCATCCGGTCGTGGCCTGAGACGAGATACGCGCGGCTACTATCAGGGTGTCGGCACGCCGGGAGGATTTGCTGGATTAGCCTTACCTTAGTCGGAGTATCTTGAGCACGGGATTCCGAGAATACTCGGGCCTTCCCACCTTGGAGTTGCGACTCCACGAATCGTGGGCTTATCATGGGCCAAGTTGGAACACCCTTGCAGGGTTATGAACTTTCGAAAGTCGTGCCTGCGGTTATGTGGCAGATGGGAGCTTGTTAATATCCGGTTGTAGAAAACTTGACACCATGTTCCAATACACTACCAGCGTGAGTACCGTGACGGTCATTTTCCGAAAGGGATTCGGGAAGTGAACACGATGGGGTTATGTTTGGCTTACTTTTGTTAGGATCACTTCGTGATCATCTTCGACCGAGGCACCTTCTCTTCTCGCTCTCTTTTACGTAAGCTAGTGCTAGTGCTGCTGCAGACTCTTGTTCTTTCTTCAGCCTTGTTCCTCACCCAAGGCTTGAATAGTCGTGTTACCCGGGATCGGGATTGCTGAGTCCTCTGTGGCTCACAGTTACTTCAACACACCAGATGCAGGTACGATGGTGAGCTACACAGGCGATGGCACTGAGCTAGACAGGGAGTACGACGAGGAGCGTAGCCGTTACTATGTGAACTATCCGGTTGATCAGTAGAGCTTCTACTAGGATTCGATCTAGACCTGTGGTTTAAGTTATGTTTGGTATCTTGTCATTTGGATCTTTACCCTTAGATGGGCTGTGATGTTTATCTGAATGATGTTTGAACATGTAATGTATTTGTGTGACGTGGCCAGTGTAAGCCAACTATCTTTTATGTTTTCCATCCCCATTTTTACATGAGATGTGCAAAGATATCGAACTTGCGATCATTCCAGAATGGGCTTATATCTTTAAGTCGTGCCTCGACACGTAGGAGGTATAGTCCCATCCTGGGCATTACAAGTTGGTATCAGAGCCTTCTCCGACCTAGAAGCCCCCACTGTTTGATCGAATCGTTGACGGTCGAGTCTAGGCACACACTAAAAATGTTTTGAGTCCTATATTTATATCGGAGAGTAGGATTTCTTTGCTTCTCATCCCCTTCCACTCTGGTGAGGACTCCTGATGACTACTCTTGCCTCTTCTACTTTCAAAAATTGCACCAAATGTTTTTTAGGAATCTCGCGAGTATTGTTGGATTGTTTCGATGTCTTTGTGACGAGAATATTGTTCTCGATGCCTCCTGACATTAGGGGTTGTGGCAGTGTCCCGGGGAGTTGAGCTTCGGGGTATTGTCGTCACAAGCATATCGCGACAGTACTAGAATACTTAAGACGGCCGACATCAAAAACTCTCCTATACGGTTAGTGGTAAGATAACCCCGACATCACCCAGTACTGGGGAGGTAGTTCAGGAGTATTGCCATAGCTTTGTATAGTGGATGCTTTTCGAAGGTCCGAGGTAGAAGGTTTCCGAGAACAACTGGTTATGTGTTGAAGGATGGATACAGCTGGATGTAGGTTTAGAGTTGATTGCGCGGTGCTTCCCCTGTATCCCCAACACCTGATTGCATAACTGGAAACTTTCGGAAATTAATAGGTGGGTTTATCCAGTAGATCGTAGGCATTCTTCCAACGAATGCAGGTTAGCGAGTTCGGGGTTCTACATTGAGTGAAGTGGTTTTATGGCCGATGTTCCGATCAGGAGTTGCATCTTAAAGGATCCTTGGCTATGCTGATCCGGGGATTGCAAAACCCTTTCGTAACGCGTTCCATAATCTTACAGCACAAAGATGTCGAACGAAGCTCCTATCTTGTGTTTGTTCTATCTATACCTTGTTTTTTTCTTATTTACCTTTTGTCTCCCAGTGGCTTCTCGTGAAGATTGTTGTTATCATTAAGCTAAGAATTTCATTCGTTCCTCTTGTTCGAATGATTCTTGTGAAGACTATGTTGCATTTCTATCCATTGTTTCAGCTTATACCTTCTTTCAATCAAATTGCTGATTGGTGGTCATCTCTTTCAGGATGGCTCTGAAACGGGTTCCCAACGCTAACCTAGAGGGTGAAGAGGTTCCAGACCGTCCTCCTTCCCCTCCTCCTCCGTCTGAGGCTTGGAGAGCGATTATGCAGACTACAAATCAGAACACCCAGATGTTGATGCAGATGATGCAGCAGATGCAAGCAAATCAAGCAAATCAGTGTGCTCCAGGGAACCAAGGCAATTTCTTCAACCAGCAGCACCATGCTACGCTCAACCAGTTCTTGGCCAATCAACCAAAGGCTTTCAGTTACTGTGTCGACCCTCTCGATGCTGAAGATTGGATCACTGATACCAAGAAGCATTTTGAGTGCAGCAACGTAAGGCCTGAGGACTATGTGAAATTTGCAGCCTTCCAACTCAAGGACCAAGTAGCTGACTGGTGGCAGCAGTACAAAGACTCCAGAGAAGGGCGTGTGATCTCTTGGGATGATTTCTGCAAGGACTTTCGCTCTCACCACATTCCAACAAGTGTCATCGAGGGTATGCGTGAGCAATTCCGCAACCTGAAGCAAGGCTCTATGACTGTCTACCAGTATAATGTCAAGTTCCAAAACCTCGCCCGATATGCCAAGCAAGACACACCAGATGCCAAGAGCAAGATCTATCAGTTCCGTGGAGGTCTCAAAGATGAACTTCAACTTGCTCTCACCTTGTTCGAGCCCGATGAGTTCGACAAATTCTATAACATGGCGCTTAAGCAAGAGGCAGCCCAGCTCAAGATGGAGGCTTCCAAAAAGAGGATTCGAGATGCCGTTCACTCCTCCTCATCTTCTCAAGTGGTCGCGAAGAAACATAAATTTTGGCTTCCTCCTCCTCCAGTGATCCGAGCTCCCTACAACAACAACAAGAACTCTGGTGGATGTGGTTTCTCCCACCCACCCAACCCGAGCAACCAGTCGAAGAATCAGTTTCAGTCTCAAGGTTCCAAGTCAAGTGGTTCTCATTTACGTCCTCTCTCAGAAGTGGTCTACAACAAGTGCACTCAGAAAGGTCACTATGCTAACAAGTGCCCCAACCCAAGGCGCCTTCCGCCTCCTCCACCTGTCAGTACAGCTATTGTCAAGCATAATCCAAAGTCTGCAAGGGTGAATCTGATGAATGCAGCGCAAGCAGAGAATTCTTCTGATGTCATTTTGGGTAACCTTCCAGTTAACTCTATCCCTGCAAAAGTTTTGTTTGATTCGGGTGCTTCATGCTCTTTCATGTCTCAACCATTTGCATCCAAGCACAATGTTGACATCAAAAGTTTGCCAAGGGAGTTATCAGTTGTTTCTCCGGGTAGATTGATGCATTCTCGTATATATGCTCCGGATGTATCTATTCGCATGGGTGATTATCGCTTTCTGGCTAATCCGGTTATTCTTGGCAATTCCGACATTGACCTCGTCCTCGGGATGGATTGGCTTTCTCAGCATGATGCTCAAATTGACTGTGCACAGAAGGAAGTCAAGATTACTCATTCCGATGATGATGTGATTATCTTCGCCTCCAAGGATAACACAATCAGGCTTTTCTCTCTCAATGACAAGGGCGAAATGAATGCCATATCTCAAATTCCGGTGGTAAACGAATACGAAGACGTCTTTCCTGAAGAACTTCCAGGCATGCCTCCACACCGTCAAGTGGAATTCGTCATTGAACTCGAGCCGGGTACTGAGCCAGCATGCCGGCGTCCGTACAAGCTCTCTCCTAAAGAGTTGAAGGAGTTGAAGAAACAGCTTGATGAACAGGAGCGTATGGGTCTGATCAGGCCTAGTACGTCTCCTTGGGGCTGTGGTGTCTTATTTGTCAAGAAGAAGGATGGCACGGAGCGCCTTTGCGTCGATTACCGGCCATTGAACAAGAAGACAATAAAGAACAAGTATCCGCTCCCCAACATCAACAAACTGTTCCAGCAGCTCAAAGGAGCTAAAGTGTTCTCTAAGCTCGATCTCCGAATGGGCTATCACCAAATTCGCATTCGCGAGGAGGATATCCCCAAGACTGCCTTCAGAACGAGCTACGGCTCATATGAGTATACAGTCATGTCCTTTGGTCTCGCTAATGCTCCACCTACCTTCTCGAGAATGATGCACTACATTTTCAACCCCTACACCGGCGAGTTTGTGCTTGTGTATCTGGATGATATTTTGGTTTTTTTTCAAGAATGAAGATCACGAAAAGCACCTCCGTCTCGTTCTCGACAGACTCCGTGAACATAAGTTCTACGCCAAGTTCTCCAAGTGCTAATTTTGGCTCGATAAGGTCTTGTACCTGGGCCATATCATCTCCGCTGACGGTATTGCGGTGAACCCGGAGAAAGTTGAAGCAATTGTCAACTGGGAAGCTCCTCAGAACGTCAAGAAACTCCGAAGCTTTCTTGGTCTTGCCAGCTATTGCAGAAGGTTCGTTGAGAACTTCTCCAAGATTTCCAAGCCTCTTTCCAACTTGCTGCAGAAGAATGTCAAGTACTACTGGTCTCCAGATTGTGAAGTGGCATTCAAAACTCTCAAAGAAAAGCTCGTCTCTGCTCCAGTTCTTACTCCTCCAGATGAGTCCAATCCCTACGAAGTTTTCTGTGATGCTTCTCTTCAAGGACTTGGTGGTGTGCTTATGCAGGACAAGAGAATTGTGGCATACACTTCTTGTCAGCTCAAGCCAAGTGAGAAGAACTACCCCACACATGATCTTGAACTAGCAGCTGTGGTACATGCTTTGATTACGTGGAGACACCTCCTATTGGGCAGAAAAGTCGACATCTTCACCAATCACAAGAGCTTGAAGTACATCTTCACACAGCCGAATCTGAACCTCCGCCAGACTCGTTGGGTCGAAATGATCCAAGAGTATGATCCCAGCATCGAATACACACCTGGCAAGGCGAATGTGATTGCAGATGCTTTGAGCAGAAAGGCATATTGCAACAGCCTTCTTATCAAGCCGTTCCAGCCTGAGCTTTGTGAAGCATTCAGGAAGCTCAACCTCCAAGTTGTTCCGCAAGGTTTTCTTGCAAATCTTCAAGTTGCTCCTACCTTGGAAGATCAGATCCGTGAGGCCCAACTCAGTGATGCTATGGTGCAGAAAGTGAAACATGGTATTGCAAAGGGTACTCCTAAATACAAGTGATATCGTGTTGATGAGAGAGATACCTTGTTCTTCGAGGACAGACTCGTGGTTCCCAAAGGCGATCTCAGGAAGCTCATAATGGAAGAAGCACATGATTCCCTCCTTTCCATTCATCCTGGCAGTCCCAAGATGTACCAAGACCTCAAGCAATCTTACTGGTGGACACGCATGAAAAGGGAGATTGCCCAATTCGTGAATGAATGTGATGTCTGCAGAAGAGTGAAGGCAGAGCATCAACGTCCAGCCGGTCTTCTCCAACCTCTTCCCATTCCCGAGTGGAAATTCAACCACATTGAAATGGATTTCGTCACTGGCTTTCCTAAGTCCAAGAGAGGGAATGATTCTATCTTCATGGTGATTGACAAGCTTACCAAAGTCGCTCACTTCCTTCCAGTCAAAGAATCCATCAATGCAGCTCAACTGGCAGAATTGTACACTTCCAGAATTGTGTCCTTACATGGCATTCCTCAAGTTATCTCCTCAGACCGTGGAAGTTTGTTCACTTCCAAGTTCTGGAACTCCTTTCAGTCCGCCATGGGCACTAAGATCAGGTTCAGCACTTCATTTCACCCTCAGACTAGTGGTCAAGTCGAGCGAGTGAATCAGATTCTAGAAGACATGCTCAGAGCCTGTGTCATATCTTTTGGCATGAAATGGGAAGATTGCCTTCCATTTGCCAAGTTCTCTTACAACAACAACTTCCAAGCAAGTGCCGGCAAAGCTCTGTTTGAAATCCTCTATGGTATAAAGTGTCGTACCCCTCTCAACTGGCCCGAGACTGGTGAACGTCAACTTCTTGGCATTGACTTGATCTCAGAAGCCGAAGAAATGTGCAAAGTCATACGTGAGAATCTCAAGGCCGCTCAGTCGCTACTATGACGGCAAGCATCGTGATTTGGCCTTCAACATTGGGGATCATGTTTATCTCCGTGTTTCTCCGATGAAAGGAACCCAAAGATTCGGTATCAAAGGAAATCTTGCTCCTAGATACGTCGGGCCTTTCAAGATCCTTGGAAAAAGAGGCGATCTAGCCTATCAACTTGAGCTCCCTTCCAACTTTGCCAATGTTCATGATGTGTTTCATGTGTCTCAACTCCGCAAGTGCTTCAAGACTCCTGAACGCATGATTCCGTTTGAAGAGATTGATCTTCAACAAGACTTGTCCTACCGAGAGCATCCCGTTGCTATTCTCGGAGAAACCGAGCGCAAGACCCACGACAAGTCCATCAAATTTTTGAAAGTCAAGTGGTCACACCATACCGACCGAGAAGCTACGTGGGAACGAGAAGATCATCTTCGTTCCGAGTACCCTTCCTTTTTCCAGTCCTAGATCTCGGGATGAGATCTTTTTGTAGTAGAGGAGAGTTGTAATGCCCCGGATGTAATACTTTCCCTTTTGGGCAATATATGATATCTTTGGCTCCATCAATTCCTTTCCGGGTTCTTTGTCTTTTGGGTTTTCGTCGTTTTGTCGTGTTGCGTGTGTGCATTCATTCATATCATGTAGTCATGTGCATTGCATTGCATTTGTGTTGTCGTTTGCATCCGGTCCCACTCGTTTCTTTCCGTTGTCCGTTTCGAGTTCCGGAGCTCTCTCACGTGTCCGTGGCATCACCGAGGCCTACTTTGGTGTTTGGCCATGTAACGTTTCCGGTTTGGCGCGAGACTTGTCGTGTGTTGTTGTTTTGGTGTGTATAACCCGCCTGTCAAATCTCGTCGCGTTTGGAGTTCGTTTGCTACCCCAACAGTTATTCTTGTGGGCTCAAAGTACCCCCTCTTTGAGGCCCAAGACACCCCTCCAACAGCCCACCAAACCAACCCAAACCCCTCCCTTCATCTAGGCCATCTAATTGTGATCATGTGGCTGAAAACGTCATCTCATTTGGACAACCCTAGCTCCTTGTGCCTATATAAACGTCCATCTCCCCCAAAATTTGCGTCCAGAAAACCCTAATGCTTCCATAGTTCACCGCCGGTGCTTCCACCGTTGATCCGCGGTGCTTCCACCGTTGAAAACTCGTGCTTCCGACGTCCCAGAAACCATGCTTCCGAGATTCGTGGCCGTGCTTCCGTAGTGCGTTGCGGGTGCTTCCGTCCGACGCGTGGGCCCCGCCGCCTCTTCTTCAACCTCCAGCGCCGCCGCCTTCTTCTCTGCCGCCGGCGCCCCTCGCCGGAGGAGCTCGCCTCCGCCATCTCCTCCTCCGCGCCGGCCGCTCCTCGCCGCCCCGCCCTCCTCCAACGCCGGCGCGCTGCCGCCGGGCGCCGCCACCCACCGCCGGTCGCCGGCCGGACCGCCGCGGCCCCCGCCTCCGTCGATCTCCCTCCTCCCGCTGGGCTCGAAGAGCCGCGCCGCCGCCGCTCGGGAGCGGCCCCGATCGCCCCGATCCCAACCTCCCGTTCGGCCAGGAACCCTAGCGGGCCGGGATCGCCCGATCCGGCCCGTTAGCTGGCGGATTCGGCCCGATCCGCAAGCCCGGTGGATCCGAAGCCCGTCAGCCCGCCTCCGCGTTGACCAGACCCGATCCGCGCCGTTGTTTGACCGTTGACCCCGAGGTGGTTATTATTCTGCTAAGTCCCTGTTTTTTTAGATGCCTGATGCAGTTTTAAAATGTGGATAACTTTTTGTGTGATGGTCCGATTTGAGCAAATGATATGTCAAAATGATAGTGGAGACTTGTACTACGTTTTGTTCCATTGTTCCATGCATGTTTGAGGTCATTTAAATGCTTATATATCTGTTGGAAGAGTGCTACTTGTTATAAACTGTTGTTAGTAGTTGTTTTCATGCCATCTTTGCAATGTGATAACTTGGTGCATGTTTATCCAAATGATGCAAATGATATGTCCACGTGTTCGTCATGAAATGCTCTACATGTTGGGTGCTTTAGCTTACATGATAGATTTCATCTTGCCATGTTTATCTCCTTTGCAAAGTGCTATGTGGCTGTTATGTTGTTAAACTTGTTATGAGATGTCAATTTGAGGAGCTCATTGCTATCGTTGTGTTTGTCCCCTTGATGCATGCTTAGGTGTTTTGGATTCACCATCATGTGTACTTTGCTGTGGTGCTTACCACTTGCCATGCTTAGCTTTGAGGTGACTTAAACTTGCTCTCAAAGATGCCATGATGAAACTGATGTTTTAACACTTAGTGAAATTTCACTAAGTCTGGAATCTGTAATTTTCAGATGCCATGTTTGCTTGTTGTTCTAGGCAAATCCATGTTAGTTTTGGGGTGACTCTTGATGATTCCTTGTTGTAAATATTATTGGCTATCCATTCATGCTCTCACATGCTTATTTGAGTGGCTGTAGCATATTTAACTTTTGCTCCCAAGTTGCAACAAATTACTGCTGTCAGGATTTTGTTGTCAAGTTCAATATGTCATAGCTTGTTGCTATTGATCCATGGCTCCTTTGGGGATGCTCCAATGGACTTGTTTGCTGTAGAATATATCTAGTTTATGTCCATGCTCATTGCCATGATGTTTGAGTGTTGTAGCCTATTTATTTAGTGCTCCGAAGTTGCTATGTGGCTGTTATTTCCAGCTTGTGCTTGTTTATTGTTTCGGGTGTAACTTTTAGCCCGTTGCTCCGTTTTGAGCAAGTCCTATATGTAACTTGTGTGTTTTTGCATGTAGATTCATATTATCCTATTGTTATCATGTTTTGAAGCATTTTGCTTGATGCATATTGTTGTGCTGTAACACTGTGCTTCCTAAGTAGACTTTATGTGCTTCCATAGTGCATCTGTTTTGCTTCCATAGTGCATCAGTCATGCATCCAGTAATTTTTCTGCGCATTGCATCTTGTTTGATTCGTTGCCTTGTGTTCTTGTGTTTGAGTAGAGCCGGAAGCTGAGACCGAGTACGAGCACGAGGTTACTACCGAGGTTGAGAATGAGGACCCCTCTTACGATCCCATCGACAACTCTTCAGGCAAGATGACCGAACCCCGATAACATTACTATCTTTGCCTATTGCTAGAAGTCTCGATCTATAGTTTTGCCTCGATGCCCATGTTTTCCTGTCAGCCTCCTATTGTAACCATGAACCTGTTTAACCACCCTACCTATGCAAATCCTTGATAGGCTATACGTAGGCTTCGCTCAGCCCCTCTTATAGCATTGTTAGTTGCAGGTGAAGATTGAAGATTCTTGCTTCTTGTTGAAGCTTGTTGGGATATCACACTATATTAATTATTAAATGAAATCATCTATATATTGGTAATGGGTGGAAGGCTAAGCCTTTTGCTTGGTGATTTGTTCCACTCATGCCGCTAGGAACCTTATAAACCGGTGTTATGTTCCTTGATTATGCGTTCCTCACAGGGTTGGGGTTATGGGACCCCCTCGATAAACCGCTAAGTACTAAGTCTTTTCCAGCAAGTCCCAACATTGGTACTATTCGCCTAATAACTAAAAACTTGCATAGGGAGTAATTAACCCTCTTCTTAATCAACAACCCCGGGCCAGTGCTCCACATGAGTGTTGGTCCGAACTAGGGGTTACGCGGGGCCACCTCGAGGGAACTCAGGGTCTGGTAAAAACCTGTGGGATCACCCATCCGGTCGTGGCCTGAGACGAGATACGCACGGCTACTATCAAGGTGTCGGCACGCCGGGAGGATTTTCTGGATTAGCCTTACCTTAGTCGGAGTATCTTGAGCACGGGATTCCGAGAATACTCGGGCCTTCCCACCTTGGAGTTGCGACTCCGCGGATCGTGGGCTTGTCATGGGCCAAGTTGGAACACCCCTGCAGGGTTATGAAGTTTCGACAGCCATGCCCGCGGTTATGTGGCAGATGGGAGCTTGTTAATATCCGGTTGTAGAAAACTTGACACCATGTTCCAATACATTACCAGCGTGAGTACCGTGACGGTCATTTTCTGAAAGGGATTCGGGAAGTGAACACGGTGGGGTTATGTTTGGCTTATTTTAGTTAGGATCACTTCGTGATCATCTTCGACCGAGGCACCTTCTCTTCTCGCTCTCTTTTACGTAAGCTAGTGCTAGTGCTGCTGCAGACTCTTGTTCTTTCTTTAGCCTTGTTACTCACCCAAGGCTTGAATAGTCGTGTTACCCGGGATCGGGATTGCTGAGTCCTCTGTGGCTCACAGTTACTTCAACACACCAGATGCAGGTACGATGGTGAGCTACACAGGCGATGGCACTGAGCTAGACTGGGAGTATGACGAGGAGCGTAGCCGTTACTATGTGAACTATCCGGTTGATCAGTAGAGCTTCTACTAGGATTCGATCTAGACCTGTGGTTTAGGTTATGTTTGGTATCTTGTCATTTGGATCTTTACCCTTAGATGGGTTGTGATGTTTATCTTAATGATGTTTGAACATGTAATGTATTTGTGTGACGTGGCGAGTGTAAGCCAACTATCTTTTATGTTTTCCATCCCCATTTTTACATGAGATGTGCAAAGATACCGAACTTGCGATCGTTCCAGAATGGGCTTATATCTTTAAGTTGTGCCTCGACACGTAGGAGATATAGTCCCATCCTGGGCATTACACCTCGGTATGAATGGCATATTTTCTAATCCTTCTAATCTTCAACCGCATTGCATCCATCTTGATCTTGTGATCACCGACGACATCCGCAACATGCAACTCCAATATCATCTTCTCGTCCTCAATTTTTTTTATTTTTTCCTTCAAGAATTTGTTTTCTTCTTCAACTAAATTTAACCTCTCGACAATAGGGTCCATCTTGATCTTGTGATCATCGATGACTTCCGCAACATGCAACTCCAATTCCATCTTCTCCTCCTCCATTTTTTCCAATTTTTTCTTTAAGGAAATGTTTTCCTCTTCAACTAAATTTAACCTCTCGACAAGAGGGTCGGTTGGAATTCCCGGTTCAACTACCTCCTAGACATAATAAAACATCTATGCATGTCAGGTTGGTCGGCATAACTATCATAAACACTAAAACAAATAGTTATAAATTAAAGATAATATACCACATCCGAATCGTAGACAGGACGAGGGCCCACGTGGGCGGATATCAAAACCATCGCACTATATAATAACAAGCAATAATAAACGTAAGAAAATTAGACAAATATCTATCTAAAGCAATAATAACAAGCAGTAATAAAAGTAAGAAAAGCACGGACATAACAAGAGGCTCACCACGGTGGTGCCGGTGACGAGATCGGCGGGGGCGGTCGACGGCGGCGAAGACGGGGACGGGACGTGACGGACCGCTAAACCTAAACAAATCTCGGAGAAAATAGAGCTTCGAGAGGAGAAAAGCTTAACTAGTGTGGCTCGGGCATTCCATCGAACACGTTGTGTGCATAGGAGGTGAGCTAGAGCACCACTAACCCCTCTCCCCCTCGGCCAGAAAAAAAACAGAGCAGTGTGCTCTGCTCTTGAGCGAGGGGGTATATATAGGCACCTCATTGGTCCCGGTTGGTGCTACAAACCAGGGCTAAAGGGGTGCCTTTGGTCCCGGTTCATGCCACCAACCGGGACCAATGGTGGTGGGCCAGGAGCAAGACCCATTGGTCCCGGTTCGTCGCACCAACCGGGACCAAAAGGTCCAGACGAACAGGGACCAATGGCCCACGTGGCCCGGCCGGCCCCCTGGGCTCACGAACCGGGTCCAGTGCCCCCATTGGACCCGGTTCTAGATTGAACCGGGGCTAATGGGCTGGACAGGCCTGGACCAAAGCCCTATTTTCTACTAGTGTTTACCAACAAGCTTTAGATTATATTTAATTCTAGACATATACTCGCTCATGTGTTCAACCATATAAACATTTCGTTTCAATTGTCTACTAACATATGCATTGAAGTTTTCTTATTTCACAATAAAGTTATCAAATTCATCCATTGTCACATCCCTAGTCAGTGTTTGCATTAGGACTAGCTAGAGTGTGCATCATGTTTACTTTCTACAGAAACTTGAAATGGGAATGACAGAAACCCCAGCACCCCTCTTCTAACAACTAGGGTTTAACAAAATCTTTTCTAATATACCCAAAATTCCATTCAAAAATGTTCATCATCTTTGCCTTGGTCTTAAACCTCTGCCAAAAATGGTGCACAATTTTCTAGGACATCCAAAGGTCTTTGGATTAATTCGTATTGTAATTGCATTTGGGCATTTAAATGCTATAAAATGATTTAGGTGCCCAAATAATCATAAACTAAAATGTTCCATGTTGTTCATATTATATACAGTGGGCATGACTAGTTCTATGATTTATAAAAATGTTCTAGCATTTTTATTAATTCAACAAAGTTGCAAAAGAAAACAAATAGAAAGAAAATAGAAAAAAGAGAGAAAAGGGGGACAGACCACTCACCTGGGCCACTTACCTGGCTTGGCCCAGCACGGCCCAGCCCGCTGGCGACCGCCAGTCGTCCTCCTCCTCTCGCCAGGAGGACGGGGCGCGTGGCCACGTTGTGCACGCACGCGTCCGGCCACGTCCTGCCTGGCTGCCTGCGTCCCCCGATGCCTCGACGCTCCTATGCGTCGCCACGCAGCTCCTGGCTCCTCTCTCACTCTCCCCCGTGTCCTCCCCCTCCTCTATCCCTCTCCGCCGAGCTCCACCGAGCGGGCTCGTCGCCGCCGTTCGCTGCCACTGCGCCCTAAGCCACCACCTCGCCTCCCCGACGCACCCATTGGCTTTGCCGCATCGCCCTGAAGCTCTCCACCAACGCACATGACGCCGGAAGCCCCGTAGCACCGTCCTCGCCGTCGTCTTCAACCTTCGGCACCGGAGATCGCCGCCGCCCGTACGTCGCCACCCGACCTTTCCCAAGCCCGCGTCGACGCCCTCTGCGATCGCTGTGAGCTCACACGTCGAACCCCCCCTCTCCCCGAGCTCGATTACGCTTCGTAGCCGCCGTTCTACAAGCCCCCGAGCTCACGGCCGGCGTCCTCGTCGCCGCCGTCATTCTAGTGACTCTTAGACACGCCCGAGCACTTCATCGTGCTCCTGACCTCACTAGGATGGCGTTGAGCCCCTCCCCTTGCTCGCCCATGCCCCACAATGCCTAACCCGATGATGCCCGAGCTCCGGCCGCCGCCACGAGCTCTGCTCCAGCGAGCTCCGGCCACCCTAGCTCCAGCCACCACCACCACTAGCTGCGCATGAGCTCTAGCTCGCCGTAGGACCAAACCCCGTCGCAAACTACAGCCTGTAGCACCGTTCCGAGCAACTCCGACGAGCCACCGTCGCGCGAAATGGTCGCCGCCGGCCAAACTCCGACAGGCTAACGTGGCCACTTAGTTAGGGACTAATGACGTTTAGTTTAACCACCACAGCCACTGACAGTGGGCCCCACCGCATGGTCAAACCCAATCAGCCCCAGTTTTGACCGGGATTAGCCTCTGTGACACTGACATGCGGGACCCACCAGTCAGGTTTGACTTGGTCTAGGTCTGTTGACCTGCCGACGTCAGCATGATGTCATGCTGACGCAGTAAATGATTTTCTGGGATTATTTGATTTAAAACAATTTAGGAAATTTCAAAAAATGCTTTAAACTTCAAAAAAATCATATAAATTCAACAGTAGCTCAGATGGAAAAGATTTATATATGAAAATTGATCAGAAAAATCCAATCTTTCCAATGGCACTGGTTTCATGCATGTTTGAGCAAGTTAACCTTATTGTTCCCTTTAAAACATGATAATGCACTTTAATAAATAATAGTTTGGGTATAAATTTGAATCTTTGATTCAAATGGACTCAAACCCTTCTGTTTATAGTTGCATTAGCCCAAAACACATTCAACTTGCCATGTCATAAGCATGCATCATATTGTTGCATTTGTTTTTATATTGATCGTATCGTCGGTATTCTCCGTGGTAGGTCCTGCTCCCGGGGATACTTCTGCGTACCCAACTGAAGAGTAGTACCCGACAACCACTCTGTTAGGCAAGCAACCCATTGATCATTCCGATACAAACCCATCATCTCGCTCCTGCTCTCTTTTACTGCATTAAGGCAACAGCGAGTGAACTGCTACTTGCTGCGGTAGTTGAACCCTATTCCCTTGCATGACCTGTCATTGCCACAGTAAATAGTTGAAACCCACTAGCATGTGTAGGAGTTGATTGAGCCATGTGAGGTGTGTTCCACCATGCTATTTGTTTATGTTGCCTGCTATGCTTAGATTTGTGTCAGGTCTGGTTCATCTAGGTGATGGATCAGAGTGAAATGATCATACTCGATAAAGAGGGGGAAGTGTGGAACATGTTTGGTAAAGGTATCGATGAAAGGCCATGTAGGAGTACATGGTGGGTTGTTTCATTGGAACCGTGCATAGGACCTGAGATCTGTATGTGTGGTTCAAGTTTCAGCTACTACCACACGTTGGGATCCTTAATTGACCCTCTCGACTTATTAACTGCCCTTGTCCTCTGTCCAGGAGTTGCAATTAGTTTCTGGTGTTTGTAGTTTACTGGTGGTCATGCACAGTGCTGACCCTCGGGCTGGGTTGTGATGCGGCAGGTACGTGGCACGGTGTACCGGTCGCCCGTTTGGTGACTCGGGAACCCTGTACACATCGTTTGGGGCCGTGAGCGACACCCGGCTGGATCTCCCCACGGATGGAACCCAAATAGGCGATAAACCTGGACGAGAGACTTGTGTAGTTAGTCAGGTCATGGCCGACACCCTCGTTGGGCTTCCGCTTGAAGGTTGCCGAGCACATGTCGAGTAAACGGCGATAAGTGGTGGAAGCGTGTGTGAAGAAGTACACCCCTGCAGGGTTACCAATCTATTTGAATAGCCGTTGTCCGCGGTACGGACTACTTGGTTGCTCTTACAGTTCATAGACAAGTTGATGGATACTACTAAAAGCCTCAAGACAAGTGTGAGTGCCGTGGATGGCCCTTCCATAGGATGACGGAAGAGGATCCACGGAGATGTATTGTTGTGGTGAGTAGAGGACTCGTGTACGTAGTCTTATCTTGCAATCTGTTGAGAGTCGTAGTATAGGTTAGCCAAGAGTCAAAGCTGGCTTGCTGCTATGAACTCCACTATCCTTGTTGATAATGATGCATGTATGATTCTGTTGTAAGACTTGCTGAATACCTTTGTACTCATGTTTGCTTAATAACTGATGTAGAGGAGAACCCTTCCCCTTCTGATGGGTTTTACATAGACGTTGACGTCGACGAGTAGCTTGCTACCCAGACGGAGATCCTGAGCTTGTGAAGGGCCTTGTAGATAGTCAGGCTACACCAAGCCTGTTTTATTTCCAAGCTGTCTGTACTCAGACATGTTAGCTTCCGCTTGTGCTTGTATGATTGTATGACTTGAGTGTTGGGTCATGTGACCCCTACCTGTATGGATATGTTATGTATGGATATGTTGTATTTGCACATATTGTGTGTATGATTGAAATGCTTGGTATGTGTGGGATCTGACACCTAGTTGTTTTCCTTTGGTAGCCTATCTTACAGGGAAATGCCTCCTAGTGCTTCCACTGAGCCATGGTAGCTTGCTACTACTCGGAACACGTAGGCTGGCCGGCATGTGTCCTTCTTCATTCCTGTGTCTGTCCCTTAGGGGAAATGTCATGCGTTGTTCCTTTAAGTCCATGTAGCTTGCTACGACTTGGGTTCATAGGTTGATGACCGACACATTCATTGCTGGGTCATGGATCACTACAAGAAATATGTCAACTTGTGACCACCAATATTGGTCACTGAATGGTCACAAATTTCCATTTGTGACCTTTTTGTGACCAAAAACATAAGGTCAAAAGCTGGCCGTCATAAACTGACTATAGCGACCTTCTCTGTGAGAAGGTCGTAGACGTTTATGACCAAAATGTGCCTACTGTCGTGTTTTGGTCAGTAGCAGCCTCCCCAGGCCACGTAGGCATCCAGCGTGGCAAGCTGATGTGGCACAAGATTCAGCCCGGTCCAATTCGGTTTTCTACTTGGGCCTAGCCCAACAATTCGGCCTTTTTAATGTTTTTTCCCTGTGCTTTTATTAGCTACATGGGTCTGACCCAGTAATTCGGCCCATGTATTATTTTTTAGGCAAGCCCTTTTAATATATGTATTTTATGTTAATTTCGGTTAGCTACATGGGCCTGGCCTACAATTTGGCCTTTTTATTTTCTAGCGCACAACATTTTGCAGTCAATTTATTTTTTTATTTCTAGCTTTTTTTCCCAGCTCCAGTTTACAGATGGGTACCAAATGTCAAATTTTTCACAGCTTATTAATAAGCAATATATATGTATATATCAAACAGACAGAAGAGAGAAAGCATATGAAAATCTTCAAATAACAGCTAAAATAAGTTTATTACAATATGCTATACAGAACAGAACACATGAAACTACATACACTCATTCACATCACAACAACGTCCATACACTCATTCACATCACATCAACCAGTTTAACCATCGAATCTTGCATACCCAGGAACTTCAAACTTCACCCAGATCCACACAATCATAAATATTGGGATCTAGAAATAGACCGCTCTGCCAGTACAAAAGCTAGCTACTCTTGGATACCACAGAACATGCTCTTCAACATGGGTAGAAATCCTCAACGGAGTTCTACCAACAACACAAGTTCCATTCACCTACAAGAACAGAATGGAATATCAAGTACTTGCATTGTTCAAGAAGATTACAACCAACATATATATGTAGAAGGACATCAGGAAAGCTGATGGAGCAAAATCAAACAACAGATAAATCAAGTAAACAGACCATTTGGAAAAAAAATACTACCAGGCTTGAACATGAGCAAGACCTTATGTACAGTAGCTAGCATCATTCAGCATATATGGTCTATGAGCAGTCAACACCTACTAATTTTATTTTATTTGTTTGCATCGAGTCAGCACCTACTAGATGGGATGGAAATGCATCTTGTGTATTAGTTGTGGAGCATGCGTGTATTATTAACAACGAAAGCAAGGGCTAACACTAGTGAAAGAGCAGACAGGAATATTTGCTTGCAACCTGACGATGTCGCTTGTGCGAGGCGAGGCGAGGCGAAGAGCAGCTCCTCGCTCTTGGCGCCGAGCTTGACGAGGGGAGGGGGGCTCCATGGAACCTGCGACAACCCAACCTGTGTAAATCATATGGTCTTGTTTAGATATAAACAGTAGTAATGAATGATAGATATAAACATTAGTAAACGGAAACATTTCGAAGATAAAAGCTGAGCGTCAAATTGGAACAAAGCTCCAACAACTCATACTAAACAGTTATATTCAACACAGTAAAATAAAACGCCTAAAACACCCTAAAATGCTGCTCGTTCAATTGCATTTTGCTTCTAAACAATGCAAAAGCTGGCCTAGGTCATTATCTCTACACAGAATGGCATGGAGCATGCAGCATCACGAAAACTATAGCACATACATCAGCATACAAAGTTCTGCCACCACTACGAATCTACGGGCATTTTCATGTAACGGCGGCATCACGGAAAGCGAATAGTACATCGACGCAAGTGCCTACCGATCTAAAACACATCCAAAAAAACTAGTGATCTTCTGTCAGTGATCTTCTGTCAGTGATCTTCTGTCAGTGACCTTCAAGAGAAACGGCCCAGTAACTCAGTTCCAGAGTTATTTCCCGCAAAGAAAAATAACTTAGTTCCAGACATACAGTACGGATACACTATATAACTAGTTGCAGATACACTATATTCATGTACATACATAACAATTTCAGTTAATTTCAGCTAATTATAATTATCTGAAAAAGTTTCATTTAATGTGTATGCTCAGACATTACAAGTAATTAATCACTACTACAAAACAAGCAAACATGCTACTGATGCATGACAATATTTGTGTCAAAGAGTTTTCGGAAGAAGTTACTCCTAATGCTAATGATGCAAATCTACTCCTAATGGACTGCTACAGCTATACTGTAAGAAATTATAGCTATGGCGAGGCAACGTCCAAGTGATTCAGCACTAGAGTCCGACGCCAACAGCACCAAGCAAAATTCAGTAAAGCGTGTAAATAGATTCAAACTAATTGGTAAACTGAAATCTACTCCATGAGATTCAGTCAAGCTCTAGGGAGCATCGCAGATTCAGACCAATATTTGCAAGCATGTAAATACTGATTCAACACTAGGGAGTACTAACTTTTTGTGGCAGGAGGCAAGCAAATTAATTTGGGAAACAGTTCAATGCCAAGTGAATTTAGTCAAGCATGCAAGTGAATTTAGAGCACTAGCACCAGGGACTAGGGACTGACAGCAGTAGCACTAGATTCTGTCAAGCACGAAAGTGAATTTAGAGCAACAGCATAATAAGACAGACTTGTAGTGGAACTACCGGTGTAGCTTTCTTCCTACACTGCCACAAGCAAAATTTAAGGCCACAACCCTATTAGTAGTAGTACGTCTAAAAATCACAACTCCCAAGTCAGCATTGCTTCCTACACTGCCACAAGCAACAATTAAGGCCACAACAGTGCTGACAAGTACACACGCAAGCACCTAGAAGAAATTCTAAGCCATCCGACCCAGAAATTCAGCGGCGGTTGTTGAAATCTTAGGCCGGAAGCAAGATCCGCGTGACGAGCAGAGCACGGGCACGCAACACAGATCGCTGGAGCATTTATAGCATCACTGTATACATCATTAATATATAAATGTACATTTGTGTATACACACATATATATATAGCGGACTCTATACCTCAGCAGGCTCACGCAGGGAGTAGGATGCGCTTGTCTCCTTTGGAAACTTGGTCACAAGGATCCCGATGCCTTGTCCCATGTTGCGCAGCACCTATTTCAATTTTTTTTTGCAAAAAAAGGGGCTCAGTTCATCGGACTGGATCGATAGAGCACATCAGCGCAAAAGAGGACAGGTGCAGCGCGTGCTATACCTTGAATGCATCCTCGTCGGTGCGGTCATCCCCGATGTATATCGGGAAAACGTCACCGTGCCCCGCATATCCTGCAAAGGAAAAGCCATCCAAAAACCTAGTGTGAATATTTATGCAGCAAGTAACTAACAAGACATGCATGAAGCAGCATCAACATTTATCATTTACTATCTGATGTGTTTCTATTTTTCTAAGAAAAACAAATGGGCTGCGCCGTTTAATTTTTGTCAATGTCACAACCAGAACCCCTTTCAAGTTTTCCACAGAGAGTCACAAATCATGGTCAGAAAGGATGGCATTAAGTTTAACCTAACCACCCCCACTAGCACCACCTACTAATGAAAAGCCAAAGGTAGGGATTATGGGTGATTATTCCCAAATGCGGCAGCAGATAGCTCTGCTTTTGGGTGGTGGTTTGCTTGGAATGTGGGTGAACCGGAGATGCAGACCAAACCAAACTGGACGGAAGAGGCCAGAGGCATCATACGCATGTAACTTCCACGGCAATCAATCTCGCCACCGCCTGAAAGCGTCCGTCCACCGCGGCCGCACGCTCGCTGCTCCCCTCTGCTCCCCGGACGGACGGACGAGACACCCCACCTCACTCACTCACCTCTCTATTCCTCGACGGAGGTTTCTCGCTCAAGAAAGAAAGGTGGGGGAAAGAGGTGGAGGAAAACGAGAGGCCTCACGGCTCACGCACGCGGGGCGCACCAACCCGGCGAAAAGAACACCGCGGGCGGCATTGTGTTTTTCAGGCACCGCACCTAACCTTCTTTCCCCGGCCGGTGCTTTGTTTCATGGTGCGGCGCAGAGCAGGGCAGGGCGGGCTGGCGTGCTGTTTGGTGACAGACAGCTGAGGGATGGCCGCCAGGGTGCCTGACCTCGGCTCCGACTTCGCCCAGAAGATGCTCTAGGACCTCCGCCGCCGCCGCGAGAGGCTCGGCTTCTCGGGGTCGCCGTCGGCGCAGCAGCAGCGCGCGACATGAAACTTGAAGGAGCAAGGGAGCGGTTACGAATCGGAGGCAGTTCCGGGCAGCCAGATCCCCCAAACTGCCCGAGACGGTGCTTACCAAATCCGCGGGCGGCGGTTCGTGTCCTCGTGGATCGGGACGGCCGTGCCTACGATCCGGCGGCGGCAGCCCTGCAGGCAGGGCTCGGCAGGCTGGGAGCTCGCCTACTCGGGGCTCCGGCGAGGGTGCCGCCGACCCGCAGGTCCGCCGGAGGGCGCGCGGCGGCGGTGGAGACGCCGGGGAAGGCGCGGAGGAGCCGAGCGTCGGAGAAGGTGGGCGCGGTGGCGGGGGCGCCTCCTCGCCGGCGGCCAGGGCCTTGAGGGAAGGGCGACGGGAGGGATCTGGTGGTGATGGGTGGGGTGGGCGGCCGCGAGGGGTCTGGATTGGGGATGGCGACGGGAGGGGCTTGAGGGGAGGGCGACGGGAGGGATCTGGATCGAGGGCTGCGGCAAGGACGGGGGGATCTGGATCGAGGGCTGGACCCTAGGGTTCGCGCAAGAGAGAGGGGAGAGGGGCATGTTGCGGTGGTGGGATGGATGGACGGAAGGATGGACATATGGATGGATGTATGGATGGACGGATGTTCGCCATGTCAGCGATCCATGCCACAACTGACTCCACCAATCAGGATTAAGCCTATGTAATTTGTTTTTTCCTTTTGTTTCTCTTATATTTTTTACCCTCTTATTTCGGGTAACATTCAACATATTACCTTCTTATAGTTTGTTCAAATTAACCAGTAGTGTGCACATGTGTGTATCTTGGACCTCTTATTTCATAAATATGACCTCTTATTTCGGGAAATATTCATTTTCCGAGTGCCCAAAATGAGTTTTTTTTGTGAAGGACCTACTATATATTTGTTGCAATGGCATAGTTTTCCTACTCATATTGTGGCCACATTCATGGCATAGTTTGTTAAAATGATCCCATATTGTGCACAAGGGTGCATCTTGGAATGGCAAACAATGTTGCCTAAGGAAGTTTTCATTTTCTTTGGACGAAAAATTCATTTTCCATTTTTTGAGTGCCCAAAAGGAGGTTTTTTTGTGAAGGACCTCCCAAATAATTGTTGCAAAATTGGACCAAATCAATTTTATAAATTACTAGGCCATATTTAATGCACAATTGACCAAATGGTTGGGTGTAAAAAGTTTTGATCCACCTCTCGTGAAAAAGACAAATTTCCGCCGATTCAGATGGAAGCGGGTCAAATTTGAACTGCGGCTGCCTCATAGTTTGCTATTTATTTTTTCCAAAAATCATTTCTAGGTACATAAGTACCTATTTAATCAGAGAAACACCAAAAAAATTCCAAGATTCAACCACTAGCTAGGAACGGTCATTCCCGCCGTTTTGACCGCATTTTGAAACGGGCATAAAAAATTCAAAAAAATCAAAAAATTGGAACACCTTCGCATTGTGTCATTATATATGACCAAGTTACCAGGAAAAATAATAAACTTGTAATACGGCAATTCTATTTAAAAAGTGTTCTCAGAAATGAGCTATCATGCGTGAAGATTCATGGCTTTCAAGCCAAATGATCAATCCTATGGCCACATTCATGGCATAGTTTGTTCAAATGATATCATATTGTGCACAAGGGTGCATCTTGGAATGGCAAACAATGTTGCCTAAGGAAGTTTTCATTTTCTTTGGACGAAAAATTCATTTTCCATTTTTCGAGTGCCCAAAAGGAGGTTTTTTTGTGAAGGACCTCCCAAATAATTGTTGCAAAATTGGACCAAATCAATTTTCTAAAATAATAGGACATATTTAATGCACAATTGACGAAATGGTTGGGTGTAAAAAGTTTTGATCCACCTCTCGTGAAAAAGACAAATTTCCGCCGATTCAGATGGAAGCGGGTCAAATTTGAACTGCGGCTGCCTCATAGTTTGCTATTTATTTTTTCCAAAAATCATTTCTAGGTACATAAGTACCTATTTAATCATAAATACATGGTTTGGTGGCGATATGTCGAGGTTTGGGCGGTGGTCGAGGGCCCCAACTCTAGAGCGCGTAAACTCGCATGCCCGCTGCGTGGTCACCGCGTGACTGTGGCGTTGCCATGTGTTCTGGGCGGCCTAGGCATGTCTAGTGGGTTGGTCACTCCCCAGGTAGGTGCTTGGAAGAAAATTACAACATAAGATTCTCACGAGGAGACCGATCGATGCTCAAACATGAATTAGCAGCCAAGTGTTTGATTAGCGGTACAGAAAATGCACATGGCTAATGGGCGTGAGTTTTGGTTGAGGATGATCAGTTACTAAGAAGACCGTCTTCACAAATTTTCAGCTCAAAAGGAGGAGTCTAGGTGGTACTTGCTTTGTAAAGTACCACACTGGACATAAATACGAATGTTGAAGATGGGCTCAAAATAATGAATGGATTGAGCTGGCATTTGGTGGAGGATAGTTATTTGGGCATAGGAAAGCACTGTAGAAAATGGATACCATTTGGACATGCCAAAGTGGTACTTCCTTCACAAAGTGTTTTTTTGAACAGAATAGGAAAATGAATATTTTTGAATTATTTTTGAACTAGGCAAGGAAGGTTTTTTACATATTTGACGAAGATATGACCCAAAGAATTTATGAGATTTTTTGGGGAATTTTGGGAATGACAGAAATATAGGTTGCTTCACAACCTAGGGCAAAAACTGCCACATGGACATGACACATAGGCAAAACTGATGAGGTGGCGCCTAGTCGTAGCAACCCACCACAATTTTCAAGGTTATGACCATCTATATTGGTCATGAACAGCTAGAAATAAGGCAGCGAACCAGTGCTATCTGCTTTGTGACCATTTCGTGTAAGGAAATTATGACCTTTCTGACCAAAATGGTCGTTATAGTTTAGGGTTTGGAGCCCCCCGAACAGCTTTTGACCAATTGGTCTGAAATGGTCATAGATCTATGACCAATTCTTCCAGGGTCACTAACAAAAGGTCATAAGTTGACATATTTCTTGTAGTGGATGCATGTCTTTGTAATTTAGTGCCACTTTTGGTTTATAACTAGCCATGTCGGCCCGGGTTCTCTGTCATATGGATGCTAGTGACACTATCATATACGTGTGCCAAAATGCGCAAACGGTCCCGGGCCAGGTAAGGTGGCACCCGTGGGGATACCGTGTGTGAGGCCGCAAAGTGATATGATGTGTTACAAGCTAGATCGGTGTGACTTAGGACCGGGATCCAGACATCCATGCATTGAATAGCATATTTACTATGAGGAATATCATCTTCATCAAATCTCTAAAGATAATTTACCTTTACTACCTGTGTTGGGTTATCGAGACCATGTATTTCTTCGATAGGTGGTAAATTCTTAACATCTTCAGCTTTCATACATTTTCCTTCATTGATTTCTTTGCCTCTTGCATATCTTCGGGACTCAGAAATAAAATTCCTCTCTTCTTCGGAGTTGGCTTAGGAGGTTCTGGAAGAGTCCACTCATTATAATTTCTCAATATATTATTCAGTAGTTCTTCAGCTTGTTCAATAGTTCGTTCCCTGGAAACACAACCAGCACGACTATCTAGGTGATCCCTAGAAGCATCAGTTAGTCCATTATAAAAGATATCAAGTATTTCATTTTTCTTGAGAGGATGATTAGGCAAATCATTAAGTAACTTGAGAAGCCTCCCCAAGCTTGTGGGGGACTCTCTTCTTCAATTTGCACAAGTTAAATATTTCCTCTAAGGCAGCTTGTTTCTTATGAGCAGGATTTTTTTCCAGAGAAGTAGTAAATCATATCCCGGGGACTACGTACACAACCAGGAGCAGGAGAATTAAACCTTATCTTAGCATCACCCATTAGCGAGAAAGGAAACAACTTAAGGATATAGTAATAGAGATTTTTTCCTCGTGAGTAAATATGGTGGCTATATCATTCAGTTTAGTAAGATGTGCCACAATAGTTTGAGTTTCATAACCATGGACAGGACGGATTCAACCAAACTAATTATCTCAGGATCAACAGAGAATTCATAATCCTCATCAGTAACATGAATAGGTGAAGTAGAAAACTTAGCATTATATTTCATACTAGCATTCAAAGATTTTTCCTTCCACTTTCATAACAACTTCTTTACATCATTTCTATCCTTGCAAGCAAGAAATTCTCTAGCTACCTCTCCCTCCATAACATAACCTTCAGGTATGTTAGGCAATTCATATCTAGGTGTGCTAGATCTAAATGGTGTATCATAATTTTTAGTTTCAAAGACTTCATCAGTTTTAGCAGATTCATCAATTTCAGCATTCTCAATATTTCTAACTCTAGCAAGTTGTTCATCAATAAATTCACCCAGTGGCACATCATCAAGCAAAGTACTACATCATCATAAGTACCATTCATAATAGGAGTAGCATCATCAATTACTTGCGACATATCAGGATTAATAGCAGGTGGTGGTGTGCAAGCTTACTCAAAACAAAAGGTGAATCAAGTGCAGAGCTAGATGGCACTTCCTTACCTCCCCTCATCCTAGAGGGAATGATCTCGGTTCTATCATCCTTCAGATTCCTCATAGTGATCAACAGATATAAATCCCAAGTGACTTCTCCGCGGCAACGGCGCCAAAAAATAGTTTTTGATGACCAACAACTATAGGGGATTGCAACAGTTTTCGAGGGTAGAGTATTCGACCCAAATTTATTGATTCGACACAAGGGAAGCCAGATAATATTCACGAGTATTAGCAGTTGAGATGTAAATTCAACTGCACCTGAAAGACTTAATATCTACATCAAAATATTTACTAGCAAAGTAATATGGAAGTAACGACAACGGTGGCAAAAGTAACAGTAGCAATTTTGTAGTGATTGTAATAGCAGCAGTAACGAATGTTACTTAGCGAGGATTAATTTGAGAGAGAATCGTAGGGAATGGATCGGTGATGATATGTGTGAGATGATATTAATCATGTGGAAGCTATAACCTAGGGCAACTATAAACTAGCTCCAATTCATCAATATAATATAGGCATGTATTCTGTAGATTGTCACACATGCTTATGGAAAAGAACTTGCATGACATCTTTTGTCCTACCCTCCCATGGCCACGGGGTCCTAATGGAAACTAAGTGATATTAAGGCCTCCTTTTAATAGTGAACTAGAACAAAGCATGAGCTCTTCAAACTACGACAATTACCGGAAAGAATCCCAATTATTGTCGCCTTGGGGTATGCGGATTATAACACATAGTAGGTGTCTACAACTCACTACACCACAACACGAACGCGGGGGCAAAAAAACTGCCGAGAGAAAGCACTTGAGGGGGCAGGTAAACTGCCGGGAGAGGATTTCTCCCGGCAGATAGAACTGCCACAAGAACGGCTGCCGGCGATAACTTCTCCCGGCAGATAATTATTCCCGGCAGTTTACCTGCCCCAAAGGATGTACTTGCCGGCAGTTAAACTGCCGGCAGAAACGAGTTCGCCCGGCAGATAATATGCTCTGAATTTTTGTTCTAGGCTATTCTAGGCAACATTTGCCTTATTTAATATTCAATCACAATATGTTCCTGCATTTATACAAAACCTAAACTTTATTCAATAAACTTGAATAGACAAAATTCATTTTTTCTAGATTTATACATGAGACTAACATATGTGAGCACATTGTACCAAACAAGAAAATTTACATATGTTATAGGGAAATTATGCCTCACATACAAAACAGGCATACAGTGACTTATGTGCCAAAAAAGAACAACCAAAATGACTTATGTGCCAATATCCCAGGTCCAACAAACAAACAAGGCATATTACATATTGATTAACACTCCATCAACTTGTAGGTCTTCCAAAGCTCCAGCAACTTGTGGATCTTCCAAAGCTCCAGCAACTTGTGAATCTTCTAGGAACATGTAGAAGATCAGAATGAACATAAAAACAATTAGGATGTTGGATGGAATATGAATGCAATCAGCTAATTACCTATGTAGTAAACCTGCAGCAAAATCAAGCCTGAAGCATATATCTGATGAGATCATTACGTATTAATTCTAGTATAATGTCATTCACAAAAGAACAGAATAGAAATTTCCATGCAGATAGCTCCAATCATCATTCACATAAGTGTTAAAAAATAGAGTAGATGAAGTAAATATGATAGCTCTGTACATATGTTTCAAGAAAAGCTTTCAAGAACTTGAATGAAATTTAAAGGACACAGTAAATCCAAGTTAACACTTTAGTTCTACATTGTTATTCTGTAGTGTAAGTAATAATAAAGGTCTGTACAATCTGCGAAGAAACGGAAACTACACTGACTATTAGCATTCATGCTTTACTCACTTTTAGTTTGTAATCCTACAATACATCTGAGTACAAAGGGAATGAAATTTAAAGGACACAGTAAATCCAACTTAACACTTCAGTTATACATTGTTATTCTGTAGTGTAAGTAAAAATAAAGGTCTGTACAATCTGCGAAAAAACATAAACTACACTCACTATAGTGTCCATGCTTTACTAACTTTTAATTTGTAATCCTACAATACATCTGAGTACAAAGGGTTTTATATATGTGGCTCCTAAGGCTTAAAAATGCTAACATGTCTCAGAAAAAATAAATATTCATTAATAGAGTAGCACATTGCTGAAATTCCATTGAAGAGACATAAGCTTTGAGCTAAGCACTGATAAGAGGAAGATGTATAGAAACGACATGTTGTGTTGTGGTTATCACGTACCCGAAATAACATTGTGAGCTTGCTGTCCGAGAATGGAACATGTGATTCACTGTTGGCAATCAACTCAACCACCTGCATTAGTGTCATGTTCCCTTGATTAATTCTTCACGTCCGCGCAAGACTAACCAGTGTTATGAAGCAGATGTGCAAAAGAAATATTAACTGAATTTGCAATTTCCTTCTCATTAGTTAGCTTAGCTGCAACAAATGCCAATCACTTTTTCAAAGAGAAACTCAAAAAACATTCAACTATAATGTTCCGTAACAATGCATAGCTCAGATTTGGCTTCATGTCCAATTTGTCCTGCAGCTGTTCTCGGAGCTAGCAATGCCCACTAGCATGAGCCTTCCTCCAACATACGACATATCTAAGACTATCTACAGAAGCGACACAAAGTAAAGCCAATGAGAAGGCCCGTCTCTTAGAAACAGCATGCTTACAACATACCCCCTCCGTTCCCAAATATAAGTCTTTCTAGAGATTTCAAAGAGTGACTACATACGGAGCAAAATGAGTGAATCTACACTCTAAAATATGTCTACATACATCCGTATCTTTAGTCCATTTGAAATGTCTACAAAGACTTATATTTAGGAACAGAGGGAGTATATACCTTAGAAGAAAAACCATGCAGTGGCTCTGTGAACTCCTCGCGCAACAGCTCGTGCCCTTCACGGTATCTTCCCTGCTTCATTTCCAGATATGTTCGTTGCATTTTTAGCTATTATTCCCATTATTAGTTCTAGTCTCACCTGTACGTTGTGCATTGAAAAGATTAGATGAAGCAAAAATTCCTCGTTACAGATTCACACTCCCATGCATGACTAACACAAAATTCAGGCATTTGCTGCAATGGATAAGTATCCAAAATTTCTAATCACTACACACTCGACTGTATTTAGGTGCATCGTCCAAAAGAAACTGAATGTATTCGTTAATTTGATCTATAATTAAAAAATGCATAAGTGGGACTTGAGAGGGTCAATCCGTCAAATAGAGTGCATTGCATGAGAGATGACCCCAAGCTCCAAGACATATATCAATTCAATTCAAATGTTTTTCTAGTTCATACAATCCATACATACATCATGCTGCCAAAAAAAGAATGCATCATGAGAGGCTTACCTTGCGATTGATTTTTCTGATTCGCAGTCAGTGGAGGAGAGCGGCAACAGCAGGAATGGATCTTGCTGCAGCCGCCAGAGGAGCAAAGCAGCAGCAGACGATGGAGGAGGCTTGGGAGCTGGCCGATCTGGGGCAATGCTGGCCTCGAGCTCCTGGACAAGGAAGAACAAGGCCGGCGACCTAGGGCAAGGACAATGAATCTGGAACCGTGGTGCAGGCTAGGCGAAGCGTCGATGACCGGAGTCGGGGGGTAGAGGCCGTCCATGGGTGCAGAGGCGGACGGAGGTCGTCCGGTGGACCATCGGTGAGGTGCTCGGCCGGTGAGGGCCAGCAACAGCGTCGGCGCTGGGGATAGGCCGCGGAGACGACGCCATGAGGGAGCGGCGCGTGCTTGCTGCGCGTGAGCTCGTGCGGGGAAAGAGGAGCAGAGGACCGGCTATAGGTGCGGGGAACCGGCGGCGCTCAGCGTCGACCTTGGCGAGGCCGCGGATGGTAGCAACCTGTGGCGGAGGGAGTCGGTGGTGGAAGTCGCCGTTGTGGGCGGAGAGGCTCGGTGGTGGAGGGCATGGTTGTGGCGGTGGTGGAGGGCTTGGTCGTGGCGGTGGTGGAGGGCTTGGTCATGGCGGTGGCAGCGGCGTTAGTTGGGGAGGAGGGTTCGATTTGGGGAAAACTGGTCGGGCCGGCGGCTATATTTCTTTTGTTGCGAACAGTTTGGGCTTCTTCGCGCACTTGGCCCAATACCTTTAGGTCTACCACCATGGGCCTCCCGGCAGACTATGAGCCTGGGTTTAGTTCTGCTGGCAGTGAGGGTGACCTTAATTATTGCCGGTAGTGTGAATGCCTTCTTGTATGTACTTCTCCTGGCAGTTTGTCTGCCTTTAAGTACTTCTGCCGGCAGTAACACGATCCCCGGCAGATGGTTTGCCCCTGTTTTGACATTTCTCCCGGCAGTTAATTGCCCCCAATCAAGTGTTGTGGTGTAGTGACTTGCAAGATCGGATCAAGAACAAATATATATTCATGAAAACATAATAGGTTCAGATCTGAAATCATGGCACTCGGGCCCTAGTGACAAGCATTAAGCATAGCAAAGTGATACGTCTCCAACGTATATATAATTTTTTATTGTTCCATGATGTTATATTACCATTCTTGGATGTTTTATAATCATTTTATAGTTATTTTATATAATTTTTTGGTACTAACCTATTGACATAGTGCCAAGTGCCAGCTGCATTTTTCTGCATGTTTTTTACATCGCAAGAAATCAATACAGAACGGAGTCCAAATGTAGCAAAACTTTTTGTGGATTTTTTATGGACCAGAAGACATCCAGTAGGCCGGAGAAGCACCTAGGGGGTGCTTCGATGGGAGCACAACCCACCAGGGCGTGCCTGGGGGCCCAGGCGCGCCCTGGTGGGTTGTGCCCACCTCCGGTGCCCCCTGGACCGCCTCTTTGCTCTATAAATACCCCAATATTCCAGAAACCCTAGGGGAGTCGACGAAAATCAATTCTAGCCGCCGCAATTCCAGAACCACCAGATCCAATCTAGACACCATCTCGGAGGGGTGCATCATGTCCATTGGTGCCTCTTCGATGATGCGTGAGTAGTTCTTTGTAGACCTACGGGTCCGTAGTTAGTAGCTAGATGGCTTCCTCTCTTTCGTATGATTCTCAATACAATGGTCTATTGGTGATCCATATGATGTAACTCTTTTTGCGATGTGTTTGTTGGGATCCGATGAACTTTGAGTTTATGATCAGATCTATCTTTTTATATCAGTGGAAGTTATTTGAGTCTCCTTTGATCTCTTATATGCATGATTACTTATAGCCTTGTATTTCTTCTCCGATATTTGGGTTTTGTTTGGCAAACTTGATCTATTTATCTTGCAATGGGAAGAGGTGCTTTGTGATGGGTTCGATCTTACGGTGCTTGATCCCAGTGACAGAAGGGGATCCGACACGTATGTATCATTGCCATTAAGGATAACAAGATGAGGTCAATTTCTACATAAATAGATCTTGTCTACATCATGTCATCGTTCTTATTGCATTACTCCATTTTTTAATGAACTTAATACACTAGATGCACGCTGGATAGTGGTCGATGTGTGGAGTAATAGTAGTAGATGCAGGCAAGAGTCGGTCTACTAATCTTGGACGTGATGCCTATATAATGATCATTGCCTGAATATAGTCATGATTATTTGAAGTTCTATCAATTGCCCAACAGTAATTTGTTCAACCTCCATTTGCTATTTTTCTCGAGAGAAGCCACTAGTGAAATCTACGGGGCCCAGGTCTCTTCTTTATTGTATTTGCCTTTGCGATCTATTTTCCTTTGCTTTTATTTCAGATCTATTAAACTAAAAATACAAAAATACCTTCATGCACTTTATATTATTTGGTGTTTGATCTATCAATATTTACAACTCTCTCACGTCTGTTTGCCAATCTTTGGCACCTTTACCTGAAAGGGATTGACAACCCCTTTTACACGCCGAGCTCCGAGTATTTGTTATTTGTGTACAGGTGATGTTTACGTAGTGTTGTGTGATTCTCCTACTGGTTCGATAACCTTGGTCTCATCATTGAGGGAAATACCTACCGTTGTTGTGTCGTATCATCCCTTCCTCTATGGGGAATTACCGACGTAGTTCTAGCAAACATCAAAAGGAATTTCTGGCACCGTTGCCGGGGAGCATCATCATCTACCAGGTTCCTAATCACAAATCTCATCTCCTTGCAATTTATGTCATTTTCCATTTGCCTCTCGTTTTCATCTCCCCCACTTCATAAAAAAAATTGCCATTTTATTCGCCCTCTTTTTTGTTCGCCGTTTTCTCGCCAGGTCTGTTCTTGGTTGCAATCTTGTTTGCGTAATCATGATGCCTCAACTAAAATATTATGATGTTCCTTATCCTAAAACTTTGATTGAAATTGAGAAAAGTACAAAGGAATATATGACTACACAATTTGAGCATAATAAATATTTTACCGAAGAACTTAAGGAACATTTTGTTGTGCTTGATGCTATCACAAAACAACTTGATGATATTAGTATAGAAGTTTGCAATCTCCAATCTAAGTATGCTTGTGCTGAAAGTTTGCTGGGAAAAATATCCGATGCACAAGCTACCCTGGTGAATCAAATGGACGCTAAACCAATTTCTTTAGAGGATAAAAATGATAAAGATCTTAAAATGATTGGTGTTTTTTCTATTGATTCCTTGTTTAGTAAAATTAAGATTGATGAAAAGGGGACTGGAGAAGAGTCAACTTCAGCTAGAAGGCGTCCCGATAATTCGGAGGGTGAAAATCTTGTTGAGAAAATTGACAAAAGTGGGTTTGAAGAGGTCAAGACTTTAACTAGTGATGTGCCCACTCTTTTGGATTACAAAGACTTTAATTATGATTGTTGCTCTTTGATTGATTGTATTTCTTTGTTGCAATCCATGATTAATTCACCACATGCCTATGAACAAAATAAAGCTTTTACTAAACATATTGTTGATGCTATGATGAAAGCTTTAGAAGATACGTTGGAATTAGAAGTATCAATTCCTAGAAAGTTGCATGATGAATGGGAACCTACTATCAAACTCAAAATTAAAAATTATGAGTGTTTTGCTTTGTGTGATTTGGGTGCTAGTGTTTCCACGATTCCGAAGTCTCTTTGTGACATTCTTGGTATTACCAATATTGAGGATTGTTCTCTTAATTTGCATTTGGCGGATTCCACTATTAAAAAGCCTTTGGGAGGATAAATGATGTTCTTATTCTTGCAAATAGGAACTATGTACCCATAGAATTTATTGTTCTTGACACTGATTGCAATTCGTCTTGCCCCGTTATACTTGGTAGACCGTTTTTGCGCACTATTGCCGCAATGATTGATATGAAAGAAGGGAACCTTAAATTCCAATTTCCCTTGAGAAAGGGCATGGAACACTTCCCTAGAACAAAGATCAAATCACCTTATGAATATATAATGAGGGCAACATATGGATCATCCAACAAGGATGACAGAACTTGAGATCTTTGCCTTATGCCTAGCTAAGGGCGTAAAATGATAGCGCTCATTGGGAGGCAACCCAACTTGTATCTTTTTGCTTTTTGGTTTCTTGCTGTTTAAATAAAATACCCATTAATACCTCTATTTAGATGTGTTTTTGTGGTTTGAATAAATGTTTGTGCCAAGCAAAGCCTTTAGGATCATGTTGGGTGATAGTATATTTGATCTTGCTGAAAAACAGAAACTTTTGCGCTCACGAAAAATAAATCTCATTTTTAACAGAAGAGTGTTATTGAGTTGATTCTTTTTGCAGAATATTAATATACAAATGTTTCATGTGGTACTTTTTTTTAGAAAAAATTAGAGTTGCAGAAGTATTCGAAATATCCAGATTGCTACACACTATTCTGTTTTTGACAGATTCTGTTTTCTTTGCGTTGTGTGCTTGTTTTGATGATTCTATGGTTTACTTTGATGAGTTTTTGCCATAGAAAAGTTGCAATGCAGTATATGTAATACAAGAATAAAATATGAATTGGTTTGCTACAGTAATTATAGTAGTGATTTGCTTTCTTATACAAACGGACCTCACAAAGGTTTTGTTGAGTGTTGTGCGATTGAAGTTTTCAAATTTTGGGTGATGTTATGATGGATGAAGGAATAAGGGGTAAGAAGAGGCTAAACTTGGGCATGCCCATGGCATCCCAAGCTATTATCCAAAGAGAAGCAAGCAACTTAGCTTGGGGATGCCAGTATCCCCTCTTTCTTCTAACAACCATCAGTATTTTACTCGAAACTATATTTTTATTCGTCACATACTATGAGTTTTGCTTGGAGCGTCTTGTATGATATGAGTCTTTGCTTGTATTTCTCTTTAATTTTCAATAATTATCCTTGTTGTACACACCTATTTGAGAGAGCCATAATTATGCCATGACATGTTAGAATTGCTCTCTATGCTTCACTTAAATTTTTATGAGCTATCGAATTGCTCTAGTGCTTCACTTATATCTGTTTGAGCACGGTGTGCTTTAGTATTTTTAAAGAAATGCTCTCTTGATTCACTTAGATTTGTTTCAGAGTTAGTAATTTTTGTTAAGAAATTCTCTCTTACTTCACTTAAATTAATTTTAGAGAAAGAAATATTATGCTCATGATCATCACTTATATTTGCTTGAGCTTATCAAAAGCAACACTTGAACATTAGTTCCAAAGTGATAGATATCCAAGAAGGATATAGTAAAAACTTTCATGAAGATCTTTGGAAAAAATAAACTTGATTCCTTGTAATAGTTTTGAGATATGATGATGTGATATGTGAGTCATGTTGATGAGTAATTATGCTTTAGTAAGAATATTGGTGTTAAGGCTTGTGATTCCCTATGCAAGAACGGAAGTCAATAGTCATGCAATGAAATTACATCCTACTTGTGTTGCATTGTTCGGTGTTAGTTATGTTTAATGTTCTTTTATGATGGTTTTGGTTCCTTGGTTGGTCGCTTCTCAACCTCTTGCTAGCCTCCACCTTGTACTTAGTAGAAATACTACTTGTGCATCCAATTCCTAAGATCCAAGTTGTGCCAATTGAGTCCACCATACCTACCTATATGCGTTATTTCCATGTCGTTCTAAGCAAATTTGTATGTGCCAACTCTAATTTTAAAATAAATTATGCCCGTACCGCTTGTGAAGCAGCGAGGAGTGGCAAATGTTTTTCATGTTGGATGTGTTATTCTCAAGATGAGTGTTTATTCACTTGTCATTGCACGGGAGTATAGCGGTAATAGGGATTCCCGGTCCTGAAATGAAAGAAAAAAATTACTTTACGTTGTCAAATAATAAATTCCTTGGAAAGTGTTGGTATGGAGGGAAACCGTGGATACGGCTAGCCATGGCTTGTGAAAGTTTGGTGGAAAAGGAATAAACTTTTTTTATCTTTAGGAACCGCCTGTTGACACCAGATTTTGGCACGGTCAATAACTTAATTAATATGACCTCAAATGAAGAAGTGATCTACATAAAGAGTTTCGTATTGTCCATATGAACATCTTTCAAGTTCGGGCCATCACCATCCAATCTCAACTCGAAGGCCAAAGTTGTGTTCCAAATACTAAGACTAATCGGCAGATTACGCCCCAAGACTGCCTCGTATGTAAAAACTTTCTACATGAATTGTCTTCATCTCGTCGAAACGGTCAATTTTGATATAAAAATTGTCCCAATGTGAGTTCGTATGCAAAAGTTAGAGCCATCCGAATCCGAATGAAGTCCCGTCACGAGCGAGAAGTGGTGCGCCCCATCAGCCACGTGTCTGCTGGGTAGCCTGAATAACAACCTGTTTTGCATGAGCGATTTGACCCTGAAGATGGTCTCAAATAGAAAAACGTTCAACATGAAAGTTGTTTGTATCATCAAATTGACAAAATTTGCTTTTGGGGTCATCTTCATTTGAGGTCGTTTGTGCCCGTGGGACCTAAAAACCGAACTGATGTTCCAGACTTACCTAAATCCGAGTTTTGTTAATTTTTGGAAAGATTTGGACGTGATTTGGAGTCCTTTTCTTGTACGGGAAGTCCATCCGCCTCTTATATACCTAAGGGGTGATGGCCGATTGAACAACACACAATTGATCAAATCATATACCATTTTTTATCTTTTATCTTTTCTCCTTAACCCTAGTTCTTCTTCTTCCTCGTTCTTCGTCTATCCTTCTTGTTGCAGGGCGGCGAACCTCGAGGCCCTAGGGGTGGTCAGGCTGACCTAGGGCAGCCCATAGCCGCCGTGCGCCCTGACGGGGTCCCTATCGGGCGTGTGGGTTTTCGGGTCTACAAAAGCGCCCACCGGATTCCTTGCGTACCATGCTTCCGTACGGGTCTCCTTCGACGTGAGCCACAGTGCATCACACCCGGAGTCGAGAATACACAGTGACGTGTTCGTGTGCGAACACACTTTTTGGCTACTCCACTGGGGATGAAGCTTTGAACGGTCTTCGGCCCGTTCTTGCTACGAAGAGATCATCATCTAGGGTTTGCAATCTATAAAGGTAATATGAGTACCCGATTCCCTAATGTAGATGCAAATAATTCATATCGTGTTACTAGATCGTTCAATGAGTATACTCTATCGGCCAACCCTAGTTTTTTCAACAATGCATCTAATTACATGCAAAGGCTGATTCAAAATAATAATTTACATGCTTCAACTTCTTATGATACTAGTAACATGCACCATATGTATCACAACTCTAATGCATCGGCAACCCCACAAATCGTTATGCCGATGAACAACATGGTGAGTTCGGTTAATAAATATGAAACACCTCATGTCATAATTTCCAATGCCATGCAAGAAAGTGTTTCACCCTTTTGTTCTTCGGCAACTAATTTGGAATATACTAGTTCAACCATGCCGATGGATGGGAGAATTGGCCATGCTACTACTAGCTATTCGGCCAGTTACTCTCAACCGTCATATGCTACACCTCATGTCAGTAATTTTTCAGCACCATACACAACTGTAGATGTTCATAATTCGGCTTCACACCTTCCTGGTCATAGCCGAATAAATGTAAATTTTACAGGAGCGGTTGTGCCCAATATTGTAGAAGATGAGGTAGTGGAGGCTACATTGAAGAGTTTAGCCCAAAATAAGAGGATTAGTGCTCTTTGCCTTGAACAACATGAAAATGGGCTATTTCCTGATTATAATGCAATAAAAGCTAGAGTTTTGCAAGAAGATGAATCTTTGTCTATTGATAAAATTGGAGAGCAAAGATATGGTATTACAACAATGCATGTGCCTTCGCCTATTACTACATCATATTATGCACCCCCTACACGATTGCAAAGTTTCGGCAACACCCATGTGCCATTGCTGAAAGAATCTAAAAGCATTGCTGGGGGGAAATCATATCCGGAGTGGGCTGAAATTGAGAAAAAGATTAAAGCCAATTTTGCTGCTCGCCGCTAGAAACAAAAAGAAACAGAATTGGCTCAAGTAAAAGAAGCATTGTCAATTGGTAGAACCAGTGAAAAGAATGATGATTCGGAAACTAAAAGTGCTTCGTTTGAAAAAGCCAAATCAAGTAGTATATATTTTGAATCCATCAAATCCAACGAGGCAAGCATCACTGAGAAAGGGCATGACAAGCATAGGAAAACAGCGGTGCTTGATTTTTTTGAAGTTAACGGGACCTACTTCCTGCCCTATGAGTTCTGTGCCGTACAAATTGACAAGCGTCAAGAACAAGAGCAAGTAGCTGAACAAAGTTCGCCTGATTAGGATCTTCAAAGTAATGATGCACGAAATCAAGAAAAAGATGATGATAAGGTATTGGGGAGCCATCCAAAGATGGAGCAAGATATTGTTTAAGTCACACCACCATCATGCTCTCCCAACATATGTGAAGAGGTATGCCTAGCAAGTAATTTTCCTATTTTCATATTTGGTCGCAACTTCATAGTTGATGCATCTATTAGAAAAATCCTCATAAGTAATTTTGAAAGACCAATGAAGAAGGGTAATTTACTTGTTAGCAATAAAGTTGTTATTGAGCATATCGGTCAACCCATTGCGCCATTTATAAAGACTGATATTGACTTATTGTTGCAGCCAAGGCTTTCCCTATTACTTTATCTAAAGTTCATATCTAATTGGGTAGCTTTGCTTATTTATTAATTGGCTTGCATTTGGTCTCAATTGAGACATGTATGCTCTAACTATTCTCATTTCAGAAATTTAAAGCTAAGGTTAAATTCTTTTGAGAAAACCGATGCTATTATGATATCTTATCGAAAGACATTGGATATAGAGTGCAAAACACATTGCATAGCCGAATTAGGAGATTCCAAATCTGAACCATTCATTTGCTTACCTCTAAAGTCGTTCTCACAGCAAGACCGACTAAACAATAAGAAGTATACCTTCAATTCAAGCATGTGTGATCAAATATTTGATTTGTTGCTGAAAAATAATTACATTAGAATTCTTGATCACCATGTCAAGCCATCAATCTAGGGACGAATGTATTGTAAGTTGCATGATTCGTCCAAAAATAATTTTGAGGATTGCAACATGTTTCATCAAATAGTTAAATCGGCCATTGAAAAAGGACGATTAAAGTTTGTTGAAACGCAAGACATGTCCAATCTATTGTGATTGGTCTTGATGGCAAAAAGTTTTTGCATCGTGATTAGATCAAGCTTTCAAGTAAAGAAGTTGTTGAAGAGCATAATGAACATAATCTTGAGGGCGAGAATTCCATCGAAGCTACAATGGAGACGCCAAGGAGGGGGGGCAGCTAGAAAATCCAACGATCGATCAAAGCAAACCAAAAGAAAACAAAGGCCGAAGTAAGTGAAAGTGTAAGGGATCAAAAATCACCTTTGCTGAACCATTGGAAAAATATCAAAAGAGTGAAGAGAAGAATGCTTATCGGCCAAATCATGCAAAGAATCCAAGATCACCCCAAGGCGCAAACATGAGGATCGGTATTGGCAAAATGATAATTTTAATGCAACATATTCATATCATTATTTTGGTCCGCCAATGACAATGCCGTGGATGCCTCCCTATGCTCATATAGAATCATATCCATCATGGGACAAGTATGATACAAGGGCACATTCTCCATCTTATTTTAGACGATCTCACCAACATTATGCAGCTTCAAGAGGATCAACATTTGAACAATCATATGTTAAAGACCGTTTCAATCATAAGGAATCGGTCCAGAACTCAAGGAAGAAGAAAGAGGTGGTGAAGCAAGTTTATCGTGTTAAAAGAGATGGTCGTAAGAGTGCAACTTCAGATTTGATCTCAAATGAAAAAGAGCCAATTAAAGTGTTGACATTGGCTACTAAAGGCAATAAGATGAAGCAACCAATTATTGAATGCCAAAGTGCCAAATCTAAAGAAAAGAAGTTGAGAGTGCATGTAACACCCCATATGTAACACCTTCCATGTTTGGCAATATATGAAACGTTGACTTCATCAATTCCATTCTGGGATCTTCTTTCTTTTCGGGTTTCTTCGTTTTGTCGTATGTGTGTGTGCATTTCATCCATGTCATGTGTATCATGTGCATTGCAATCCATTCATGTTGTCACTTGCACCCGGTCCCGATCATCTCATCCCGTTATCCATTTCGATTTCCGACACTCACACACGTGCCCGTGGCACCCCGAGTCCTTCTTTCGTGTGTGGTCATGTAACATTCCCGGTATGAGGCGAGACTTGTCGTGCGTTGTTGTTTTGGTACGTGTAGGCCGCCTGTCAAGTTTCGTCGCGTTTGGCGTTCGTTTGGTACTCCAACGGTTATCATAGTGGGCTAAAACCTCCTTTCCTTTTGGCCCTAGATCCCCTCCACAACAGCCCACTAACCCAGCACAACCACTCCCATCCTCTCGGTCGTCGGATCGTGATCGTGTGGGCGAAAACCGCACCCCATTTGGAGTCTCCTAGCTCCCTATGCCTATAAAAACGTCCACACCCCTCCATTTTTCGGGTAAAAACCCTAGCCCGAGCTCCCCGCGCCGCCGGACGCGTCCGACCGCAGCCGGACACGTCCGCCGCCGCGCGCCCAGCCACTCCCAGGCCTCCACGTGGCAGCCCGGTTACCAGCGCCGCCGCCCACCGCTCGGGCCCGCCGGGCCCGTCTCCGTCCCCCGCGGCTCGCATCTCCGCCGCCCCTCGCCCGCCTCGCGTCGGCCCCTCCGCCGCCCGGTGCTGCCGCGCTCCACCCCGCTGCCGGCTGTGCGCAGCCGCGTCGCGCGCCTCGCAGCCCCGCCGCCTATGCACCGCCGCCCGCCGCCTCCCGTACCGGCGTGCTTCACACCGCCGCGCAGGCCATCGCCGCCGCATCGGCCGCCTCCTCGCGACCGCGCCGGTTCATGCTTCGGCCGCCGCCCCGCGGCACGACGCCGGCCGCCCTCGGCCGCCGCGCCAGCCCCGCGCCCCATCGGCGCCGACGGGCCAGCTCGCCGGAGCCGTCGCTCCGGGCCCGATCCAGATCCATCGGGGGTGGATCAGATTCACCACCCCCGCGATCCAAACGCACCCGTCCCCGCGCCCGGATCCACTCCGTCCCGCGATATCCTCATCCCGTTGACTTCGGGAGGTATAAAAACCCACTAAGTCCCCAGTTTCTATAATTTTGTTGCCCTCTTTGACATGCAATAACTTTGTGCTCGTAGATCCGTTTTGGGCGTGTAATATATCGAAATGTTCGTTGAGATGTGCTCTTCATTTTGTTCCACTGTGGCATGCTTGTTTGAGTTCATCTTGATGCCTTAATCATCGTTGAAAGAGTTCTATATGTTTAAAAATGCTGATGACTATAATTTTGTTGCTATGTTTGAGATGTGATAACTTTGTGCATGTTGGTCCAAATGGAGCATATGATATGTCAAAATGTTCATTGTGAAGTGCTCTACATGATGGTTGCTGTAGCATTCATGTTAGATGTCATATTGCCATTTTAATCTCTGTTGCAAAAGTGCATGTGGTTGTTAAGTGGTGAAACTTGTTGTGAGATGCTATTTTGAATTGCTCATTGCTGTTGATGTGTTTGTCTTCATGTCACATGTCAATATGTTTTAGAAGCTCATTCATATGGTCTTTGCTGTGGTGCAATCCACTTTCCATGATATGACTTGAGGTGCCTTAAACAAGCTTGTAAACTTGCCATGTCAATGTTGTTGTTTTATACTTAGTGAAAAAACTGCTAAGTCTAGAATCTGTTAACCTGATGCTATATTTGCTAGATGCCTCACTCAAATCCATGCTCGTTTTGGAGTGGCCAATGGTCATATCTTGTTGTCCATGTTATGATCTATCCATCCATGCCCTTACTTGCACATATGGCCTACTGTAGCTTATTTATTTCTTGCTCTCAAGTTGCTATAAATTTTACCTGTCAGGTTTTTATCAGCATGATCAATTTGGTGAAGCTTGTTGCTATTGATCCATACCTCCAATGGAGTTGATTGATGTATGCTATGTCTATTACATGTCGATGATCTTTATATACTTAGTGGAGTTGATATGCATGTTGTTTTGTGCCTCCGAAGGCAGCATCGTGACGATGTTTTTGCCTTTCCAGATTTTGACTAAGTCTGGATAAATTTATTGCAACTTGCCATGCTTGGTTAATTGTGTTCCAGTAGGTTTTTGGGTGTGTTCTAAGTTCATGCTTGTTAAGTATCATTCCTACTTCACATCCATGACCTTTGCCTCCATGTTTGAGTGATGTAGCATAATTATTTTTTGCTCCAAAGATGCCATGTGGCTGTAAACTGTAGCTTTGTGTGAATATTGTTTTGCTTGCCATTTGCAAACCGTGCGTCCGTTTCCGGTGATCTTTATATCAATTTCAACCGAAATCGTCCCCTCTATCTAGTGGCATGCTTGGTTTTCCAAGATGAGACCTTCTCCATCATCTTCTCCTTAGGCTCGAGTGCTTCCACATGCATAACGCATCATACTTGCATCATGTTGATTGTGCATTGCACCGTGTTTGATATTGTGTCGTGCTGTGTTCTTGTGTTGAGTAGAGCCGGGAGCCGAGTCTGAGTTCGAGATTTCTACCGAGGTTTCTACCGTGGATTCAACAGGCAAGATGACCTTACCCAGATATCACTACTATCTTTGCCTAAGCTAGATGTCTCGCTCTTTAGCTTATTGCCTCGATGCCTATGTCTGTTTGTCAGCCTCCTATTGTTGCCATGAACCTCTCTAACCACCCACCTAGCAAACCGTTGTTTGGCTACGTACGCATCGCTCAGCCCCTCTTATAGCGTTGTTAGTTGCAGGAGAAGACTTGAAGATTCTTGCTTCATGATGAAGTTATTGGTGGGATATCACAATATATAAACTGTTAAACTAAATCATCTATATATTGGTAATGGGTGGAAGGCTAAGCCTCTTTCTTGGTGTTTTGTTCCACTCATGCCGCCCTAGGAACCATTTAAACCGATGTTATGTTCCTTGATTATGCGTCCCTAACACGGTTGGGGTTTATGGGCCCCCCTCGATAACCCTCTTAGCGCTAAAGCTTTTCCAGCAAGGCCCAACCTTGGTTTTAGATTTGCCTAACAACTAAAACTTGCATAGGGATTTATAAACCCTTTTCTTAATCAACAACCCGGGCCAGTGCTCCACATGAGTGTTGGTCCAAACCGGGGGTCCTGCAGGGCCACCTTGGGGGAACCCAAGGGATGGTAAAAAACCTGTAGCATCACCCATCCGGACGTGGCCTGAGACAAGATAAGCGTGGCTACTATCAGGGTGTCGGCACGCCGGGAGGTCTTGCTGGATTAGTTTTACCTTAGTCGGAATATCTTGAGCACGGGATTCCAAGAATACTCAGCTCTTCCCACCTTGGAGTTGCGACTCTGCAGATCGTGAGCTTGTGATGGGCTAAGTTGGGAAACCCCTACAGGGTTTGATCTTTCTAAAGCAGTGCCCGCGGTTATGTGGCAGATGGGAATTTGTTAATATCCGGTTGTAGATAACTTGACACCATGTTCAGAATACACTACCGGCGTGTGTAACCGTGACGGTCATTTTCCGAAGGGGTTCGGGAAGTGAACACGATGGGGTTATGTTTGGCCGTGAGTAGTTAGGATCACTTCGTGATCACTTTGTCGATCGTTGGCACTTCTCTTCTCGCTCTAAACACGTAAGCTAGTGGTAGTGCAGCTGCAACCTTGTTCTTCAGCCTTGTTCCACACCCAAGGCTTAGATAGTTTTGCTACCCAAGAACGGGATTGTTGAGTCCTTCGTGGCTCACAGATTCTACACAACACCAGATGCAGGTACCGATGAGAACTATACAGGTGATGCGACAGAGCTGTATTGGGAGTTCGATGAAGAACGTTGGCGATACTACATGTCTTATCCAGAGGATCAGTAGGGCTCTTACTAGGATGTTATGATCGGGGACCTTGTGTTAATTATTTATGGTATCTTTCATTTGGATCTTCGTCCGTAGTCGGACTGTGATGTTATTTGGATGATGAATGTCTATGTAATACATTGTGTGACGTGGCAAGTGTAAGCCAACTACTCTTTTGCAATTTCATCCCTCTTTTAGATGAGTCATGCAAAGATACCATACTTGAGATCATTCTAGTATTATATTATACCTTTAAGTCATGCCTCGACACGTGGGAGGTATAATCTCATACTGGGCATTACAAGTTGGTATCAGAGCCTTCTCCGACCTAGGAGCCCCCACTGATTGATCGAATCGTTGACGGTTGAGTCTAGGCACACACACATGAAAATGTTTTGAGTCCTATATATATATATATCGGAGAGTAGGATTTATTTTACTCCTCATCCCTTTTTCACTCTGGTGAGGACTTCTGACGATTACTCTATCTCTTCTACTCTCAAAAATTCACTAAATTTTGTTTTAGGATAACGCGAGTATTGTTTGGATTGTTCCGATGTCTTTGTGACGAGAACATTGTTCTCGATGCCTCCTGTCATTTAGGGGTTGTGGCATTGTCCCGGGGAGTTGAGATCCGAGGTATTGTCGTCACAAATCTATCGCAGCAGTTCTGGAATACTTAAGACGGCCGACATCGAAAACTCTTCTATGCTGTTAGTGGCAAGATAACCCCGACATCACCCAGTACTGGGGAGGTAGTTCGGGAGTATTGCCATAGCTTGTATAGCAGATGCGTTTCGAAGGTCCGAGGTAAACGGTTTCCGGAAATAACTGGTTATGTGTTGAAGGATGGATACAGCTGGATGTAGGATTAGAGTTGAGTGCACGGTGCTTCCCCTGTATCCCCAACACCTGATTGCATAACTGGAAACTTTCGGAAATTAATAGGTGGGTTCATCTAGTAGCTCGTAGGCATTCTTCCAACGAATGCGTGATACGGAGTTCGGGGTTCTACATTAAGTGAAGTGGTTTTATGGGCGTTGTTCCGATCGGGAGTTGCATCTTAAAGGGTCCTTGGCTATGCTGATCCGGGGATTGCAAAACCCTTTTGTAACACGTTCCATAAGCTTTCAGCACGAACATGTGGGACGAAACTTCTATTTTGAATTTGTTCTATCTGCTCCTTGTTGTTCTTATTTACCTTTTGTTCTCCCAAGTGGCTTCTCGAGAAGATTGTTGTACCATTGAACTGTGGATTACATTCGTTCATTTTGTTCGAATTCTTGTGAAGACTTATGTTGCAATTTCTAGCCGTTGATTCAGCTTATATATTTCAATCAATGGCTAATAGTTGTCATCTCATTCGAGATGGCTCCTAAGAAGGTTCCCAACGCTAACCCAGAGGGTGAAGAAGTTCCTGATCGTCCTCCTTCCCCTCCTCCTCCGTCTGAGGCCTGGAGAGCAATTATGCAAGCGACAAACCAGAACACCCAGATGCTTATGCAAATGATGCAGAACATTCAAGCCAACCAAGCAAATCAAGGTGGTCATGGGAACCAAGGCCAAGGCAATATGTTCAATCAACCTCACTTTGCAACTCTCAACCAATTCCTGGCAAACCAACCGAAGGCGTTCAGTTACTGTGTGGATCCGCTAGATTTTGAAGACTGGATAACAGACATCAAGAAGCACTTTGAATGCAATAACGTGAGACCTGAGGATTATGTCAAGTTTGCCGCCTTCCAACTCAAGGACCAAGCCGCTGATTGGTGGAAGCAGTACAAAGATTCCAGAGGTGAACGGGAAATCTCGTGGACTGACTTCTGCAAAGATTTCCGCTCTCACCACATTCCAACTAGTGTCATTGAAGGCATGCGTGAGCAATTCCGCAACCTGAAGCAAGGCACCATGTCTGTCTATCAATACAATGTCAAGTTCCAGAACCTTGCCCGCTTAGCTAAGCAAGACATCCCAGATGCCAAGAGCAAGATTTATCAGTTCCATGGTGGCCTGAAGGATGAACTCCAACTAGCTCTCACCTTGTTCGAGCCGGATGAATTTGATCAATTCTATAACATGGCCCTTAAGCAAGAGGCCGCCCAGCTCAAGGTTGAAGCATCCAAAAAGAGGATCAGAGATGCTGTTAACTCCTCCTCTTCTTGCCAAGTGGTTGCAAAGCAGCAGAAGTTTTGGCTTCCACCTCCTCCAGTGATCCGACCTCCCAACAACAACAACAACAACAAGCACTCTGGTGGCGTGGTTTCTCCCACCCACTCAACCCAAGTAATCAGTCTAAGAATCACTTTCAAGCTTCAAAGTCAAGTGGTCCTTATCACCGTCCTCTCTCAAAAGTGGTTTGCAACAAGTGCACTCAGAAGGGTCATTATGCTAACAAGTGTCCCAACCCAAGGTGCCTTCCGCCTCCTCCACCTGTGAGCACTGCTATTGTCAAGCACAATCCTAAGGAAGCAAGAGTGAATCTGATGAATGCAGCTCAAGCAGAGAATTCTTCAGATGTGATACTTGGTAACCTCTCAGTTAACTCTATTCCTGCAAAAATGTTGTTTGATTCGGGTGCATCTTGTTCTTTCATGTCTCAACCTTTTGCATCCAAGCACAATTTTGACATCAAAAGTTTGCAAAGGGAGTTATCAGTTATTTCTCCAGGGAGACGAATGCATTCTAGTATATTTGCTCCGGATATATCTATTTATATGGGTGATTACCGCTTTCTGGTTTCTCCAGTTATTCTCCGTAATTCGGATATTGATCTTATTCTTGGGATGGATTGGCTCTCCAAGCATGATGCAAACATTGATTGTGCAAATAAGGAAGTCAAGCTTACTCATCCTGACGAAGACGTGATTATCTTTGCCTCTCGAGATAACACAATCAGGCTATTCTCTCTCAATGAAAAGGGCGAGATTAATGGCATTTCCAAGATTCCGGTGGTTAATGAATATGAGAATGTTTTCCCTGAAGAGCTTCCAGGCATGCCTCCCCATCTTCAAGTTGAAATCGTCATTGAACTCGAGCCCGGTACCGAGCCAGCATGTCGGCGTCCGCACAAGCTTTCTCCTGATGAGCTGAAGGAGCTGAAGAAACAACTCGATGAGCAAGAGCGTATGGGTTTAATCAGGCCTAGTACTTCTCCTTGGGCTGTGGTGTTCTATTTGTCAAGAAGAAGGATGGCACCGAACGCCTTTGTGTTGATTACCGGCCATTGAACAAGAAGACAATAAAGAACAAGTATCCGCTCCCCAACATCAATAAATTGTTCGAGCAGCTCAAAAGGAGCAAAGGTGTTCTCAAAGCTCGATCTCCGGATGGGTTACCACCAGATCCGTATCCGTGAAGAAGATATTCACAAGACCGCATTCAGAACGAGTTATGGCTCCTATGAATACACGGTCATGTCTTTTGGCCTCGCAAATGCTCCACCCACCTTCTCGAGGATGATGCACTTCATATTCAACCCCTACACCAATGAATTTTTTCTCGTCTATCTCGATGATATCTTGGTATTCTCCAAGAATGAAGAACACCATACCAAGCACCTCCGTTTGGTTCTGGACAGACTCCGTGAACACAAGTTATATGCGAAGTTCTCTAAGTGTGAATTCTGGCTGGATAAGGTCTTATATCTTGGACATATCATCTCTGCTGAGGGCATTTCTGTCAACCCTGAGAAAGTTGAAGCTATTGTCAACTGGGAACCCCTGCAGAACGTCAAGCAACTCTGAAGCTTCCTTGGTCTCGCTAGCTAATGCAGAAGGTTCGTTGAGAACTTCTCCAAGATTGCCAAGCCTCTCTCAAACCTGCTATAGAAGAATGTCAAGTACAACTGGACTCCTGATTGTGATATGGCATTCAAAACACTCAAAGAGAAGCTCGTTTATGCTCCGGTTCTTACTCCTCCGGATGAGTCCAAGCCCTATGAAGTCTTCTGTGATGCTTCCTTACAGGGACTTGGTGGTGTTCTCATGCAAGACAAGAAGATTGTGGCATACACTTCTCGTCAATTGAAACCAAATGAGAAGAATTACCCCACACATGATCTCGAGCTAGCAGCATTGGTACATGCCTTGATCATGTGGAAACGCCTTCTGTTGGGAAGGAAAGTGGACATCTTCACCGATCACAAGAGCTTGAAGTACATCTTCACACAGCCAAACCTAAACCTTCGCCAGACTCGTTGGGTTGAGATGATCCAAGAGTATGCTCCAAGCATCGAGTACACACCTGGCAAGGCCAATGTCATTGTAGATGCCTTGAGCAGAAAGGCATATTGCAACAGTCTCCTTCTCAAACCGTTCCAGCCTGAACTTTGTGAATCATTCAGGAAGCTCAACCTCCAAGTTGTTCCGCAAGGCTTTCTTGCAAACCTTCAAGTTGCTCCTACCTTGGAAGATCAGATCCGTGAGGCCCAACTAAGTGATGCTATGGTGCAGAAAGTGAAACATGGTATTGCTAAGGGTACTCCCAAGTACAAGTGCTATCGCGTTGATGAGAAAGACACCTTGTTCTTTGAGGATAGAATTGTCGTTCCTAAGGGTGATCTCAGAAAACTCATAATGAACGAAGCACATGGGTCCCTCCTCTCGATTCATCACGGAAGATCCAAGATGTACCAAGACCTCAAGCAATCTTACTGGTGGACTCGCATGAAAAGGGAGATTGCCCAATTCGTGAATGAATGTGATGTCTGAAGAAGAGTGAAGGCAGAGCATCAACGTACAGCCGGTCTCCTCCAACCTCTACCTATTCCCGAGTGGAAATTCGACCACATTGAAATGGATTTCGTCACTAGTTTTCCTAAGTCTAAGAAGGGGAATGATGCTATCTTTGTAGTGATTGATAAGCTAACTAAAGTAGCTCATTTCCTTCCCGTCAAAGAATCCATCAATGCAGCTCAGCTGGCAGAGTTGTACACCTCCAGAATTTTTTCTTTGCATGGCATTCCACAAGTCATCTCCTCAGACCATGGAAGTTTGTTCACATCCAAGTTCTGGGACTCCTTTCAGTCATCCATGGGCACTAAAATTCATTTCAGCACTGCGTTTCACCCTCAGACTAGTGGTCAAGTCGAAAGAGTGAACCAGATCCTTGAAGACATGCTGAGAGCTTGTGTCATCTCTTTTGGCATGAAGTGGGAAGATTGTCTCATGTTTGACGAATTCTCTTACAACAACAGCTTCCAAGCAAGTGCCGGCAAAGCTCCTTTTGAAGTCCTCTATGGCAGAAAGTGTCGTACCCCGCTCAACTGGTCCGATACTGGTGAACGTCAACTTCTTGGCAGTGACTTGATCTCAGAAGATGAAGAAATGTGCAAAGTCATACGTGAGAATCTCAAAGCCGCTCAATCGCGTCAAAAGAGTTACTATGACAGCAAGCATCGTGATTTGGCCTTCGACATTGGAGATCATGTCTATCTCCATGTTTCTCCTATGAAAGGAACCCAAAGATTCGGTATCAAAGGAAAGCTTGCCCCTAGATACGTGGGCCCTTTCAAGGTTCTTGGAAAAAGAGGCGACCTAGACTATCAACTTGAGCTCCCCTCCAACTTTGCAAATGTTCATGACGTGTTTCGCGTGTCTCAACTCCGCAAGTGCTTTAAGACACCTGAACGCATGATTCCGTTCGAGGATATTGATCTCCAACAAGACTTGTCTTACCGTGAGCACCATGTTGCTATTCTTGAAGAAACTGAGCGCAAAACCCGCAAGAAGTCCATCAAGTTCTTGAAAGTGAAGTGGTCACACCATACCGACCGAGAAGCTACGTGGGCACGAGAAGATCACCTTTGTTTCGAATATCCTTCCTTCTTCCAGTCCTAGATCTCGGGACGAGATCTTCTTGTAGTGGAGGAGAGTTTGTAACACCCCAAATGTAACACCTTCCATTTATGGCAATATATGAAACGTTGACTTCATCAATTTCATTCTGGACTCTTCTTTCTTTTCGGGTTTTTTCGTTTTGTCGTATGCGTGTGTCCATTTCATCCATGTCATGTTATCATGTGCGTTGCATTGCATTCGTGTTGTCACTTGCACCCGGTCGCGCTCGTCTCTTCCCGTTGTCCGTTTCGAGTTCCGACACTCACACACGTGCCCGTGGCACCCTGACTCCTTCTTTCGTGTGTGGTCGTGTAACGTTCCCGGTATGAGGTGAGACTTGCCGTGCGTTGTTGTTTTGGTATGTCTAGGCCGCCTGTCAAGTTTCGTCGCGTTTGGAGTTCGTTTGGTACTCCAACGGTTATACTAGTGGGCTAAAACCTCCTTTCCTTTTGGCCCAAGACCCCCTCCACAACAGCCCACTAACCCAGCACAACCACTCCCATCCTCTCCCTATGCCGGTCACCAGCGCCGCCACCCATCGCGCGGGCCCGCCGGGCCCGTCCCTGGCCCCCGCGGCCCGCATCTCCGCCGCCGCTCGCCCGCCTCGCGCTGGCCCCTCCGCCGCCCGACGCCGCCGCGCTCCACCCCGCCGCCGGCCGCGCGCCTCGCCGCCCCGCCGCCTGTGCATCGCCGCCCGCCGCCTCCCACGCCGGCATGCTTCGTGCCGCCGTGCCGGCAATCGCCGCCGCCTCGGCCGCCTCCTCGCCACCGCGCCGGTGCGCGCTCCGACCGCCGCCCCGCGGCACGACGCCGGTCGCCCTCGGCCGCCGCGCCAGCCCCTCGCCCCATCGCCGCCGGCGGGCCACCTCGCCGGAGCCGCCGCTCCAGGCCCAATCCAAATCCACCGGTGGTGGATCAGATACACCACCCTCGTGATCCAAACGCACCCGTCCCCATGCCCGGATCCACTCACTACTAGGAAAGGACTATAGATGACATGTGGTGCGCCATTAGTATATACTAATGGTGCACCATGTGCTGGTGCGCCATTAGTGTGGAATACACTAATGGCGCACCGGGCTCATGGTGCGCCACTAGTAATATTTTTTTCTTTTCCAAACATACTAATGGCGCATCCAGACACAGTGCGCCATTACTAGTTGTAACTAGTAATGGCGCACCAGCCACAGAGTGCCCCACTACTATTGTTTTTTTATTATATTTTTTATTCTTTTTTTTGCAAAACTACTAATGGCGCACCGTGCCACAGTGCGCCATTACTAGTTTAAACTAGTAATGGCGCACTATCCCACAGTGCGCCATTAGTAATTTTTTTTGCAAAACTACTAATGGCGCACCACCAGCAGGTGCGCCATTTGTAACCTGGATTACTAATGGCGCACTTGGAGATGGTGCGCCATTTGTAACCTGGGCACCAACAAGATATTTTGGATAGCCACTCCTACCCACTCACTTTCTCCCCACTTCATTCTCTCCACCTTCTCCTCCAAAGCTTGTCTCGGCTGCCTCCTCTTTGTCACCTCATTTCCACCATAGATTCATTCAAATTAAGTGGTTAAATTACCTTTTTTGATAGGTAAGTAAGGGGGGAACCTATCTTTATGTTGTTCTCCCTCCAACAATGTGCACATGCACTTTTTATGGCCTAGCTAGATCTATGTATGTTCGTGGTGTTGCATATGTTTGTGGTGTTGCATATATGTTTGTGTTTGTAGGTGTACCGGTATTTGAAATGCGATAGTTGCCAATATTTTGCCGGAATGTTGATTCATTTCCGTTTCGGCGAGAATTTTGGCATTATGCATTCTTTTTGGTCCTATTTTTAGGGAAAGTCATGCCAAATTTTTTCTTGGTTCTCAAATATCGTTTTGCTCTACCCCGCAGGCAACCATGGTCCGCACGATGACCGAAGGCATCATGAATAGGTTTTCGAGCTCCGGGAAGGCCGAGATGCTTCAAAAGAACGAGACGGAGATAAGATGTTCGTGTCAAAGATGCAAGCTGAAGAGCCTTATTGCGGACCCGGATTCCGGGCAGGTGCAGGACTACCTGCTCTTGCGTGGTTTCATGGATGGCTATCGGTGGCAAGGTGATGAAGATGACTACGAAGTCATCCATGGGGGCCGGGCAAGAAATGAGGAAGGGCAGCAAGACAACCACCGCGGCTCGGGCGGGCGAGAAGACGAAGAATCTCTAGGAGGTGATCACGACGGTGATGCTGTACACAGTCATCATGTAGAAGATGCAGGACATGATGATGAGGAAGATGTCGGAGCTGACGACGGGCATGATCATGAAGATGATCATGCCGGCGGAGCAGACGACGCTGGACCATCGATGGGCTGGGTGCAGGACCCTCATATTTAAGAGCTGCTTCTCAAGAATCCGGATAACGCAAGAGCTGCAGCCCGAGAGAAAGCCAAGATGGATCAACTAGAGATAGACGTGGTTACTCCATTGTATGAAGGATGCAGGCCCGAGGATACCCGCCTGAAAGTAACGCTCATGGCTCTGGAGATGAAGGTAAAACACAAAATGACCGACGCATGCTATGACGAGAACATGTCATTCTGGCACGAACGTCTTCCCAAGGGGAACAAGTGCCCGACTAGTTTCGAGGAGGCCAAGAAAATCGTGTGTCCTCTGGATTTACTGCACGTGAAATACCATGTGTGCATGAACAATTGCATCATTTATCGGGACGAGCACACGGAGTCTACCATATGTCCGGTGTGCGGCGTCACACGATACAAGAAGAGGAAGAAAGCTCCTCGAAAAGTTGTGTGGAACTTTCCGATCACTCCTCGTCTGCAGCGGTATTTCGCGGACCCTAAGGTAGCAAAGCTCCTGCGTTGGCACGCGGATAGGGAGGAGAAGAAGCGAGAAGATGACGAAAATGATCCGGAGATAAATAAAAAAGACAAGATGCTGAGTCACCCTAAGGATGCGAGCCAGTGGCAAGCGTTGAACTTCGAAGACGCAGAATTTGGGAACGATCCAAGGAACATCGTGCTGGGCGCGAGCACCGATGGAGTCAATCTGTTTGGCAGCCAGAGAAGCACACATAGCACCTGGCCTGTGTTTGTGTAGATGTACAACCTTCCCCCCTGGTTGTGCATGAAGAGGAAGTACATTCGCATGAGTATGCTAATTGAAGGACCGAAACAACAAGGGAACGACATCAATCTGTATCTGGGGCTGCTGAAAGAGGAGCTAGACACGCTGTGGAAAACGCCAGCCAATATGTGGGACGCCGCAGAGAAAGAATATTTCCCTATGAGAGCCGCACTGCTCACGACGGTGCACGACTATCTCGGTTACGGATATGTCGCGGGGCAGGTGGTCCACGGATTTTCTGGTTGCGTCAGTTGCAATCCGTGGGATCATGGACGCGCACGTCCGTGAAACGCTATTTGGCCTATGCAACTTTTTCGACGTCATCTCTCGGAAGTCGGTTGACGTGAGGCAACTCAGAAGGCTACAGGAAGAGATCGTGGTGATACTATGCGAGCTTGAGATGTACTTCCCGCCCGCATTCTTCGATGTTATGGTGCATCTGCTGGTCCATATCGTGGAGGATATCATCCAACTCGGGCCGACATTCCTGCACAGCATGATGCCGTTCGAAAGGATGAATGGTGTCATCAAAGGATACGTTCGCAACATGTCACGTCCAGAGGGAAGCATAGCCAGGGGCTTTATTACCGAAGAGTGCATCTCCTACTGCACGAATTATCTAGGCATCGAGAACCCCGTTGGTCTGCCTGTCAACAGGCACCTCGGCAGGCTCGCTAGATGGGGTCACCGTGAGGGTCGCCGCGAAATGCATGTCGACTTCGAGGGTCGACTCGCCGACTTTGAAAGAGCAAACCTAGTCGCGCTACAACACATAGACGTGGTCGATCCTTGGGTGGTAGAGCACAAAACCTTTATTGAGAAGACGTACAATGACCGACGCCAATAGAGGACGGACGTAGATATAATCAAAGAGCACAACTCATGTTTCACGCGTTGGTTCAAGCAGAAGCTTCTGTCGTACCCTTTATATGAGGATTCTTCCGCGGAAGAACAACTCATATTCACCTTGTCACAGGGCGCCGGGCACAACCTGATGACCTATGAGGCGTACGATATCAACGGCTACACATTCAACACCGAGGCCAAGGACATGAAGAGCGATGGTTATCAGAACTCCGGGGTAACGATGGAATCCTACAGCGGTAATGACAAGGACAGATACTACGGAAGGATCGAGGAGATCTGGGAGCTGAGCTACGCTGGAGAGAAGGTCCCGATGTTCCGTGTCATATGGGCCAAGAGCGTCCTAAAAGAAAACCGGTATTTCACCACCATGGTTATACCCGAAGCCAAATCCAAGACCGCGGGCGCAAACGTCACCGCGGAAAATGAGCCATGGGTACTGGCTTCCCAAGTTGACCAATGCTTCTTCATTACCGATCCGTCAAAGCCCAGTCGTGTTGTCGTGAGGAGAGGCAAAAGGAAGATCATCGGAATGGATGGAGTAGCCAATGAGCAAGACTTCGACAAGTACGGCGACCCAAAGATCGAACATGACGATGATGATGAAGTAGCACCATACACCACAAGAAGAAGCAGGACCACCCTACCTAAAGGATGTCCGTTCCATAGAAGAACTCCATTTGTGAAAAAGAAGGGCAAGAAGATTGTGAACAGATAGCTAGCTAAGATCGATTGTATTTAAATCGTAGCCTTCATTCCTCGATTGTACTTCATGGGCACTTTTTGAACTCTTGAATGTTTTTAAATTTCATGGACACTCGATCTCGATCCCCCTCCATCTCGATCGCTATCCCACCTCGCCAGATCCGGTCCCCCTCACCGCCGAGCACCCCCTGCTCCACCGGCCGCCGCCGCCGACCCCCCGCACCCTCCCCTACTCCACCGTTGTCGACGACCCACCGCACCCTCCCCCGCTCCATCGGCCGCCGCCGCCGACCCATGAACTATTAATATTTTCAAATATTAAATTTGTTGATATTTTTTCATAT